>OW026412.1:22400000-23600000 GCA_932274075.1 Diarsia rubi
ATAATTCGGTTATCATTTTTGGAGTAGGAAGTAAAGTTAATATTAAAATGGGAGTCCCAGAATCCCCATTCGGCTTAATCTGACGTGGAATATAATTTCGATTTTTCCGGTTTTAGGAATCTTTTTGGTTTAATCAGAACGGCTTACATACTCGATATAAGATTTACAATTTTTTTTTTGGTTTCTAGAAAGGTGTGCCTATAGAGCTTACTTGTCTACACTTATATTATAAAGAGGAAAGATTTGTATCTTTGTAACGAATAAATCCAAAATATACTGGACTGATTAAAAAAATCTTTCCAAGTTAGAATGCTACATTATCCCTGAGTAACAAAGGCTATATTTATAGTAGTCAAACAAAAAAATACCCCTCGCACGAAGCTGGGACGGGCCGCAAATAAGTAGTAATGTCTATTTCCAGGAAATTAATCGATTAAAAATCAAAAATTAAAATCGGTTTATGCGTTCGGAAGTTATGATGACGAAGACAGACACACACAGACACTCCAAACTTATAACACCCTGCCGTTGCGCCGGGGTTTAAAAATATACTATTTTCAGTTTCCGTTACATAATTAATTTCCGTGAGACAAAAAGTTACAAAAAAGGTCTGTAAGTAAAACGATTTGAATCGTTTTAAAAATCGAGGTCAAAAATCTAATATCGAATAAAGTCACTTTAAAAAAAACAAACAAAGTCATTGTGTGAATCCGACAAAGATTTTTATCCTCATCGACTGTTCATCGAAGAGAATGACGCTATTCAGGATGCTTGCGTATCGTTTTTTCCGTGAATACACAATTTCAGATATCCGTTTCCGTCAGAGTATGTCCCAGGTGGAAACGATACCATTGAATGTGTTTAATAATGTATGTGGATTAACTTACCCTGCATTTTACATTATTTGGATTAAATAACCATTTTGCTTTCTGTTTACAATATTTGAGAGGAAAAGTTTGTTTTATACAGGGTGATTGGAAGATGGGTGCAAAGCTTTAAGGCGAAGATAGTACAGACAATTTAGAACCATTTAAGCCATGGTTGTCTTAGACGAAGTCTTACCAAATATTTTTAACCAAATTTTTAAGTTTTTTTTCGGAAATTCTCAAAATTTTATGTAAACTGCATAATTATGGCCAAATTGAATGATAAATGAATTCATTTTTTATTTATTTAATTAAAGTAATGTGTAAGCAATCAAGCAAAACATGTTTTAGGCTTCTGTGTCATTAGACATTTTTTTTACAGACATTTAAAGATCAGAAAAAATAAAAAAATTGTACAATACGTCTTTTAAACCTTATTCAAAAAAAAAACGGAGGGTGCTTTTTTTGTTCAAACCTTTTTGAAGACATGCTTGATAATCGCTCTTTCTTTTGAGGTATCATTTATGCGGATATCTTACAAATTATTGAAACTAGGGCCTACAAACCAATTTGAGGGAGAATTTTTTTTATTTTAGGCAGACTAATTAAAACAACATTTGAATTAAAATTATTTATTTTTCATGTTCAAAATGACGGCCGTGATTCCTAATACAAGCACGGCCCCGTCTTCTAACTTCTGTAGTCGTTATTTTCAACATCATCTCCTGCTTCATTGTCTCAAACGCTGAATTTATTCTTTGTATCAATTCTTCTCTAGTGTTAATTTCTTTTTTGTTATACACCAGTTCCTTGGCCCGGCCCCACACGAAAAAGTCCAACGGGGTCAGATCTGGGGAGCGAGCGGGCCAAGGGATGGGTCCATCCCTGCCGATCCAGCTATCAGGAAAGCAATTGTTGAGGTGTTCCCTTACATTTAAAGTCCAATGCGCTGGACAGCCGTCTTGCTGAAAGATGACTGTTCGGTCTCTTTCGAAGATCGGGACACCTGATTCCTCTACCAGCAGTGGTAAATCAATTTGCAGAAATTGCAAATAATTTTCGCCATTCAATGGATCAGGCAAAAAGTGGGGCCCAATCAATGTTCTGCCAATTATTCCAGCCCATACATTCACAGAGAATTTCATCTGAAATGACACCTGCTTCTTAAAATGTGGATTGTTGTCTACGTCGGCCCATTCATGGATGTTGTGAAAGTTTGTAATACCTTCCCTTGAAAATTTACTTTCATCCGTCCACAAGATTGATTTCAGAAACCACGCATCTTCGATGTCTCTGTTGAGGAGGAAACGGCAGAACTGAATTCTTCTTTGAGGATCTTGCTCTACTAGACCTTGCACACTCCTGCCATGGAACGGATACTTATCATTTTGGTGCATTGTATGCCACACCTTCCATTGAGAAATGTTTAAATTTCGAGCTACTGCTCTAGTACTGGTAGTAGGATCCGCTTGAAATGCTGCTAAAATGTCTTCGTCGACGGCAGTTTCGTGTCTGCCCGGGTTGACTCCAGGTTCCACGCGGTGAAACCCATCTTGGGCAAGACGACGAAACGTGTTGTAAAACACTCGGACATTCGGTATCCTGCGATTCGGATAGCGCTCTTGATACATCCGTCGCGCCAAAGATCCATTGCCGTCTGCTCTACCGTACATAAATACGATATCCGCATATTCTTGATTGGAAAAAGTAGCCATAGTCACTTAACAATTAAGAAAAACGGCTTAGGAGCGCACTAAACGTCAACTCAACACAATTAAGTCAAAAATCAACACGTGCAGGAGCGCGAGGCTACGACTGGACACGGTGAAACAAAAAAGTTCAAAACTAACGCAAACAACACGTGCAGGAACGCATAGGGCTACAACTGAACACGGTAAATTGTGAATCAACACGACAACGTCCACTCACAAGGGCAGTAGTTTGACTAATAAGTAAAAGATGTAACGGCTTCATCACAGACCGACTGACCCTGACTAAAGAAAAACGACTTTGTTGCCTCAGTAACTAAGACCATTTTGCTGTAAAAACCAACTCTTTATCGCTTTTTGCTATTCATTGGGCGTTCTACCTGGAAATGCCGTCGCACCGCGCTCGGTGGCCATTGTTTAGAGAATCCCCTCAATGGGTTCCCCTCAATTGGTTCCTGCATGTGCCAAAAATTCTTAGAATTGAACAATGTTATCATTTCGAGCACATAAAGTATTCTTTTAAGCAAAAATTTTGTGTTTTGTTAGACTGCCTAAAATTTAAAATTTCTCCCTCGATTTGGTTTATAGGTCCTAATTTCAATAATTTGTAAGATATCCGCATAAATGATACCTCAAAAGAAAGAGCGATTATCAAGCATGTCTTCAAAAAGGTTTGAACAAAAAAAGCACCCTCCGTTTTTTTTTTAAATAAGGTTTAAAAGACGTATTGTACAAATTTTTTATTTTTTCTGAGCTTTAAATATCTGTAAAAAAAATGTCTAATGACACAGAAGCCTAAAACATGTTTTGCTTGGTTGCTTACACATTACTTTAATTAAATAAATAAAAAATGAATTCATTTATCATTCAATTTGGCCATAATTATGCAGTTTACATTAAATTTTGAGAATTTCCGAAAAAAAACTTAAAAATTTGTTTAAAAAAATTTGGTAAGACTTCGTCTAAGACAACCATGGCTTAAATGGTCCTAAATTGTCTATACTATCTTCACCTTAAAGCTTTGCACCCATCTTCCAATCACCCTGTATATTTAGAAAAGCTAAAGATTGAAGGTTGGGATAATAGCTGATACGAGTGGCTATTATTAAATGAAGTTTAGTCACACTGATACCTCTTGATACTTGTTGCATGTATCAACATGCTACAATGGTTCGAGACTTAGTTGATAAAAGGAAAAAAAATATTCGTTTACAAATGAAAGCCCACGACTGCGGCATAGCAGGGCGCGTAGCACAAATAAGTAAATTGAAATCAACAAAAATATTTTTATTTGACATAGGCCTACATGGGCACTTATAAAACGTCGACAAAAAGGTGCACGGTTCGGTGAATTGGTCGATTCCTAAGAAGAAGAACCGGCAAGAAACTCCAAAGGTTACTCTTTTAATCTTTTAAAATCGTTTGGGTTAACCATAAGTTGAAGACCATGCAGATTAATGTCTGAGATGGTCTTTTGAAGAAAGCACCACACAGATTTGAGTGGACCCGTGCAGTCAGTGCAAGCATTTGTCTGTTATCGTGGAGCTCGACTTATAACTCAAGGAGCTCAACGGCACGACGAACAATACCAAAGAAAGGACATTTAACGTATATTTAAGGTAGGCAAGCGCGTAGCACTCGTCCACATAGTGAAACTAGACGTAGCATCGCATCTCCTCCGTTTATCATTAAGATAACGTAAAGTTGTTTGTCTATCGGAAAATGGAACATTGAAAAACATTCAATGTTCCATTTCATCTGTAATGTGTAAAATGGCACGTGCGAAGGTACAGTAAGTTGTTCAACAATGTCCATATTCAAACTGTTTTGGGCTCTTGGCGCATTTTACTTATGTAACTAGGTTTATGTGTTGTCTTCTGTTTGTTTGGAAACGTATCGCTAACTCTCAAAGGTGTCTAATTGTGACTTTTCTATACTACAAAGGCACAAAAACACTTCTCACCGCACCAGCTGCAAACCTTATACACTTACCAAACAGTCAAAGAGTGGAACTCCCTATGACCCCAATCTAAAGTCGCGAGTAAATAGACTTCTTTTGGGTTAGCTCGTTTCATCGTCGACCTCATCTCTGCCCTAAGGACAATGTTGAGGTCAAGAGTAGGCGCATTTCTTACTTAAAAAACATGAAGTCGATTCTGCATGGAGTACTGTTCGTACTTTTAGAATGAATCAGCCAAGTACCAGCTGCAGCTAGGAGCCAGGAGGCGCATTGGCAGCGACCCCCTTGTTAAAGCCAAGCTCCGTAGCCTGGAACAGCGATGCAACGTTGTCAGCCTATCGGTTTAAATATTTCCGACGGTGTGCTTTGGAATAACGCAATCAAATAACACCATCCTCATTCTATCACCGGACGAGCAAAGATTTGGCGATGCGTCACTGTTATGCGGTTAAAGTTCCACGAAGCCGAAAAATGGATTCACGTTTGTTGTGCAAACCATCAGCCGTTTTTTAGGGAAGCGTGGTCTGCCCCAGGCCGGATCACCGTTTCACATCAAGCAGGTTACGGTGAAACGCAAGGCTATCCAGACTTATATTATACTTTATTTGTCCAATTGTTACCTATGTTTGGTTCGGTGATAGTTTATGCTCTGGGTAAGTTCACCTGACGGCCTGACCCAAAAGGCAGGACCAAATGAAAATCGATCGTATTTTTGCAATGACTTTCAACAGCATTCAGATAAACTTTTCGCTAACTTCTAATAGTTTTTCTTACTTATCCATCGCTGTTTTCGCTAATCGATTGTCACCATGTTCACCCTTTGAGGTACCAATACATACAACTAAGTAAAAGCAGGAAAAAGCTCTTCGATTCAGTCTGGTTATCCTATTTATAAGCAAGTTACCTGTTCCATATGTAAACTACTTCTAGATTCCGAGTGTTTTGCAATTCTAATCGATGCATTAGACTGTATATAGCCTATAGTGCCGTGGAACACTGTACCAGATTGGATTTCTTGTTGTATTAAAAAAATAAGCTGAAAGTCACCCAAAGTGCAATGGAGTGGCCTGTCGGGGCCACTCCATTGCACTTGATTCCACCGCCCCCCACAAAAAAGGGCACTGGAGAGGGCCATGCTCGGAGTCTCCTCGCGGGTTCGATGAATGTGGTGACACCTGCAGGAGGCCTATGTCGAACAGTGGACGTCTTTTGGCTGAAATTCTTATGCTTAAAAAAAAGCGTGCGACAGTGGGAGGACAAGACATTCTGACAAATAGTCTTACCAAGAGGTATCGTTTTACCCAGTTCTATCCGGGTTGCTCTGGTATCCAGTTTGACTGGAAAAAGCTAGCTAGATGATGACCCAGTTATGTATATCCCGGTAAAGCTGCAGACAAAAGCTAAAAATAAATAAAACAGCATCCCTATAATTTAAAGAAACACCTCCAATTGAAAGTTTTTTATCACAGCTTGTATATCTCCCGGAGCAACATAAAATATTTTTTACACAAAGGTCGAAAACTTCTGGTAATGCCTCACTAAGTTTATGCAATAAACTTGATTTATTCTTTGCGCTCTTTTACTTCCTTGTTTTATGGGGACAAGCAGAATTAGAGGCATGTCTAGTAGTCGCACGAATCATTAGGTAAGATAAATTACTTTTTTATGTGGATTGGTGATAGTTTGTTAATCTTCTTCTTCACGAATCGCTGACACAGATTTAGTAGTACGTAGCAACCTGGACAGCTCTGTCGTTTACTTCATATAAGTTCTAAAGGACAGTGGAGAGTGCAGTTAGTTGTGCACTACGGGCAAGCAAGAACTTCTTAGTATGGTAGATCCTGTGTTGGGGTTCCACACTAGCATTGCGTCCGAGATGGGTCGATTATACTCCATCTAGCCAAATTCTATCGGCAACTTCCGACCTGAAAATGTGTTATTTGCAAGTAGCAAGAAGTTTTCAATTCACTCTGTTATTATAAAAGGCGCATAGTCTAAAGTTACATTTTAAGTTGATTATAATGTAGTCGTTTGTTATGACTATGCACTATTATGATTCTAAGACTGCCTCATTAGGTTGGATCGACAATTTTACCACCGGCCGACTATCGGGTGCTGGTGTTCATGGCATGGTTGACGCAGTGGTTGAGCGATCGGTTGCTGCACTACGCGTCACGGGTTCAATTTCCACACGGAATTCTTATAGTAGAGAAGCTTAGTTTTACTTATAAAAAAACTATGCATCGATTTTTTAATGTTCACCTCCAAAAGAAACCTAAGAAAGAAGTACTTAATGGAAATCCTACCATGGTAAACGATTTGAAGGAGGTCACGTTATCAATGAAACTATAATTACATTTCATTATCAAAGATTCAGACAATATTTTTTCTTTCTTTCTTTTCACCAACTTTTGCACAGGCCAACATATAGATACTCCACAATACGTCAAACGTGATAAAACTAAAAACCCCACCAGCACCGTACCACAATGAAATTCCACGTTTTTTCCGCGAAATCCGTTTAAAACGTACCGGCTTTGAAATCGGATTCAGTTATGGAATTCCGGAGGATTGTAACAAACGAATTCCGTTAGTAGTACGTGGTTCAAGTTGGGATGCGGTTTCAGGCCGGAATTAGCGAGTTTCAGCCTAGAATGTAGCTAGTAGTGCTCCATGAGATGTGAACTGTGAATGTCATTGTGAAATTTGAGCTGTGTCGAGATACCGCAGCCATTACACAAAGGGCTAAGAAGGAACATGGGTGGTTTTACTCAGTAGAAGTCTGACACTCCCTATAGCTCTGCCCAGAGCGGGAGGACTCATTTGATGATTTTCCAACCCCAAAAAAAAAAGTTTGAGCTGTGTCCTTGTCTTTTGACAGATAAATGGCATTTGTAAAACTCTCTTAAAGCATGAGCAAAGCTCATTAGATTGGTCTCTCGCCAAGAACATAGCATACACTCAACATCAAGTCTGTAACCCTGAAGGGTTTGGTAGAGATGTATCTCATAGTAGGTACACCCATGTTACTAAAACAATGATGAATATAAAATTTAAATGAAGAAATGATGGATGCAGTGTATGAGGAATAAAAATGAAGGAAAAAGGAATAAATGATAGCGTGACGACTGACAGGGCAGAATGGAAGAAAAATACGTGTTGTACCGACCCCTAATAACATTCCGGGCACAAATTCAGACTCACGTCGTCCCTGCTACCGAGAAATTCCGGGGAATCGAACACAGGTACAGCAAACCGAGAAACCATCGATAACATATTATAATATCATATCTTTGTCTGCAATCTTGGTTCCAGATTATAACTGTAACCTCCTTAAGTTTCCCTACAATAATAATATTATAATTATTTCTTTAGTGTGTCTTCCAAGGTACACATGTATCCGACATCTTTCGTCTAGTTTCGTGTGTCACTAACACCAAAAAACTTGATAAAAATGTCTAAAAAGGACGACGCGTCGACTGTGAGAAAAAGCGAACCATTCTTTTATAATATGTACTTTTTGAACATAAGTTGATGTGTGAATACACGGGGTTCGACTTACTTAAAAATTAAATGTTCTCGATAGTCACAAGTCGAATTTATGAAGTGAATTATTTTAGGTTTAAGAACAACTTTATTTCTCATAAGAATTACATAGATAATTCACTTACTGAGAAACACACTACAATTGAAATTTATAATAAGAATTAAAGATTAAAGTCACACATTCTAGAGAACTTGCTTTCTTAGATTCTGATGAGCATGACGATGTATGAAACGACAAGATATAACACGTATTATATCAGATACAGTCATCCACAAAATTCATGACATACAAGACATTATTATTAGTAGTTATCAGTAATTCAGAATTGCACCGTGGTGGTTTAGGGAATAAGCATGTTTGAATAACGTTTGCATTTATTTGTGTATGTGTGTGTGTGAAAGCGCTGTAATACGGCGAGAATCAGACGGGCCGCATTTTAAAACGGTTTCCATATTATAACAAGAAGAAAATATACTTACCCATTTTATTATTAACTAGCTGATGCCCGCGGCTTCGAACGCGTGGATTCGTTTTATCCATAGGTGAAAACAGTACGAAAATCGGTGCAGTCGATTTTGAGTTTATCGTGAACAGACAGACAGGCAAACGCGGCGGAGGACTTTTTTATATTATGTAGTGATTCGGGTCGAGAATCATTAAAATAGTTACTTCCTTGGATTTGAAGAGGATGCATAACCGCAGCGTGTATAATTAAGTCGTTCACTACAAACAGTTACAAAATAAACACTCATTAACATTTTAACCGAGAACGAGAACAAACTTTAATATTGAATTAATGGGAAAACGAAATTAATAATGGAAGCGGTTGGAGAATCGTGTTTCTGACCGTAACAACATTATTGACGAAACTGATTTAAAGTCGAGGAAATTCATTTTGGATGTAGCGAGGTGATTTATTGAGAACTCGATTAGTTGAGTATAATTCTAAAGAGAAAATGGAATTTCATTAATAATTCGAATCGACTTATGATGATTATGTTCTTAATGTAAGATCGAATGTTATGCAAAATGGCTGTTTCTTCAAGGTATATTACTGAAATATTACATGTAATGTAATTCTATGGTTTCTACTCTGAGCAGTCAGATAGGAAACATTGAGCCTATCTTTTCTGTAAAAAATAAGTGTTTTTAATAAATAACCTATCACCTACATTTAATTTCATTGAATTATTTGGAAGGATTTTGTAACACACCACTACTGCCGATTATACTTCCAATTACATCAATCTGCTGAAGGTTCTGGAGTAGGGACCGACCTGCAAATACCAAGGAACGTTTTAAGGCTGGTCAAAAAGCCATCTGAAGATCGTCCCATGCACACCGCTGGCAGTTAGAAACTCTATACTGGATCTATAATAACGCTGCTTTCGCAAAACCATAGAATAATAAGAAACACATTTTTAGCCCCTCTGGTCGACGATACGTCGTGGTAACGCTTGGGTTTATGTCCAACAGTGAACCTCTTTCGCCCGATATGACGATGGTGACCAAGCAGCATTGTGGAGTATATTAAGGCCAGCCAAATAATAAGCTTTGAAGATTTTCAACTGTAAAATTGGACCCCATAGCCATTGTGCCATGAAAACTAAAAACCTCCAACACAAAGAGAAAATACTTCGATAACTTCTCCTATCCACAACAATTCAAAGTTGAACGTTGCTCTTTATTTAATCCTATAAATATTCAAAACATTAAGTTGTAAAGTATTTCTGGGAGAGTGGATCTGAAACGGTTGTTCTTCATAATTGTATATTTTAGGTCATTCGGCTGGAATCATTGTTTTATTTTCTTTGGAAAGTTTTATTGGTAGACGGGTCAGGCGGGATTGTTTTTGCATTGTTGGTTCTGTCTGCCAGAGAACTATGGAATCTTTCTGTTGGCACTGTTTTCTTTGCTTCATAGTTTTAGCATTGGATATAGGTATGCGCTATTGAAAGGCATTCATGCAAAATAAGGTTCAGAAATAAAGAACATTGTGTTTATTTGGCATTCATAGCTTAACTCACCTTTCTTACTTACTTAACTTTGGCATTATTTGGTTTACATTGTGTTTTGCAGACAGCGTAGTAGTTAGTATTTGTAACACGGGACTTGAGATGGAGAAAGTGTGCATTAATCTGAAATAAGTGTATCAAAATTATGTTGCGTTTAGATAATTCTTAGCAGTTCCAGGTCCGGAAGGGTACTTACATACTACAATTCCGTAAAAAAAATATAGTGTGAAAGATTTATCGTAAGAGATGAAAAGATCAAATGATCAGATAAGTTCGTTATGCATAGATATCAAATTACTAATCCAATCAAAAATAAAACTGCAAATTTAATCATTCTTTCAAAAAATTCTGTCAAAGGGTTATTAATCATCTCAAGTTAACCCTAAAATCCTCGGTGCTTCTGCAATAAACATAAAATCTTCAACGCTTTCATCGACACCTCCTCCCCTGCTTTATGACTTAAAAAAATAAACTCCAGCATTTCGTTAATTTTACTTTTGTCTACGCGAAAAAAAATCCAGCATTCTCGTTAAAATTATAAAATACTACGAAACAAGGGAGAGAGATGTACCTATTAATGTTTTAGCTTTGAAACAAAGGATGGGTTTCTGCTCTTTTTATTAATGCGGTATTGTTAGTGAGATTGGGATTTTCTTTTGGTTAGGTACAGTGGGAGAAATGAAAGGTTTATGTTTGCTTTTTTTTACTACGGACTACCAAAGTAATTAATGGAAGTGACACCCTGAAAAAGGTGAAAATTTCCCCTTTAACGGGAAATTAATTAGTAAAAATCTCAATTAAAAATATGAAAGCTTTTATGCACGGTCAGTAAATATGTGTTCATTGCCCATTTTAAGTAAGTCATCCATCCACTCTAAACAACAATTCGTGTCACGCCGTTATTCCTTTCCCACTTTTCATTGTTTTTCGATTTTCTCTTCCTTGCTGGAGAGCAAGCCTCCATAATATTTTTTTATCAATTAGAGTTTATTAAGTAAACAAATACCTACATTGAGAAAGATATATCTCACCTTAGGTATCCAGAACAACAACACTACTTCTACGACTTACACAGGAACCGCCAGTCTAAACCATTACTTAACAACAGTTTAACGTAAACTTGGTTCAACAACCCCAGGCAGTTCCCAGGCACTTGCCGGTTACATCACGTAGTTCTAGAATATCCCCCAAAGAGTAGGGACAAGATACAATCACAGGAAACCACCCTATCACCCGAAGACACGTACGGCCATAAGTCATGGGGTTTAAAGATTGAAGTAAAGCTTCTCTTGTAAGTGCTTGGACACGAGATTCACGATCAAACTATGAGCTACTTGCCGAATAGTTTGTTGTCGGGTTTTTCTATAGGACCCTTATAGAATCACTTTTGTGTCTGTCTGCCTGTTCGTATGTCACAGCAAATCTGCTCCGAATAATACCATATCGCAATCGTCACCGTGGTATACTCCTCTCCAACAGTTGTTGCAGATATGATACCGTTTTAAGCCCTACGAGTCTTTGCAACGCAACGATACACAAAGGAAACAAGAGAAACCCGCGTAAGACGCTGACGCAAGTCGTATCGCCTGATGTCGTGTCAGGGGCGTTAAAGGTTAAAGTATAGCTCCTCTAGTAAACGTAGCTGGCGGGGCTCCAACCGCCATCTTGTTTGACGGTGGTAAACTTTCGTTATCCGCGAGGGAACACCTTTTGTACAGGTACAGCTTGTGACACCTGTGTGCTATCAGCGTGATTAAGCTGCTCTGGTGGCTTTTGGATTTCTATTGTAGGCTAGCTGACTGTTACATATCATCACACCTGTAATTTTCAAAGGGTAAAGTAGAAGTCTACCTAATAATATACCCACATTTCACCAATTTTTGAAGTCCTATGTAATAGAAGCTGACCCGATTGCCATCAATTAGCACGAATCTAGACTGCGGGGCTACTATTGAAAAATTCCTGATGGAAAAACCCATAACGAATAATAATTTCGTTTGAAACAAGTTTACAAAAGATTTTTTAAATATTCTTAATGATTCTTACAGCCTGCTTAGCGGTGTTATAACAATATCAAACAGCACCAGACCTCCTTTCAGGAATTCCGAAGAGTTAAATATGACCAATGGCTTATGTTCTGATGTACCTAATAGGGTTCACCACTGGTGTTGTTTTACGAATATTTTAGCAACAGACGATGAAACTACATTAAATTGATTACTCCGGTGACTAAGCTTTTGTAAGTTTCAGCAAAGTTCCTAAAGCTCTGGTAAGATTTAGTGAACCAATTCTCTCCACCAGGGAAAATAAACCAAAAGAGGGAAACCACTTAAAATTCAACGAGCTCCGGTAGCAAGAACGTGAAGATGCATGCACCAGTGGACCGTGAGGACAATAAACCACCGCAGACATCCCATGAGCCACAAATCACGGCATGCAATGGGCTGAGAAATGTAAGAGAAAGAGCAGAAGGTCCATTAGTCCATTATGTAATACAAGCTGTGACTTCTTCTGATTGGAGGTCAAATTTTGTCCCGCGAAAGTGTTACAGGAATTACAAATACACGATGTTCAGCTTTTATTTAAATAAATAATTTGTTTTCTCAGGTGCTGGTACCGCATTAATAAAATACCGTGTTACTAGGTGAGTTGAAGATGGCATTACCATCTACAGCTCGTACCAGCTCCAGTTTGGAAAGGAATCGGAGCCACCCAGCGTTTAGGGCAATAACTAGGCTGTGGCATTCCCTCCATCTAAATACTGGTACTGACCAAATTTTCATCTGGTTAGTCTGGAGGCCCACCCCAACATCATTGCTTCATTATACATGAGAAATTGAACTTCTGTAACTCCATTCTAGGTGTCAGGAAAAATAAAGTGCAGCAATGGTGTGAAAGTAAATTGAGATCGGGCAAGCGCCGTACGGAGGCCATTAGTCTGCATCGAATGGGACAGTCCGGGATCTGTTTTTATTGAAGCTGCGAAAATGTGGCCTTCGGCTCTACTGGACTGCGTGAACTCCAAGTTTTAGGTCGGACAGAACCGTCGTAAAATGCGACATGGGATCATTTGACGATCGTAAAGTAAAGTGCGGAGTAATGTTTTTGATGACAGAAAAAGATTGCATTTGAGTTGATCTAGGCGCTAACATATAAATTATAGTGCTACAACAATGTTCGGGTCTTTGACAGAGGGGCCCTTTTAGTGAAACCGTTTAGAGAAATCAATCAATGAAGGAGTTTCGTTGCAAAATAATAACAGCTGCAACGGGGCGATGTTCAAGTTTAGGACTGGTTTTCTTACCAAGCAAGGTTTATCGTAATTAGAGCACGCCACGATAGCGGCGGTATGTCCCCGCTATGAGAAGTGGCTGGAGAGGCGCCACACGCCCTCACCTTCCAGACGCAGGTCCTCACCGGACACGGTTGTTTCGGAAGGTACCTGCACCGTATCAGGCAGGAGGAAACGCCCGGATGCCTTCATTGTAAGGATCGGCCGGAGGACACGGTGGAGCACACCGTGGAGGTCTGCCCCACTTAAGCGGAGCCCCGCCGTGTTCTCGTAGCGGCGATCGGCGGCGGCGACCTCTCGCGTCCGGCCCTGGTGCAAGCCATGGTCCGGGTCAAGGAGGAATGGGACGCTGTCGCCTCCTACTGCGAAGCAGTGATACTAGCGAAGGAGGTGGCGGAACGTGAGAGGGAGAGAACCTCTCGTCCCAGTCGCAGCGGGAGACTGCGGGTTGTTGTAAGAGATACCGACATACAGGGCTAAGAAGAAACATGGGTGACTTTAGTCAGTCGAAGTCTGACACCGCCTTCCGCTCTTGGTTATGTGATGATTTCACCCCCCCCCCCTCATAAAGGGTTATCGTAATTATCCAATACCAACTGGGCTGTGGACATCAGGTAGGGAGTCGATGTAGGATAATAGTATACAGCTGCATTCGGTTCGGCTGGGTGCCAACCCCAATATAATTGAGAAACAGGCTATGATGATCCGTCGGGGCTGCGGGTTGTTCAAAAGAGATACCGCGGCCTCGACACGCAAGGAAAGGAACATGGGTGGTTTTTAGTCAGTAGAAGGCTGACACTCCCTACCGTTCTTCACAGAGCGGGAGCAGTCATTTGATAATTTCCCAACCTCCAAAAAAAAGGCTATGTTGATGATGTTTCGAGATATTGAAAACTAGACATGTCGTTTTAGTAACTGTAATAAGTTCTAATTTGCACCACACGCCAAGAGATGCTTATTAAATTTAAAACTATGACGATTAAAACATTTTGCGATTCAATACTAGTTTCGTGATGCCCAGCAGATGATTAATTTAACTTTCATCATAACCAAAGTACATAGTTATAAAATGTAATAATACATATAAACAAAGAATAAAATGACCCTCCAACCGGTACATAGACATAAAAATAAATGATGGAATGCAACTGTTTCGCGGAACAACCATGAATATTTATTTACTTAAAATCTGCATTGTTAACGGAATAATTGACTGAAAACATTTGATTTACATTTTGTTTACCACATTTAATTTATTACTAGTATTAATGTTTGTTTGATGAATAAAGCAAAATAAATGATGTTTGACGTTACACTCTGTTAAACCATTTAATTATTGAAAAAGCTGGATTCCCACAGTGGTTTGTTATCAATTGTAAACGGGCAAATTAATAATTTAAACCTGTTTGTCCGAATAGTAAACGTCGCTTTTTTGTTTATATTTAGTAACATAACATTCCTAGATTCTATAGCATACGAACATACTACGGGGCATAGCCTACATGATATATTCGTAGATAACATTTAATTAGAGTTGTTATTGATTATTGTTAGTTTGGAATAACGCCATCTTTCATCGTTTGTCGGAAACGTCAAGCAGTGTGTTTGGGTGAGGTCGATACAGAGCGTGGCAAGCCTGACTTCCCGCGTTTCCGTACTAAATCCATTTTCATCGGCTTGATTGTTGTTGTTGATTATGTCGGATTGATTTTGTTGATTTGTTATCAGAAGTGAATAAATAGGCGGTTGTAATCAGTGTTGAGACTATTATTTCGTACCTCCACAATGTCGAACTCTGACTCTGACAACGATGTAGACCGTACCCGAAATAGTTGGAACTACCTTCGTTATGTAAAATATTGAATTCGCAATACAATAGTAGAACGCTTAATTGGAGTCATGTCACTAAGCAATTATAAATTATTCTCGTTAACTATAAAATAAGTTCGCCAATTGGTTGTTGCTGCAGATAACTCTATCAAAATGACATTGATTTTAATTCTAATTACACCGTTGCTTTTGACTGTCCATTTTTACGATACCTACATATTACGTTATAAATTATAAACTTATTAGATTTCTGTTTTAACTGTGAAAAGACTAAGCGAATACGCATTTTTCCTAAACATTCTACTCTGTCCCACAGCTAGACCAAGGCTTCCTCCATGGCTTCCTTTATTTGCCTTCTCTGACTTAATTTTCCTCATGGTCACACTAGTACCTACATCTGAGCGCAGTAAAGACTTGAGCGTTCTATTTAGAGTGCGCTGAAAAAAGCAGTCGTATTGAATGTCTGCCGATGGCTGTAAAATTTTAGATAACAGTTTAAACGTACGACAATGGGTAGTTTTTATTCTTTGTTTATTTTGTTTTTAAGGGTAGTATTTGTTGGGCCGCGGGTAGTCCACTGGTTATCGCGGCCTCGACATAGAGGGCGAAGAAGGAACATGGGTGGTTTTTAGTCAGTAGAAGTCTGACACTCCCTTTCGCTCTGCCCAAGAGCGGGAGGGGTTATTCGATGATTTTACACCCACCAAAAAAAAAAAAGGGTAGTATTTGTTGTTCGAAAGAGCCGCGGCTTCAGCACAAAGGGAACATGGGTGGTTTTTAGTTTGTAGAAGTCTGACACTCCCTATCGCTCTGCTCAGAGCGGGAGGGACGAGTCATTTGATGATTTCCCACCATCCCAAAAAATAAGGGAACTGGCTGGTTCGAACGTAGGCAAGCGCATTACCTACTTTAAATTAATTATTTTATCACCTCTGCTCTCAAAACGGCGAAGAAAAACATTGTGAGGAAACTAGCATGTCTTAGAACCAAAAAATCGAAAACATTTGCCATATCACAGCCACATCTACCAACCCACAATGGTCCCGCGTGGTGGATTATATAGCCCATACCCTCTCGTGAAGAGGAGGCCTGTGTCCCAGTAGTGGGAATATTATAGGCTTATGATGATTGGTAAGAAATGTTGTATCTTGGTAGATGCAGAAGTGACGAAGATATTATTAATATTAGCTTAAGGTGAGACTTAAGCAAATATAATGTTTAAAAATATTTTTAAATCTGTTTTCAATATGTTTCACTTTTGTTTTCTGTTTCTATTTTAATTATTGTAATTGGTGTTACACCGTTTCAATTAACTATGAATAAAATAATAATTAAAATAGACCGTATGGGTTCACATCCCCCGGATGTGTTTTTTTAGAAATTGTAATTAGCTGGCACAAGCTCGTTGGCTAGTAAAGCAATCATTATGTATACAGAAAAACAAACATACGGATTAAGAAAAAATAAAGACACCTATTTACTTACGTAAATAACTGCCGTACTCAGAGATATTTAATGATTACTTAAGCCATCACTGAGTAAAGGTTTGACATATTTTTGTATGACAAAACTGTCAAAACCATTGCTAAGTGATGGCCTAAGTAATCATTAAAGCTCTCTGAGTGCGGCAGTAAGTATATAAAATATCTTTGCATATCTTTGCTTGTTTAAAACAAGGACCATACCCCTACTTACAGCCGATGCAATCTTGAAGTCGTCTCCTCGGACGGAGATGGCTGAGATAGCCTATTAATAGCTTGAGGCTATTATCTTTGAGTTACGGACCGAAGTGAGGCAATGAAGTGTGAGTAAGTAACTATCCAGTAAAACTGTTTTACTGCCTGCTAAACGGTCACTATCTAGTATCTACTGTTATTTGATTCTGTTATACACGAGAGTTACTACTTAGTTTCAATTGATATGACTCTGTCTATCTAAACTGCTAAAGGAGGGAGGGAAGCTTCGAAATTACTCTGTACTGATTTTTAACCAATTTTTCCCCAATACAAATATAAGGAAGTAACATACATAAAATTTATATAAACAAAAATGACGTCACACGCGTTTTCAAACCACTGTAACGTCTTCATTGTTTGTTTACGTGAAAAAAGAAAAAATACGTGTCCAATATTTTTTGGTAACCTATCGGACTAATTAGATTTTTTTGGTTAACTACCCTATTAGCTGTCTCGACTAACGGCTCAGTTGACTACCTACTTGGTCGGGTGGTGACTGTTGAGCATAAGGTCGTTGGCTTGATTCCCGAGTCAGACATATTGTTATTAGGAATCTCAGTACCAACCAGGGAGCCTGGATTTGTGCTCGGTTTAAAAAATGAAACAAGCGAAAAGTGGGTACAAAATAAGATCTGCCTTACCCTTTAGGGTTTACGAGCGTGAAGTTTTTTTTCTTAAATGATATACTGGGCAAAAGCCTCCCCCGTAGTATTCCACTCTTTCTTCTGTGCGGTTTTCTCCACCCAATATAGATGTTTACTGACTTAAAAAAATATGATTCTAATTAGTCCGTCTTTTAGATTATCGAAAAATACTTGATACGTATTTTTTTGTTTTATCAAATCAATATAAATTTACGAAGATAAAACGCGTCAAAGACTTGAGTGAGGGGTTGTGACGTCACTCACCGGTAAAGAATGTCATACTAATGTCTTGGAAAATGACGTCAAACGAGTTTTCAAAGCACTGTATCGTCATCATTGTTTGTTTACGTGAAAAAAGAAAAAATACGTGTCCAATATTTTTTGGAAATCTATCTGACGGATTAATTAGTTTTTTTTGTTAACTACCCTATTTGTCCCAAACGCTTCTAGGTCGTCACGCCAGCGTTTGCTAGACCTCGCTCGCCGACGACGCCCGTCTTCTGGCACCCACTGCGTGACGACAATTATATCGTCAATTGAAAACAATTGTAAAATGTATTGATACATTTTTTTTATTTATTATTGAATGATAACTGATTTAGAGGCAAAATATGAATGTATTTCTAAGAAAACATCAATTGAAATTACTTCAATCAATACAAACACACTGGAAAGGAAAATAGAAATAAAAGCTAAATTAATTAAGGATATAAATAAAGGTGTGACTAATTTTAAATGTCTCTCGCCAAATAATAAAACAAGGATAGACCTCTCTCGCCGACGACGCCCGTCTTCTGGCACCCACTGCGTGACGACTCTGGCTCATCGATCTTGATCTATCCTACAGACATGGCCCGCGCAATCCCAATTCAAGCCAGCAGTCTTATTGCCCACATCAGCGATTCCAGTTTTTGAGCGTATTGTTATGTTATTTAATACACATAAGAACATGGATAAGTTACTAAAATAGTAGTTAGTTTATCAATAAAATTACTGAATGAAATATATATAAACTTGACGCAATATAAATAAAACAATAATACCATTATCGTTTTCAACATATAAAATTGGTTCCGTACAAAGCAGAAAGCTTCAAGGAAAAAGTGTGAACTTTTAAAAATACTCTTTCAAGAAATAAAAATGGCTGCTTTCCTGTATTCTATTTTCTTTCGTATTTTCCAAGCCAGTTGTTACGTATATGTAACATCGCACGTGTAAAACGTATTACCTTCTATACCTCGAGCGCAGTCGAGTAAATTTTTAAGGTGTCAACAAACAAAGAGTCTGCGATTTTGTTTAGTGAAAAATTCTTTAGAAATCGCAAGATATTTTAACTTAACATTTCCGCTTTAGTTTTGCGTTTTCAAATGTTCGTGTGCTCTTGATTTTGTTTGTTTATTTGATTTTGAACTTTAGAAAAGGTTCTAAATTGAAATGTTTTTTACCTGTTTGTTTCAAAGATTTTTACCCGACTGCGGCGAAGCCCAAAAGGAGGGTTATGTATTTGGCGTGTATGTATGTATGTATGTCCGTTTCTTTGTTCCCTCATAACTCCTAAACGGATGAAGTATTTGAATAAAATATACGTTGTTAGATTTGTCTTGATGGCGCGAGTGTCACTGGATATATTAAAATTAAAAAAGAAAATAAATTTGCGGATTTTGGGTGCTATACAACGGATTTAAAAAAATATATTTTCCAATACCATCGAGTAGGGTATCAAAATAAAGGATTTTAAAAGAACATTACAAAAATACATGATACCTATATGTTTAAAATAAATTCAAAGTCACAAATCATATGAACAAACACAAAAGTTAAATCATCTGCGAAAAATTTTACACGACCAACGAAAGAACAAAAACAAATAACTAAAAAGTTGGAAATAAAAAAGTAGTTAAAAAAACTAAAAAACCCGACTGGAAAAACTAAGCGGGGTCCATTCTATTTTCATTTCATAATTTAATATAATATTCAAATGAACCCTTAATGCTTCCAAGTTTTGTTTAATTTAAATTGTGCTTGTATTTTGCTTTTCAGTTTTTTCAGTCGGGTTTTTTAGTTTTTTTTACTTTGCTTCGAATTTAAACTCTGCTAATGGTGATAAGTATGTTTATTCTGTGCATTTTCATTTGTTTTTTGAAATACCAGATGAGGTCATGTACAACATAACACAGACGGGAGTAGTTTCGTCTGGTTTGGAAATTAGTTCTTTAATTATGAGTCATCAACGCATTTTTAACTGACTTCCCAAAAAGGAGGAGGTTCTCAATTCGATTGGTATGTTTTTTTTTTCTATGTAGGTATGTACGACACCGTTTACGCCGGGATTTATCATCCGATTTACGTGATTCTTCTTAAGTCTGGTACGGAATAGTTGCCATTTGGTCCCATAAAAATTTAACATGGTATAACCCAGTACTTTTCATTTTATGATCATTTTTAGGGTTCCGTAGCCGAATGGCAGAAAACGGAACCCTTATATGTAGATTCGTCATGTCTGTCTGTCCGTCCGTCCGTATGTCACAGCCACTTTATTCGGTAACTATTAAGACTACACAGTTTAAACTTAGTACGTAGATGTACCGTGAACCGCTTTACGATTTTCATACAAAAATAAATAAAAAATATAACACAAACCTAACCCAGGTTTTTTGGTTGAATGTTAATATCGCAAATATGTGTAAAAGATATTTATTACAACTCATCATTCTCCTGCTCTTATCCCAATTTATTTGGGGTCGGCGCAACATGTCTTTTTCTTCCATACCTCTTTATTTCTCGTCGTATTTATTACAACTAAAAATGAAAAAATAAAAAGGCAAAAAAAACAAACGACTTCAAAAATACCAATAAGTGATTATTCTTCTGAAGTTTATATTTCACTTTGTAGTGTTTTTGAAGTCGGTTGTTTTTTTTTTTGCAAAAAAAGTATTTTTTTGTGCCTATTCTAAGTTTGCGATATTTCTTTGTAAAAAGTTTATTTTTTAAAAGACAAGAAACTTTGATAGCTCAAATCTCAGTATCGTGACATTTTAGATCATTTTGTCTAGTTCAAAACTTGTTTGTATTGATGCCAGCTATCGAGTAATGAGTAGCCGTATTAACAATATTAACGTGGTTTTTAGTACATCTTCATATATCTATTTGCGCCCAGTTCCATACGAAGAGTTGTTATTAATAATACCTAGTTTTATTTGTAAGGCCACCTGAGAGTTACAATTCGAATTACCCACATCCATTATTAAGAACGGATATTTGTTAGTTTATCTTGGTCTATTGTACGAGATCCCGTTATTGTGTCACTGGGCTTACAATTGTGCCAGCAGTGTATGGTTTCTTAATTTTTTACCTGGCTGATTCTGAACAAATCTTATTGTGGGATGATATAATTGTATGTGTAGGTACTTCTTTGATCATGGAAAATACAACTTGGTTATCATGATTCAATGGATTAATCTTTAGATTAAAGGCAAAGTCCAACAAAAACATTTGTTAGATTTAGAATGTGTGGTATAGCGATATTTAAACAAGACAAAACAAAAAATATTCGACCTTTACCAGTATGTTCAATTCTTCATACTAGTTTATGACGTGAAGACTTGTAATTGACTGTCAGTTTCACTTACTAGTTTATTCTTTTGATGTAAGTGTAATAGACTATAGTCTATACAAAATTAAATAATAACATTCAAGTGCCTGTTTGCTATATCAAAATAATAGATTTTTACTGATTGTTGAGACTCAGTCGTTGTTCAATTTTGTTGTCGTTGTGCGAATAAAAAGTATAAGCAAGTAAAAGGTGTTTTTCCTTATGTAGGTACTACATGACCCGAACCAGCTCATGCCTATCGTTAATACACTTTTTCTTACGTAATACACCAGCCTCAACCAACTTAGCGCAGTTAGGATCCCCTTCAGCGAGCTTATAACAAATGGATTCACATTTCACGTTACAATAAATATGCTTATTGCGACCTTTTATCCGCTCCCTCACAATAGCGTCTCGAGCCATCCGGGATGCTGGAGTGACTGAGTGTCTTCACGCTTCTGTGACACAATGGGGCTGAGCAGAATGGGCGGCGAATGTGTTTGAAGTTGTTGTGGTGTTTAGGAGTGGAAATGGTGAGGTTGAATTCAAATAGATTTGAGTACTTTGCTGTATGCTGAATTCTGTGAAATTCTGTAAGCGCTAATTGGCAGTATAATATCGAATAAGTGTTATTATTTCAACCCACTCAAAATTTTTCGGGGGCAGTAAGTCGTGGGTTCGCACCCAGGTAGGCGCACAACATTCTGTAATTATTCCATCACCACTGCTCTCAAAAACGGTAAAGAAAACCATTGTGAGGAGTCCGGCATGTCCTAGAACCAAAAATTCGAAGCCAGACATCTACCAACACGCACTGGGCACGCGTGGTGAATTATAGCGCATTCCCTCTCTTGAAGAGGAGGCCTGTGTCCCAGCAGTGGGAACATATATAGGCTGGTGATGATGATAATGAAGAGACCCATGTTTTGAGTAATAATAAAATAAATGGCTGTTTAAAAAAAATAGGTACAAGGTTTCGTTAACGTATTTTTGTGCGAACTTGCAAAAAGTAAACAAAAGGGATACCAGGGTAACACGAGCTCTTTGTTCATTCATACATGTGCTTGTACGTAATTTAAAAGTTTATTTTTGTCCTGATAAATCATTGTAATTAAACAACGAACATTTTAAAGGTGTAAGATCTTACAGTACATGTAACGTTATCGGAAACCCATAGGTAAAACGACTTCTACAAAATAGTAGGACAACAGACGTTCCTTTTAAGCCCTATATGTCAAGGCCGCGGTATCTCTTACAACATCCCGCAGCCCCACATCTACTAACTTTAATAATAAAGTAAGTAGTGGACTTTGTTCCTTTTGTCGATTTTTTTGTAATCCTACTAATATTATAAACGCGAAAGTTTGTGAGTTTGTATGTATGAATGGATGGATGTTTGTTTGTTACTCTTTCACGCAAAACTACTGAACGGATTTGCATAAAATTTGGTACAAAGATAGTTTATAACCTAGATTAACACATGATATAGTTTTTATCCCGATTTGATCTTCCCTTCGAGCACCTGGTATAAATATAATAAGAATGATTGGATTGGCCAATAATCGCACTAGATTGCGAAAAGTGGAAGGAGGGAAGGGCCTTTGCCCTGCAGTGGGACAATACAGGCTTAGAATAAGAGAAAGGATGAATTAAGGGATATTAACAAATTTGAAGATTTTTAAGCTCTTGAATTTGCGTCTGTATCGTGAAAATTATTAATTAATTGCAAGGTGTAAATTTTTTCCAAAGGACAATGTCCACCGGCTACACTGACGGTCGACCACTTTTAACCCTTATGCCCTAAGTGATAAGATTGAAAAGCGGTCGACTGACACTGAATGCGGTAGCGTTAGTACCTACCAATGTCATTCAACTTGGAAAATAATGAAGTAAATATTGCACTTGGAATTGAATAAATCCTACTAATATTATAAACGTGAAAGTTTGAAAGTATGAATGGATGTTTGTTACTCTTTCACGCAAAAACTACTGAACGGATTTGGATACACAGATAGTTTATAACCTGGATTAACACATAGGCTATCCCGATTTTTATCCCGATGTTATCTTCGCGTGGGATAATTTTCAAGTTGTAGCGGGCGAAACCGCTGGCAACAGCTAGTAAATAATATTGAAGATATTGGTAAAACAAAATATTCTACGCATTCATTCGTATGGTCGCGACTACTGAGCATTACGTGGGTTTGATTCCCAGATCGGGCGTAGCATAATTGGGTTTTTGAAGTGAAAACTTCTGTAGCGGCGTTGTGCACTTTTTTCCAGATGGTAAAAACTGCTAAACTCGCGTCATGAGGACACGTGACCTGATCGTAAGACAACGCAGGGCGCATGCGCGAATCTGCGTGTGTGTCAAATGTCAAAAAAATTAAATGTCAAGTTGATTTTTCTGCGAGACAATATTTTAAATTTAAAATATGAGTAATATTTCTAAAGTGCTACATTTTTTTATGTAATATAAATTGTCATGTTTGTGTACGATAGCGCAATAAATGAATAAAGCAATTCGTGCGAAATTATTCTCTAACCATTCCAAAATATTAGTAGTTCAGTTACAAGCCACAGAGTCTAGATTTGTTCCCGCTGGATGGCAATAGGCCCTCAATAACATTTTTTTTAACTTGGTAATTTTACATGGGGTTTAAACGTTCCTATCGAAATGTTGGTGAACTATTAGGGTTTCTGCTTTCGGGGATAGCAGGCGTGATGTTATGTTATGGATATTAACAAAAAGAAACGGTACAAAAAAAATAATTATCCATATAAATATGAAATATGAGGCGATTTCCTTAGACAGGGACAAATGTTGTCAGTCCCTGGATATTAGTAACATCGTGTATCAAAATACGATGCTGCTGTCATCACTCATTCCTGTCAGTGTTACCATGTCTATTTATCATAGTACCAGTATACGGGGTAATTCATTTTCTTGCTGGCAATTCTTTTGAATATTATGCGTTGCGAGGGAAGAATTGGTTGACGGAAAGCAGAGTGAGAAAGTCACAAATACGATTTTGTGATAATTCTGTTGTAATCGCATCATACTATATGTTTCTTGTTGTTTACTACAGGTAAATCTACAGGTTGCGGGATACAAGACAGTTAAAATTGTTTCTCTGGGACTTCGTCGAGCTTCATTGTCTTGACGGTGTTCTGGTGGTCTCCACTCTTACTTCTGGCTGGTTATGGCTAGTGGCTTAATAAGAACTGCCACTCGGGTCGATCTTTAGGTAAAGCTGTGCTTGCCTAGGTCGATCTGTGGATGGGACCCCGCCCGAAATACCGAGTTTCCTCCGTGCCTCGGAAAGCACGTTAAGCTGTTGGTCCCGGCTGCCATATATAGATCTTTGGCAGTCGTTACAGGTAGTCAGTGACCTGAAATTCTGACATACATTCTTACCAAAGAGTATCGTATTACATAGTATTTACTGGGTTGTGGAGGTCAGATAGGCAGTCGCTCCATTTAAAATACTGGTCTTCAGCTGCATCCGGTTAGATTGGAAGCCGACCAAAGCATAGTTGGGAAAAGGCTAGGCAGATGGAGTGGTTTTGGAATAGTTTGGCAGGCTTGTAGCAAATAAAAAAACCGGGACCAATGGCTTAACGTGCTTTCCGAGGCACAGAGGAAACTCGGTAACTAATAGGTGGCCTACGAACCAACCTAGGTCACAGACCCGAGCAGCAGTTATTATTTAGCCTGCTCCTACTATCAGTAACCCAACATGAAACATAAACGGTGTAAAAGTACCCTTAACGCAAACGAAAGGCACTCGTTTTCCCCACCACTGCGATATTTTTTTGGTTCTAGACCAAACCTGGGAACCTCCAAGTTACGGAGATATGGGTCAAAGTTCCAAATGTACCTCTATGAACCATTTACTATTCAAAGCATCCACTAGCACAATATTTTAAGAGTGCTACATTGAGTTTGGCCGTAAAATGTAATTTTTGACCCCAAAAAAAAAGTCGTTTCCCAGCAAAAATTTTTGCGCAGGGGTACTTGGTTTGGTGTTCAGAATGCTTGGTTGGCGTATGTGCGGAGGGTTTATTTAAATTCTATATAACGTACATCATTTTATTTATATAATTGTAAGATTGTAGAAATAAGCTTATAAGTTGCTCTATTTTAGTAATTAACCTGAAGAAATGATAATAATATTTGTAAGTACCACATTTTCCTCAAGGAAGAATATTGTGTCGTGTACGAAACTCGTGTATAACTGTTGGCGAACACAATAATCTTGTAGGATCAAATGGAAATAATTCAGATTGGTAAATATTTTTCGTTTGGTATACTTCTAGATCTAGACTTTTCAATAACGTTACTTGAAATTAATGTTTATGGAAAAGACAATGACCAAACGCCGTATCAAAAATGTCATGCGTCAAAATCAAAATTATTTTCATAATTTTCACGACATTATGCGTCAGGGATTTCATTTTCAAATATCGAATTTAATTCAAAGTATCGAAGTATGAATATTGTTTTACTTCCGACGCGTACATGGCGTTCACACAAATGGTTCAAAAGTCGTTCTGTTAGATCTGTCAGTTGATTTGACAGATCGGCTTCACATAAAGAAAGAAAGAAAGAAAGAAAAAATGTTTATTTGTCACAGAAACATACATGCATACAGGAAATAAAACAATACACAAAAAAAAAGTAAAATACAACAAGCAGGGAAATTAAAAAAGAAAAAGGGAAAAATATATATAATGCACGTCGTAACTGCGACAAGTAGGTTGCCACTCAGCATGGTGCTGTGCTATGGTCACCCACAGCACAGCGCTGGTTTTCAGTAGTCATCGGACATCGTGGATGTTTCCTTACAATATATACCTACTTGCCTGGTTTTGAGGTTATTTTTAATTTAGTAAAATTACTCCGAAATTCGGATATTGTTTACAAAAATAACTTTTGTAGGAGCTGATGTGATTAGTGTAGACATAGGAAAACAAAGTTTGATTTTGACGTGGCTTGGTACGGGACTCTATTTATCCATGAACATTGTCTTTTAATCAGATACTATCATTATAACCTCACTACTACTAACTAATACTGTAACAATTAATAGGTTATTGTGTTTTTTCATGAGGATCCATCATTTCTCAGTAGCACTCATTGTATCTGGATTTGTGTCCGGTTGACGGAGATAGGCTCGCCCCACTTAAACATTTGTAAAGAAATGTGGGTGGTGGTCTATTAGGTACCTACACCAGACCTCTGCCTATCCCTACATGATAACAAGCGAGATGTTATGTTATATTTACTCAGGTAGGTAGGTACATAATAAATAATAATATGGTATGGTATGTAATTATAATAATGTTTCCCGATAATTTGCTATTAGATTAATTTCTCCTTAATTGCGTTTGTTCACAACTTTCGCAAAAGATTATCCCGCATTGCCAAACCATCAATCAATGTTATTACAAGTTATACCATTAGCTGTATCAAGGAAAACGCCGCTTCCTTCAAGTCCCCCGCTTTCCTATGGGAACGTAAATCCATGGGGGCGGACTTGTATTTCCGTCAAAATCTGTTACTTGCTTGTTTGTTTGACAAACAAGTCCGCAAAACAGATTTGCAAAATCCTTCCTGCTTGGTTTTTATTTGTTTATTATTAAACTTAATTATAACATTACTTATTAATATATACATTTTCTAACAAAAACAGTAAACCACAAAAGGCCGACTAAGTTTTTGATCAATAACAAATAAGGAGGTAAGTAAATACTGATGCATGATTGCCATCTTAATAAGTATTGTGCTGAATTGAAGAAAGATTGTTATTGACCAATCAATATATCGAGTAAGTATATCTCACTAAAAACAAAACTTGTAAAAAAAGCCAAGTCGCGCAACTCAGTTCTTTTACCGTAAAAATTTGTGAGATCCATGTAATACCAAGTCAGTTAATGTATTCAGTCCCTACTTAAAAATCTTTGATGATTTAAATAAATAGATTAACTTGGCCATCGCATCGCATTCGCCAATGTTAAACAGGCCATTGTAATAGAATTGCAATATCGCCATCGCATTGGCCAATGTGATGCAGTGGCCAAGTCAATCTATTTATTTAAAAAATCAAAGATTTTTAAGTAGGGACTGAATACATTAACTGACTTGGTATTACATGGATCTCACAAATTTTTACGGTAAAAGAACTGAGTTGCGCGACTTGGCTTTTTTTACAAGTTTTGTTTTTGATTAAAAACGTATTCTCTTAATATACCTCAGAATTTATCTTTTATAACCGACGAAAAAAAAGAAAAAGTTTCTCAATTCGACACGTACTTTGATTTCTATTTTAGTAATCGCATTGCAGTTTCAATCCACGGGTGTAAAATATTATTTCATAGTTTTGGTCAGCGTACAGCATAATAAGTAAACTACAAGCGAGTTTGCGCAAAAAGCCTTTAAAACAATAACTGTCTCCTTTTTACAAGACGGCTACAATGATACGCTTGCCGTCATCCACAGATTGTCTTTTGTGTAAGTGAGACGAGATTAGGACCAGCAGGGCTGTTGCGTATCTTTTAAATGTCAGTGGCTAACCTATAGTGCCTTTCAATTACTGTCAAATGGTTCCATTTTGTACTAAACCATAACCAATTTGACAGTTAATCCATAGACAATATGATAGCCACTGTCATTTAAAAGATACGCAATAGCCCTGCAGGAGTATCATCGGGAGCGGCCAAGTGTGAGTCGGGTCTCGTGTGATTATTGTACTGTAGATAGTGGTTGTGTTGAAATCGAGTCGGGGCTGCGGGTTGTCCGAAAGAGTTACCGCGGTATCGACACAAAGAGCTAAGAAGGAACATGGATGGTTTTTAGTCAGTAGAAGTCTGACACTCCCTTTCATCAAAGGCCGACACCTTCACCAGTTCTTTACATCCGTTCGTGAGCGGCTGGCCAGGACATGGCTGGAGGTGGTTCACTGTGTTGCCCAATTTCTCACAGGTCATGGTAGCTTTAAGAGTAAATTATTTTCCTACAAGCTTGTTGCGTCGCCTTTTTGTCAATGTTCTACATCTGACTGCGAATATGAATAATCTGCACATCACATTTTATGGGAGTGTAGTCTTTGGCAGAATGAACGTAATATTATGTTAAATAGTGTACATATTACATCCGGAGTTATTTACTATACGGACCTTGTAGAAACTAGAACAAATTTCCGTGCGTTCAAGCATTTTTGTCATACCTATTATTGGAATCAAATATAACAGCTCACAACTTAGGACCCAGTAATATTAATGACAACAATATCCGTGGTGCTAGGCAACTGGGCTTATCCCAGTTGTATACGTCCCTGTGTGCCTATTGGCCTTGTTCTTTTCTGTCTCCTGCTGATATGGAGGGAAGTGGAAATTTCTGTTTTTCCTACTCCTCCGGTATTCTTTTCTGATTAATTTCCAAGACAGTCAAATCATTTCTCTGGGTCTTCGTCGAGCTTCATTGCCTCGGCGCTTTTCTTGTGGTCGCCACTGTTGATTCTGGCTTACAGAAGTTACAGTGGTTTGGGAATAGAGAGGCGGGCTTGACAATCCCTTCCGCTCTGCTCAAGCGACCTTCCGCTTGGACAGTGCGGAAGCGATTGTGTTAGTGGGGGTCATTTGATAATTTCCCACCCCCAAAAGAAGTTATTGCAGACTAAACTTAATTTATCGGTAATTAACGTTGGCCATTGGAAAATTACAGAAAGCGTAAATGTTAAATTATTTAGGTGTATTCTTATCCGATGTTCCTTACTACTGTATCATTTCAGATTGCACTGTATCTAATAAACTACAGAGTTGAATCTTGAAAAAATACTTCATTTATATGTCAAACAGGAACGAAGTATAATGCTTCTTCTACTAGATTTAAATATAGCAGTATGAAAATTGAAGCAATATGCAACAACATTACAGGAACGTTTAAAGCAATTTTAAATGAAAATTTAAACATTTTTAACGACTTCGATTTTAGAGCTTTCGCATCACACGTAAGAAGGACAGGCAAGTTCTCTACAAAATTCAATTCCTATGAAAACTTTATCAAAGGTCATGACAGCATCTCAAACTTGACGATGTGGTTGAGATTTTAATTGAGAATTCCAAAACTTTGAAGCACTTAGTTCAGAAAACATTTGAGAAGTTCGAAGGTTCGAAGTCCATTATAACATTCTAGTTACTGACCCTTCGCTTTTCAACTGTTATTTTTGCTGTTAATCTTGTCATTTTATGGGGTAGCGTTTCAAATGACTTCTTTTAGAAGGAAGGGGTTATGTATTCCACCGGTTTTTGTTCCATGGTTGTACAGCGATTACTCCGTGATTACTGGATCGATTTACTGGATTATTTTTGAAGTGAAAACTTTTTTAGCGGCGTACTGCACTTTTTTGGGATAGGTAAACCTGTTAAACTCGCGTCTGCAGACACGTGACCTGATCGTAAGACGGCGCAAGGTGCTTGCGCGAATCTACGTGTGTCGAAAGTAAAAAAAAACAAAAATGTCAAGTTGATTATTCTGAGAGATAAACTTTTTAATGTAAAATAATTGTAATAGTTCTGATGTGTTAGTTGTTTTATGTAATATATATTGTTATTGTTGTGTACAATAGCGCAATAAATGAATTAATTTTATGCTGATAAATTAAGCGATTTGTGCGAAGTTATTCCCCAAAATATTCAAAAATGCACAACGTTAATGTTCAAGTTTTCACTTCTACCGGTACTCCCGGAGTGCAATCCGTTGTTTTTTTTGGGGGGGGGGGGGTAGGAAATCATCAAATAACCCCTCCCGCTAGTGGCCAGAGCGAAAGGGAGTGTCAGACTTCTACTGACCAAAAACCACCCATTTTCCTTCTTAGCCCTTTATGTCAAGGCCGCGTTATCTCTTACAACATATCGCAGCCCCGACAGGCGTCGGCCCTTGCAGGCTCCTTCCATCTCTTTGACGGACGGGACGGCGAGCTAGCCCATTACTAACCGTCCACAGGCCCGCGTCTACGGTAGCCGTGGCCCCCGACGCCCAGAGCGTATCCCGCGGCGTCATGATGGTTCTTTCATACTTCTCTATTATTCGTCATCTCATCAGACAACTCCTTGTTTGCCATATCATCCTTCACACAGTTCATCCTTCGTTTCTTTGGTCTTCCTCTACCCTTATAGGCATAGCCTTTTTCCCTCATTACTTCGCGACACACGCCTATACCACGACAGCTGATTACCACACGACTATTCAGTCGGCGGCGCCACTTTCAGACTTCCTCTTATAGACGAGCAGGTACTCATTTCTTAATAACTTCTAGTAGTTGCAATTTATAATTGATTTATGATAAGTATCGGTTTACATCTAACAGTGTTTTCTCAAAAACCCTCGAAACGGTGACCATTATTGTAAAAGTTATAGCGTCGAACTTTGAGTAATATGTTAAAAGAATTTCCAAAATAAAGGGAATAAGGACTTGCAAACTGTACCAAGTATTTGAGGTCGCTCGCATATTAAATTCTATGGCGTAATTAAAATGTATGCCAATAAGACGACGCATATATCTTGCTAGTAATGAGAATGTAATATAATTTTGTGGAATTATTATTTGAGAAGGGAGAATTGTCGGCTAAATAGAGTGACATAGTTTGTAGGAAGTTATTTTCATATGAAATGTCAACTGAAGTAGAATTCCATGGCCGCGGGTAGTCCACCGGTTATCGCGGCCTCGACACAGAGGGCGAAGAAGGAACATGGGTGGTTTTTAGTCAGTAGAAGTCTGACACTCCCTTTCGCTCTGCCCAAGAGCGGGAGGGGTTATTCGATGATTTTACACCCACCAAAAAAAAAAAAAAAGTAGAATTCCTTAACATTGAAAAGTCAGTTTCCGAATTGAATCATCTTAAATAATCCGTGTATTCTAATCGCAACTTTGTTGTATGAAATGACCCGAGTCTAACAAATTGTCTGTGTCACACAACACAATAGACTTGACTGTATGTTTCGAGCAATTATCATCAATCGTGTCAATAGATTTTTATTCATCGCAATCACTAGCTGATCAGTGTCCTTCTAGGCCTAAATAATAAAGGTACAGGATAATATTGATTTATTATCGGAAATATTCACGTAGCTATGTTTAAGTATAATTTGTGTGTTTGACATACTAACACAAACAGTAATGATACCGCAGCCAAAGTTAGTACCGTTCGCCAAAATTAATTACATAGCCAACGTAATTAATCGGTCCATTGTATAACCGGACACGGCCAGTTAAAATCGGTTATGATCGCCTGAAACCGGGTAGTACTTAATTGATTTATTATGGAGCAGCGGTTTTGATATTTGGCGTTCGATTTTTTAAGAGGCGAAGATCGGTTTTTAGGACGAGAATGGATAAAATATACAACTAAGGTGTTGTATGGGTTTCCCGTCGGGGCTTCGGGTTATTCACAAAGATACCGCGTCCTCGACATATAGCGCTAGGAAGGAACATGGGTGGTTTTTAGTCAGTAGAAGTCTGACAGTCCCTACCACTCTGAGAGTAGGAGGGGTCATTTGATGACCACCCTCCAAGTGTAGTGTTCTGATTTTTTTTTAAAAGAAAAGATGGACTTTCGTTCTCAATTTGGCCCCACGCCAATACATCCTTGTACAGCTCTAAAGTGGCTGGATAGATTTGTTCGTAAAACCATACATACGGAAATCGCAACAAGATATGTTACTAGAACAAAATATTTAACTTTCATCAATAAAAATATATTTTTCCGAATACGCTTAGGTTAGCCTAAGCGTATTCGGAAAAATATATTAGGTATTTTCAGGATGTTGACAAAACAAATAGATTTCATCGGACGTAGTTAAAAATCCGGCAAAACTAACAGCAGTTGTTACCGTATCTCCATTTTGCATTCATAATCGAATAGAACCGAATCTAGCAAAGCTTTAAATCCCTATTGTTTCTGTAAAAAAAGAATTGTGTGCCTTTTATCGATTCAGTGAAATATCACGTTTCGTATGCGGCGTATTTGTAACCCACGCTATGAAATATTGAAGAGGTACGACGCAGAGTAAACAGCACAGAAGGTTAGTGTTAGTTCCGGCCCTAATTCAAGCAATGGTCTGGGGCGAGACGGACGAAGCAGTGATGCTAGCGAAGGAGGTGGTGGAACGTGAGAGGGAGAGAACCTCTCGTCCAAGCCACCGCGGGAGACGCTCCGGGCGTCGGGGGCCACGTGATGGTTTCCGGTCACCGTAGGCGCGGACCTGTGGATGGTAAGTGATGGGCGGTTTTTAGTCAGTAGAAGTCTGACACTTCCTACCACTCTGCTCAGAGCTGGAGAAATGATTTGCCACCCTCCAAATAAAAAGCTTGGTTCAAATGGGTCCCTAATACCCAATAGTGAATAGAACAAAGTCGCCAATATTGCCGCATGCGGTATTTTTCAAACTTGTTTGGAGAGGAACTGCTGAAGTTTTCTGTATCAGGTGGGGTATTACAGTGATCTAAATTCAATGTGTGATACTGCAACCGCAAAATGTTAGTGTATGTTTAATAATGTATTGTTTACACATATACTGATAGCTATCGGACGAACAGATTTATTTAAAAATTAACAAAAAATTGATTGATAATAATTAAATTCACTTCAATTTGATATTCACTGGAAAAGAACTACCAAATTATAAGTAAACAGATGAACTACTTTAAGGGTACGCGCACTCGGTGCCCGGGATAAGTGAAAACTAGTCGACACGGAACCTTAAGCTCACGCTACGTTTATTAATATTACATTTCGTCGCTTCGTCCTTCAGATATAAGTATATTTATATCACTTTGGTGTAAGATACAAAATATAACAAAGAAATAATGATCATTTTGTATGTCTATATGTAGGTATGCTGAGTGTACCTAATCTCTGAAACTACGTCCCCTATTTGATGACGCCGTGGCTGCTATTGAAAAATTCTTGGTGAAAAAAAAAACTTTATTGCAAATGAGAAAACCAACTTAAAAATAAACTTCAGAAGTTAAAAATCAACTTCTGAAGAAAAACAGCTTTAAAGTCAGTAAGATTCTTCTTTTGGAACTTATTTTTCACTTTTTTGTGGATATTTTCCCTTTTTTGTAATGTTGTATGTAATCTGAGTGTAATCTTCGAAACTACGTCACTTATTTGATGAATTAATTCATCATTTGAAAGGTACATCAATATTCAAGCTACTACAATCTATCAATTTTTTAATGGATTTTCAACTTTATTGCATTAAGCATTAAGTTAAGCATTAATTGGAAAAAAAATACATTTTTGGGAAGTTTTTTAAGTTGGCGTCTGTATATTATTTCGAATGGACATAGGCTGCTTTTCGAGCAAAAAAGGAACATGGGTGGTCTTTAGTCAGTAGAAGTCTGACACCAGACCACCCTGCCCAGAGCGGGAGGAGTCATATGATGATATCCCCCCCTTAAAAAAAGGCACTGATTATTTATTGCAGTTACCTTTAAATTACAATACACTATTATAAGTTCGAAGCGTGTGTCAGAAACAACAGTACCTGTCTGTTAATCATTATAAGCGCTAAACGAAAACCATTTTCCATTAAAATAACAATTAGGACACATTGTCCAATAACATTGGTTCTAGTACCCAAGCGCGATGGTCATTTTGATTAAAATATAATTCAATTAAATTGATTAACTTGTTCGGTTTGCGGTTCACGAGTGTTTAGTTTAGCAATTGGATACACTGGTGGTGGTTATACTGGCACTCAGAATTTGGTTAGACTGGATGCCTACCCGGAAAAGGCTAGGCTAATGAAGTGTTAAGCAAGTGGGTGGATAAGCCACTTAAAGGTTTGTGTAGGTAGAACTTTCGCAAAGTCGGAGCTCTTAAAGAAAATTCATTGTAAAGTAAAGAAAACAGATCTAACAAAAGAATGACATTTTCCCAAATCCCTTAGGCATATTGAAGGTGGGTTCCAAAAAAGGTTTTGTGTAAAGACTACGTGTTTTTCTATCTTTAACGCTTTTTCGGGCACATTGCTCGCAGAACTGATGGCCGATGGGGCCGGAAAGTTCTGGAGTGACGACCGCGAACCGGAAGACGTTGCGTTGGAAGGCCTCCCACTAGGTGGACCGATGACCTGGTGAAGGTTGCGGGGACCCGCTGGATGCGAGACGCACGGGACCGGTCAATGTGGCGACACTTAGGGGAGGCCTATGTCCAGCAGTGGACGTCTTTCGGCTGAAATGATGATGATGATGATGAACGCTTTTTCATTTATCGCCAACAGCAGGCATACTTTAACTATTAACCACGTCTCCTTTCTTATTATCGATGGTAATCTAAATAGTGTCGGCCCAGAACCAATCCAGAACTTAGCCACTAGTTTGGCGATTCTAGTAGCGTCTATCACTATTCTGTAATGAACTAACAACAGGGCATAATACTAAGTTGTAAATACCCCATCGTTTGTGGAACCGCACCACATTTACACTCGAATAGGGCTATTGCGTATCTTTTAAGTGTCAGTGTCTATCATATTGTCCATGGATTAACTGTCAAATTCGTTATGGTTTAGTACTAAATGAAACCGTTTGACAGTTAATTGATGGACACTATATGATAGCCACTGGCATTTAAAAGATACGCAATAGCCCTGCAGGCAAGAGTTATAAATCTACATCTACACTAGCATTATAAAGAGGAAAGATTTGTTTGTTTCTTTGTGACGAATAGGCTCCGAAACTACTGGACCGATTTGAAAACTTCTTTCACCGTTGGGAAGCTACACTATCGCCGGGTGACATAGGCTACTTTTTATCCCTATATTTTCACGGGAGCGGAAACTACGCAGGTAAAACCGCGTGACGTCTGCTAACGTTTTTACGTTACTTTGACGGTATAAACATACCCGATCACATCGAATTGACAGCACACTACACATAGTGTACATCGCAGTGGTTTTGTGTACAAATTGAACTTGCGCTGACACAAAGTGCATTCGAACGCCAACCTTACCGACAAGCTCCTGTAGGGCTATTGCGTATCTTCTAAATGACAGTGGCTATCTTATAGTGTCCATCAATTAACTGTCAAATGGTTCCATTTGGTACTAAGCCATAACTAATTTGACAGTTAATCCATGGACAATATGATAGCCACTGTCATTTAAAAGATACGCAGTAGACCTACAGAAGAAGCGGAAAGTATCTGTCAAATATAAACAATTGAAAAGCAACTTTACTACATGAAGTCTAGGTTCAGTTTAAATAAAAAAGGGTCAGCTCAACAGCTAAAGGGTGGGTAAAATCATTTAATGTTTGTTGTTGACGAAACCGTGTATATGTCTGTCTGTCAAGTAACTGTATAGCTCTTTTTGTGAGCTTTACTGTTTTATCAGTGTCTTTATACAGACGCGCGAAGGGTGGGCGTTTTAGAGGACTGTCTGTCTGTGTATGAACTTTGACGTTCAATTATCATAATAAGTTGATTAGATGACTTTTGAATTTGATAATCCTTTCTAGAATCCCTTTATCGCCCCACCTACCCCCTCTAGCCCGCTAGTCTCTTCTAGAATTTTGTTGGTAATCAATGTTTATAAAAGGCCTAATAAAAATGGCCAATCACCATTTTCGTGACTAAATAAACAGCTGCACAGTGCGATTGAATTTAAAGCTACACTTGTCAAGGGAGCTCCGTAGATGGGTGACCGAACATTGAATACTGAGACCTCTTCAACCTCTGTGTTTGGAAAGCTCGCTAAACCGATCTCGGTTATTACCCACATACATGCAGTTACATCAAGCATAAGTACTCCTAGAACCTTATGCAGTCCATTACGCTTTGTAAAAGAACAATGAAGTGGCCAGGACTATTTACGATTCCGTACTTAATACCAAAACATGTTCTAATGCTCGCCCATACATTACAACCTCATTCATCCCCCAAATCATACAAAACTGATGAAAATACGTAGGTAAATCGTTTTCAATACAATGGTAGCTCATATTCGAAGTAAAAAGTCGTATAATGGCCCCAGTAAGACAATTGCTGAGAAACAAAAGACTGTTTGTAATTTGGGCTCTGGAAATGTGCTGAACATTTTTCGTATAAAACAGGGAGTAAATATATACAGGGTTATTTGTAAAACACCGTTAACCTCTCAGGACTAAGTTGCTAACATCATAATCAACAACTTTTGTTCTATGACTTTTAAAAATTCATCATATTTTAGTTCATCAGATTTACTTACAAAAATAAAAATATTTAAATTGTACGCTCTAAATGTTACCAAGTCTTGGCACAATGGCGAGGGGAGCGGGGTAAGGGCAGCGGGGTAATCGTAGCGTAGCGAGTTACGACAGTGCGCGACAGGCGTAGGTAGGTACAGCAAAATACAGAGTTGAAATGTGTTAGATAGGACAACGAAATCTTGAACTTTTGTTTTTGATAAATGTATTATGTTTTGTAAAAAGTCACAGAACAAAAGTTGTTGTTTATGATGATAGTAATACAGTCTTGCAAGGTTAACGGTGTTTTAGAAATAACCCTGTATAGTCTAGTGGTTGCAAACGCGACTACTGAGTATGTAGTCCTTTTTTTTTTGGGGGCGGTGGTTAATCATCAAATAACCCCTCTCGCTCTTGGGCGGAGCGAAAGGGAGTGTCAGACTTCTACTGACTAAAAACCACCCATTTTCCTTCTTAGCGCTTTATGTCGAGGCCGCGGTAACTTCTGAACAACCCGCAGCCCCGACGGGATAGGCGGGGGACAGCTTACGGCTTTTTTTTTTGGGACAAGCCCGCCACACTATTCCCAAACCACTGTAACTCCTGTAAGCCAGAATCAACAGTGGGTCAAGAAAAGCGCCGAGACGAAGCCTGACGAAGTCCCAGAGAAGCGGTTTAACTGTCTTAGATCCCGCCACAAAATTAATCAGAAAAGAATAGCGGAGGAGTAGGAAACCCCCTCCTTACGGCTAGTTATTTGATTAAGTCCCATGTAAGCATGGAACTTACATGTAACTAGCAAAATGTGTTCTTGTTAGGCACATCTCAGCCTTAACCTTCGGGGATAGGGTAGTTAACTAAAAAAAACTAATTAGTCCGTCAGATAGATTTCCAAAAAATATTGTACACGTATTTTTTCTTTTATTTATTTATTTATTTATTTATTTAAACTTTATGCACAATAGTGATACATAGGCGGACTTAATGCCACAAGGCATTCTCTACCAGTCAACCTTAGGGTCAAACAAGACAATATTGTGGTAGGCTACAAACTAACTAGAAAAAAAAAAAAAAACAATATCAATTAAAATATATTACTTATATTAATACTAATACACATATAAAAATAACATAAACTAATAAATATTGCAAGAAATACCAAAATAAAACATAACTGGTAATTACCATGACTAACTTGTAAAATAGCTATTTGGTCTGATTTAAATAGTGGGAACGTACTTTCCTTTTAAAAGTGAATTTGCTTTCAGCTAGCTAGCTTTTACCGCGTTAGCAAACAATGAAGACAATACAGTCCTTTGAAAACTCGTGTGACGTCATATTCTAAGACATTTGTATGTTTAACGGTTAGTGACGTCACAAACCCCCTGTTCAATGTTACCTTTGGACATTGACTCAGCACTCTGCCTGCCTCATGCGCGGTTCAGTTAAAATATTGATTTGGTTGCATATTACACGCATAGGACACATAGAATTAAGTATAATAGTGTGTGTTAAGAGAAAGTAGTATATAAGCAGAACATTGTGTAAATAAATCAGATTTGAATTTTATATTCTTGTCTCATTATCCCTCACTGTGGCCAAGACACCTTTAGCCATCTCCGATCAGTCTCGTGAGTCTGCGTGACTGGCAGTGAGTGTACCCTTCCCGAACCTGGTATTCCTGTCTACTATCCGTCTGTTACCTTAGGTCGCATGGTGCAGTCATCCTGTACTTATCTATATATTTATTTATCACACACTAAGTATATGGTAGGCTAGGGCTGCAGGGCTTAAAGTCGTAGGGACTTGTAGGTTCCTTTAATTTATCATATATTTCCATGTAGGTACCGTCACACCCTTGACGGTATTGCGGCCTTACGTGACGCTTGTTAAGGGTGGATGTACACTCCCACTCAAATCTTTAACGCGTTTTAACTTACGAAGTTAAAACGCGTCAAAGATTTGAGAAAGACATTGATTGATTTGATCAATCAAAAAATACGTATCTTTTATTTTTCGATAATCTAACAGACGGACTAATTGTAATCATATTTTTTAAAGTCAGTAAACATCCTTATGATAAGGCGTGATGTTAGGCCATGTGTATAGACCTTATCAGCAATCAGTGTACAATTTGTGACTTAGTTGATCGAAGACAATGGTATTTAAGGTAATGTGAGTTTCAGGTGATAAAAAGAACATACAATATCACGCTTGTTTTCCAGAATGGTTAGGCAGATGTACCGTGCTCTTTCCCTTCGACTGTAGTCTTTAAGTCCTAAGTAATAGAATGCGAGCCTGCATTTAATAGTATGGCATCACGGGTAAATGTCAGAATACAGACTGCTACTAACAAATTCCCGATGGTAAAACCCAATGCTAACTTTGGAATCGAAAACGCAACTTCATGTTCGGTTACTGCCAAACATGAAGTTGTGTATCGAGAGAGACTAAAAAACATTCCGTTATACTTATCAGGAATTAGTGTACAATACGATATGGGTTCAAAATGTTTTATTTTCACTCTTAATTGCTAAAACAACATACCTATACAGTTCTTTTTGAAATAGATCATAATTTATCATATTCCCTGCTCTGATTTATTTGTTTGCGTATCCATTTAGATAGCGGTAGATCAATGACACCGTGATGCTAATGATATATATTGTCATATAACGTGTAAGTGATCAATAAAAATAAAGGGGGGGGGGGAGGAATCATGAGTTTATTTAAGTCTGTATGTAATAAATCGGAAAACATCGTGAGGAAACTGGCATATCTTAGAACCAAAAGTTCGAAGATATTGTGACATCTCACCAATCCGCACTGGGCCCGCGTGGTGGATTATAGCCCATCCCTCTCCTAGAGAGTAGGCCTGAGTCCCTGCAGTGTGTAACAACAGCCTGCTCACAGCGTGCCACCCTAGCCAGCCAATGACAGCTAACCATAGCCATGCCACTCTAGCAAACCATAGCCATGCCACTCTAGCCAGCCAATGACAGGCAACCACTAGCGAGCCAATCACAGTCAAGCGAAGACACCGCCATAACTACCGGATGCCTCCGGTGGGGATATAAGTCTATATAATGCCCTGTACGCTCAGTTTCGAGGTCTTGTTGCGCTCGATTGTGAAACTTTAAGTGGAGACTCTGCCCGAATAAAATAATTAATCAGTTCCTGTCTATTTTTTGCCACTGTCGTTACAAGTGGGAACAATATAGGCTGATGATGATGAATCGATATTGACTTCGAGTATATTGATTTTGAGCTTAGAGCATTTGGCACCCGAAGAAATGTAGGTATTTTACTGAAAATGGAAGTTCGTACATGCGTGCGTAGCTATTTGATGAAATTACCTTTCGATCAAATGACCATTTGATTGTATTAAATGGCTTTCGGTATTCAGAACCAATACATATCGCCATTAACTGGACACAAATCCAGGCTAAAGAAAGATTTCCTGATGAAAAAGGTGTCCGTATCTAAGCCAGGAGCAGCAGTATCATTTGCCTTGCGACCATTATTGTACCAGCAGGCCAGTCAAACGACTTTGAATATCAATGCATCTGACCGTTCAGAAACTATATCACAATAGGAATCAATTTACTAAGGGCGAGACAACAAACCTCCTTCGATAAATCGTCACCCACGACATACCATAATGAAAGCAAAGAGCTGTTTTTATGATCTCATTCAATTAACTACTAAAGTGATCGCTTATATGTCTGAAAGAAAATGTTTAGAACCCCTGATTGAAGAAGTCTCAACTGCCAAAAGTAAGACGACCAAAATACAAACCTACAATTGAGAAGTTACGGTTGAAATTCGATTGGGGGTTTGTCCCTATGGGGTGAAAGAAACAATAGCGTTTTTCGCAAGGAATTCGAAAGACTTGTCTCTCTCCAGGACGATTGTGTTCATTAGGCTCAAAATACAAGCTTTTTCGCTTCTCATTTTGGTACTTTTACCTTATTACTTTCGACGACGTAGGGTTGGGAAAACCGGGAAAACTCTCGGAATTATTTACTTGAACTCATTGTAGCGGCAATCAATAAAAGAAGAATTCTAGGTTAAAGGAGTGTTGTTTCTAATCTCTCGTTGTAGGAATATTGATGTTTGAAAAATGTTTCTTTAGTTAGTGTTACGTTTTAAGCGAAGACTTATAGTTTTTTTTTTAATAAAACATTATTTTCAAAATCAATATATATTTTATTTCACAAAGGCCTACATGGGCACTTGTAAAACGTCGAAAAAAAGGTGCACGGTTCGGTGCATTGGTCGATTCCTATGGAGAAGAGCCGGCAATACACTGCAAAGGTTACTCATTTAAAATGGTTTGACGTAACAATATTTTCACAATCTTTGACTAATAGAGGACATTCTTTGTGTGACTTGCCAACATTGACAATGACTGTACTGACCTGTGTTAATGACCGCTAATAGACACCGTTAGTGATGTCCAAAACTCGTCAAGATATCGATAACGAATTTATCAAATACTAAGTGACTTGAGCAACTTAGGAAGCTAAAAGCTTTAAAGAGCTTGTATTCAACTACTTGAAGTATTCCAAATCCAGTAGTTCGTTTAGTAATATTTAATTAGAATGAAACGGAAAGCCGTTATTTGATTTGAAATATTTAAAGTAAAAGGTAGCATTTGTTTTTATTTGAGACAGACATTTCAGAACGCTAGTACGTTTCAGTTTATATACAATTCACTATGTGGTACGGTCTTTACTTACTGTACAGTAGGTACTGCGTACGAAGATAATATACTACTTCATATCCGTTTTAGGACAATCATAAGAGGAAAATAATATAATACGATAGTTGTTTTTCGGTAGTTACGTTTCTTGTCTTACGAAAACTCGTGTGACATGACGTTGCATTATTTTTTTTACCGGCCAGTGACGTCTAAAGCCCCCACCATCCCAATTCACTTGGGGTTTCTCGTCATTTCATGAGACACCTCCTTTTATGCCATATCATTCTTAATACAGTCCATTCATCGTTTCTTGCAGTATAAGATAATTATATTCATTTATCCTACTAAACATACTATATCCCAATTTATTTTGGATCCGCGTTATGTCTTCTTCCAAACCTCTCATTGGACACAAAATAAAAGAAGCAATACTCAAAGCTCTGCTCAATTTGTAAAGAAACGTATAAAGTTAAAGAAAACGGCCAGTAATACCGTCACAGACCGGATCTGTCCCGTTCAAATGTGCAACTGAACGTATTTAAAGATTGCAATAACAGTTTTATAGTACATTGGCTCCGCCATTATGGTGGACCGTCGTTGGTTACAGTTTATTTTCACGACGGTTTTTTGCAACAAGCTGTGAGGAGAATTGTCGTATGGTGTATTTTCTGGATAAATAATATTGTTTTCGAGAGAGAATGAGTCTGTCTACAGCAATTAAATACATTCTATTGTTTGTGTGTATAAAAAATCTACTCTTTTTTGGTAATAAATCAGATGGTGTTCTATGAATATTTTTATTTGGTTATTTATAATTTAGTATAGTTGTGTGCCTGTGTCGAATTAACATGAAGGTTTTCAACCCATGTTAGACCACTTTGGAGGCTGAATCTAAAATACTTTGTCGCGGTAGACCTCGTAGAAGATGGCGAGATGATCTGGACAAGACCAACGACCAGTGATCCACAAAGGCCTTTTTTTTTTTTTTGGTGGGTGTAAAATCATCGAATAACCCCTCCCGCTCTTGGGCAGAGCGAAAGGGAGTGTCAGACTTTTACTGACTAAAAACCACCCATGTTCCTTCTTCGTCCTCTATGTCGAGGCCGCGATAACCGTTGGACTACCCGCGGCCCCGACAGGCGTCGGCCCTTTCGGGCCCCTCCCATGTTGCTGACATCTCTTTGAGGCGCGCGTGGAACACGAACGCGCCGTCGACACGACCTGTTTTCGTCGTGAGACGGACGGACGGCGAGTTAGCCCATCACTCACCGTCCACAGGCCCGCGTCTAACGTGGCCGGAGGTCATCGCGGGACCCCCGACGCCCGGAGCGCCTCCCGCGGCGGCTGGGACGAGAGGTTCTCTCCCTCTCGCGTTCCGCCACCTCCTTCGCCAGCATCACTGCTTCGCAGAAGGAGGCGACGGCGTCCCATTCCTCCTCGCCCCGGACCATGGCTTGCACCAGGGCCGGGCGCGAGAGGTCGCCGCCGCCGATCGCCGCTACGAGAACACGGCGGGGCTCCGCCCAAGCGGGGCACACCTCCACTGTGTGCTCCACCGTGTCCTCCGGCCGATCCTCACAATGGTGGCATCCGGGCGTTTCCTCCCGCCTGATTCGGTGCAAGTACCTCCCGAAACAACCGTGTCCGGTGAGGACCTGCGTCAGACGGAAGGTGAGGGCGCCGTGGCGCCTCTCAAGCCACTCCTCAAAGAGGGGACTTACCGCCACTATCGTGGCGTGCCCTGCATCCACATAGGCCTTAGATCAAAATAACTGGAAGTCATGGGGAGAGCCTATATGGGCCTTTGCCCTGCTGTGGGATGATACAGGCTAACAGTATCAGTATTTTCACCTATTTTTATTTAATAAAAGTACTTATATTAGTATTCTGTCAGGTTATAGATTGATGAATTTAAGAAGAAGATCGGCATCATCATCATTTCAGCAGAAATACATCCACTTCTGGACATCGGCCTCCCCCAAGTCGCCACATTGACCGGTCCCGCGCGTCTCACATCCAGCGGATCCCCGCAACCTTCACCAGGTCATCCATCGGTCCGCATATTTAAACCAAATTAAAAATACTTAAAAATTATGTGACACAATTAAAAAATATTTTGGGAACATCACTACCTCCCGCAGTGTCTGCGGGTGGGGAGGCGCCACGTAGGCGGGACGCATCATCTGCGCCCGCGCACCGGCCGGCAACAGCACTGTCAACAGAATCGTCATTCATTACGTCTTCAACTACCGTTCAAGGCGTCCTTCTAACAATAGGTACTTGTTGATTACTCGATAGCATCATTTCATACAGTTTACGTTTGTCTCCTTCCATATCAACAGTTGATAACCTTAAATAAATCTATTATTGAAAAATAATATTTATTTTGTTGTTGTCGTAAAGGTTATTTTGATAAAGTAAAAGTTATACTATTGTTGTTTAATTTTAGTTAAGAGAATTTCATAGTAGTGTTACTTTTATTTATTTTTAGTTGAAATGCATTTTGTAAATCCGTTCATAGGTAGGTATTTGTTATCAGTGTCAGTGTGAGTGATGACTGACATGAGAGAGATCAATGTGTGATAATAGTGAAGTGCAATAAATAGAGGATTCGATATCGACGGAGGTTCACTTCGTATTGTTATTCAAGTCCCAGAGGTGGAGTATTGTTGTTGTTCAGAAAGTTATTTAGAAATTGAGAATTAAAGGTGAGTTTACATTTTAATTTGTTTACAAGGATAAATCTTCATCTTGCATCTTGTGTCAATTTTACAAGGATATAAACGTCTTGTCGTTGGCCTTGTGTATTTAGAATTATTTTTTTAAACCTTTTGTTTTAATTGTGACAAATAAAACAAAACACTGGTTAGTGTTTTGTTCAGACTTGCGTCAGTTACTTTTGGGAATCAATTAGGTAGTTTAGTTAATAAAAAGTGTTTTCCTATTTGTATTATGAAAAGTATTTGCTTGTTTTATAGTAGGTACTTATAGAATGTAAGCACAAAATATGGCGTCATGTTCTCGTAGTACTTTTAGCTGCCTTGTTTTTTTTTTCAATTAAAGTTAATAGTTAAGAAAAAAAATCTTTTTTTATGATTTGTTTAGAAATCTACGAGTATAACGTCTGCATAGTTTCGCAAACTAATTTAATTAAATCTTTTAGATGGACAATAAAGGATTTTTGGTGCAAAAGCCGGGCTTTGCCACTGTTGCCGTCCATGCTGGCCAGGACCCTGACAAATGGAAGTCCGGGGCTGTCGTGCCGCCTATCACCTTATCTACTATGTTCAAACAAGCACCTGAAGGACACACTGTATGATGTGTTTATTTTATTTTTATATTTACTGAGCTGGACTCTTTCTCGAAGGATTAGCCTAGTATCGCACTGGATCGCGAAAAGTGGAAGAAAGGTCTTTGCCCTGCAGTGGGACAGTATAGGCTCATAATAATAAATTTACTCTGCTAATCTAAATGATATGAGTGATCCGTACTTCGACGATTATACATATTTCAAGTTGCTTATTCTAATGGAACGACCTTATTGTCACTAGTCAGATATAAATATACAGCAGCACAACTCAGAATTTCCACATGGATAACCGACGACTATTAGACTACTGATACACACAGCGTACGAGTTTTAGTTCATTTCGAGCTCATGGGTCCAATCGAGGAGCTCGTGGCTAAGTAATACCAACGGCTCAGCAGGGCTATTGCGTATCTTTTAAATGACAGTGGCTATCATATTGTCTATGGATTAACTGTCAAATTGGTTATGGTTTAGTACAAAATGGAACCATTTGACAGTAATTGAAAGGCACTATAGGTTAGCCACTGTCATTTAAAAGATACGCAATAGCCCTGCTGGTCGCCAAGCGATTGTTGATAATTAGCCACACCTGACTAGATTGTTCCGTAAATTGAATAAGTATGGTGACCACCCAATACATTCCTAGTTTCCTTCGTGCTTCGGGAAGTAGCGGTTGGACTGTAATTTAAAGATCTTTGACAGTCGTCACTGGTAGTCAGTCGCCTGAAAGATTGACAACGAGTCCAAGGCACCCCAAAAGTTATATTACCCAGTACAGGGTTGTGGAGTTTAGATAGGAAATCGCTTCATGTAAAATACTGGTATTCAGCTGCATCTGGTTAGACTGGCAGCCGACCCCAACATAGTTGGGAAAAGACTAGGTCTTCTTCTTCTTTTCTTATAAATTCTACTTCAATCTTATACGGTTTGGGCTCAGTAGGTAGCCACGTTTATTGCAGCGGCAGAGGCGCTGTTCAGGTCGTCAAGAGTGCATGTGTAAGGACATCTGGGGCACTCCAGCAGGTGGGGCCTTGTTTAATCCGAAGCACCGCACTTGCATTTGGTGTTAGTAAAAGAGGTGACAGACACAATTATATTACTAGGAATAGGGACCAGTTAGTGCAGCCAGGCTTCAGACTCGCTAAGGTAGACTCATCTTTCATGGGGTACTGTTTGAGATGCTATAACAAAATTCCACAAAGCATTCTTGAATTGAATGAGACGAAATTTAAAACATGTATCAAACGCACACTATGCAAGCAAGCATATTACAAGTTAGACGATTATATCGCTGATAAAAATGCTTGGCTCAATGCCGGTCCTGCTCCACAAGGACAGGACGCTTAAATGAATAGCATTTAAATAGGAAGAAGAAAGAAGAAGAAGAAGATTGTACAACTATCTTTGCAATGTATAAATTCAATCTCTTTAGTATTATATAGTCGCATAGCACATATTGTGTGAGTACTATGTACTAGAAAGCTGTCATTCTCTGGAAACCTACATTTATTTTTCTATTTTTTATTTGACTTGGATATGCCCTGGCGATTGAGAGTGTGTCATGCTCACTTAAATGTCTCGCTGATGGTGGCGGGTGTGTCGGGTCATTTCGTTCCCTTTAAAATGGTTGAGTGGAATGGTGGCTGATCCATGCGTCATGCTCGTGAACGGGTGCTGTCAGTTGTGACTGGTCACCTCTTAGTTGCCACGGCTTGTTTGAATTATTATATTATTTTTAAATCGTCGTTTTGGCTTTACTTACTGTCGACACTTATCGTGCACAACTTGCTACATCGTTCTCACATGATAATATACCAATCTCGATATGAATGATGTAACCAAAGTTTTGTAACAATATTATGATTGAAAAGAGTATCCATGAAGTTTCTTGCCATTCTTCTCATGAGACCAACGCTTTGGAATCGGCAACTACAGTACACTGACAGTTATTATGCCTTGTGAGTGGGACTGTAGCTTAGTTTATTAGCTTATTAAAATTTAGTATTTGTTCGACTATTCAAAAGAGCCTGTAACTGGCCAACTTGAAATAAATGATTTTGATTTGATTTGATTTGATTTGTTGGAGGAACCAATAATACCCCACTTTGCCAGATTATGTTTGCAGCGGCCCACTTGGGGGCGCAATCAATTTAGGGCTTTCCAAATTGGCCACTGATGTTCACTACCGGGAGCCTTGGGGGTACTTGGGGCTTCAGGAAGTCGCGAGGTGGTGGGCATCTCTCTTGCTATAGCTTGCTGCGTGCTTAAAGGTTAGGTAGACTAGTTATGTACCTCATAGCCAGTGAGACGGACTTATTCTGTTGTTCTCTGAGTGAGTTCACAAGGAATGCTTTATTTGTCGTTAGTTTTTACGTAGTTATTAAGTTAGAATTAAGTCATTAAGGCGCATTTATCGCATTGGGGTTACCCTGTAATGATAAATATTGACTAGAATAACGAAAAAATACCTACTAATTTTATTATGTTTAGGGTTACAAGTACGCCCGATCAGGGAACCCATCGAGGTATACCTTGGAAGAATGCCTGGCAGCGTTGGAAGGTGCCAAGTACGCGTATGCCTACGCTTCAGGTCTTGGTGCCACCACCACCATTGCTTCACTACTGAACAAAGGAGATCACATCGTGTCCATGGATGATGTCTATGGCGGTACAGACCGTCTTTTGAGGTAACGAATGTCCTAGACTTTATTATGGTGAGGATGGCCGATGGCACCGAAATGTTTTGAAGTAGCGACCGTGAACTGGAAAACGTTGCGTTGGAAGGCGTCCCACTCCCACAAAGTAGTACCGATGACCTCGTGAAGGTTATGTGGATTTGGTGGATTTGAAAAATATGTCTAGAAATAGACGTTTTTTGGCTGAAATGATGGTGGTGTATTTAGAAGCGTGAAAACTGTTGTAACGTAATCTACCATGCAAGCCCAGTGCAAGCTGTAATATGTTTCAGTATTTTTGGTACGCACAACATAATCTCTCATTGTACGGGAAATCTATACAAAGCGAGGCCATGTTGTACTAGAAAAGTCTAACATGATGTGTCGCCGTGTGTACATATATTTTCGATTTAGTGACTAAATTCTTCTTCTGCAATTGATGACTCAGATTTGCACAACCAGTACGACCTGGGTTCTTACTCTCGAATAATAGAGGATCGGACAAAAAAAACTAATTAGTCCGTCAGATAGATCTCCAAAAAATATTGGAGACGTATTTTTTCTTTTTTCACATAAACAAAAATTGAAGTCAATACAGTGCTTCGAAAACTCGTTAACTCTTCGAAAACGTTATATGATAGTACATTTTTTAACTACAAATGACGTCACAACCACATCTTATCTTCGTCAATTTGGATTAATTTGATAGAACAAAAAACACGTATCCAATATTTTTCGATAATCTAACTGAAGGAATAATTAGAATCATTGTTTTTTGACTCAGTCCGATCCCCTATTCCGATAGATCGACATTGGAGTTTCATTCAAACGTCAGGGATTGGCTAGACTCAGTGAGTCCAGCCAATCCCTGACGTTTGACCAATGTCGATCTATCGGAATTATATTCCAGAGTAAGCACCCTGGAAGGTGTCACAGTCTTAAAGCCTTATGACTTAAATTCAAACTAACTATTTGATTATATAAAGGTATTATTGGTAATGTCCGAAAACTACAGGGATACTGTAGTGACGGGACTAAATAACGATACGTCATTTAGAGTGTTTTCAAAACACGAATTACTATATGCGAAGTTTCTACTTCTTTATTTTTTAATAGGAACATAAATCATAATCTCGTGCAAAAGCCTGCCAATGGAATGAGTGTGACAGGAAATTGAAGCAATCATTTGAATTTCAGACAAGTTCTAACGAGACTGGGGATCGATGTCACATTCACAGATCTTACAAAGCCTGACAATTTAGAAAAGGCGATACAAGATAATACGAAGGTTAGTTTATTTGATTTCTGTTTTTTTCAATTTGCAGTCTATTTTAATATTATAAACAGGTACAAATATGTTTATAATAAGTTTATATCTAGGGTGTAAATAATCTCCGGATCTAAAGATCCTACCCTACATAAATTTTCTCAGATCGAAAAATACATTTTTCGTGGGTGTTATAGGATATTAATTTTATCAAGTTGCCGTAAGGTATCAAATATTCTTCATTCGATTTTGAACTTATACACCAACACATAAAATTTTAGGATTTAAAATCATTTGAAGAAAGACAGTTTGTGGTAACTTGATGCACTGGCTACTGTACTTAATAGGTACTAAGATCACGTGATACTTCATGTAGACATTAAATTTTTTTTTCTTAATTAGCGATAAATCGACTAAAAATCACAAAAATTATTACTTTTGCATCGTATTATGATTAATGGATAAGCAAACAATATTTAATACAAGATAATGGCATTCAATTAAACCGAGACCTTACCTATAGATAACAGCCTAATAATACCCACATAGTTGCTACAGCAAGTATTATTGATGAACATAATAAATATGATATGTACCTAAAGGACGATATATGTAATAACTATGTCCTAATTTATTTGATAATTTTTATATTTTTATTTAATAATTGTTTTTCTTTTCCAATTTAAATGATGTTTTAAAAATTTTACAATTATACTGTATTTTAATTTGAAAACTACTTGACATTTTAAATCCAATGTAAACTTTACAAATTTTAATTTTGTTATTTTCATATATTTTCAATTCATTTTTTATTATTGATTTTTTTATACAAGTGCTGTGCACACCTATAAGTGACGAATTCACCGCAATGCTGTTAAATTAGATTATTTTTATATAATGATTTAGTGAATAAGTCGTTGGTGTGACAATAAATAAATAAATAAATAAATAAATATAGCTAGAAAGGAGGTAACTGCTCAGAAAACGAGTAATATGGGCCTACTACACGCACAGGCTTCACCACATTCTTGCCTGCGCGATTACACGGTGTACAGAATACATCGCGTGTGTTGTTGGTAATGGTAATACATTTTTATCAACCACACGCACGATGTACTGTGTGCATCGTGTAATCGCGCAGGCATGACTGTGGTGAAGCTTGAGCGTATGGTAGGCTCAATAAAGATGTATGGAATAAGTTATGCTCAGATGATAAATTTGCATTTGGAATAAGGGTAGGGGAATAATGACTTGATGAGTCAATGATAATGTACGTTTTTTTTTCAAAAACTACTGATTCGATTTAAACAAATGAGGTGACTTCCTGTATTATCACTGTTGTAGAAGAAAACAATTAAGACTATGACGAACATGATAATTATAACATCTAACTATTCAACCTGATAATACTAAATTTTACAATTTCCGCAGTTCTGCCTCCCCGTCGCGGTTGCTTCTGTTCCAAGCGCGGCTACACAATGCATAGAGCCAGTCATACCTCAGTCACTCCAGAAAAATAAAAATGAATTTTACAATTTCAGATGGTCTGGATGGAGACACCAACAAACCCCAATTTAAAGGTAGTAGATATTGCTGCAATAGTCAAAATAGCGAAGAAACGCAGCAGTGATATCCTCGTTGTAGTGGACAACACATTCCTTACGTGCTACCTGCAGAGACCTCTGGACTTTGGCGCAGATATAACTATGTACTCTTGCACCAAATACATGAATGGGCACTCTGATGTTGTCATGGGAGCAGCTGTGACTAACAGCGAGGATTTAGCGAAAAGGCTTAAATTTTTGCAAACTGGTAAGATCATTCTTCTTCTTGATTCATTGATTGATTGAATGTGACTGTGGAGCCCCAACACAGGACATGCCTCACCTTCTCTCTTGTCTGTCGTGCCCGACTGGTTGCACGTTCGGGGACTTAAACGAGGCAAACGAAAGAGCTGTCCAGGTTGCTACGTACTGGTCGGACAAAATTTGAGTTGTCGAATCGAAAGAAGAAGACTGTAATCCTTCTTCTCATTCAAATGACTGTTCCGATGCCGCAGATATGGGTGGGCAGAACCGTATTACGGAAATTGCCATATTTTTCTTTTCGTTTATTTTTTTGATATTTTTAAGGGTTATTGCCTAACGCTGGTTTCAGAGCTTTTATGTCGTCATGAACCTCTGGCTTGACTTTACTTGCTGTTAATAAATATCTTTCAGACATTCTGGTTTGGTTGCCTTATGGTGTTTTCCTCTTGAGTATGTACATACATCAATCTAGAATGTTTTGTTTGAACAATCGTGAGGTACAGGCGGTCTGCATATTAAAATATGATGCTCTGTAGCTCGTTTTCTTAGTATGCACTCACTTTCAAGGAACATTATGTGTGATCTTCCTCTACTCTTATCGTCCACATCTAATTCTCATGGTTTGTCATTCACCTTGCATTTAACACTGAAGTTACTGAAGTGTACGGTGAGTAATGAGCTAACTACGGTGAGTAATGGGCTAACTCGCTGTCCGACAGGCCGTGTCGACAGCGCGTTCGTGTTCCACGCGCGTCTCAAAGAGATGTCAGCAACATGGGCGGTGGGAAATCATTAAATAACCCTTCCTGCTCTTGGGCAGAGCGAAAGGGAGTGTCAGACTTCTACTGACTAAAAACCACCCATGTTCCTTCTTAGCCCTTTATGTCGACGCCCGTCGGGGCTGCGAGATGTTGTAGGAGATACCACGGCGTCGTCATAAAGGGCTAAGAAGGAACATGGGTGGTTTTTAGTCAGTAGAAGTCTGACACTCCCTTTCGCTCTGCCCAAGAGCAGGAAGGGTTATTTAATGATTTCCCACCGCCCAAAAAAAAAAGTTACCGAAGTATTTAAGACTAGTGGATCATGACCTTCAGACTAGTCTTATTGATCGCTCTGTGGGCATTCTACGAATCTGATAAAAATGTAAAAATAACTTTGTCCCGATAAGATTTTGATATTGGATATAGATTTGATTTGTTGTATTTACATTTAATCTTATCTTTTCAGCAATGGGGATCGTGCCTTCGCCGTTTGACTGTTACCTAGTCAACAGGAGTTTGAAGACTTTGTCCTTGCGTATGGAACGACACAGGGAGACTTCTTTGAAAATTGCTGAATGGTTGGAAAAACATCCCAATGTAATTGAAGTTATGCATCCAGGTAATATGTCTTAACATTTACTATGAACTGTTATTTCTTTACTTTGATTAAGTATTTACATAAAAGTCTACAAACACACTTATAGAAATTTACGCTCTTTTCCCATAGGGTTTAGGCAGAAACTACGGTAAGTCATTTGCTGCGATCGCCGTACACTACTTTTGATTAATCAATCATCCCAATAATGATCCTGAAATTGGGCCTACCCTTGGAGAGATGGAGAGCAGCGGTGGCCCAGTGGTGTCGGCTCCGACTTACGAACAATAGGTCGTGGGTTAGAATCCAGGCAGGCGCATTAGTTTGTGTAATTTATTTCATCACCGCTGCTCTCAAAACGGTGAAGGAAAACATCGTGGAGGAAACCGGAATGTCTTAGAATCAAAAAATTCGAAAACATGTGACATCTACCAATCCGCACTGGGCCCGCGTGGTGGAATATAGGCCATCCCTCTCCTAGAGACGAGGCCTGAGTCCCTGCAGTGGGAATAATATAGGCTGATGATGACATTATTACTACAAAGTCCTTCTTACTCTAATGACAGAAAAGGTGCTTAGAGTAGAATAGAATATTTGTTTATTTGGTTAAAATGTAGGTATTTACAATAAAGTGGTTACTGCCTACTGAGTAGGTCCTAGATCTGATCTCTGAGGAAAGCAATATTTTCCATTAGTTAATTTTCAGTAGCAAAGCCGAGTCTGGATTTATACCAGTTCCAAACCTGTCCAGTTTTATTTTAAATGTTAGCAAAAAAAAAAAAAGTAAATGTAAATTATTTAGAATACAATTTCTTCTACTCCTTTGGAAGTTTTGCTGAATTTGAATCATTTAGTAAGTGTAACCATGTATTAATGCTTAATTTCTCATTTCAGAACTCCCATCTCACAAGCAAAACGCGATATCCAAAAAACAAACGTACGGTCACTCCGGAGTGTTCAGTTTCAAACACACGGGTGAACTCATGGAGTCGAGACAACTCCTGAGTTCACTCCAAGTATTCATTCTGGCTGAGAGTTTGGGCGGGTTCGAAAGTTTGGCAGAAGTACCGTGAGTAATACTTCAATGTTCGTCCACTTTGTGTAGTGGTTGGCCTCGTGCGAGTTTTAATAATACGCGTAATACCGACTGAATTCGATTTATATGTAATCTTCTTCTTCTTTTTTATTATTCCGTACCCAAAGGGTAAAAACGGGACCCTATTACTAAAACTTCACTGTCTGTCTGTCTGTCACCAGGCTGTATCTCAAGGACTGCTATAGCTATATAGTTGAAATTTTCACAAGATTATGTATTTCTGTTGCCGTTACAACAAAAAAATACTAAAAACAAAATTAAATAAATATTCAAGGGAGACTCCCATACAACAAACGCGATTTATAACGGTACGGAACCCTTCGTGCGCTAATCCGAGTCGCACTTGGACGGTTTTTTTTCTTGAGGTTAGCGTCTAACTTGGTGTCAAAGGCTAATACCACCCAATTCGACGGTCGAACAAATGAGAAAAAAAGTTCTCACTAGTTCGACGGTCGAACAGATGAGAAAAAAAAATTCTCACTAGTTCGACGATCGAACTAATGAATCGAACTAATGGGAATGAACGTTAACAACATGCCATCAAGAAATATCTCTGAGGCATGCTGGTTTTCTCACGTTTTTTTATTTGTAGACTCCACCCAGTAGTTCCATGTAAAATACAGGCATTTAGTTGGATCTGGTAAGCTTGGAAGTTGACCAACATAGTTAAGAAAACACAAGAATTAATTTTGTTTCCTATTTTTCACTGGTGTTAGTTCAGTTTCAAATTGAAGTTCGCGAAACTTGTACTACGCTCTCAGGCTTCTATATTTTGTCTTCGCATTACATCACGTCGACGCGAGATACGACTAGGTCTGCAAATAGTCATCGCTCGTCGCGAGATACTGCGACTGCAAAATATTCTTGTGTAAATTGTACACAGTGGAAGGGACATCGACGTGCCAATTCTTACAATGAATAAATTACATTTTTCTAGACCCCTTAAAGCATCCGACGAAGCTATTAAAATAAAAAATCTGCGGTTTCATACAAAAGTGTAATCAGCTGGTCTGAAACAGTTGATTACTTCAGTCAAAATGTTTTAAACCGTTAAATTCATAAATATAATAGATAAGGATGAATTCTTTAAAATGGATGAACACGCCATCACTTTGCACAGGGGTGTATAGAATTATACTAAATTCACGGTAACAGACCGACGCTATAATGGTTACCATGTATTCTGACATCATTCTGAACTGGAAATGATTCATCGGTTTTTATATCAAAATAGCTGTTTCCAACAATACTCCAATACCTTCACGGTCAGAATGTATCTATGGAGGGAGGGGTTCAGAATTATGTACCGTTAACGTTTCAGCATCGGTTTCCCTTCCACGTTGTATTTTGTTTGGAATAGTTGAATAGAAGTATCACTTGGGACCGTGGCCAAACTCTAAGTCATTATTGACTACACAAAAAGCTTTTAAACGGAACATAGGTGACCAGGGACATTAGTACTGGGTAAAACGGTACCCCTTGGTAAGACTGGTTATCATATATCTGGCCACTGACTATCTGTAACACTTTTCATTGATTTAGAAATGACCAACGACTTATCGTGCTTTCCGTTGCGTGGAGGGAACAACATACTAGATGGTCAACCATACATAGAGCATCCTAGACAAGCGCGACTTAACCTGAAGATCAACCTGTGCGGCTGTTGCTATATAGCGATGAACTCCTCACTTCTTTTCAAGGCACAGGTTGTTAGATGTCGCCTGCTGTAAGTAAATGCTGGCATTAATTCGTTTTTTAAATCATTTCTAGATCGATTATGACACATGCTTCGGTCCCCGAGCAACAGCGAGCTGAACTTGGCATCACCGATTCCCTCGTGAGGCTTTCCATTGGCTTGGAAGATGCTGAGGATCTAATTCAAGACTTGGAACAGGCGTTCACAACAACATTTAATTAATTTAAGCACTAATTTATACCATAACAAGTGTTTAATAAAACTGCATTTTATTATTTCCTTTGATTATTTTTATTTTACCTTTGATTATTTCGAACGTTGTGTCTTTTAATTGTTTTTGAAGTTTAACAAGCCTTGATATCCCTCAATTTTTTTTTTAACTCTAATTGAGTTATAAATAAATCCCATAATAGATTTCCCAACCATATTTTTTCAACGAACGAAACGTCAAACTAAAATGAAGTTATAAGAGAGCACCACAAAGCGAAACAGACCTTTAATAATTCGTTCCTTTGGTACAATGGTACGTCCAAATCCTTTGTAACTCTCTAACGCGTGAATAACTCTCTTATTAATCCTTGTTTTTCTTTCCCCTATCTGCGGAACAGCCTTCATAAAACAATTTATTTGTCTGGACAGAGCGCTTTCCGGGATTCTGGGAAACATCTCGGGATTGCCCGCCTCTAGTTCCTTGTTTATGTCTATCAGTCTTATTACTATTTACTGAAGCATGTGGAGTTTCCGTCAACAGTTTTCTCTCAATAATATATACCTTCTGTCTTTTTACTAAGCCTCTGCATTATTTGGGCTTTTTAGCTACAGACATAAGGGCGAAACTGACTTCAAAACATTTTAACCCAACCTGGTTAATATGTTTTGAAGTCAGTTTTGTAGACATGAATTGCGATTTGCACTCTGTTCTGAAAACCTGAAAGGAAATAATTCTTTCATTTTTTTGGTTGAAACATTACAACCGAAGTAAATGTATTTTGTGTCTACTTTCTAAATTATTCCGGTAGTTAAATTACTTGCTTATTTAGTTTCGGTCCCAGTAAATTCGAATCGGGCCATTTATTTGTTAAGTGAATTGAAAAGTCTTTTATTTCATCCGCTTGCTTGAAACTCTTTGTTATTTTCGCTCATTAGCTGGGGTTACACAAGTTGCAATTCTTTGACTTACCTAAGGGTAGGTTTACATTGGATTGACTTTTTCGGCACGACTTTGGAATTCATGCTTTGTATTTTTTATCGTTCAGTACCCGAATAGCAACCGCGCTGAACACGCGTTGGTTTATTTATGAAAAGAGATATTGTAAGCACTAGTTTTCACTAAATTGGAGAATAGAAGTCTAAGTGAGTCACCTGACTTTTTAAAAGTGGAACGGAAATACGAGACGAGGGTCGAAATCCACATTGCAACTCTCGTCTCGTCTCTTTTCTTCTCTACTTTGGTGAAGTCCGCAACAAATGGACGCGTCCTAACAAGCTACTATTATTTCCATGCCCCAAGGTCTTGATGATGATGCTTTAGAGCTATTACTAATTTAATTTCTTCTTATTTGCTGTGTGGGAAGTCTGGGCGATCCTCAACGTTGCAACTACTAACAACACGGTCACCTAATGCAATCTCATTTTATTTATTTGCTAGCCTGCTGTGTCCCAGGGCAAAGGCCTTCCTCCACTCTTTCCAATTCTGGAGAAACCGGTGCGTCTTCCTGCCAGTTTTGACGAAACCGATCTCGTGTCGTGGCCTGCCACGACCCTGTCTCACTGTGTCAGGGCACCATTTATTTCAATTAAGCCATTACAGGCACTTTTGAAAGTCAAAAGAACAATTTATAAAACAATACTACGAGTGCAATACGTCATCCCGAAAGCCACCACGCCGAACCACACGCCGCCGAATGCCCACAACAACGAATACTGAGAGCACGAAAGCACGCAGCGACGCATACCGCAACAACGAATGCACAAGACTCCGAATCACGGAACAACGAATGCACGCCCCACGCATCCGCCGCCACGGCACGCGCCGCCGCAAACATCCGGCGCCGCGCAATTCGACGCAGTAACCCCCGGAAGCATGCGGCAGACATGTCCTGCCCAGTCTCATTTGCGTTAAGCAGCCTTTTGGGCCACGTCAGCTATTGTTGTTTTGGAACGCAGCCTTGTGTTTCGAACACGATCCGTTAATCTAACACGTAGTATACTGCGCTTCGTTGCTTGTTAGCAAACCTTTAGTTTGGACATCTGGATGTTTGTCAAAGACCAAGTCTGTGCACCATAGGTCAAGACGGAAAGAATACATATGTCCATAAGTTTCCTTTGCAGTCTCATTGTAGTCCTTAAATTTATTGAATTTGGTTTCACGACCATAATGCAAACAGAAAGCCTGGATAAAGCATTAAGTTGGTTTTGTTATATTTCGTAGAGGATGCAGTTTTATATCGCCTTAGATCTGCTTGATAAGTCAGTTATGAGGTCAAGTCTATAAATTGACCTAATTTATAAGATTGGGCGTTGAGTGAATCATGATGTCTTCATATGCATTGGTTCAATTGTTTGATTACACATGCGTACATTGTTTTAGTAGACTGTATGAAGAAACGAACATGAATTTCTGGGTTTGAGTCCCAAGGTTTTGCTTGTTCCATCAGGAATTTATTTAAAGTAGACACAGAGTCTGGATTTGATCTCGGTTGATGGCAATAGGCCCGCCTATTACTTAGCACTTAAACATAATAACTGTCGGAATTTGTGTGTACCATTAGGAACACGTCTGCGTAATCCCTCGGGGATTAAAAGCGTGATGTAATGTACATTATGGATATGAAGACCAGACGAGGCCGTGAACGGAGGTTCCGTTCACGGCCTCGGGTAGTGCAACTCGTATCAAGCGACTCATTCTATAAAAAACTATGGACTGGCAAATATACCTACGAAATCCCATCCCATTTAATTAAAGAACAAAAAAACCAGCCCTACAAACAATGCTATTGAAATAAGAGTTATATAGAATGTCTAATTAAAACTCAAATGCTTTTCACGGGGGCTAAGAGCCAAACTTCTAAATAAAGTATTGTTCCTCGAGCCAGGCTGGAAAAACTTTGACCCTAAATCATCTGCGAATGTCCAATGCTTGTTGTAAAGTATTTCGGGCCTTTAGTTTATGGGTTATTCCGTTTGCAAGTTGAAGTTTTTGCTGTGGGTTAATATTGAAATCTAAATAGTTGTGACCTTTTGGTGACCCGGAAATTGGAAAACGTTACAACATTTTTGGTACATCCAGCTTTACTATGGTATAATAATTCGAATTTGAATGTAGGCGGCGGATTATAAGGTTATGTAAAATAGCTAACGCGAGACTGTAGTCATCTTCAAAGTATTAAAGTAAGCTGGTCCTAGAATATCACGGCTCATCAACTTAAAAATGCCTCTTTGGCCTACTGCAGGGCTATTGCGTATCTTTTAAAAGTCAGTGGCTATCATATTGTCTATGGATTAACAGTCAAATTGGTTATGGTTTAGTACAAAATGAAACCATTTGACATTTAATTGATGGACACTATATGATAGCCACTGTCATTTAAAAGATACGCCCTGCTGGTCATAATCACAATTGTTGAGCATGTGATCCTGGGTATGATTCCCAGGTCAGGAAAATGTTTTTGGGTTTTCCCAGGAAATCAGGAATTTCTTAGAAGCAGTCTGGATTTGTGCCCGGTTAACGGATATCTATTGCATATGGGTGTACCATTAGGGACACCTCTTCCTAACCCTTAGAGGTCACAAGCGTGATGATATGTTATGCTATCAAATTAAGACACTACAATTGAGTACGAGACATCTGGTTTATCGAATTAATTTTAATCTTCAGAGACATGAACAGTTTATCTACCTATTATCAGTTCAAGGTATGAAAGTAATCCCGTCGGGGCTGCGAGATGTTGTAAGAGATACCGCGGCCTCGACATGAAGGGCTAAGAAGGAACATGGGTGGTTTTTAATCAGCAGAAGTCAGACACTCCCTTTTGCTCTACCCAAGAGCGGGAGGGGTTATTTGATGATTTTTTTTGGGGTGTTGGGAAATCATCAAATAACCCCTATTTGATGATTTCCCAACACCCCAAAAAAAATTAAGGTAAAATATCAATAATCACTTTCCTTAGTATTATGCCCATGGATTATGCCTCTTCAACACAGGTGAATAGGTTCGTAAATTCTACCAACACCTTATATCATACGGGGCCCGAAAATATAGGGCGATAGAATGAAGTCGTAAAAAGCCTGAAAACGATTTTCTACGGCTTTTCAATATTGTGTTTTCCCTATACTTTTACACAACGTCTACAACATTAAATTTTATGTTTGGTAGGCGCTAAAATACAAGGTATGTACCTAATGTAGATTATGTCATAGCATTTTGTGCTTATACCCGGTTCAAGTGTTCGGATTGTGTCGAGTAAAATGATATGAAAGAAAAAGTAGAGTGTGACATCTTATTATGGACAGACAGACGGATAGACATGACGAAACCCTAAAAAGGAGTGGTTAACAGAGGAGAATGAAAGAAAATAACTGGCCAAGTGCAAGTCGGACTTTCATGGTGTTTGAATGAATGACAAAGTTATATGGCCGGTGGTGACTGGCCTGTTGGTCTAGTGGTTAGTGACCCTGACTGCTAGGCCGGAGGTCGTGGGTTCGATTCCCACCCAGGACAAATGTTTGTGTGATGAGCACGATCATTTGTTCTGTGTCTGGGTGTAATTTATCTATAATATGTATGTATTTAGAAATATATAAGTATGTTTATCAGTTGTCTAGTACCCATAACACAAGCTCTGCTTAGCTTGGGACTAGATGGCGTTGTGTGGTAGTTGTGGAATATTATTATTATTATTATTATTATTATTATTATATTTGCGGTTTTTTATATGTGCTATATCTCAAAAAAAAATTACTTACTATATAAATATCGTTTAAACCAATTTTGGTTAAAAAAGAGGGCGGGGGTAGGAACATTCTACCACTTTGGAAGTGTCTATCATTCAAACGATTGATTTTGAGAAAAAATGGTTTTAGGAACCTCAACGTAATTTTTAGAGACCTTTCTATGGACCCACTCCACACGAATAGATTTGATGAAAAAAGTTTTTTTGGTTTCAGTTCCATGTTTGTGCAGACCCCCGTTATAAAGTCTTTAATTTTTTTATATTTTTGTATAAAAATCGTGATACGGTTCACAGAATACATCTACGTACCAACTTTCAACTGTGTAGTCTCAATAGTTTCCGACTAAAAGGGCTGTGACATACGGACGGACAGACCTAGACGGACAGACAGACATGACGAATCTATAAGGGTTCCGTTTTTGCCATTTGGCTACGGAACCCTAAAAACGTGTAGTGCTGACACCAACTACCTAACAATTACTTAGGACAAGGAAACGAAGATGACCTTTTTTGAAAAGCTAGTAGAGTGGACGATACTGTAACTTTGAAATTACTTTTCTTTTCCTTATCGATATGATACTTTGCTTAATCTGTACTGTATTGTTTGAGCTCAGTAGCTGGCCATGTTTCTTTTGGGCAACAAAGGTGCCAAAGATGTCAGCGGACACTTGATCTGTCTCTCTCTTTATTGAGAGTTTAGTACCTTACTTGTTGTAAGACTTTTATACCGCCCACGCGCCACTGAATTAACTTTATATGCCGTCGAGAAATATCTTCAAAGCAAGCTAGCTTCCTCACGATCTTTTCTTTCACTAAAGCAAATGATAATAAATACAATACGCTCATGAGTCCGTTAACAGAGGTGCATGTCTTGGGTCCGAATTAGAGACCTTGCAAGTCCGACGAGCGGTCACACCTCTGCTATAAGTTGCAAAATCACCATGTTTGTAATTAATTAATCTGTACGATTTCATTGGAAAGCTTTATGACCATAATCAGATTGTCACTTTAAAACTTAACTTTCCATAACACAAAAATATTACGACAAGTCACGTTTTCTCCGGTCGTCTATCGATAAGTTAACGGTTCGAAACACAGTCTACAACGTTAATATACCTTGCCAAATGACTTGGAAATCTTACGAACATGTTGCCATGGAATTTATGAGGTCACATAACAAGATATGGTTAGGGTTCCACCGCAAAGGGTAAAGAATAGTGGGAGAGGAACGGAGGACCGGAAGACGCGTTTACTAGAAAGGTAATAGTATAGTAGAACATGACAACATCACGCCTTTAATCCGCTAATGGTTAGGCAGAGGTGTACCTAATAGTACACCCGCATTTCGTTAGTTATGTTTTTTAAGTCTCTTGTAATAGGGGCGACCTTATTTCCATCAATCAGACAGAAATCCTGGCTCCGACCCGGGAACATACCCAGGATCGGACTGGTTCACTTATGCTCAGCGACCGATAGATCAACTAGGCAGTCTAGGTCGTTTACTTCCTAAAAAACTGTTAGAATAACCTGTTCAATCTATCATTTTCCCACTGCTGGGACACACGTCTCTGCGAGACGGCTCAGCGGTTCGAAATCTACCATGAAGGCAACGTGCTGGTTGGTAGATTACACATGTCTTCAAATGTTTTGGTTCGCAGAACTTTTTTCACAATGTTGTCTTTTCAATGGTGATGAGATGAATTAATGTACAAAAATTCAAGTGCGTTACATTTGAACCTACAACGCTACTCAGCCATCAAAGCTTTCATAAAAACATTGCATAAAACTGTAACCTTCAGTAATCGCGTCAATAGGTTGCAGTGGAGCAAGATGAAACTTGTAGTGAGTGGACTGTTTACATGAATATTAAATAAAATAAATTAAATTACAACGGTCAAATGCCCCGCAGCTTGCCAGACAACCGGCACCATTTTGTTCTCTCTCGTAACCACATAACATATTCTTGGAAGAAGCTTCAAATATTGAACACTGCGTGATAAGATTTCTCCGATATATGGCTCAGTGGCTCTGAAATTCAGTAAGTACATCTCTCTGTACGGTTTTGGAGTTCATTAACTTGTGTGATATCCTTGCGATATTAATCCTGTGATGAACAAATATTTGTATGGCTTACACCTGATAATTATTCCGGATTTGGCTGTTTATGTAAGGCGCGTGTGCTTCTAAACATGCCTACAGTATAGTAGTCACGTCGTAGAATATTTCAGTATATGTATAGGTAAGATTCCAGTGTAGAAAGTAATAATGTTTGAAACCTACTTTAGTAGTTAAGAAGATTAATAAATTAAGTATTTCGCAAAGGGATAAAAAAAAAAAAAAAAAATAAGTTTATAAAACTAATACCCGACTACGTAAAAAATTGCAGACTAATAAAACTGCGGTTTTAAAAGAAGAAAACAGGAAAATACACCTTAAATTAATAAATATTTAATAAATAACTTAATAATAAGTACCAATATAATAGCGGACAGACGAAGTCGCATGTCACTGATACTTGATTCTCCTTCATAGCGTTTTCATTGATACAGAAGTCAGCTGCTAGTTGCCATTAACAAGGTGGCAATGCGACTCTGACTGGGTTCGAACCCACGACCTACGTTCGTAAGTCGTGGCCGACACCACTGAGCCACAGCTGCTCTTGTCTCGTATATTTACTAATGTTACGATATAAAAGAGCGGTGCCTCGATATCCTGGCACAGGCATCTTTATGCTTAAATAAAGGTGACGCAACCAACACAACGTATAATGTACAACGTTTAATTATGAAACAAAACATTTTAGATTTTTTCTTTATTCGTTCAAGTTTGAGTCATTTTCTGAGGTTTTCATGCGTAGGAACATATTCATCCTAATATATGTGATCGCGCTGACTAGACCGACAGCAATGTCAAGTGTTGCACACTCCGTACAGAAGTTTTTTCTTTTTTCGTGAAAGAGTAACAAATATCAATCCATCCATTCATCCATACATACATCCTCACAAACTTAACTAAATATTAGTAGGATTATTACTGACAAAGTATAACGCCTCCTTTTGCAGTAACATCTAAGACTTAATTCTAGAATCAAAACTTTTAGAGAAATTTAGTATCATCATCATTTCAGCCGAAAGACGTCCACTGCTGGACATAGACTTCCCACAGGTGTCGCCAAATTGACCTGCAACATTTATCAGGTCATCGGTCCACCTAGTGGGAGGCCTTCCAACGCAACGTCTTTCGGTTGGCGGTCGTCACTCCAGAAATTTCCGGCCCCATCGGCCATCCGTTCTGCGAGCAATGTGCCCTGCCCACTGCCACTTAAGTTTTTAATTCTTCGGGCTATGTCGGTAACCTTTAACCTTGGTTCTCCTGCGGGTGAGCATGAGCGACCACGTTTCGGTCCACTTACGTTATACACCCTTTATAGCCATACAAATAGGGGATCGGACTGACTCAAAAAAAATATGATTCTAATTAGTCCGTCACCATGGTCCGTCAGTTAGATTATCGAAAAATATGGAATACGTGTTTTTTGTTTTATTAGATTAATAAAAATTTACGAACATAAAACGCGTCAAAGATCCTGAGTGTACATGTACTTACTAAATTGTGACGTTTTCGAAGAGTTCACGAGTTTTCGAAGCATTGTGTCTTCTTCGTTTTTTGTTTATGTGAAAAAAGAAAAAATATGTGTTCAATATTTTTGGAAAATCTATCTGACGGGATAATTAGTTTTTTTTGGTCCGATCCCCTATTGTTGTTCCGTGTAGGATTCGAATCAAATTCATTCCTTATGTATTCCTCCGACTACCCAAATCTATTATCTAAGCAGTGCAAAATAGATTTCATTTGGATCTAAAGTTTTGTAAAGAAAATACACCCTTAAACTGTTCTACAATTGTTTTTCTCACATTGTTGTAATATTTATAGGGGAATGGGACTGGTATCTTTAACACAGGTTACTCTGTAACCTAGCTAAGATGCTAGTTGCGATCCGTACTGTGACTAAGTATAAAGCCACGATCACTGTTAATTATTGTAACCAACTAATCTTAAGGTTTTATACTGTGAGAACAAATAAAGCTTATTATTATTATTATTATTATTACAATAAAGTTCAAAGTACAAGTACAACCAATAACAGTGGCATTACGTGTCGATTTCAATATTTCAGTACAAATATTTACGTTGCCAGGCTAGAATACTCTCCACTATTCAGAACGTATTCAATAATATCCTCTATCGTATACATCAATTTATGCTGCGACTGCATTTGTGTCTGCGGTACACTACACTTGATACTTTATGTGTTTTAGAAATGTGTTTATTTAAACCGCTTCGTATACTGAGCGGGATAAAGTGCAGTTTTATGGCGAAACAAATTGAATTTAAGGAACGTTGTATTTTAGTTAGAAAAATAGTAAAAAAGTCGAAGCAAGTTCATGCTTCGCATAACATTAACGCAACACGCGTTTGTATAAACTTTTCGTAGACAAGTGAGTGTACTGGACAAACCTACAAAAGGTTTGTCAAACTATGCATGCTGCGGTAACACAGTTTAAATAAACATATTAGAACCTTTCCTCTCTAGGCAGGGGCATAGATCTCCACTTTATAAATTTATGTAAAGTTTATATAGGTGTCTTTGAATCTTTGGTTGAGTTGCTCTTAAACTGGTGTAACAAAGCGGTTATGTCCTTGCAAGCAGGATTACTCGTGATATTTTCCATGGTATTGAATGTCCCATTTGTTTGTTGTTTGTGTATGTCTTGCATCGCATGGTGTACGGTACACCTTACCCATAAAATTGCATGTTCGATTCACGTACTGAAATAAATTTCATTTTGTTTGACATTTAATATTATTGAAATAACTGCGTATGTGACAAAATTCATTTAACTTAATAAAATGGTAAAATAAATTATTCTGATTGTGTGAGCAATGTAAGCATTCCAAATGTCGAAACGAAAAGGGACTAACTTAGTTATAAAATCTAAAATTTTCAAGTAAATCGTTGAAAAAAGTTCAGCCAGAATTAGGAAACTGCTTTCAAAATAAATCTGTTTCGATTTTCGTAAACTTGCAACACTTTAGTTTGTTTCTTTTTATTTTATGACACTTCACACTTATATTATAAAGGCGAAAGTTTGTGACTGTGTATGTTTGTTACGCTTTCACGCAAAAACTGAAAGGATTTGGATAAAATTTAGAAGTCAAATAAAACTTTTAAGTAACAAGAAATAGATTGGTTCTTTATCTTCAAATGCAAGAAAGGTTTTTCTTGAAAATAATAGTTTTTGATACTGGTAAAGATGATCTACCGTTGCCATGTTTTCGATGACGTGTTGTGTTTATGTTCATGCTTTGCTCTGCTAATCTGGGGGCACGGTAGTGCCCCCGCAAAGTCAAACAATAAAGCGGCACGGCCGCACCATCCTTTTCTCAAACTAGTTCAGGCCATTTTCGACCTCCTATATCTTCGTTGTGGATAAAACTAGAAGCCTGAATTGTTAGTATTCAATTAGGCATTGTATAAACACATTTTATTCTATTGGAACCAGTAGTTTAAGAATTATAACTAATCAAAGTTCCTTAGTTTTGTCACTCACTGACTGACTGACTGACTGATTGATTGACCGATCATCAAAAGTCTAAGGCACTTCTACCAGACATAGAAACTTCAAATTAAGAATACAATTAGTGTTTAGTGTATAAATCATGGAAAATCAAAAAAAAAATGCGATTTCAGACTAGTTTTCTAGATACATTAACTGCATAAATAAGTTTGTAATTCCATATAAATGTATAGGATTACAAAGTTAAAGTTACATTTTCAGTGAATGAATTTTACGAGTTAAATTTAACGCACTTCCTAGTTTCTCATTGATCTGAAATTTTGCACGTATATTTTATTTTTGTGTAGTATTCAATAAATATGTAATAATACATAATGTTATATTCTACTTAATGTTGGTTTGTTATTTACATAATACGAGTAAATAACGCAGACTAGACCGCGAGAACGGTTTGCCAAAACAGTTCTTGACTTGAACTATAATAAAATATACATATAAATTTGTGATGTCCTCGCCAAGACCTATCATTTGATACCAAACATGTTATGATTATCTCAATTTAATTTTTTTCGATCTTTGATTTTGACTTTTAACTTCCGCCATAAAAATAATTGTTAAAATTTATATAGCCTATGTCACCCGCGCTATTCTTACAAATCTATTGACACCTCATTTATTAAAATACATTCAGTAGTCTAGGCGCTACGGTGGAACATACATACATAGACTGCCAAAATCATTACATTTCCTTTTGGTTTCGCCGTAGTCGGTTAGAAAGAAATTCAATATTTTACTTTAGCATTTTGTCGGCGTAACTCATTTGTATATTCATGCCAAACTACAGCTTTCTGGTACTAAGAGTCTCTGAGATATAGTGCGGACGGACAGACAGACAGACAGTTTTTAGCACTCAACTTTTATAATAATCGTACTATTTCCTTTGATAGGAGCTAGAGAGTTCGCCGTTCATATTATTTTTGGTGTTTTAGCACTAATTTGGCATCGTGTCTTTGTGAATTTTGGATAGGAAAATATTCATAGGAATTGTCATAAAAATATTGGAAGTTGAAAGTTTCCGAGAAATGCAAAACGATATGTGAAGATGATTCCTACGTTGAACCATGAGTTTGTCAGTTTTAACATAACAACATAACATAGCATTATTTTATTTATTCTGAGGCGTACCTTAAACCCGTCGCGTGGGGGTTGCGGGTTGTTCAGAAGTTACCGCGCCCTCGACATATATGGCTAAGAATGGATTTTAGTCAGTAAAAGTCTGGCACTCCCTTTCGCTCTGCCCAAGAGCGGGAGGGATTATTGGTTGGGGTTGGGGGTTGGTTATTTTCTACCCGCCAAAAAAAAGGCCACGCCGTATTATTTTCGTGGAAACCTCAAACACATTCTAAAGGTTTTTAATTGCACTCGACTTTACGCTTCGGTGTTTCACAAAAGCTAAAAGCCACTGCAATGCTTTGCTCGCACTTTCCTGAGCTTTACACTGAAAACTACATTTTACACTAAAGAAAAACCTTTTTTGGACGCTTTAAATAAACATTTAGCAAAAACTTACTTGAAACATTTGAAATTATTTTTAATTACAAGAAAGAGTACAGTTGAAAAAGCCTTGTACACGACCTCAGGCGATACTACTTGTAACTTGTTTCCAACACATGAGTATTGTCTGTCGCGGCGACTCGTAGCACACTTTTTAGGGTTCCGTTGCCAAATGTCATAAAAAAATTTCCTTCGTCTGGAGTAGCCTTCCACTGCCTTCCAGACATGTAACTGAAGTTAAAAAAAAACAATGTATTTTGTCTGAGGTGTCTATCCGACAGTTCTTAAAAAGTAAAATCGAGGTTCCTGAAATATAGTTTTTTTTTGTCTTAAGTCAGTGATCTATGAGATATTCGCTTCTCCCCATCTAATTTCTTGAGTTGTGTGTGTCCCATTCCAAGCTTAGCATTAGCTTTGAATATGACTTTATTGTGGTTTTTTATTCCTATGTGACACACACGACGTTGGTTTATTTTTAAATTGATTTCTTCTCATTCACTGCCGTGAACACGCGAGTCGGTTAAGGGTAGGTTGTGGCGTGGCGTGGCCAAGCAGTAAAACGTGTTCGTGTGTTCTCGACGGAGCCAAACGGAATTTATGTTCTTCATTCGTTTTATGCGCTGGAAAATCACTTATAAATGTTTACAGTAGCTTTTAGAGGGTTAAGAGCAACATTCCTCTTTGAGTGTTTCTTCCGCATTTGAAATGAAAGGAGGCTATATAAAATGGGGTTTTTGTGGCAAATAAAGTTTTGTATGTGAAAAGTGTAAATAGAATGTTTGGTCGTCTTTATGATATGGCTGATATGGCTAGGAAGGAGGTGACTACTGACATGACGAGAAATAGAGAGGTATGGAAGGAAAAGACATGTTGCGCCGACCCCAAATAAATTGGGATAAGGGCAGGAGAATGATGATGATGGTCGTCTTTATGATAGTGAAGATAACATGTTCAAAATTATTATTTGATTATACATAATGATTGTGTATTTTAGAATAGTTACAAATAAAATGTTTAAACTAAGAAGAGGAAAATGTGATATCAAACCCTTGTGTGACAGTGAACGATCTTCTGAGCAAGGTGGTTCCAACATAGACCAGATCCATCGGTTTTCGTCAGGTGTGATCGAAGTTAAGGGCAACTCCGTTTTGAAATAAAAAACAATGAAACTGGAAATTAATTTCTTAAAACAATAAACATACCTTCCACAATATCTCGTAGAAATGAAATGAAAGTCTTACAGTGTATTATTTGTTACCCTCTAGTCTGTTCAAATATCTAACAGGAAATTGTAATAGCAATTATTTTTCTTATATTTGTTTTAAAATTCTTTCTCCCGTTCATTGTTCCTTTGAAACTGGTGCTATTTCTTACGGTATACACCAGTACCTAATATGAAAACTACGCATGATTTTATGTTTATTGCTCCTCTGCTTGCGTGGCTAGATCACATGTTATTGTAATAAATGATGTAATTTATTTATTACATTTGGGAAAATAAACAGTAGTACATTGAGCACAAACAGTCATGTCTTACATTTAAACTTAGTAAATATACTACCCACAACATTTTCCACAGTAATAAGACCCGATGTCTAATCTCAATCTCGCCTTATCATATATTCATATTTTGTGTACTTATGAAAATCGTGAATAAGACCGTCAACAAAATCTAATTGCGAATATCAGAAAAAGTTTGCTTACCTTATTTAAAAAATCCTCGATAATATCTCGAATGTAGGCACAAAATTGTTCTATTTTCGGAAAGCGCCTTGTTTCCATGCAAAACACGCACGTTGTCGTGATTAGGCTCCTGTGTTATCATAAAGGCAATATCATAACATAGAGGGGTGTGGTGAAAATATCATCTCTTTTGGCTGTCAATCGAACTGTATGATGAAAGTGTGTGGCTACAAAAAAAAACATAAGACAAAAAGTACTACAGCACAATCTACTACTTACTACTACACCAGTAGTACTAAAGCATAGATGAAGAACTAACGTCAAATTCCTTCAACGCGCAGTTAAAGCTATCCGTTATAGGAAAAATCCTGACAACAACTTTTGGGCTGCAGCCACCATCCACAATACCCGTCGGATGATACTCCCTTTTCTATGGGCGATGAAGAATTTTCCTTCATATTCTTCACTCCTAAAGGTGCTCTCATACTTTCAAAAGTCGGGCTTGGTACAGTTATGTTGTCTTTAAAGTAGTCATAAAATTGTTGTTATGATGTTTTAGGACGAGCTGTTCATCAGACGTCCTTTAAGGTAGTCCGATTTCCTGAATTTTAAATATTTTCACAGATTCTCAATAAATAATCCAGACTAGGATTTTGATAGTTCTACAATTAAAGATTACTCTTTATTTTCGGAGGGTGGGAAATCATCAACTGACTCCTCCCGCTTTGGGCGGAGCGGTAGTGAGTGTCAGACTTATACTGACACCACACACACTCTCACCCACTCACTCTCTCTGTTTCTACTGTCTTTCTTTCTTCTGTCTGTATCTGTATCTCTTTCCAAAAACCCGCAGCCCCGACAGGCGTTGCTCTTGTGGGCAATGTTCCTGACATCTCCTTGAGGGGAGCGTGGAACACGAACGCGCCGTCGCGTCGACATGGCCTGTCATCGTCATAAGACGGACGGACGGTGAGCTAGCCCATTACTCACCGTACACAGGCCCGTGCCTACGGTGGCCGGCAGCCATCACGTGGCCCCCGACGTATGGAGCGTCTCCCGCGTCAGCTGCTGGGACGAAAGGTTATCTCTTCTCTCACATTCAGCCACCTCCTTCGCTGCTTTGCAGGAGGCGACGGCGTTCCATATTTCCTCTCGTCCTGGACCATGACTTGAACTAAGGCCGGACGCGAGAGGTCGCTGTCACCAATCACCGCTACGATAACACGGGCGGGGCTCCGCCCAAGCGGAGCAGCCCTCCACGGTGTGCTCCATCGTATCCTCCAACATTGCAACTAGTGCAACTGAAAAGTTGCACTAGTTCGGTCAACCAGACTACTGCAACTAGACCAATTTATCACTTTTAATTTATCTATTAAGAGATCCGTTAGCGTTACAATTCCTTGAGTCTTTCTTTAATTTTAACTGGCTTTTACACTAAGCTTCGCCCGCGTTTGTGAGTAAAATAATTTCTTAAATAGTAAACAGATAACAGAAATAGAATGGAACATGGCACGTGTTTCGTAGAATTATCCTCCGCATACATAATAAACTCACAAAATTAGCTTTTTACTCTTATTAGTATAGATAATATATATTTAGTCTATAGAGACGAGTCTTTATTAACTTTGAACCAATCTACTATAATACCCGAAGCGAGCTAGTGCTTATAAAGCAAGAATATTTCGAATAGGATCCTATGTATAAGGTAATAGCTACGTAGCCTTATGAAAATGTTCACATTCTTGTGTATAAGACATCTGGTTACAAGAGAAGCAATCACTCGATTTCAAGGAGGACTGATTGATTATTTTTTTGTAAGAAGGTAGTTGAATAAGTAGATTAAAATTAGTATGAGTTACATTTTGTAACTTATTTAAAAGGCTTTGTCTACCAATAAACACCGTAATACATGTAATTTTGGAACGGAATACATTTTGATTAAAAGAGTCGGTAGTTTACCACCGACCGACTGAAACCGCTGGTGTTTTGTAAATTAAATTGTATCAGGTTTAAATTTAATCTTTTTTAGGATTAACTATTAAATTATACGTTAACGATTGAAAACATCAGATGAAATACTAAGCAAAAAAACATATCGCCTCCTTGACAATGAACACATGTAATCAGTTGCAGATGCAACGAGGCAACACCAGCAGGGCTATTGCGTAACTTTTAAATATAGTGTCCATCAATTAAATGTCAAATGGTTCCATTTTTTACTAAATCATAACCAATTTGACAGTTAATCCATGGACAATATGATAGCCACTGACATTTAAAATATACGCAGTAGCCCTTGCAGTTCAGACATGACAAGCCACATGTGATAGGTACATTAGCATAAGTGCTAGCCCTTTCCCGGTTATGTTGTGCAGACAATACAGAGAGATGCAGCTGAATACCAGTAAAAAAAGGTGTAAAAGTACTCTTAACGCAAATGAGAAGCACTTATTCTCCCCACCACTGCGATATTTTTTTGGTCTAGACCATACCTGGGAACCCCCTAGTTAATAAAATATTAATGACCCCTTGCAATAAAAATGATGGAACTTAACACAGAACTATGATTTTGTAGATTTTGATTTAAGTAGTAGTATTACGTAATGCCTGTTTGTCACCGAAGGGTTCGGCAGACACTAATACAACACGACAACTTAAATAAAACTGCAGAAATGTGGTTAGCAGCATTTGAGTTCCATGTTGTTAAATGTTACCTTTGTGGACATTGACTCAACACTCTGCCTGCTTCACGCGCGGTGAGTTAAAATATTGATTTGCTTGCTTCTTACACGCATAGGACACATCGAATTATACCATAGTGTGTGTTAAGTAAAAGAAGTGTTTAAGCATTCATTTTTGTAAATAAATCAGATTTGAATTTTATATTCTTGTCTCATTACCCCTCAGTGGCTAAGACACCTTTAGCCATCTCCGATCAGTCTCGTGAGTCTGCGTGACGGGCAGTGAATGTACCCTTCCCGAACCTGGTATTCCTCTCTACTCTCCGTATGTAACCTTAGGTCGCATGGTGCAGACATCCTGTAATTAGCTATATTTTTATTTATCACGCTCTGAGTATATAGTAGGATAGAGCTGCAGGGCTTTTTTTTTTTTTTTTTTTTTTTAAATGGGACAAGCCCGCCTCTCTATTCCCGAACCACTGTAACTTCTGTAAGCCAGAATCAACAGTGGCGACCACAAGAAAAGCGCCGAGACAATGAAGCTCGACGAAGTCCCAGAGAAATGATTTGACTGTCTTGGATCCCGCAACGAAATTAATCAGAAAAGAATAGCGGAGGAGTAGGAAAAAACAGAAATTTCCACTTCCCTCCATATCAGCAGGAGACAGAAAAGAACAAGGCCAATAGGCACACAGGGACGCATACAACTGGGATAAGCTGCAGGGCTTAATGGGCTTAGAGTCGTAGGGATTGTAGGCTTGTAGGTCTTTGTAGGTTCCATTAATTTGTCATATATTTTCAAGTATCGTCACACCCTTGACAGTATTGCGGGCGGCCTTTCTTTTTTGGGGATGGGTCCCCAAACTCTCCAAATCCTCAAATAACCCGCTCTTGGGCAGAGCGAAAGGGAGTGGCAGACTTCTACTGACTAAAACCACCCATGTTCCTTCTTAGCCCTTTATGTCGAGACCGTGGTATCTCTTACAACATCCCGCAGCCCCGAAGGGATAATATAGACCCCTTGCAATAATAATAATGATGAATCTTAACACAGAACTATGATTTTGTAGATTTTGATTTAGGTAGTAATATTCTTATTAAAAACATAATGGCTGTTTGTCACCACAGGGTTAGGTAGACACATAGCGACCACATTTCTGCAGATATATTAAGTTCCATTTAATAGCATGACATAATTATTTGCCATCAACTAGCTACTGCGCACTTCCTGATGTTTAAACCCATCAACACTTAAAGGGAATCGAACCAAAACACCTTATGCTCAGCAGGAGCGCTTGCAACTACAATACCAAGTAGACAGTGAACGACAAACGTTTTAAACTTTACCACCTTTTTAAAAACCACCTGAATCTTGTTTATCGCTGAGACAGCTAATATAAAATACCTCACAGACAAGTGTCTGTCTACACCTCGACAGCCTAATATAAGCGGCATTTTGTCACTCGAGAAAGTTCAAGGCTCAAGGGGGCTAGGTGGCTAGGGTGCTACGGTGCTAAGGGGCTAAAAATAGAACGCTAAGGATGGTGGAGATAAAAGGCTTATTGCAGCTGAACTGACGGTTTTTCTTGTAGTATTATAATGAGATGAGGTAAGTTCGCCATTTTGCTTGTGTTTAAATGGCTGACTTCTGTAAAGTTGTTGTTTGGGAAGGTTTATGTGGCTTTGAAATATTTTCAATTTCAAATATCATCCTAAAACCAGCCTACATACTCGCCGATGAAATTGACCCCCATAAAGATACTTCATCTGGCGACACAATATAATATGGTGTTCGTCAGGATCATCAGAATTGAAGTGTTGTCTAGTGTCACTACCTCTGTCCAAATCCGTTCATCCATTATGGCGTTATGAGGGAACAAAGAAACGGACATACATACATACATACAGGTCAAACACATAACCCTCCTTTTGGACTTCACCGCAGTCGGGTAAAAAAGTAACAATCTATTCGATTAAAGAAGTTGAATGAAATAAAGTTAGCCATCGATGAATGGTATAATAGCTAGGTATTATACGTGTTGGTACTTTAAAAAAAAAGGCGTACGTAAGGCAGACCAGCCTGCATTGATATAAAAATTCCAACCTCTTTCAATCGTTTGAATTAGGAAATATAAAACCTCTAGATTTTCTACCTTTAATAGCGGGTCCAATCGACCAAAGAAAAGTAATGTAAACAATGCGATTGGTAGATTCATCCCGCGGGTCCCATCTGAGTGGGATCAATTTACTAAAGAGCCATATAACCATAATATCTAATTAATGACGTTTCACCGAAACCGTACGAAAAATCCACATTTACCACCTGTAACTCGTAATCAATCATTCGTTGGTACTTCCCTGCATATCCCAAATATCTCGGAACTCCCTCATAATATTCGTCTGTCACATTTTATCAAGCCGACGACGTGCAGAGGGAATTATTTGGGAAAATGAGAGAAATCAATGATTGATTCCATTTGTATGTATCGAATTTAATTTTCGCTGAGATTTTCTTGAGAATTCTGATTACTGGAGTCGGTTTGATTGTGAGCATTCATGAGGTATTATGTATTAGGGTTACATGAGGAATATGAAACCTTTTCAAGTGTTTTGTGATTTTGTTTCTGGCTTTCAATTTTTAAACCTTGAAATAATAGGGCAGTTAACAAGAAAAATCTAATTAGTCCGTCAGACAGATTTCCAAAAACTATTGCACACGTTTTTTTTTGTTTTTTCACGTAAACAAACAATGAAGACGATAAAGTGCTTTGAAAACTCCTGTGACGCCATATTCTAAGACATTTTTTAGCGGTCAGTGACGTTACAAACTTCCACTCAAATCTTTGACGCGTTTTATCTTTGTAAATTTTTATTGATTTGGTGAAACAAAACATACATATCCAATATTTTTCGATAATCTAACAGACGGACTAATTAGAATCACATTTTTTTCGTCAGTAAACATCCCTATTGTTTATTTGACGGAGATAGACAGAGAGAGTTGTCCAATGATAACACATGTGCCCATCGTCAAAGTTACACAGTACTTTCTGAACACCGTGAGTGTTCGTGCTCGTCCGTTAGTGTTGGTGGTGGTGTCTATCCCTAATATACCCCTCCATGATTCGGAAAACACGTTAAGTGTTGACACAGTTATAGTTTGTAGGCTTTTAATAGTCGTCAAGGGGAAGTTAAAACCCCGAAAATCCAACTCAGTCTTCAGTCTTTCCAAGAGATTTCCCTTGAAAAACCTGAAGACAACACTTATGAAAAATTTCGTGCTACGCAGCAATTGGATTGTAGAGGTTGGATTGACGATTTTTTTTTTTTAAACTTTGCCCACTCTAGGAATTTCTCCTGTATCGTGGGTGCGTTCACAGACATTTAAACTCACATATTATTATTTGTTCCGTGTCATGTAGAATACTGGTACCATTACACTCGATCCGTTATGACTAGAATAAAATATTGAATGAAATACTAGAATTATGATGTCTCTTAATGTGGACTTCCATGAAGTATTATCGTTTTATTTTTATGTTTTATCTATAAATATATAAATCATTGCCACTTTTCGTTGTAATTTTATAACTCAAGAACGCGCTCACCAATCCAAACCAAATGTTTAGGCTTTGTTCGGACTATTTAGTAAATGGTTTATGTGAAATTTGCACAAAATCGATCGAGCGGTTCTACATTTATCATATTTTTTGTAAAAAATGAATTCAATTAAAATGGCGGATCATTTTGTTAATGGGGATTTTGCTGTCTTGGACCACGTAGGTGGCGCTGCTGTCTAGGCAGTACGTCTGCCAGGTCCGCTAGTAGACTATAGGTATATTGTACATAATTAAAATATGCTGGTGAATCCCTTGAAAAGATTTCTTCTGAAACACCCATAGCCTGTAATACTAAACAAATACGTGGGCATTTATTTGTTCAGCTCCACCAATATCTAACAAACAGCAGCAATAACCTGCAAGCAGTATTTACAACACTGCGTTAATACTATTGGCCACGGTTCTGTTCCCAAGTTGGAATATTTTCTGCATCCAATATCGTTGGCAGCGTAATGTGATTGTATGCAGGAAATGGAATTTATTATTTATAGTTCTGTTCACGGCTCGTTTAATTCTGTCATAGGGAATAAACACGGTGATTGTGAACATGTTCCAAGCCTAATAAAGAAATGAATAGGTGCTTTTATACAGGGTGTAAAGTAACCCTTCACACATACGTCAACCAAGCATTCCGTACATCAAACTAAGTACCCCTACGCAATTTTTTTTTGCTGGGAAACGACTTTTTTTGGGGTCAAAAATTTTATTTTACTGTAAAACTTAATGTAGCACTCGTAAAACATTGTGCTAGTGGATGCTTTTAATAGTAAAAGGGCCATGGAGGTAAATTAAGTAAAGCTATAACCTGGGGCCCAAAAGGAGGGTTATTTTCATTATGACTGGCAGGGTAAGCTACAAATATAACTCCTTGTAGTAGTCGGAATACATTAGGTACTAAAAGATTCTGCTCTACAATAGCCGAATCAGTTTGTGAACATCCCGTCTGAAGCAGGCTGTTCGTGCGAGCGCCATTTTAAATAAAATAAGAGGCAATAGTGTTAATACGAGTCGCATGTGCGCCGAAGTAATTAAACCTCCGTATCTCGTTACTAACGCGCGAAAGGGGCGGGTGTCCATTGTCGAACGGGATTATGTTGATGCTGTAACACGATTAATTTTCAGTCACAGTGTAGTCTATGCTTTATCTCAGAAATAGGGGATCGGACAAAATAAAACCAATTAGTCCGTCAGAAAGATTTCCAGAAACAAATTTAACAAAAAATTAAGACAATGCTTCGAAAACTCCTCGAAAATGTCACATGTCAGTACAATTACTACCTACAAATGACGTCACAACTCATGATCTTTCACGCGTTTTATCTCCGTCAATTTTATTAATTTGTAAAAGAAAAAAAACACGTATCCAATATTTTTCGATAATCTAACTGACGGACTAATTAGAATCATATTTTTTTGACTCAGTTCGATCCCCTATTGACCAGGTGTTTCTTAATTGTTATAAAATATATAAGTTGCCCCACATTAGAAATTTCTACTGTATCGTGTGTGCGTTTACCACTGTTTAAACTTACAATCACAAACAGCCAACCAATCCGAAACAGCTCCCTGAATGCCATAAAAAAATTAAAAAATCGTTCCATGCGGGAATGGAGCCCGCGACGTGCAGCACAGAAGTTAGTTGCTCAGTCACTGCGCCAACCGCGTCGTTTGATCCAGAGAATATTATGTTGGAATGTGTCAAGTGGGTAAAAATAAGTTATTTAATAGGGTAGTTAACAAAAAAAATCTAATTAGTCCGTCAGATAGAATTTCAAAAAATATTAGACACGTATTTTTTCGCTTAAACAAACAATGAAGACGATACAGTGCTTTAAAAAATTCGTATGACGTCATTTTCTAAGACTTATGGCAGTCATTTCAAGTCATTTTCTAAGAAGTATGGCAATCTTTACCGGTGAGTGACTCCAATTTTTGACGCGTTTTATCTCCGTCACTTTTTATTGATTTGATAAAACAAAAATACGAATCCAATATTTTTCGATATTCTAACAGACGGACTAATTAGAATCATATTTTTTTAAATCAGTAAACATCCCTACTCTATCTATACTCAATGGTTACATTATTGAGACCAACGAGCCTTGCATTAAAGCCTTTTCTCACGGTTACAAGAAACCTTTGCTACAAAGTTAGAGAGACTAAAAGTAAATAATTCAACATCAATACTCGTATCTTGGAATTTTAGTTTGTTAGCTTTCCAAATAGCCAACTGTTAATGTAAATCTATTGAAAATACACAGTTTTTAGGGGTCCGTACCTTAAAAAGAAAAAACAGAACCCTTATGGGATTACTCGTGTGTCTGTCTGTCCAACCATCCCTCCCCCGTTTATCTTCGTGACTGCTAAGCTTAAAATTCTGAAAAAATAAAATACAGACATTAATTTAACACTTACAGACTACAGGAATACCTAAAATAAGTCGTAAGTACAGAACCCTTCATGTGCGCGTTCGACTTGCACTTGGCCAGTTTTTCTACAAGTATCAGTGTGGGTGATAGGAGGAGAGTGGTGCCGACCCTCTCTGCCCACACTGAGACCAATTAGCGGTCCAGAATGTGCTATCTGTACCAACATTTAAATGTAAAAGGTCAATAAAAAGCTAGACGTTGAGATTTACTGCAAAAAGCCCACGTTGTCAAACAAATTATATCCAACGTCGATTCACATAATATCACGCCTGTAATTCCCGAAAGGTTAGCCAGAGATGTGTCTAATAGTACACCCACATTTTGCCATTAATGTTTAAGTCCCTTGTAATATGATATAAGCCTATTGCCACCAAGTTGCTCTTGTAAGTAACGCACCAACAAAGCATGTTATTTAGCCATTGTAGAGCAGAGGCTTAATACTTTTCAACACGTTGGTTTTTGTTGGATTCGTTCACGTTGAACAGCAACAGACGACAGACGAAGAAGGTTTATCAAAAGAAAACAATATATAAAGTCACGCATTCCTAAAAAATCGTATCGGATATTCGTAGACAATGGAAACGCAGGCCTAGAGTCACGCATCTCAGGGTATAAGTTAAAATCCAATTATGTTTTCTCAAAACGTTCTTATGTTATTACCAACAAACTTGTGTTTTGCTCTGGCGCTTTTTGACTCCAATTAGTTTCGAGCTGATTCGTGAATAAGCATGTTTATTTCAGCTTTTTCACTCACAAAATAAAAAAAGAAATAAAGTTAAGCTTCACTATCGTTTAGAGAGTTAAGGTAAATTGTCATTTTTCGCCTTTAGATCTTGTGAATTTAAGACTTAGAGGTACAATCTTTTTCATGTTTATCCAGCAGCTATCGTTGAGCAATTGCAATAATCAAATGTTGTTTTAGCATCTTTTAGTTTACAAAGTACCTAATTTAGGTACACACATTATGTACCTTATCATCATCATCAATTCAGCCGAAAGACAACACGGTTAGTGCAGTGACTGAGTGATTGGACTGCTGCGCTGCGTGTCGCGGGTTCGATCCCCGAACGGAACAAATATTTGTATGGCCTGTTATAGTTGTGCTGGGAATTTGTGTATGTGAGTTTAAGTGTTTGTAAACGCACCCACGATACAGGAGAAATTCCTGTGTGGGGCAACGTTTTTAAGAAAAAAAAACATACTGATCGAATTGCGATCCTCTTCTTTTTGGGAAGTCGGTTAAAAAGAAAAGAAACAAAGACGTCCACTGCTGGACATAGACCTTTCCCAAGTGTCGCCACATTGACCAATCCCGATAACAAGTATGGTTATGTTAAGTTCCTTATAGCGAACGTATTGCTATAAACCGCGCACGAATTTAGTCTCCGTGGCCGATGGAAAACCTTATATTTGGTAATCTGGGAATAAGCCCAGGGCGACATGCTTGCGACCATTTAGACTATTTTAGACCAACGACGCTGTCCAATTATAATAACCAAATATCTTAATATCTTCAAAAGTTAGTTACTGATACGCAAACTTACAGGTTTTCTTGTTTGTCTACGGTACACTTAATTAATCTAGCTTCCTAGACCCAAGAGGATGCTGCGAGGCTTCAAAGATATCGGATTTTCGAGATTCTCTTAAAACACTATCAGTTAAAGCTATTTTATAAGGTTTCTTCGTAATTACTTATAGATATCAGTTGACAATAATAATTAAATTATTAAGTTAATTAATTTTGTAATTAATCAGTCGATCAGTCCAATGGTTTCTAAAGGGTGATCGTTTGTAAGAAAACACTCTAGGGCTCGATCGTCTGGCGGTGTCTGTGTGTTAGGCTTAGACAGATTATGGGAAGCCAGAAATAAAAATATTTACTTAAACAACACGTCGTCGTTACAAAGGCCGTTCAAACGCTTTAAAATAAACAGTTGTTGTTTGCACTAAGTTGTGATGTTTAAAAAGAGCGCAGAAAGAATTTATCCCTGAACTAAAATGGCTCATGTGTGTGCAAAATATTGATGAATACTTCCAAAAACTCTTTGTTGACATAATTAGCCTCTTGGTTCAAACTCCCAAATCATTTTGAGTGTGTCTGTCAGGACGCCACATATTTTATTTGATTCGTTACTCACCGTCTCCTTCTTCTTATCGTAACCGTCATTTACAAAGAAAGAAAAATAAGACCAGTTCAGCAAACTGCCTAGCAGCTAGTGCCCGATGCTGGTTGCTGGTGGGTAGAGATTTTGCGCTTATGCATAAAATATTATACATACATGTAATAAAATATTATCGTAGTAAGTACAGTCACCTGCAAAAATGCATGGACAAGTCAAAACTAAAATCGTGTGAACCGAAAAAAACGCGTCCTAACATAAACTAGTGATCGACTAAAAACGTTCACAGGAAAATAGACACTAAAGTATCCATGCAGTTTTGCAGTTGACTGTATTTATGTGATGCGGAGGCATAAGGAGAATGTTGAGTATGAATGTCGGTGAATGGATTGTGTTGCGAATGATATGGCTAGAAAGGAGGTGATTGCTGAGATGACTAATAAGTATGGAAATGACTAGTAAGTATGGAAATGAGGCAATTTAACTATCCAATAAGAATGGATAAAGTCGAGAATAAGTATTTTAGAGGACCTAAAGCAACGCCTGTTATTGAAAAATAAGTGAAAGTTGGGATCTTGGTGTGGACGTGTAACGAAGTAGTTTAATGTTGATGGAGAGGAAGTCGAAGGTCAAAAAAAAGATAGTGGGTTTTTTTTTGGGACAAGCCCGCCATTCTATTCTCAAACCACTGAAACTCCTGAAAGCCAGAATCAACAGTGGCGACCACAAGAAAAGCGCTGAGACAATGAAGCTCGACGAAGTCACAGAGAAATGATCTAAATCAAATGGCTGAAATAAAATAATATTCGATTTCTATTGAACGGTATGTACTCGTATGCATATTTTTTGATGCGAAGATTTGATTTCCATATGCACGCCTGGAAAATACTACATTCCAGCAGCGGTATCGATGATGGAGAAGAAGCTGCTAGTTTTAGCAGTCCTGTTATTAGCTACCACTGGCTTGGTCTTCAGTTTTTGTATCCTTTGGTTTTTCCTGCTGATTCCAACAACATTTGAAACACACAATATTGTTAATGATATACGTTTAACAAAGTCAAACAGCGTACAATGTAGAGTTGACGGAACAGTAAAAATAAAATAATAAAATAAGTTTTTTGATACAAAAGACCTTTGTGAAAATTGTAATGCTATGACCTAGCAGTCAGTGTTCTACTGTAACTTGGTGTACTAAATAAACCCTTTATTTGTCTGTATTATTAAATCCAAAAAGACCTGAAGGTATTCGCTATGAACATGAATGTGTGAGAATGTGTGTGAGGGGGGGGGGGGTTGCTGTGTGACCGTGGTGTGTGACCGGAGTGTGGTGTTAGTGTGGTATGATTGTGGTGTGGTGTGGTGTATGGGAGGGGTGGGGGTTTGTGTGTGTCGAAGTGTATTCGTGTAATTTGTGAATGTTTAGAATGTTATGATTATTCCATGTTTGGCGTGTTATGAGGAACATTGTGTAAAGTTTCTCATCCCCCATAGAAAAGGGAGGATACAGACGGGTGTTGTAACTGCTCGACATATTTATGTAAGTCGGGATTTTTTGTATAGGCTAATGTCGCGTGGATAACTTTGATAGCGCGATGCAGGATTTGCCATTACTTCGCATGTGTTGCGTAAGATGTCGCTCGCCACACATGCCTACATTATTTTAGAAATAAGTTCTTTTATGTGGGAATAGTCCTGATTATACAGACAGTTTTGTAATTTTGTATTTAGTTCGTGTTTGTTCAAATTAAAGTTCAAATTACAGTACGAAGTTAGAAGTAGCAACGTGTAACTTTTCAGTAGTTGTTAGGTTATTTAGGGTGTGTGTTGTTATGTAAGTACTACTTAAGAGTTTACTTTACTGAAGACTGGTTGGCTGGTCCTACAAACATATTTTGTGTTATTTGTGAAGTAGCGATCAGATTTAGACGTTCTGCCGGTCCAATCACCGACTAGTAAGTAAGCGACTACTCTGAAACATGTACCAAACTGTTTAAAACATTTTTTTTTTTACTGTTACAGTAAATTTTTTAATGTTTAAAACAAAAACAAAAAATTGATGTTTGAAACAAAAAAAAAACTTTTTTTTTAATGTTAAAAAACAGTAAAAAATATGTTTTAAACATTTAAATGTTTTTTTAACGACAGTTCATTTAATGTTACTGCTTCGAACAACGTTAGGCTCATATTTTACTATTTATGCAGTACAGTTTACGGTTTTTTTTTTCAGTGTAGTCGCTTACTTACTAACAGCTGTAGCTGTTGACTACTTTCTGGTACAATACGAACTGAATTCTTTTCACAACAAAATGCCTATAATTCGAAGGTTAAGCTGCCTAATAGTACACCAATTCAGACCCCGTGGAAATAGAAGTGGAGTGGAGTAGAAATTCCTGATGGACTCAATAACACTTTGCTCAAGCTGGGAATTGAAGCCGGACCAACGAGGCTCTAAAATATTTGTAAAACTCCTGTCTATTTTAATGCTTGAGCCACTTTAAGGTGACTATATGTCATGTTATTTACTTTTCTTGAAGTGACCACGATTTTGTCACTAAAGCATGCTGAGAAAATCACCCATTACTAACCAAAAAAATACTTTCTCCGAAAATCAGACAACAAAATCCTCTGGTTTACAAAACTCAACCATATAAAGGACATATTCATTCATAACTTTGCCCACCTAACGGTAATAACAGTGGCCGAAGTAAAAGGTAAAACATCTTTTGTTTTGTTTCCCAACTGAAGGGATTTGGCTGAAAGTTACCGGCTTATGCAGTCGAGCACAAATCCCGCGGGAACAAACTAAAACCGTATGAAAGTTGCGGCTAAAATGTGTGTAATGTCTATTTTTTTATTTGTTGGAGTTTGACGGATGAGTTGAGAGTTGTGGGAATTCGGTTCTTGGAATTTGTGAATTCATTGTGTATTATTTTTAGAACGAAGGATTTTACCAAGTTGTGAATTAAACCACATTATATACGGTACAATGATGTAAATCGATGACAAGTGTCAATAGACGCGTACTGACTAAGCGCGCAGCCTCGCGACACGAACATTTTCATTGTTTTCCGCAGGCGAGGCCCGTCCTGACCGACCGTATGAATTGCCTCGCGGGCATTCCTCGCGAGGCTGCGCGATCACGATCCCGCACTGGCATTGTGCAGGCGGGAAACACAGAACTGAAATATATGTACCAAAGTTGACACTTCGATGCTTTTCTACGAGTAAAGCTACCTGGAACTGCACATTTAAATTGGAATGATGAATAAATAATTTATTCATAAAAATAATATTAGGACTCCTCCAAACATGCTAAACCAAGAGGACCGATCCTGTGATTCTTGCTTCCAGCAGACTTTTCCGACGTTCACCAGGTCATCGGTTAAACTGATGAGAGGCCTACTTACACTGGTGACCCAAGCAAGCTTAATATTCAGTTTATTGCTTCCAGGTATTTTGGAACCGCTCCAAACCACATACAGCTTTTAAGGATAATATTTACAATTTGCAGGCTCCTTTACTCGTATTTAAGGCTAAAAGGCGTATACAGTTGCAATAATGTATCAAAATACGGCGATAATTTTCCATAGGGAGAATTCTGGGAATGTCTTTCAGCACTTTTTACTGTAGCTGCCACATCGTGAAGTTATTAATTTAAGTTACATACTTAAGTAGGTTGTCTACTTAAGTATGTAACTTAAATTATTAAATTAATAACAGATCGTTGCTCAAATGGCTTCGAAATGGGACTGGAGAGGAAATAGTTTTTTTGATCAATAAAAGTAAAAAAAAAAAAAAAACCATCTCGGCCATGATACACTGTTATTGATGACAGGTTGAATATTCTGTCACAGATTATCCATTTCAATTTAACAATCTTCTAAGGTTGTGTCCCCATTTTTGATCGCAATTTTAGTATTTTTAAAAAGTGCATGCCAGATAAAGCTAGTAAGTAATATAATTAATATGTAATGTATATGTAAAACCTTGCAGAAAATGACTTGTTATGATACCGTTAAAGCTCTTAACAACTTAAAGTCAACATGTCGTGTGTTTCGCGGAAGGTACGAGTTTGAGCCACTCATCTGTTTTCATCGCTGATGCAAAGTTGATTTAGGGATTACTGTAAGGGTACCTAGCAGCTTTATCCTGCTTGTAAATAACAATAAGTTATAGTGAAACAATGTCTCATTGGTATAGTGGCCGCAATCACGACTGATCTGTCAATGTTCTACATCGGACTGCGAATATGAACAATCTGCACATCACATTTTATGAGAATGCAGTCTTTGGCAGTATGAACGGAATATTATTTTGGATAGTGTACAGGTTACATCCGGAGTTATTTACTATACTGATTTTTTAGAAACTAGAATAAATTTCCGAGTTCAAGCGTTTTTGTCATACCTATTATTGGAATCAATTAATTGTAACAGTTCATAACTTAAAACGCACATATATTAATGGCAATTGTTTCCGTGGTGTTAGGCATCTGAGCTTATCCCAGTTGTATACGCCCCTACTGCCTATTGACCTTGTTCTGTTCTGTCTCCTGCTGATATGGAGGGAAGTGGAAATTATGTGTTTGTTACTCCTCCGCATATTATTTTCTGATTACTTGCGACACAGTTAAATAGTTGCTCTGGGACTCCATTGAGATTTTCTGTCTGGGAGGTTTTCTAGTGGTCGCCACTGTTGATTCTGGCTTTCCGTAGTTACAGTGGTTTGGTAATAGTGTGGCGGACATGTCCCAAAAATACCATGACTGATGAGCCTTTTTTTGGAGTTTGGGCAATCATCAAATAACCCCTCCCACTCTTGGGCAGAGCGAAGGGAGTGTCAGACTTCTACTGACTAAAAGTACCCTTGTTCCTTCTTAGCCCTTTATGTCGAGGCTGCGGTATCTCTTGCGGACAACCAGCAGCCCGCAGCCCCGAAGGGATGGTATATAATCAGACTTATGTTTCGCAATTGTATCTAGTAATATTGATAGAGTCCCTTACCAATTATTTTGCAGTAAACTTGTAAGACAAGATAGCCTAAAGGCAATTTTATTACCTATCTCAGTGAAGTTATTGAATTTCTATCGGTAACTCTCAAATATGAACAATGTTGCAGTATACATTGCTGGCTGGGCAGGGAAGCTCATAAAATTCTCAGCAATAATCGTTTATTGCGACGGTTACAAATTGTAGAGGCCGTTAATATTTCCTGTTATATTACTTGGTAGGCTGCTGCGATCGATAAGTTAAGGAAGCAGTTTTGTAGTTATAGACGATGGTGTTGGTTTGACCCATCCCTTACCCTCGTTAGTTGGAGTGATTATTCCAATCTCCCGCGTCAACCGTCACGATATCATACACGCCCTATTTTATTTTAAACTAGCTTATGTCAGCAGCTTCGCCCGCGTGAAGTTCGATAATTGTCCCACGGGATCATACTACCGGGATAAGAAGTATCCTATGTGTTAATCCAGGTTATAAACTATCTGTTTTCTAATTTTCATCCATCCATACATCCTCACAAACTTTCGCGTTTATAATATTATCTCTTTTGTAATTTTATTCTTGCTTTATAAAGGTATTTTCCTGAAAAAAAAACATTTTTTTTTTCATTACGATAAATCAGAAGAAGACCAACTTAAGTTATTTATTTTCTCCTCCAGTCGCTGAAGAGATAGATAAACTAAGCAAGGTAACAATAAACATCGTGCCCACGAGGTTATAGTAATCACTGATAAAGCCTCATATTTTTTGGTTTCATACTGATAACACAACTACCCTTAAAACTTCCTACCAAGTTGACAAACTACGAACTTTTTCTCAAGAACATTATCGCTGATGGAAAGCGGTCCCTTTGTCCTTGGCTCTAGAGATCCATATCAACAACTTATAAGTTAAGGAATCGAACCCAAACTTGTGCGCATTACGACTGGATTACTGCTCTTTGATTTACTGAGCCAAACTTTGGCATTGGGATATTAACTAAGTAGTTTGAACCTGGTTTACGAGATAACTGGTAATGTATTATACGTCTGATCTTTGTTGATGTATAATCTTGATCGTTGGGTGTCCTAGTTATAGTTAGGAACAGATTTATTAGGAAGTGTTGGATAAGGTTAGGTTACAAGTTAAATTAGTGCTCCTTCTAAGGCTTAGTTCGGAGTTCTGCTATCGTTACAATATAAATACAAATTTCCGTGCGTTCAAGCATTTTTGTCATACCTTTTATTGGAATCAAATATAACAGCTCACAACTTAGGACCCAGTAATATTAATGACAATAATATCCGTGGTGCTAGGCAACTGGGCTTATCCCCGTTGTATACGTCCCTGTGTGCCTATTGGCCTTGTTCTGTTCTATCTCCTGCTGATATGGAAGGTTTATTTAGGGAAATTATGTTTTTCCTACTCCTCCGCTATTCTTTTCTGATTAATTTCGTTGCGGGATCCAAGACAGTTAAATCGTTTCTCTGGGACTTCGTCGGGCTTCATTGTCTCGGCGCTTTTCTTGTGGTCGCCACTGTTAATTCTGGCTTACAGGAGTTACAGTGGTTTGGGAATAGTGTGGCGGGCTTGTCCCAATAAAAAAAAAATCGTATCAATAGGGATGTTTACTGACTTAAAAAAACATGATTCTAATTAGTCCGTCTGTTAGATTATCGAAAAATATTGGATACGTATTTTTTGTTTTATCAAATCAATGAAAATTTACGAGGATAAAACGCGTCAAAGATTTGAGTGGGGGTTATGACGTCACTGACCGTTAAAGAATGTCATACTAATGTCTCAGAAAATGACGTCACACAAGTTTTCAAAGCACTGTATCGTCTTCATTGTTTGTTTACGTGAAAAAAGAAAAAATACGTGTCCAAAATTTTTTGGAAATCTATCTGACTGACTAATTAGATTTTTTTGTTAACAATCCTATTACTGCAGAAATGTTAGTTGAATTTTAAAAACCTGTTGTAATAATATTTAGGTGTCCAATATGTTTAGAGCAACGATCAAAATTTCTGACGAACATCACCAATGAGGTTAGCGTACTTCTAAGGGAGCTTACTGCTACAGCGTACTTCTCCCCCCTTTCGGCGTATGACCATGAAAGAGGCATAGCGATCGGTAAGGGTCGAAGCAGAAGATATTTTCTTGAGTCTACGTGTGTATGTATGTTGATACTTATGCTAACTATGTAAGTTTAATTTGAATAAATACTAACTGTTGCACTCAAAGACGTTTAATTTTTACTTAGTAAAGATTTTGTTTTCCCATCGTGAGGAACCCGGATCTTAGAACCAAAAATTCGAAGATATGTGACATCTACCAATCGGCACTGGGCCCGCGCCGCGTGGTGGATTATAGCCCATCCCTCTCCTAGATGGAGGCCTGATTCCCTGCAGTGGAAACATTATAGGCTGATGATGATGATGATGAAAGATTTTGTATGTCAAATCTAAGTGACGGTTTTAGTAATTATTAATTAATATCTCTGAGTGCGACAGGAAGTCCGTTAACGCTGCATTTAATCAAAGGCCAATCCACCAGTTTAATGAAGTAAAGTACTGCACACTCTACTAATAGTTAGACAAAACTAGTTACATGCAACACATTAGGTAATTACAGTGGCTTTTCGACTCTGTAACCGGTTTTGGCTGGTTCAGACCTGGTTTTATCCGGATTAATAGGGGTCGGCAGCGAAGTTTGGCAAGCCAGGCTGGCAGCTCGCTAATCTTACTCGGATTATTTTGGCCATTGTGGTTTGGCTTTTCGAGTTGAGTTCGACTCAAACAATTTTATGAAGTGAGAATGAGAGAGGATTTTTAGGAGAGGTGGTTACGGTGGGTTCTGATGGTTTTTGGAGATGGCAGCGGGTTCTTATTTCTGTTGTGTGATATACCAAACCGGTGGTGATACTTTATTGGAAGATAGTTAAGATGATGAATGATGATAACTCTCTTAAACTAACTTCATTGGATTTATTTTAATATCATTAATATGTTTGGAGGAAATCCGATGACAAGGATTGAGGCGATAAGATTTAAGGCGATACGCCAAAATAATTAGGTATAGCTGGATATCCAGCTAGACGCGGAAAAGGTTCATAGGTTTTTTTTTTTTATTGGGACAAGTAAGAACTGAAATTCCTAAAATTCCTAAACCTCGACACAGTCCCAGAGAAACAGTTTAACTGTATTGGATCCCACAACGTAATTATCAAAAAATAATATATTGGAGGAGAATCAGTCGTAGTCTTGTCCCGGGTGTTTCAGTCATATCTCTATAAAGTGATTATAATCTTGAACCAGAGGTTACCTTTATGCATAACCAGCTCCGGTCTAAAGCCGGCTTTTGACTATGGGATGTAATTATATTACATCTAGAGCTATGTATTACATCCCGCGTTTAAGATGTAATATACATTATAGCACAATGTCAACGGTCGCGTACAAAATGTACGACGAGCTATAAAATATTATATATCAAGATGTAGATCCCATAATCAAAAGCCGGGTTAATCCTGAACCAAAGGTCACCTTTATGCATAAACAGCTCCGGTCTAATTGACGTAGTTAGCAAAATTCAGCGATGTTCCAGCGTTGAGTTTAAGCTGACCTACATATTACACAGTTGCTTTATTATTTAAATCGTGGCTATGATCCGTGACGGGGCAAAGTAGCGTCCAGATTAATGTCAAAGGCTCCAATTGAAATTAAGTTACATATAAGGAATAGAATAGGAGTTTATGTAGATCGGATTGAAGCTGGTTAAAAGCTCAGATTAGGAGCAGAATATTTCGAAAGTGCAATGACATAGATACAGACTACATACAGCTACAGTTTGAAGCCAGCTAGAGAGAGCAGTGAGGTCTCTCTCTCTAGTTACTACTCTACTCTCAGTCCTCGAGGGTCGTCCACAACTGCGGTTGGTGCCTTTATGATCTTGTTATGATCTCTTTTGGCGGTGGTGAGTTGAACAAAATAAACGTCACATACTTTTACACGATTGTTTATTATTTAAAAACTTAACCAGACAATGGAGGACCTTAACTAACCTAATGTTAAATAACCTAAGACCTTAACTACTTAAATCTAACTACAACTAAGAGGGCGCCAGGAAGGTTTTGGCAGGCGTTATGCGCATGGACCCTTCCAGTCCAAGGAGGTACGGCCGGCTGGCGTAGGTTCTCATCAGTGATATGATGGCAAAGTTAAACAATGAAAATATAGTTTACATACGGTTCGGTGCTTAGCATATGCACTTAAGTAAATTTCCATAAATCCTCAACTACTAAAGGGCGTGACGGTAAGCTGTAACAAGTAAATTAATCTCTGTTTAAGTAAAAGTAGAGGCTAACACAGGATGTTTTAGAAGCCCGTGATTAGTAGTGGAATTAAATGTTAACTCACCCCTTTATTGTTGAATATTTCACACAAAACAATATTTTCTTGGTCTCAACCGATTTATAATCTGAGATGGCGGTATATGAACAACGGTCGCTCACCGAGCGACACACGTCTGTCCTTGATTACTGTTTGTGCTGCTATGTCTCCTTCAAACCCGCGGTCGTCTTTATAACTATTTCTTAATGCTTGAATTTTAAGTTTAAAACTTACAAAAAGACATGCAGCCGGTGGGGTTTGAACTCGTGACACATAGCACCGCAGTCCGCAACCAGCGCCCATCGCTACTTTGGAAGATAATTTATACATTGAAATGTTGAATGTCATGCCGCTCCGGCATGACGTCATTACAATCTTTTTCCAAAGGTCTCTGTTGGCCGCATTGAGTAATAGATTGTGGTTTGATGATAGAGTGAAGTAATAGTTTAACCAAGACAGGCACTGAACTCTTTGTGTTATTTATTCCGTTTCGACTGCTCTTAAATCGTCATTTGTCTAAATTTTTTCAACTGTTGGAGTTGGTTTCCATTTTAACGGGATGCAGATGAATACCCGTCTACTGTTCTTATTTGTTAGAAGAAAAACATTTTGAGGAAACTTGCATCTCGTGTGACCAAAGGACAAATGCAGTTGGCATTTGTGCCATCTAGCAACCCAAGAGAAAGACCTAACCTGATGGTAGATAAGCCAATCTCTCTTCTAGAGAGGAGACTTCATTTAATTCAGTTAATTTTAAAAGATTAATCAACGTCAATGCACAAAATATTGCTTGTTTTATCACCCTGGAACAAGAAATATTCCCGCATGAAAAATAAGACGGATTTTTCAAAACTTTGACAGGTTGCGGTACAAAAGAACAGTCGTAACATAATTATGTCATCCCTACCTACAACAAATCGGCTATGATGATAAATATTTACAGAAATGACTCTTCTTCAAAACAAGGATCTTTATGAAAGAAGGTAAGCGCTAAGAAAACGCGATAATGGTAACTTCGGGCAGGGAATGACACTCACGGGGAAAATTAGGTATTATCGTTGTAAAAAAGACTTTAAAGAAAGAAGCAGAAGGACTGGTATTAACTTAACTCGAAAAATTTAAAAATCTGGTACACATTATAATATCTGGCTTGGGCTGTACCGTTTCTGTCGGATTGTCGTAATTTAGTAAAAACATAAAAAGTCATCATCATCTGGCCAGCCTTTACCAAACTATACTGATAGTTAACCTAACCTAACCTAACCAGAGGCAACTGAATACCAGTAATTTACATAGCGACTGTCAATTTAACCTCCTCAAACCAGTTAGTAATACAATGCCCCTTAGTAAGGCTGGTTGTCAGACTAACTGCTACTGTTGGTTTATGTAGTAAATAATAATCTGAACGAGTTCAAACCATTCTTACTAAGGCGATTTTCTCACGATACCACACGTCCAGGCGGTCCACGGTCCACCGACCGCCCCAAAGTTCGCTTCGACACCTCCGCCCGACCGCACGGACGAGCGGTGACGTGAAAGAATGGCCTATCTCGTTTGAGTTGCGAATTTAAAAAGAGCCATTTTAAAGGTAAATGAGGCATAACTTATTATAAGAAGATCCTCTTTGAAAGAAGAAGGCTTGAACAAGAATATTTTATATTGTATACAATAGGGGATCGGACAAAAAAACAATAATTAGTCCGTCATAGATTTTCAAAAAATATTGGACACGTATTTTTTTTTTTCACATTAACCAAAAATGAAGACGATACAATGCTTCGAAAACTCGTGAATTCCTCGAAAATTTCACATGGTAATACATTTTTCACCAACAAATGACGTCACAACCCCCCACTCATGATCTTTGACGCGTCTTATCTTCGTCAATTTTTATTAATTTGACAAAACAAAAAACACGTATCCACTGACGGACTAATTATTGTTTTTTTGTCCGATCTCCTATTATATACAAAATTAAATATTCTTGTTCTGTTTGTTATTTTTTTGACCCAGTCCGATCCCCTATTCTTAATGCCCAGATGCAGACCCGGCTCTAGTCGCCAGCGTCGATCTAATGAAAAAGGCACTTCTTCCAAATATTTTTTGTAACTGCGATATATTTGCACCTGTTTACTTGTAACTGTGGTCCTTCGCCACTCCCCTACATCATGACAAAAACTTCATAATGAGTCCCATAACGTTGCCGCCTGTGTTCCGATCACGCCCCGGAGAGGCTCTTCACAAATTTTATGGCTCTTCCATATTGTTAAGAACAAAAATGTAGGCATACGCCAGGGGACAACCATTACTTACGTTGAATACTAAGATGTAGTGCCAGGGGAATTTAATAGTCCGATTCCTGTAGTTCACTGTCCTTAGGTCCACTGGCGGGTCGTTATTTTCGAATATAACATGCTAGGCCCGCATGACTTGCTGGACTTGAAAATAGGGTATTTCACTAAAACATGTCATGCTCGTGAACGGGTGCTGTCAGTTGTGACTGGTCACCTCTTAGTTGCCACGGCTTGTTTGAATTATTATATTATTTTTAAATCGTCGTTTTGGCTTTACTGTCGACACTTATCGTGCACAACTTGCTACATCGTTCTCACATGATAATATACCAATCTCGATATGAATGATGTAACCAAAGGTTTGTAACAATATTATGATTTAAAAGAGTATCCATGAAGTTTCTTGCCATTCTTCTCATGAGACCAACGCTTTGGAATCGGCAACTACAGTACACTGACAGTTATTATGTCTTGTGAGTGGGACTGTAGCTTAGATTATTAAAACTTAGTATTTGTTCGACTATTCAAAAGAGCCTGTAACTGGCCAACTTGAAATAAATGATTGTGATTGATTGATTAATTGATTGATTGATTGACAAACTAATTAGTCCGTCAGATAGATTTCCAAAAAATAATGGACACGTATTTTTTCTTTTTTTCACGTAAACAAATGATGAAGACTATGCAGTGCTTCGAAAAGTCGTGTCAAGTCGTGTGACGTCACAAGGTGATCACATGAAAGAAAAATAAGTATACCTATATAACTACAAGTTTATAAATAAGCACCCACAGTAAAATAAAGAAAGAAAGAAAGAAAAAGTATTTATAGTACTTTTTTACCTACAAAGTGACGTCAAAAGCCCCCCCCACTCATAATCTTTGACACGTTTTTTTTCGTATTTTTTTTATTAATTTGTTAAAAATAAAAACACGCATTCAATATTTTTCGATAATCTGACAGACGGGCTAATTAGATATTTTTGGTGAAATACCCTATTCTATTAGTATATGGGTTTTAGTGTGAGTGTTTTGAATGATCCTGGTGTACATGACTTTTCTTCCACTACCTTAGGACCGACTTTGACTTAGGACGAACAACGAGTAAGGTAGACTTCAGTTTCAAAATTATTACCACCAAACGAAGGAAGAATTTTCACTAAACATAAATATTAGGTTAGGTATAATATACTTTATTCTCAAGAAAGTCACATCAATCATACCGTCATATACCGTCAAAATATCGTCGGATGGTCTGCCACTAGGTGGACCGATGACCTGGTGAAGGTTGATCCACCGGTCAACGAGGCAACATTCGGAGGAGCTCAATGTCCAGTAGTGGACGTCTTTCGGCTGAAATGATGATGATAAAGTACAGTTCAAGAAGTTTTCAAATTCTCACTTCAGAAACAAGGTTTAGCATAATGAAATTTAAATAAATAAGTTAATACTCCAAGTTACCACAAAAGCTAACCCTTTATTTTAGATACAATTTATCTTTGTTTTAGCTGAAGGATTGTTTAATCCGTGATTAACGTCTCTCTGTGGTCCATCCAGTAGGCTCAAAACTAGAAAAATTTAATAATTGTATGTACTACCAAGTTTTCTAACAGTTTGCCACTTTTCACCCTTATGCCGTTAGATATAAGGTTGAAAAGTGGTCGACTTTCACTGAACCTATTAGTACGTTATAGTCTTTTCCTATAAAATATTAAAGAGAGGATGACCACAGCGTCTATAAATCTCTGCAATCCCCATTAATATAAGGATGGCTGAGATGGGTCTTTTGATTGATTTATTTATTTTAGTCTGTTTGTTGCATTTCCATGGCTTCGCAACACTATAGATTTTAATAATTTGATTTAACAGAATACTATGATTAAATAATGGGTTGTGGTCATAGTTTCCTTGGTAACGGAGGGTCTGCCTTATTTCTAGCTCAGTCACGAAATTATTTTCCAATTGTACCGACTTCCACATACTCGTAAAAAGTTTAGGTAGATGTTGATGACCTCAATACTCAATACTTTATTGCATTCCATATGTAGACTCGTACGTGACGTGTGTGTTCCACGTGTACGCGTGTGTATCTGGATTATTTCTTAACGGGTTGGTCGGAGAAGGTAATTTGTAAACAGACTTGGAAAGCCATGGATGAGGCCTTACCCATCAGTGGGACAGAGCAGGCTGAAAAACAACCCCAGTATGTATAGTTAGGTACTTTGTCTAATCTAGTTTAGCTTTAGATTCTTCACTTAATTAAAGAACTCTCAACTTACTCAAGACTGCAATATTAGGTACGGTTATGTATAAACAACCAAAAAAAATATAAAAACAATAGTTTTCATTATGATACTTTTTCACAAGACAAGTTTTCATTAAAAATAATAATGAAACAATCTCACATCCGTTGTCCAGATGTGACCACAGTGCAGGCGAGTGTTAAACTGCTAAAGTTATGGAAAAACTTTATCTGGCGGCTAGTTTGATAGTTTGTATCAGCTGCAGTGAAAATGAGCGCTGTTTTATCCGCAAAACAACTTTTACAGTTAGACCTGAATGACAGTCGTCGACCTCTTAACAGCTGAGGTTAATTAATAACATAATATAACATCACGCCTGTATACCCCGAAGGCCGACCCTATTGCCATCAATCGGGCACAAATCTAGACTCCGTGGCTGCTTCTGAGGAATTCCTGTTGAAAAGCCCAATGCAGAGCAGTCGCGCTTGCGACCACTAGAGCAACGAGGCAGTCCAGCAAGAGACAGTCCAGCAATAGGCATTCCAGCAAGAGGCAGCAGAAAGTTTATTAAAAACAAGCTGTTAATGTGCATGCCTGGTTTTTTTTAGTTTAAGTCTAGTATAATCACAGAAAACTAGTTTTATTTTCTAAAACCAATAAAATGTTAAACTGTTACTCGTATATTTCATTATAACTAAACTCATAATTCTCACTTAGTAAACTAGCATTCCTAGTACAAGACTTGTGTTTGATGTTCACCACACTAATTACTGTATTTCAGGTGCACAGTTACGTAACCAATTATCTCTGTCTGCTCGAATACACCCTGTGAATATGTTTTATATAGCTCAACTAATTAACACTGAAATATCTCCAGACACCATTCAGCGTTAAATCTCAAAGTAGAAATGTACTCAGAAGGCCAGCTTAATAAAATGAGCGAAAACCGGAGCTTGCGTGTTTAGACGCGTTTTTACGATGAAACAAAATAATGCTAGCCACAAGAATGTGGGTACGCCCCGTTGACGTCCTCGGAGGATGCAACTAGCGTCACACGATTCACGCAACACACAACACACACATCGAGGATTTTATGTCATTTCACGGTGACCAGTGGAATACTCTACTAAGGTAGGGACAGTTAAATCGTGGCCGCCGCTGTTAATACTGGCTTACAGGAGTTGTAGTGGTTTAGGAATAGTGTGGCGGGGTTGTCCCAATAAAATACTCTTAGGTTACTTACGTACTGGCAACTAGCGAGGTGCCAAGCGCAAAGTGCGACCATTGTCCATAAAAGTAAATAATTGTTTTAAATTATTATGTTAAATTGTTATCACACTTCACACTAATATTATAAAGGCGAAAGTTTGTGAGTGTGTGTATGTATGTTTGTTACTTCTTCGCGTAAAAACTACTGAACGGATTTGGATAAAACTTGGTACACAGATAGTTTTTATAACCTGGATTAACACATAGGATAATTTTAATCAAGATTTTATCTTCCCGTGGGATAATTTTCGAGTTGTAGCGGGTAAAGTCGCTGGCAACAGCTAGTCTACTATAATAGTAAGTAATTATTTTATTGTTGTTTTATTAATAAGTATCGTGATCTTGATATAGATAATCAAGTTCACTGTACTTCTGCCGTAAAGCGAATATGTCGTAAAGTGAATCTGCTTTAAAGCGAATCTGTCAAAAAAAAAGTAGTGAAAAACTAAAAAACCCGACTGAAAAAGCTGAAAAGCAAAAAACAAGCGCATTTTAAATTAAACAAAACTTGGAAGCAGGCGGGGTCCATTCTATTTTCATTTCATAATTTAATATTCAAATGAACCCCGCCTGCTTCTATATAGGTATTCTTCGCAGATGATTTTACTTTTGTGTTTGTTTATATGATTTGTGATTTTGAATTTATTTTAAACATATAGGTATCATATGTTTTTGTAATGTTTTTTATTTTTTTGAAATCCGCTATATGGCCCCCAAAATCCGCAAATTTCTATTATTTTTAATTTTAATGTAGCCAGTGACACTCGCGTCATCAAGACGAATCTAATGACGTATATTTTATTTAAATCCCTTCATCCGTTTAGGAGTTATGAGGGAACAAAGAAACGGACTTAATCTTACGCCACTCAGCTCGATTTTCGGCAGCTCTCATCCAGTTGATACCTGCCACTCTCTCTACGTAGGTCATCGCACAACCGAGCCTTAGGGCGTCCCACCTTACGCTTGCCGATTCGCGGTCTCCACTCAAGAACACATCTACTCCAAAGGTCATCGGTTTTGCGAACAACATGGCCGGCCCACTGCCTACTTCAGCTTACGTATTTTGTGAGCTATGTTGTCGACATAGCTCACAGAATACTCTGGTCCTCTGTCGGACCGCCTCATTTTCAATTTGTTTTCTCCTAATTCAAACTCAAACTCAAAGCATTTATTTCAATTAAACCTTTAAAGGCACTTTTGAATGTCAGAAGAACAATTCATAAAAACAAATCTACGAGTGCAATACGTCATTCCGAAAGCCACCACGCCGAATCACACGACGCCGAATGCCAGCAACAACGAGCACCGCGAGCACGAAAGCACGCAGCGACGCACACCGCTACAACGAATGCACGAGACCCCGAGATAATTCGCTATCATAACACGCATGTAAAGACAATAAATTGTAGCTTGTTCATGTTTGCGTGTGTTTTCGTTCGTTGTGTGGAGTTTACCTTCTATTACTATTTTCTTTATGTAAAGGATATTCAATGTAGCAAAATCAGTGGAAATTGTTTTGAAATTAAATGAACTGGCATGGGACAAATGGGTTAGTGTGGTATTTAGTGTTTTAGTAGCATCATTGAGTATGGGTAGTCTTTATTCGAATAGTTGGGTTTAATTGGAGATCGAAGTGTTTTAGATTGGTGGAAATAGGGCAAAGAGTTTCTGACCAGTTGTTTTCTAGTTTAAATCTTGTAGTGTATAAGATATAATAATTGTATTTTATGAGTGTAAAGAAAGCAGTGTTAACGGTTTAAACATGTGAGCAAGACTGTGTGTTGACTTATGCACATTTTTTGTTTAATTAATTTCAAATTATTGAATTCAAATTCAAATTCAAATTATTTATTAATAGCCAAGTACTTATAACATACCAATTTGAACGGTGATCCCCAAACTAGACGTTAGTCTGTATCTTGGGGATCAGAATAAAGGAAATAACGTTCCAGAATCAAAACATACACACGTGACATCCACCAACCATGCGGGCGCAGGGAGGATAATTATGCTCCTCTTACTCTCATACAGAGAAGATCTGTGTCCCAACAGTGGAATAGGGTGATGTCAAATAATGTAATTTTTTTGATGATTAAACTCTAGAATATTTAGTGGACGAGTGGTTTCGAGTGAATTTCGAATCTACTTAAGTAAAAAACCTAAAATAACTTATTCTTTGCAATAACTGACGCAGAAAGTTAAAGCTCTTATCACCTTGTAGGTGGTAATTTTGACAAAGGTTTACCCACACCCACATTTATACTGTAATGTTAAAATCAAAGGCGTTGTTTTTGAATGACATGTATTGAAATACACAAAAGATTCTTTTGTATTTTGTTTTTATCTTCTTTTGCTGCAAAGATGCCAATAAAATTGAAGTCTTGGTTTGTTAACGAAATATCTTTAAACCTAAACTATTTGGTTTCATTTCAGCAGAGCGTAGGTAGGTTCTTTAATTTAAAATCAAGCAAAATTTGTATTTCGAAATAACAATGCCTTTATATCTACTTGACCTGAATACTTTTAACAAACATTTTTATCGAAAAAGCTGTATTTATGATCGTCCTACATTATTTACATATATACTTAATACTGTTTTTTTTACAATAGTAGTTTTTATCTTTGTAAGATTCAGCCTTGTCGTAAACCCCGGCGATGCATGGAAAGCGCAAATCCGAATCGAATACTTTACCAAGCTTTATCCACCTGACTTATAAGGAGGCTTTGAAGGCCAAGGGCCTTAAATCTGGGCCGTTTAGCGTGTCGTGGCCTGGGTCAGTCCCTCGAGAGTGGCCGAATTGCCACTTCCATGCACGCGGGCTACTTGCGCTCACTGGGCTAGGAAAATAGCGGGGATAGTGAGTGAAATATTTTTAATATGTTTAAAATCAAGATATTATTTCAAAATTAAAATATTTTATTTCACAAAGGCCTACATGAAAACTAATAAAACGTCCAGCAAAGGGATCACGTTTCGAGTTAGACGTCTCCTATGGAGAAGAGTAATTTTAAAAGAGTACAGTCAACAGCAGAAGTAGATGAGCACTATTTAAAGTTTCAAAGCAGGTTTTAAACAAAAAACTTTGTAGAAATAACACGTTACTAACAAGTTATTGACGAGTTAGGAATATTTTATTGAATAACCTTCAGAAAAATTAAAAAATATAGCTGGAGTTCTGTACACACAATAATATAAAATACGAAATGTTAAGCTACTTCTGCTGTTGACTGTACTCTTTTAAAATTACTCTACCATTTATATATATTTTTTTGTGGGGTTGGGAAATCATCAAATAACCCCTCCCGCTCTTGGGCAGAGCGAAAGGGAGTGTCAGACTTCTACTGACTAAAAACCACCCATGTTCCTTCTTAGCCCTATATGTCGAGGCCGCGGTGACTAGTGTACAACCCGCAGCCTCGACGGGGACTGTACCTAACCATGGGGTACTCTTTTAAAATTACTTGGTATTTATTGAGTGGTAGTTTTGTGTTTAGTTTATTTTTTAAGATTAACATAAGATTTACAATAGTTTCTACAATATGTTATTTCCAAAAGTTTTATATAGTGCATATGTAATCTTTATTATAAATTTGAAGTCGAGTAACTAAACAAAATCTCCAACGCTTAGTTGTTCCGGATTGAAAGACTATGTTGTATGTGCAAAAACAGATTAAATAGAACAGCGTATCTAAATCGCTGGTCTTCTAGCCCAAAGAGAAACGTCTGAATCTATCCAAAAAGACATTTGGGTTTTATTTAGTATGAAATATAAATGGCTGTTGGAGGCCTTCCATATGGTGGGCCTACGGATATGGAGGCTTGCTCGTAACTAGCAAGGATCAAGATATGAGCTCCAATAACTTGGTGAAAAGATTTGAAAGTCACCAATTTTTATTATTTTGAAAGGTTTTATGAAAGGAAATGGATTTTAATCTTGCTACGTAAGGTGGAAAAAGGGCAGTTGTTACGTTTTGTAATGACGAAGTGAAAAGTTATCTTTGAGCGTAAACCCAAATCGCGGTGATGTACTTGTAGAAATAATGAAGATTTTCTACGTTTTCTTTCTGGATATCCTTTTATTTTGTGAGTGGAAAATCATCAAATAACCCCTCCTGTTCTTGGGCAGAGCAGAAGGGTGTGTCAGACTTCGACTGACTAAAAACCACCCATGTTCCTTCTTAGCCCTTTACGTCGAGGCCACGTTAACTCTTGCGAAGAACCCGCAGCCCCGGCTGGAGCTAGATACCCTGACAGAGCGATTTGTATCCAAATGATGGAAGTAAAACTATTAGGTAGGTACAGTCACAATGGGCAGCAATACAAAAACAAAAGAAACTTAAGTTACATGAAAACTTTCCTAATAAAGCTAAGTGGTCCTCGCCTCAGGTTTGATACTGCTTATGATTCTGCCCACACCACGAGGAAAAGCGAGCGTTTAATTTCAGTGTCGTGGAAGTGAAAGAAGGTTGTAAGAATAATGATTCCTTCTCACGTTTTCATTCCACTTTAGGGTCTGTTTTCTTTCGTATAGTGAACGTCCTCGACTTTTTGGATGTCTTAAGGTACAATTCCGGCAACAAGCGGCAATACCACTATCCTACTAATATCATAAACGCGAAAGTTTGTAAGTATAGATGCTTGGTACTCTTTCACGCAAAAACTACTGAACGGATTTGGATAAAATTTGAAACACAGATCGTTTATAACCTGGATTGACACGTAGAATAGTTTTGTATCGATTTTTTTTTCCCGTGGGATATTTTTCGAGTTGTAGCGGGCGAAGCCGCTGGCAAGGGCTAGTTTAAGAAATAAATAATAATTAATAATAATAATAATTTTTATTTAGACACATTGGATGACACGTTAAGCACAACAATTAAATATAGTAAAAGTAGATAAAAATAAAAGAGTAAAGATAATAGTGCAATTTAGTAGCGCTAGACCCCACACTAGGGTACCCTGTGTCGTGGGATCTAGTTATACCTGCGTTAATGACACAATAATTATAAGTGCACTAGTGGGTAGTTCAGTAAATTTTTGGTTACTTAGTCTAAACAATATTTAAACTTACCTACTTAAGTAATGAAAACATGCAAACTTACATTTAAAAGGTTTGGGTAGAGTGTATTTGAAAGTGGATGTGGTTGTGTTAGAGAAAATTACATAACTAGGGATTGTGTGGGTTTGTGTGGAGTATGTTTGTGTTACGCCAACGAGAGAATTTGCGATGGATTTATGGAACGGGAGTCAGGAGAGCTTCAGTCCTTGCATAGTCTTGAGCTGATAGCCATTTAATTATTTTTGCTTTACAAGTATACCTTGAGCAAGAAACCATGTCCAGAATTTTGTTGACATGTTGATAGATGTATGAACCCGTGTATCTTGGAGCTCTTTGAGCGCATTTAGTGCGAGTAGTGGGTGTTTTCCATGTCTTATTTCTGCATGATCTAGACGATTTGGATTGATTTTGGGGTGCTTGTCGGTGGAAGCGTAGTAGGACTGACAAAATGAAAAGCTGTCTAATCCTCAGAACGTCACACTCTTGATATAGCCTATCAGTGGGATACCGAAAGGGCCTTCCATAAGCAACTTTTAGGATGCCTCTCTGTGCTCGTTCCAGTTTTATCAGATGAGTCTTTGCTGCCGCACCCCATGCCACTATACAATAATTCAGAATAGATTGACACAAAGCGAAGTACACACCTCTGATGATATTGTGATCGGCTATGTTCCTAAGTGTTTTAAATATGAACATGAGTTTACGGGCTCTAGCAGTGACAGCATCTATTTGTTTGATCCAGGATAACTGGTTGTCGATTAAGACGCCAAGGTATTTGATGTTGTCGACTTGTTCAATCTCGACACATTGACAAGAATCACTGCTAGGGTGCTTGCAGGAGTGGAGCCTGATTCGCAGTAGGTTTTTGGGCTCTAGACGTTTCATTATTTTTAATGCCAGTATTTGGTCTTACTTGCATTCAACGTTAGCAGGTTTTGCTGCAACCATTTCATCACCTTAGCTAGGCCATTCTGGGTAGCATCAATGACCCCAGCCCAATCATGACTATGGAATAATATAGCTGTGTCATCCGCGAAAGTGAGAATCTTAGCATTCTCTATTTGAAGGTTGCAGAGATCATTGATATAGGCCAAGAATAGGGTAGGCCCGAGCACGCTTCCCTGGGGAACGCCAAAGTGAATATCAAGATACTTGCTTGTTACTTCGCCTTTATATCTGATTCTTTGCCGTCGGTCTGTTAGGTAGGACTGAAACCAGTTCTGGGCTAGACCTCGTATTCCCATTAACGACAACTTCTGTAGAAGTATCGGCCTAGACACAGTGTCGAATGCCTTAGCCATATCTATGAACACACCAATGCATTTTTTGCCAGAATCCACCTTTTCAGTGACGTGGTCAACAAGTGTTACTACTGTAAAGAAGAAGCGTAGCGGAGGAGAAGCCATCTCTCAGACCTATCATCACGCGTGTAATCTCTGAAGGATAAGGCAGAAGTGTACCTTAGTATCTGCACCCATTTTAGGCTAGATTTATATAAGGTCCGTGTTATTTAGGGGTGGGTGGTACGCACATTCAGCACTAATATGTAAGCACTTGGCAACGTTTAAAAGCAGTTTTAACCTAATGTGTTGATTTTATTTTCATGTTTTTAAACCCAGGTCATCATAAAGTAGGTCAAATCTCATAGTTGCAATCGATATTTAATGTGAAATTCCTGTTTGAACAATACCATGTGTATGTATACATGTTACTGCTCGTGTCTGTAGGTAATAGGGGATCGGACAAAAAAATAATAATAAGTCCGTCAGATAGATTTTCAAAAAATATTGGACACGTTTTTTTCTTTTTTTACATAAACAAAAAATGAAGACAATACAATGCTTCGAAAACTCGTGAATTCCTCGAAAACGTCACATGGTAGTACATTTTTCAACAACAAATGACGTCACAACCCCCATCTCATGATCTTTGACGCGTCTTATCTTCGTTAATTTTTATTAATTTGAAAAAACAAAAAACACGTATCCAATATTTTTCAATAATCTAACTGGCGGACTGGTATATTGCCATTAACCAGGTTCAAATACAGACTATGTGGCTACCAGCCTACCACTCAGAAATATCAATGTTATTGTGAACCTGGTAACATTTTAACTAACTTGTAAATTGAACCCAAGACCACATACTCAGCAGTAGCACATACAAACGCTAGACCAACGTTACGAAGCTGTTGTTTATACAGTGTGATTCTTTATAATGTGCACATATCGAAATGAGGGAATCTATGCTTAATTTTATCGATGGAAAAAATATTTAAAAAAATCTAAATATTTTTTAATATTTTTTATGGAATTTTCAAAAATGTTGTCCGCTGTTGTGACCCCAATGTAAACAAAACGGTGTAACTTTTAAACTAAATTATCTATCGCGATGAAACAATTTTATGTAAAAAGTTATGAAAAAAAAAAGTTTTTTTGATCAAAAAACGTGTTTATTTTCAATTGAGGGTAGTTTTTTTCCACAATTTTCATTTTACGAGGACGCCTAATTGCTTCCAATCATTATGGAGTTTGTTTCATCGCGATAGATAATTTAGTTTAAAAGTTACACCGTTTTGTTTACACTGGGGTCACAGTAGCAGACAAAATTTTTAAAAATTCCATATAAAATATTAAAAAATATTTAGATTTTTTTTAATAATTTTTCCGTCGATAAAATTAAGCATAGATTCCCCCATTTCGATATTTGCACATTATAAAGAATCACACTGTATAGAGCTACATAGTAGGTAACCAGTCGTTTAATTGCGCACGCACAGCCGACGACCACGGACGGCAACACACACAGACAGGGCTCTTGCAACGGTGCGTGTCGGTCTGTGTAGATCTTTGGATAGCTTAATTTCAAAATGCAAAGTTAAGAGAACGTATCGTCGCTCTCTTTCACTTTGCACCGCACCTTTGGAGTTATCGCCTTGCGACAGATACCGGCGCACCACCACAGACGTGCTACTACGGACGAGACCCTTCCCACGGTGTGTCGTGCGAGCTGGACCGCGTCCGTCCGCGATATTATGGACCGTGGGAAGCTAGCTTTATTGTTATTGGTCAGTTTTACTGCTACCGTTGTTGTGGTTAGCAGTTGCCATCGGAATTGTACTTTTATTTATTCGTCAAAAATTAAGAGAGGAAATGTGAAGTGGGACATTTTCTTAAGTTCTTGCACTGACCTTATTAGTGACTTTCTCAAAAAGGTCAACACTTGGAACCGGCCCGCATTATTTTTTACAAAAAAAGGTGATTAAAAGAAAGGGCTATTGTGTATCTTTTAAATGACAGTGGCTATCATATTGTCTATGGATTAACTGTCAAATTGGTTATGGTTTAGTACAAAATGGAACCATTTGACAGTAATTGATCACTGAGGCACTATAGGTTAGCCACTGTCATTTAAAAGATACGCAATAGCCCTGCTGTCTGTGATAAATACATGTACACATCTGGATAGATTAGAAGCCAAACCCAACATGGTAGGAAAAAGCCAAGGCAGAAAATGATCTGTTGAGCTGTAAATGGACACCATTACTGTCATTCTAAAAGGTCCTTATCTAATCAATTACAAGACCGCAAAGATCTGTGGATGACGTGCAAAAAGTCGACAAAAACAGTGACCCGTTGTCCCAAAACTCGCTCCTTCACCTTCAGTAAACGATGACGAAATGATCTCTTAAGCACAGTCCATAAGCAAACACGAAGTAAATTACAGTGGAATTATAATAAATTGGGACATTAACCGTTGGGTGACGGATGACATGGAAGTGGAATGGTAGGACTAGGGCTGGGTCAAGATCCCTGAAAGGTGCGTCCCAAGGATGAATAGGACTAGTTTCCGATAACGTGTGTCCCAAGGATGAATAGGACCAGTTTCCGATAACGTGTGTCCCGACGATGAATAGGACCAGTTTCCGATAACGTGAGTCCCAAGAATGTATGTGTCAAATTCCCGGTAAGGTGTGTCCAAGGGGGCTAGTTCCCGGTAACGTATGTCCAGGGATGAATGGGAAAAGTTCCCAGTAAGGTGGGTCCCAACGACCGACAAGCAATATCAAAGGAAGGACATTTGATTAGTGTTGAAAAAGTACTTGTTTGAGCACAATATTGGAATTTCTTTAAGTGAAACTCATGAATAACTTGATGATTATATAATCTCGAATAATTTAGAATTTTACATTAGCGGAGCCAAAATGATGCGTACAAGTTTTTTTTCTGATCTACTACCTCACAAAATGAATGTAACAATTAAACAAAAAATAAAAAATGCTGTAGACGCAAAACACAAATCTGATGAATTGCTCTAAAAATATGAGCAGGCGCGAACATAAGCTCCCCCGTTGAAGGATGGAGAGCTTCAACCTTGAAAATCTTCACTAGTAGGAAGAGGGCACAGGCGAACTAGAGATCGACGCACGCAGCCTCTTGCTGTGTTGACATCTGCGACTCGAGGTATGCCGTCTGATCCAGGGAAAAGTCTGACAACACGTCCGAGGCGCCAGTTGAGTGGTGGTGTATTGTCTTCTTGTAAAATGACAAGATCTCCGATGCTTAACTTCTTAGCGTCAGTCTTCCATTTGGTGCGTTGATGAAGTTCGGAGATATATTCCTTTTGCCAGCGCTTCCAGAAGTCTTGCCTTAGTTGCTCAAGGCGAGCGTACCGGTTTCGATGGGTGGTTTTCCAATCGTCTTGAACTGGTGTTGGCAACGCATTGAGTGGTCTGCCAATCAGGAAGTGCCCTGGGGATAAGGATAGGAAATCGTCAGGGGATGAAGACATTGGGCACAAAGGGCGACTATTGAGAACTGCCTCTACTTGTGCGAATAAAGTACCTATTTCTTCGAAAGAAAGATGGGAATTTCCCATGACTCTTTTGACATGATATTTGGCAGCCTTGATTCCAGCCTCCCAAACTCCACCGAAGTGAGGGCTGTAAGCAGGTATAAATGAAAATTTTATTCCTTCTCCTGTTGCAAACTGAGAAAGAGATTCACTATTTAATTTTAGAAAATTGCTTAGTTCCTTAGCAGCGGCAACGAAATTTCGTCCGTTGTCAGAGCAAACCTCCGCTGGTCTGCCACGGCGGGCCACAAAACGACGAAATGTCATAATAAAAGCTTCCTTAGTCAAGTCACTGACAGGTTCTAAATGAACGCATTTAAAACGCAAACAAATAAATAGACATAAGTAGCATTTTACTAAACTAGCACCACGTCCCTTGCGATTTAATATAAGAAAGGGACCGGCATAGTCTATTCCAACAGATTTGAACGGAAAATCAACGGAGATACGATTTGTTGGTAGGTTACCCATTTTTGGGGATAGGGTTTGCCCACGAACACGCACGCAAGTAACACATTGCTTTACAACGCTTCTAGCTAACCTCCTTCCGTTTAAAGGCCACACAGATTCTCTAATCGATGCCAGCAATAACTGCGGACCAGCATGTAAATTTCGTAAGTGTTCGTGTACAAAATAAAGTTTTGTTACATAATGAGAAGAATCCAAAAGTATTGGATGTTTTTTATTAAATGAATAATTAGAATTATGTAGTCTCCCCCCAACTCTTATTAGATTAGTTGTTTGCTCAAAGAAAGGAGATAAGCATAATAATTTTGATTTAGGCAATAGTGATAATTTTGATTGAATTCTTTTATATTCAAGAGGAAAAGATTGTTTTTGTGCAACTCGACAAATAAAAATAAAGGAATTATTTAATTCATGCACTGATAAAGGGCCAAATAAGCGATTGAGTGTATTTGATGGATTTGAATTATGTAAAAAACGTAAAACATATGCAAATGTTCTTTGTAATTTAGAAAAATATGAAAATACCTTGAAATCGAATGTAGATTCAGGTAAATTAATAGAGTGACATTTTACCTCAGGTAGTTCAATGTTTTGTATTTGACGCAGTTTTGGCCATTTTGTTTCATCATTGTATAGAAATGAGGGGCCTTGCCACCACATCAAATTATCGTGAAGGTGATTAGCGTTTACGCCTCGAGAAATTAAGTCAGCGGGATTACTGTCAGTGGGAACATGACGCCAATCCTTGCGATTAGTAAGCTCTAAAATTTCACCTATTCTATTCGCCACAAATGTTTTTAGTTTACTTGGATCATTGTTTATCCAGCATAACACGATATTAGCATCGCACCAGTGCGTAATTTTTGTGGGACTAAGCCTTAAGGAGTCGGTAACAGATCGACATAGTTTAGCTGATAACAACGCTGCGCAAAGCTCGAGGCGAGGTATGGTGATGGGCTTTATAGGAGCAACCTTGGATTTCGAGCATAATAACCTCACTGTCACCTCGTCGTTTTCGTTCAGCGTTCTCATGTAGATACAAGCTCCGTAGGCAACTTGAGAGGCGTCGCTGAACGAATGCAGTTCTATGGATCTTGGTGAGTCACCAATTACCTTACGTGGAATATGAAGATCTGCAAGTAATGGTAAGTTAATTGAGATTTCATTCCAGTTTTCCTGTATATCTTCAGGTACACGTTGATCCCAATCAATTCCCTTGATCCACAACCTTTGAATTAATATTTTAGATTGAATTATGCATGGGCTTAATAACCCAAGTGGATCAAAAATACGAAGTGATTGCGACATTATAAATCTTTTTGTAATTGTGTTATTTGTATTGATATTTTTTACAGGAAAATTGAACGTGTCATCACTTGGATCCCACCCTAGACCAAGCGTACTGGAGGATTCACTCAAGGTAAGTTTTTCACTTGTGTTCATTTCTATATTATGGCATAATGTAGGTAAATTCGTTTTGTATTTTCGCAGGGGAAGACAAGCTGCATTTAGAGCAGTAGACAGTGCCTGTTGGATGTATATTAGTTGATCGTCATCATCTGAGCCTGTAATGACGTCGTCGACGAAGAAGTCATTTTGTATTATAGTTTTAATTAATTTGTCATCACACTCTTCTCCTACCTGCCACAGACATCTAGTGCTAAGATAGCTGGCACTTGCAGTACCGTAAGTGACAGTATCTAAACGCAAAGTTTGGATAGGATGTGACTCGTCTTCTCTCCATAATATTAGTTGAAGATCACAATCGTTTGGATCCATAGCAATTTGTCTATACATTTTAGCTATATCTCCAGTCAAAATGTACTTATATTGACGTGCTCTAATTAAAATGGAGAATAGAGAATTCTGCAGATTAGGCCCAACCATTAGGATGTCATTTAGAGAGTAGCCAGAGGTTGTAGGAGTTGAGCCGTCAAAGACTACGCGAATCTTGGTGGACTCACTGTCCTCTTTGAAAACTGCATGATGACATAAAAAGTATGAGGGATTTGGTATTGCAATAGGTGACTCTGAAAGATGTCCTAGGTTTGAATATTCACGTATAAATTCTACGTAATGTGACTTTAGTGTCGGATTTTTTCTAAATCTTTTTTCGAGATTTTTGAAACGTTTTTTAGCATGGTTATAAGAATCACCGAGGCAGTCAGGTGAATCCTTTAGTGGCAGCTTCACTCTAAATCTGCCATTACTTAATCGAGTTGTGGTTTGGTGAAAATGTTTTTCACATGCTATTTCGTTGGGACTGAGAATCTTTCTTTGGGGAGGATTCTCGAGTTCCCAGAATTTAGTGAGCATTTCATCCAAGTTGTTGTTTGAAACAATTGCATGATTGCATTGAATATTTTGATTGTATTTTTGTACATTGATAGGACCGGCTACAAGCCAGCCTAATTTAGAATTTTGTAATTTAGGATTATTTGGGCCTAGAGAGCGTTGTCCGCTGACTAGTATATCCCAGAAGATATCTGCACCAATAAGCATCTCAATGGACGCAGGTTCATTGAATTTAGGATCAGCTAATATAATACCCTTTGGTATTTTCAGATGATGTATGTCGACTGAAACCTTTGGAATGTCTCCGGTAAGTTGGTTGAGAATATAGCAAGACAACTTTACTTGGTAAGTACCATGGATCGACTTTAGGTGAGTAACACAACTTTCTAATATTGTGTCACATTGATTGTTTCCTATTCCTATAACGTTTAATGCATTTAACGTATTACACATTAAACCTAATTTTTGTTGCAGGGATTTTGTGATGAAAGTAGATTGGCTGCCACTATCTAACAGCGCGCGAACCCTTTCGGTTTTATTATTTAAAGGATTGTACACTTCTACAATAGCCGTAGACAAAAATACATGACCATTATTTTGTTGAGAGAAAGCCACTACGGTCTCCCCGTTAATATCATTTTTTGCGTTTGTTATGTTACAGTTAGCTGATAGGCTAGGATCGTGAAGAAGAGTATTATGCTTTTGGTTGCAATGCCGACACGAACCCATGCCGCACTCAGACGCAGGATGACCTTGGCGCAGGCAATTAGTACATAATTTATATTGGGATATGCATGACATTTTCTCTTGAATGGATTTTGACTTAAAGGTTGGACAGTCATAAATCCTATGATTTCCATTGCATACTACACATAAATAAACAGTTGAAGAATTATTACGAACCTGTGTAGTGGAGGCCAAGACATTGGTATTTTGATTACGGCTTGATTTATTAGAAGAAGATTTATTGTGATTTGATTGATTAGCCGAGGGACGAGAGGGTTGTTGTGATTTAGAATGATTGTTATTTAGAGATTTATTTTGATTAAATGATTCTAGTACATTAGCGCGGTCAATTAAAAACTTATTAAATTGCTCCAAAGTGGGCACGTCATTCACGCAATCTATTGTGTTGCGATATTCTTCCCATTTTAGTATGGTACGACTATCCAATTTAAGCAATAAAATAAATATAAGCAACATGTCCCAGTGGTCTGTAGGCAGACCTAAACTCGATAAAGCTCTTAGATTTTTAGTGACGTTATCAACTAAACACCGAAGAGACTTATCTGACTCACGCGTTATTGGTTGAATATTTATTAAAGAGTCTAGGTGATGATTCATGAGAATCCTTTTGTTATCGTATCGCTCACAAACCTGTTTCCAAGCTTCTTGGTAATTAGCCGAAGACACTTCGAGGTTTGATAAAACGCGCGCAGCGTCGCCATCCAGATAAGAAACTAAATAATGAAACTTATGTATATCTTGAATGCGCTCATTTTTATGAATCAAACTAAGAAATGTGTCCCGAAATTCAAGCCAACGGAAGTGTGATCCATCGAACTTGGAAATTTGTATTTGAGGCAATCTAAAACTCAAGTTTTGATGATCCGAGTCCGCATTTACAAGGATAGACTGACGACGCTTACCATCATCATCACAACTATATTGTTGTAGTTTCGTCTTAGCTATGGCTATATTTTGAACTATGTCTTGTTCTATGCGTTCTCGCTCATCAAGTTCTACTTCAATATTTGGAGCATTTAAAACTTCAATCTCTGTCTGCAAATCATCAAACCTTGTCGATAATCCTTGAAATTTATTTAATCTTAAATTCAACTCCGCCAGGTCTATATTTGATAACTCAGGTAGTTTACTCATTTTATCTAAATAGTTTCTAAATTTAGTAATTTGCCCTTTGATTGAGCTACGTTTAACTAGTAGTTCTCTGAGAGATACCGTTGCAGAGGATTTATCGCCACCCTCATACGTCATTTTGAATAGCAATCAAATATAAACTAAGCTAAAGTAAGTGAATCAAATGTTCAGTACTAGACTCAAACCCAATGGAGTTTGAATGTATCGACAATGTCTAAACTGATTCGGAAAAGAAATAAAATAATGATACTCTCACGCTCCTCCTTTCGGTGGAATCCCCTGGGAGCCTGGTTTCAGCTGGCTGCGGTGCCTCACTCAGCACACGTTGGTGTGCTGGTGACTGATGGCTGCAGACTTAGTCGTGCGAGTTGGCCACAGGAAAACGCCTGAAAATTTCGGCAAATCGCTTAAATATGGGGAAAATACCGAATATATCGGGGTGAGAGTATGACAATTAAGATAAAGATTTATTAACTTATGTGTAAGTATGTTGTTTTGCAAATGAAGTCAATCAACAAGTATGTGAAATTGGAAAAAATGAAATATGATTTTATAGTGGACGGTACATGTAGGTACTTTTACCTATGTACTTATTTAGCAAGATAAAACCTATAAAATTATGGAATATAGCACTAATAGGGGCTAGTTAATGGAATAGAGGTAATTTAGAACAGATTATGTATGGAATTTGGAAATTGGTTGTAGGTACTTTGGTGAGGTAGAACGGAACAAAGGAAGGCACTTAACTTGTGATATTGATGTCTTGATGGATTTCCGATACGATCTTTAGCTGAATCGTTGGCACGGAAGACCAGGCTGACAGCTCGTACTATTGTAGCCTCCAATTTTCGTTCTTCTTGTAACTTTCGTCTCGCCGAGTATGACTAAACTCGCGTACTAGGTTCCCGAATTTCTTGAAATGTCCTGTCACGGTCGCCAATTTTATTGTTTGAGCACAATATTGGAATTTCTTTAAGTGAAACTCATGAATAACTTGATGATTATATAATCTCGAATAATTTAGAATTTTACATTAGCGGAGCCAAAATGATGCGTACAAGTTTTTTTTCTGATCTACTACCTCACAAAATGAATGTAACAATTAAACAAAAAATAAAAAATGCTGTAGACGCAAAACACAAATCTGATGAATTGCTCTAAAAATATGAGCAGGCGCGAACAGTACTTAAACTGCCAGACAACCGTTAAAATAACAATTTATAAGTAAGTCATCTAAGGTAATTTCTTCGGAGTAAAGAAGAGAAGTTTGAAACTTTGGTATTTTTACAACTTTTTGCTTATTTTTAACATTTAACTGGATGGCTCTTTCTATTATCACAATTTCTCACCTCCAACATCATTTACCCCGGAAATCCGGCTTTTACCAACCCTACTCCTCTGGCCGACGGACGCGAGCGCGGGAAAATACGTAATAGTTCTGTCCCAGAGAGTTTATGTGACAACAGATAATGTTCGTTTTTCCGCCTCTCGCAGTTTATCCTCTCGGCCACGGATTACACGCCAAGCAACACGCGTTACGCGCACAAAAAAAACTGTTTACAATATGCAAAGACAAGAATTAAAGTTAAAAGGTGGGTGCTTTCACGGTATTCCTTCTCATATTAAATATAATAATAATAATGGGAGATCCGCGTAAACTGGTTTAAAAGTAGGTTGATTGGTTGCTGTATATTGTATAAAAAGTGCTTTACAAACGAACTTAATAAATGACTGGATTTTGATTTTGTCACCGGGACGTGACTTTCGGAGTGAAGGTTTTCACGAGAAGGAAGCAAAAGTGTCTCACGTGTGTCGCGTACAACTCTCTATGACCGTTTGACACCGCGTGTTGTTATAATGTCTGCGGGGAAACCAAAGAAGTTGATTTTAGAGTAATAAAACTCTTCTTAGTGTGTCTAGCACTGCATTCCTCCGATCTTTTTAACCTATAACTTCACCACTTTTAGGGACACCAAGGATAGTTCAGACGTCATTCGATGCATGGTTTGTGACGCAGTTCCGGCGGGTTGTGGCCAGGACAAGGCTGGAGGTGGATCACTGTGATGCCCAATTTCTCACAGGTCATGGTAACTTTAAGAGTAAATTATTTTCCTTCAAGCTTGTTGCCTCGTCTTTTTGTCAATGTTCTACATCTGACTACGAATATGAACCATCTGCACATCACATTTTATGGGAGTGTAGTCTTTGGGAGAATGAACGTAATATTATGTTAAATAGTGTACAGATTACATCCGGAGTTATTTACTATACGGACCTTGTAGAAACTAGAACAAATTTCCGTGCATTCAAGCATTTTTGTCATACCTGGAATCAAATATAACAGCTCACAACTTAGGACCCAGTAATATTAATGACAACAATATCCGTGGTGCTAGACAATTGGGCTTATCCCAGTTGTATACGTCCCTGTGTGCCTATTGGCCTTGTTCTTTTCTGTCTCCTGCTGATATTGAGGGAAGTGTAAATTTCTGTTTTTCCTACTCCTCCGCTATTCTTTTCTGATTAATTTGGTTGCGGGATCCAGGACAGTCAAAACTTTTCTCTGGGACTTCGTCGAGCTTCATTATCTCGGCGCTTTTCTTGTAGTCGCCACTGTTGATTTCGGCTTACAGGAGTTACAGTGGTTTGGGAATAGTGAAACGAACTTGTCCCATTTAAAAAAAAAAAGGTCGTCATCGAGGCATAGTAGGGTTATGGTATAGAATAGTTTTGGATTTATGGACAGCCCTTGTTTTGATGGCATATCTGTGAAGGGCAACTGACCACCTTGTAGGCAAGGTTGGACCTAAGCAGAGGCATATTTTGGCAATAAATATAACGGGCTTTGTCTTTTATAAGGTGTGTTATTTTGATCGCAGCTTTTTAAGTTATTCTCCTTAAATTAGTATCTCCTAACAAAAGAAAAATAACTCAACTCTGTGACGCAACACTAAATACAAACTAATCATTTTAAAACAAAAAATGGGAGCTGAAACAGAAATATTTGCAAGGGAATTCACACCAACAACGTTACAGTTTTTTCCCGAACAAATTTACGGAAAAAAAAATTTAATTGCCAAATTCTTTTTACTGACAAATCTTTTTATTGGCCTGAAATAACTGGAAGAGATGTGTAACAGTGAAAAAAGATGTATTTCTTTTGTTTTTGTTGTTCTATTATTTTCGTTTGGCATTTTATTCCGACTTGCAAAACTGTACTGTTTGCCTCGTTGGTCTATTCAATGATCGCAAGCTTGACTACTGTGCGGTGCGTAGTTCGTGAGGTCCTGGGATTAATTTCCAGGGCCAAGTGAATTCTCTTCTATTAGGAATTTCTCAGTGGCATTCCTGGTAAAGGTTGCGGGGACCCCCTGGACCGGTCAATGTGGCGACACCTAGGGGAGGCCTATGTTCAGCACTGGACGTCTTTTGGCTGAAATGATGATGGTCATTCAAGGAGTCTGGATTTGTGCCCGCATGATGGCAATAGGCTCGCTCCCTTACATGGCGCATGGTTAGGTTAGGTTTAATAATTTGGGAAATGTGGGTGTACTAACAACTTCGGGCATAATAGGTGTGATGTTATGTGCTAATCTGCAAAACCACTTACTTTGGGTTCACAACTGAAGCTGTCTGTGTCATGATTGTTGAGGAATATTAACACTGCTAACTCGTACATCTTTGGTGATGGCGTTCGTCTACAGTGGCAAAATCCACTCTAAACCGTAGTTTGGGTACGTTAAAAATATTAAGCCGCAGCCTTTGTTTTTTCATCAACTAAATTATGAAGAGACAGAGCTATTATTACACGTTGTACAGTAATTGGAATGTTTGGTTTTTCAATTAGCCAAAATAATCTTCGATATAAACATGCTTATGCTCAAATAATCACGCACACACACGTACACTTACAAAACCTCGAATACCTCCACACACTAACACACACACACCATTATCACTTAAACTCTACATACACCACCTACTACACTGTACACACACGCTCACTAACACTTCACTCACATATTAAACAAAAAAGTTTTATATTGTAGGTATAATAAATTTAAAATTAAGTTAGTTTTAAGCCAGTCAAAAGCCTTTCTATTAACACCAACCACTTTTTTGTTTTGTTGGCATAATGTTTATATATCGAGGGAAACGGCACTGGAAACCGAAATACAGGCATTGCCTAGTTCGGTTGCAGTGGCTACATCCATTTATTAGAAATGACTTCTGCAAAACTATTTTTTGTACAATTTCACTAAGTTTTTTGAGAAAATAAATTATTATTATTATTATTATATTATTATTTGTAATTTACACAATGAAACAAACAACTTTTAAAACTAGAAACCAGCGACGCAACTACATAAAAACAGAAAGCTCTAACTCCAAAAAAACGCTCAAAAATCTTATAGTTTAAAAGCATTCAACAACCACATCAACAAAACCTCTTCAGCGGTTTTAAAACAAAAAAAAACCACTGAAGCTAAGTCACATCCCCATTAACTAGTCTTAAGTCTAATAAAAAAGACTTTCTAAATGAGTCTGAGAGTTAGGAACTTTAGCATAATGCACCTCCTCGTTAGAACCCAGGGAAATGAAAATAAATGGTACTGTTTAGTGCATTATAATGCTTCGGTGGTTTTACACATCTTCTCACAAGTTTCGAAGTTAAATCAAATTTAACGAGAGGGTGTTGGTGTGGGATTCATGGCTGGGAAGGTTAGACAGCTTGTTGGAATATTTAGTAATAGAATAAGATCCGAAGGCCACCAGACGTCACGTATATTCTGACGTAGGAAATGTGGACGATTGAGTAGTGTTAGTATGTACTAAAAATGCATGCCTACCTGCTAGCTTGCTTGGACGTCCAATTTTCAGATACCAGGTAATCAAGGTACATAAAAACATTACTTACCTCACGTATTATCTCAAAGATTATTTTTACGTATATTTTAGGCAATATCCTTAAAAATAAATCGCCAATACTCCCAGGCACAACTAACACTACCCAATCGTCCACATTTTCTTCGTCAGAAAATACGTGACGTCTGGTGGCCCTGGAATCTTAGACTATGAGACTGGATAAAATAAATTGAAAGTAACGTTCAAAAATAGAACTTTACACCGTTACCGTGTTATTATTGGTCTACAATTTTACATCGTTCTACTGCAGGGCAAACGCATTTCCTCATGACTGCCAGATCTTTCCATTCAGTTGATCCAGACGGACAGACATAAAAGTGAGACTGAACTTAGAGTCTTATTAACACATCACCAAAATAGTACGTATTGTACAAAGAAATAAATGTATGTTACAAAGAAATAAATACCTCTCTGATAAACTTTCTCTACATGGCACTTAAACATAGCAAGCTAACCTTGGATGTATTGTAAACGTCATAGGATAGGTACCTACACTGCCTATTTTTTGAAGTTCACAAGTATGTTTGATATGCAACATAAAAACCAAGTTTAGCAAATGATACGACATACGTCACACCCTCATCATCTATGCAAAAAACATCAAACAAAATAAATACGCCATAACATTTAACGAATGTCATCGCCACCCGCTCCTCCCAAATAAAATCGAAAAGGAAAAACCGAGCCTTCGAGATATACGAGATCAATTTACTTGAAGCTCTTGTCATGTAATTACGTCACGCACCCGGGAAGTCGCGAGATGTGCGCGTTTTCCATTAGCCGTGTTATCTGCGTCGTGTACAAATGCGTTTAGCGACGCATTTCTGTTTATCGCAAGGATAACAGGAGAATTGTTGTCATCTCGCGTTCTGTGTAAAAAGGACACGTTTTGTTTTTTTGGTAGGGGTGTTTTATAGTTGCTCCGTTTTGCAAATGGACGGAGTAATTGTGGGTTTTCAATTTATGTTATGTGTTCTTAAGCATACAGATGTTTTCTTCCTTAGAATAGGGTATTTATCAAATAAAATCTAATTCGTCCGTCAGATAGATTTCCAAAAAAATATTGGACACGTATTTTTTCTTTTTTGACAACAAACATTGAAGACGATACAGTGCTTTGAAACCTCGTGTGACGTCATATTCTAAGACATTAGTATGACATCACTCACCGGTAAAAAAATACTTAAAAATCATCTTGAATATAACGTACATGAATCCGAGAAATCGGAGGTGCGTGTCTTAGGTACGACCTCAAGACCTATGACTTGGAAGTCCACCGGACACACTCCTAGGGTATAACGGCTGCCCGTCGGGGCTGCGGGATATTGTAAGAGATACCGCGGCCCCGACATAAAGGGGTATGAAAGAACATGGGTGGTTTTTAGCCAGTAGAAGTCTGACACTCCCTTTCGCTCTGCCCAAGAGCGGGAGAAGTTATTTGATGACTTCCCACCCCAAAAAAAGGATATAACAGCTTCGATTTTTGAACTGAAGAACTTCAATAATATATTGTTACAAATTGATTGGGGTCAGCGGGTTGTACTGCGTACTCAAATTTTTGTTGGTATAGAAGTTCGCCATCTACAATACCCGTATATCCCACGAAAAACTTAGCGGTGATAACGTTATTACTTGAATATTGTAGATTTTAGCCCCGCCATCTCCTAACATAAGATTATTGGCTGCGACTGTAACGTGTCTCGAAGTTGTGTCCGAGGCTTTTAGCCTGATGCCTGTATTTGTTGTTACTATTATTGTTACTCTTGTTTTGTTTTTAAAAGGTCTGTTACGAGCTTAATGTTGTGTGTGTATTAGGTGATGTAGGGGTTACAAAAGGTCTTATGGCCCTATAAAACTAAGCGAAATCGAAATGAATATAAATATAAGAGTACAGAAAACCGTGAACTTACTTAGAGAGCCAGTTGTTAGAAGTAATGTCCGGGCAATATGGGGCCAGTTTTACAAGCCAGTCTGCGGGATGTTGTAAGAGATACCGCGGCCTCGACATAAAGGGCTAAGAAGGAACATGATTGTGTGGTTTTTAGTCAGTAGAAGTCTGACACTCCCGTTTGCTCTGCCCATGAGCGGAAGGGGTTATTTGATGATTTAAGCTAGTGTCAGTAAGATATTAAGCTAGTACTTCTGGCTTTGTGTGGACAAAACAAGCAAGGAGTATATACGACATGACTATCTACTACACATACTTACGTAAACGCAAGCCAACGAGCTAACTTAACGACTTTATCTTTCGAATAATGCCTACTTAAGCACACATTTGAAGTCGCTGCATATTTAACGATATTGAATTTATGGCGGTAAGGAATCGGGCGACTAAAAATTATAAAGATTACACAATTTATTGCTTTCCACGGACTGACCGAGAAGTAATCCGCTTAGCGTTGAACAACTTATTAAGTGTGGAACTAAATACTGATATATTTTTCTCGTTTGCTTCGTTTACGCCGCCTTCGGTAAGGACATGTGTGTTTGTGTCAACAAGAAATGTATTCTCGGCAAGCTTACGTCATACACTTATGCTTTTGGAGGTACTTGCCTGTGACGTTATTTAAACCTTCTTAAAATGCTAGGTAGTAAGACATGACAGTTTAGTAGAGAACTAGCTTGCTGTCTTGGCTTGAAAAACTGAGTATTACTTAAGTGACACGTACCACTCGTAGAACAGCTGTATAAACTATCAGTTAAATTGAACTAGCTTCTACCCGCGACTTTACCCACTGGGATTTCTACTATCTATGTAGTTTTCTATGTACTAGCAAAGATAATAAAATCCGTTTAGTCGTCATCAAGTAACACTTACTTTCACATTTTTATAAAACTATATACTACCTGCGATTTCCTTCGCGTGGAAGTTTTGATGTGTTTGTGTAAAAAACTAATATTTTTCTCCAGGATACTAAAATCTATCTCCTTACCAAATAGGCCGTTTAGTCGTGACAAGGTAGCAAACAAACAAACAAGCTTTCGCATTTATAATATTAGTATGGAATAGTATAACCGATGGAATAGAATATGGGTATACTATTGGCATACCTCTGTCTCACCAGTATCAAGTTACAACCAAGAAATTAGTTATTAAATTAATTTTCTTGAAAAAAATACAGATTTTACTATAATCCTCGACTTGATTAAGTGGAGATAATCTTTTATAGCAGATTTTGCTGTGTAATCTTCTTGAGCGTTAAAAACTTCGTCAGCAGTTCTAAAGCTAGGCTTAAAATGGCCGATCCTGACTGTCAGTTTTAGGCTTGCAAACTTAGTATAAAATTCTAGATAATTACAAGTTTACCCAAATGACTTTCTTGTTACCGCTGTCATTTTCTGCCAAGTTTGATTTATACAGTGCGACATTTCATACAATTGACAACATTTCATATTTTTAACTTGTGAGTATTATTAAGTAATATAAAAGCAAATCCAAAACTAGGACACCCATATTTTTTTGTTTTTCGAAATTATGTACTTTTCATTCATAATTTTAAGTTTCAAATTCGGCGCGTTCTAAAAAGACGTAAGCGCCAAATGACGTCATTCTTACGGTGGAATGGCGATATAACCTTTGCTTTACTGTGACACGACAAAAAAAATTGAAAATTGTCACACTTGTCTTGTCGTTGTCACTTTGGCAGCTTGTCATACTCGTTGGCGCAGGCTGGTACAAAACAATATTTTGGTTCCTTTATTGGCGTATATGTTTCTTTGGGATCCATTTTATTGGGGAAATATCAATCAAAAGTTGATAATACTAACAGTAAGCGTAAAGCGTCGAGTTTGAAAAATAAATTGTAAAATTTTATGAAAAATGTAAACTTCAGTGACATTCAACATTGACAAATTGACGTCTTGTTTGACATTATTGTTTTCATAAAAAATATTGAATGCTTAGGCAAAGATAACTACATCATTCTGCCGTATATATGACGTCATCACATGTTTTTTGGTTTTCATTTTTTTTCTCAGAAATAAAGGAATCAAAAAATAAATAAAATACATGTATGAACTCAGGATACGAAAATAAAGAAATGGTATTTTTATTTTAAGGTGGTGTCAGTTTTGAAATGTTGTCAATTGAAGCAACAATAAACTTTTGCTTATAACATGAAATAAATAACTGTCGAAATATTGGTGTACTATTAGGTACGCCTCTGCCTTAAGGGATTAGAGGCGTGATGTTATGTTGTGTTATGTAAACCTAAGCTCACCTGACCCGACCCTGACCTGTAACCTAATTTCTAGTATTGTATTGTTTTTGCCGAACTTGTTACATAAACTTTGTATACCTCAATGGCGGGACATAGCTGACACCTGTATTTAACACAACATCTTATGAACCTATGATCCACAATAAATTATTTGAATATGATTTTTTTTTAAGCTATTTTTTTCCACCTGACTCTAAACGAACTCATAACGCAATATGAACGAAGCGCTCTGAAATTACTCTGAAAGTTTGGGCGCTGTTTAAATACCACTCGAATGTTTGGATCAAAGGTTCATACGTACTGTAAATTGGACTGTCAGCAGATGTAGTGGCGCGGGTTCCGTAGTTTTGAACGTGGTTTCAATCAAATGGTGCTATGATGCGTGTGGTTTAGCATTGTGATTAGATAATCGGAATTTCTGCTGAACTTTATTTCGATTACCTACTTATAAGTTATTTTCTGTGTGAAAATGTGATGGGACAATAAAGCGTTATTCTTATCACAGTTATACTCAGAGACGGGAGCTTACTAAGTAAATTCGGCACGACGACGGCACGGTTGGTGCAGTGCTGCGCTTCGTGTTGCGGGTTCGATCCCCGCACGGAACAAATATTTGTATGGCCTACAGACAGTTGTTTCGGGTCTGGGTGTATTTGTGTGTGTGATGTTTAAATGTTTGTAAACGCACCCACGATACAGGAGAAATTCCTAGAGTGGGGCAACGTATTTTAAAAAAAAAAAAAAAAATTATGCTAAGTTACGTTTATGAATTGTCTGTGCGTTGACTCATTACTTTTTTTTTTATTGGTGGGTAATCATCAATAATTCCTCCCTCTCTGGGCGGAGCGGAAGGGTTGCCAAACTCGTACTCATCATCATCATCATTAGCCTATAATGTTCCCACTGCAGGAACAGGCCTCCTCTCTAGGAGAGGGATGGGCTATAATCCACCGCGTGGATTAGTAGATGTCACACGTCTTCGAATTTTTGGTTCTAAAATATGCCGGTTTCCTCACGATGTTTTCCTTCACCGTTTTCAGAGCAGTGGTGATGAAATAAATTACACAAAGTAATGCGCCTGACTGGGTTCGAACCCGCAACTCACTGTTCGTAGGGCCGCCACCACTGGGCCACCAGACTCCTACTGACAACTAAAAACTAAATGGATAGATTCCTTTAATAAAATAAAATTATACATAACATGAAGCCTGTCCCCGAAGGGTTAAGCAGAGATATACAGTCACCTGTTAAATTGCTTAAATTCTTTAGTGTCTACTTTCCTGTGAACGTTTGTAGTCGATAACTCGTTTACGTTAGGTCACGTCGATTCTCGCTTTACTAGATTTTATTTCTAAATTAATATTACGTCACTTCATTCTTCAGATATAGTTTAATTAACAGGTAGTCCTTTAAACCTACAAGGCAGTCGCACGTTTTAAAGGGTAGGCAATCGATTTATCCATCGATTACCTCTCTTTTTTTTTTTTTTTTTTGACGGTACCTCTGTTTCTTGTTGCCTGGCTGAGCCCTTTGCTTCATTTCTTTTTTCGTGCGAGGCAGCGCGCGGTCGTCTATCACTCGCTCCCTAGAAAAATCTACTTTATTTCTCAGACTTTGAACTAAGTTATAATAATTATGCCTAAAAGAAGCTTTACGGAAAAAATAGAACGATATCATAATAAAATAAGAAGACTGGAAGACAGAGAAAATAAACGTCGCCAGCGAATCATCGAATCGTCTGATTCACTGGAAGAAAATTCAGGTTAGTAAAGTGTTTATTTTCATAAGTGTCATGTGTTGTGAAAAATTATACCGCCTTGAAAGTAGTTATTAATAACCTGGAGGTTGACCGTGGTTCAACACGATGGTATCCGATTATTCTACGCTTAGACGGTAACCGTGGGTTATCGCAAAGCAAACGTAGAGACTAAAATAACTACGCAGATCATTATAAACTAGTGGTTGATCGTGGATCAACACAAGTTAAACTTATGCTTGGATAATAACCGTGGGTTTTTACAAAAGCAAACTATAAATATAACCTGGAGGTTGATCACGGATTAACACGATGGTACCTAGTTACATACACACTGAACTATCCCTACGCTTAAAGATTAACCGAGATTTATTCTAAAGCAGTATCAAGTAAAACACCTAACTTTGGTGATATCGAATTAGATGAATTGCTTGCATACTTAGGTAATCCGCGATATTTTGCAATTTTTACAACTACCCTCAATATAAATTTTTATTTTCGAATTTATTAAATGTTCGTTTTGTATTGAATTGGTCACTATGAAAAGCGCTCTTTTTCTTTTATAGAAAACGAGTCGCAAGCGGTTCTTGAGGATTCAACGCCCATGGAATGTTCGCAAGAAAATATCCATGATGGGATACCAGAAAAGGCGTCAGAAGACAAGGAATCGACACCGCTTCCTGATCTGGACCCAGATATATTGTCAGCTCTCGGAGAAGTTGCTGAGGACGTACCTAAGTTCGGTGAAAAAATTCACGATAACTTAGCCCGGCTTTGGCTCCCTATACTTCGAAAGGGGATAGAAAAAGAGGCTAAAGAGAAACTGATGAAGCAGTATCAGATTCCAGAAAACTGCACTCTATTGCAAGCCCCCAAACTTAACCCCGAAATAGCCGCCACGATTTCCGACACCACCAGAACCAAAGATAAACGAGTCGAAAGCGCTCAACAGCAGCTAGGCCTAGGCATTGCTGCCCTCAATAAAGGACTGTCGTTGCTCCTCGAAAATGGGGCAGAGAGGGTTAAGGCGATTAAGTTTTTGAGCGACAGTAGCCGGCTCTTATGCGATCTTCACCATGTTGAGACCGATGTTCGGAAAAAGTTTATGACACCAGGTCTGGACAAGTCATTTTTAAACTTGATCCAAGACGTAGACAGGGATGAAACCCTGTTCGGCCAAACTCTTTCTGACAAGATTAAAGCATCCAAAGCTATAGAAAAGCAGGGTTTGCAAATAAAGAAAGCTGCTCCAGTGAAGACAACATCTTCTGCCCAACCGACATCAAGCCGAGCTCGCTCCCAGGTAAACTGGTCGGGCCCCTCCCTTTATGCGTCGAACAGGGGGGGGCGGGGCGGATACAAGAAGACCGGAAAAGTTGGTCGCAGAGGCTTTCAAGCGTCAGGGATGAAGCAATCCCAATCCTCGCAGCCTCAGCAGAACCAGACCAAATCCCGTGCTCCGCCTCAGCAGCGTTAGAGGTACATGCTGGTCGAATTCAGTTATTTTACAACTGTTGGCTTAAAATAACAGATAATCCGTTAGTTCTTAACTGGATTCTAGAAGGATACTCTATCCCATTTTGTAGTAAGGTTGTACAAAAATATATTCCTTCTAATACTTTGACGTGTCAAGAAGAAACTGATATGACAGTAGCAATATCTAAGCTTATTAATTTGGCAGCAGTATCGGTTTGTGAACGCTCTGAAGGAGACTTTATTTCTAGCATATTTCTCACTTCTAAACCTAACGGTGGCAAGCGTTTTATCTTAAATTTAAAACCACTTAACAAATTTGTTCAAAAGTCTCACTTCAAAATGGAGGATCATAGGGTTGCGACAAAGTTGGTACCTGAAAATGGCTATCTAGCCACTATAGATCTTAAAGAGGCATATTTTTCGGTACCAATTTGCAAAGCACATAGAAAGTACTTACGATTTGTGTTTAATAGCATGGTCTACGAATTTAATGCCGTTCCCTACGGTTTATGTGTCGCTCCAAGAATTTTTACAAAAATCATGAAGGAAGTCATTAGTTTGCTTCGCTCCCGCCGCGCGCGCTGCTACGTCGCGCGCCTGTGCTACTATTGCTACGAACCGACAACGTGAACTATATCGGCTACGCTCCGACGCTGCTACTTGTTTTTGGCTGTGTTGCGCAAGACCGGTTTGCCTGTATATTGTTACTTACATTTGCCTTCAACCCTTTAATAATTACGGTTGTAACATGGCAGGGATACATCGTACCCCACCGAAAACCCCTAAAGCACCAATTGGTAACATAAGCCAGACCCAAACACGCTCGGAACCGGATATCACCACGGCCGTAACAGCGGCGTGCGACTATGTTAATACTCGTACAACTAGAAATAAACGTCAGCGTAATAATACCTCTCCGCAGGGCGGGTCCACAGAGATGAACTTCGTAGAACCACAGGAGCTTCAAGATATTCTTGCAAAGTGGAAGAACGAGCAGGATGTTAGAATTGCGGAGCTACTGGCTGACCAGAAAACTTTAATGGCTGAGCTCTCTTCGAATATCAAAGATATTAAAACTCAAAACGTTAAAATACAGGCATCAAACTCTGAAATATGTAAGTCAAACGCTGGCATTGTTCAATCTATTGATTTTTTTAATAAACAGTTCGAAGACTTGAAGATGGAAGTAGAAACTCTGAGGAAGGAGCGACGCGAGCAGCAAACCCACATTGAGTCTCTTGAACGGAAAATAGTAGATCTTCAACACAAAACGAGATCGTCGGCCATAGAATTACGTAACATCCCGCAAGTAAGTTCAGAATCAAGCACCACTCTATTCAAAACGGTGTGTGGCGTTGGGACAGCTATTGGTGTACGCATTAGCGAAACAGAGCTGCGCGATATTTATCGTCTTCCAGGGAAATCTACCACGTCAACCTCGCCGCGTCCAATAATAGCGGAATTTTCGACTGTGCAAATTAAACAGGGCGTCCTGTCGGCTGTGCGTACGTACAACAAAGGAAAGGGAAAAGACGATAAACTAAACACTTTAGTCATAGGATTGCCTGGAGTTCGTCATCCCGTGTACATCTCTGAACACCTACCAGCAAACACCAAAAAGCTTTTCTTTCAAGCCAGAGAGTTCGCCAACAAAAATGCCTTCAAGTTTTGCTGGATCTCCAATGGCAATATATTCTTGCGCAAGATAGAGGGAGACAAACAGATTCTTGTAAGCTCTGAAAAATGCCTCACTAACCCGGATAACCCAAATAACATCATCTGACCATCACTGACTGTACTAATTGTTTATATTTTTTCCTCAGCATTCATTCCAAGTTTATTTTTTATTAAAATCCTAAAATTATCTTTTACACCATACAATACACTCTTACCTACGATTATCTTGTACACCTTACACACAACACAACAAAGCACACAAACTACATATACACAAGTCTACATACTAAAATATACAATACCTTACTCCATCACCACACACGCTAATACAACATGTACCTATCAAACTGCTACCAACCAGATGATATCAGTGGCTCAAACACTATTGTTATTTAATATCTTTGTCCATAAGTCGGCAACACAGCATGTTATACTAGCCCTTTTACCAGACTACGGCGAAGAAAATAAGGAGCTTATAATTTTTTACTCACGTTTACTACGATCTCCATCGTTTTGCCTTCTTCTTTTCTTCGTTCAACTCTATGGCCTTTACTAATAACAAATGGCTAATATAGATATGATTAATGATGAAATAGACGCGCTTCACATTTCAAAATCGTTTAAGTGTCAACCTGAGAGCTGCGCGCAGTTTATGAAAGACCCGACAAAAGGTTTAAAAGTATTACATCTTAACATACGAAGCATTTCTAAAAATTTCGACGAGGTTTCTGTGCTTATGCGATTATTAGGTTTTCAGACCGACGTGCTCGTTCTTTCCGAGTGTTGGTTAAGTAAACTTTCACAGTTACCGACCTTGGATGGCTTCACGTCATTCTACACTAAAAACACATACAACCAAAATGACGGCTGTGCTATCTACGTTAAATCTTCCCTTAATGCAGACGTTAAGGAACCTCATTTTGTTGACGCGAACTGTCTCATTTGCCGCATAGAGGACGTTACAATAGTGGCTATTTATCGCCCTCCATCTTTTAATAACATTAATAACTTTATTGATAGTCTCGATAATGTACTCAAATTAACAACTCCTTCCGTGGTCCTGATCGGTGACATCAACATTGATATTAAGACTGACAACATTGATAGTCACTCAGATGAGTATTTAACCTGTGCTGCCTCTAACGGACTTCTCCCAGCTCATCAGTTTCCAACACGGCTCACAAACTGTTTAGACCACATTTTGCTCAAAACAAATAGATCCGCTACGACTTTCGTTATTGAATCAGGCATAACAGATCACGAACCGCTACTACTGTTTCTGCAAACCAGAAGTGCCAATTCAGATGTGACCCGTACTAGATCAAAAATAAACTACGAAGCCGCTATTGAGAATATCAAAACACATGACTGGTCTCCAATGCTATCAATCTCAGATCCTAATGATGCTGCAGATACGTTAATAGGTAATCTCTCATCTATTGTCCTAAAGCACACCCGAGAGCAAACAGTTCCAAGAAGAGAACGTAATTTAAAGCCCTGGATTACGCCGGGCCTTCTCCGCTGTATACGACATCGTGACCGCATGCATGGCAATCTCAAAAAGTCGGATGATAATTTAATGTTAAAAATCACCTACACTCGCTATCGCAATTTTTGTAATTCCCTGCTGAGAAAACTCAAACGCTCGTTTGAAAAAGAACAGTTTCGAAATGCAAAAAATAATGTTAAAGCTACTTGGAACGTTATTAAGAAAGTCGCAGATCTTCAAAAACAATCTTCTCCCTCTTTTGATCTGTTACATTCATTTGATAATCCAAAATCCTCGCTAAATCATATAAACCACTTTTTTGCAAATGTAGGCAGTAGCTTGGCGTCGAAATTTAAATCACCCTCAATAGTGCCCAATTCTGTGTCGAACTCAAATTCGTGTAGCTCAATGGCCCTCTTCGAGGTAACCGAAGACGAAGTTGACTCCATTATTTTGGGGCTTAGGTCTGACTGTGCAACTGGGTTAGACTGTATACCGTCTAAAATAATAAAAGCCTCGCGATGCGTATTAGTTCCGGTTATTACACATATCTGTAATTTGTCTATAACTGCAGGTGTATTTCCAACGGCGTTTAAAAAAGCTGTAGTTCACCCCATTCACAAGTCTGGGTGCAAAGATGACGTCAGTAACTACCGTCCAATATCGATTCTAACAGCGATGTCAAAGATCCTTGAAAGAATACTGAACAAGAATCTGACCAGTTTTCTTGACGCAAACAACATCTTGGCAAATAACCAATATGGTTTCAGAAATGGGATTAGTACCGAGGACGCAGTCATGGATTTGTCCAGCCACGTAGCCAGAACGCTCGATAGAAAACATAAGTGCCTGGGAGTCTTCCTTGATCTATCTAAGGCGTTTGATACCGTTTCTGCCCAGGCCTTATTGGGTAAAATGGAAAATGTCGGAATACGAGGACACGCTCTGAAGATCTTTGAAGATTATCTCAGAGATCGTACCCAAATAGTAAAAATCGGCCCACACCAAAGTGATGAGCTTCCCATCACATACGGCGTTCCGCAAGGCAGCATTCTGGGGCCTACTCTTTTTCTCATCTATATTAATCAGCTCTGCAAACTGCCTCTTGAAAATTGTAAAATATATACGTACGCAGATGATACTGCCCTTGTTGTACATGGTGATGACTGGCCCCAGACATACCAAAACGCCGAGGCTGCGCTGTCCGCCGTTATGAAATGTTTAGCCGACAACCTGCTCACCTTAAATATTGGTAAATCGGTATATATTCCATTTTCCATTCGGTCGAATCTGTGTCCTCCAAACTTCTTTACTTTAAAAGCGCATGCCTGCAGTTCCATGACGCAGTGTAGCTGCCTCCTTCTAACCAAATTCACTAGTGTAAGGTATCTAGGAGTGCTCATCGATCAGCATCTCAACTGGCACCCCCATATAGCCAAAACCACGGCCCGCATACGTAAGCTAATATATATTTTCAAGAAGTTACGGAACTCTGCTGACAATGATACGCTAAAATTAGTATATTTTGCCCTATGCCGGTCTGTCCTAACGTACTGCTTACCCGTCTGGGGTGGTGCCACCCAAAATGCATTTATCCGCCTTGAGAGAGCCCAGAGAGCTGTCCTTAAAGTAATGCTCTCTCTTCCACGTAGGTATCCTACCGTGCAGCTCTATTCCGATTGCAAGGTACTCACGGTCAGGCAACTTTATGTCCTCCTGTCGACCCTACGCAAACACTCTGCCCGCCCTCCAAAGGAACCGACTGGTAGGCTTAAGCATAATGTTTTTCCCCACGTACGGCATAGAACTGCCTTTGCCAAACGCCAATTCTACGTTAGTAGCACTACTATGTACAATCTCTTAAATAAAAAGTTTAAAATTTATTCGTGCCCTAAATATAAATGCAAATGCTTGCTTCGAGATTATCTCCAAACGCTGAGCTATGATGACACGGAAGATCTTCTGCACGGTATTTTACAAAGATAATGACGTTTATATACAAATAAACGTCTAAATCTAACCATAAACATATGTGTACTGGGTACCCCATTCTTTCTCTCGACACACACACCACACACGCACTCACACACATCATACACTTTCTCACTACAAACACACACACACGCACACACACACACACACACACACACCTACACACACCTACACTTACTCACCTCACCACAGTTAAATTAAATGTTTTTCTTTTTGTGTTTCTTTTACATAGATTATATCCTGTTTTTTTTATACACCATTTGCTTATTGTTGCAACGACCCGATTTCTTATACTCTGGCTTTGTATTGTTTCTTACGGTGAATCACTGACTCCTGAGACACAGGCACATACACCTAGTTTAGGAGTCAGAGAATTAAAATTATTGTGACCTAGTTTATAAGCCTTATTTTGCTCTTTTTTTTTGTTATTGTACTGTGATGGCTTTTGGTGAAATAAAGAATTTATTTATTTATTTATTTATTTATTTAGTTACCTAAGGCAGAGAGGTTATAGATCAGTTATATATCTCGATGACATATTATGCATAGGAGATACCTTCAGCGAATGTCAGTCAAATGTAACTAATACCCTAGAGCTATTGCAGTGTCTGGGATTTGTAGTTAATTTTGAAAAGAGTGTTTTAACACCACGCAGAACTTGTAAATTCTTAGGATTTATACTTAATTCTGCTGATCTGTCCCTGTCTCTGCCTTCTGACAAGATAAACAATATATCTAAATTGGTTAAGAAGTTTGCCTCATTACCCAATTGTACAATAAGAGAACTCTCGCAACTCATTGGAATACTAGTCTCAGCATGTCCAGCAATTAGGTATGGCTGGCTTTACACTAAGACACTCGAACGTCAAAAATTTTTGGCCCTTCAGACACATAACAATTTTGAAGCTAAAATTAAATTACCTGCTGTCGTATTACCTGATTTGCTTTGGTGGAATCAGAATATTAGTTCTTCATCAAACCTCATGAGGCCTGATGTGAATTTTTCCCTTGAAGTATTTACAGATGCATCTAGAACTGGTTGGGGTGCATACTGTAACGGTAACCGCAGAAATGGCGGCTGGAAAGATGTAGAACTTTCCTTCCACATAAATTATTTAGAACTTCTCGCCGTTTTCATGGGATTAAAATGTTTCGCCCATGAGACCTCTAACTGTGCCATCTTATTGCGTGTTGATAATACAACAGCAATAAGCTATATTAACCGGATGGGTGGGATCCAGTTCCCACATCTCCACGACCTAGCCAAAACCATCTGGCAGTGGTGCGAGAAACGAAACATATGGCTTTTTGCATCATACATTAATACAAAGGATAATGTTGAAGCAGATGAGGAATCCCGTAATATAAACGTTGATATAGAATGGGAACTATCAGACTGGGCTTTCCAAATGATAGTTAACAAGCTAGGTCAACCAGATATTGATCTCTTCGCTTCTCGCACCAACACAAAATGCGAATCCTATGTTTCTTGGAAACAAGATCCTGATGCACTAACGGTAGACGCGTTTACAATAAACTGGCGTTCTAGTCGATTTTATGCCTTTCCTCCATTTTCGCTTGTGCTTAAATGTCTTAGAAAAATTATAAGTGACAAAGCTACTGGCATACTGGTTTTTCCATACTGGACCGGCCAACCTTGGTTCCCTCTACTAAAGAAAATATTAATTTCCGAAATTATATATTTTAAGCCTAACAGAGACCTTTTGCGTTCTAATTACAGATCGCAACACCCACTGTACAAGAGCCTTACCCTGGGAGCCGCGAAGCTCTCCGGGTCGCTTTCACTCGACGAAACATTCCACCAGTAGCGTTAGACATAATGTTATCTTCTGTTTCAAATAGCACCCTCAAGCAGTACAATACATCGTACAAACTCTGGTGGCAGTTTTGCAATACAAATGGCATTAACATCTTTGACCCTCTCTTAGCTAACATTTTAACTTTCCTGGCAGAACAATTTAATAGTGGAGGATCTTATGGAACAATTAACTCGCACCGATCAGCACTATCCTTACTTTTAGGTGGTAATATAGGATCTGATGATAGTATCAAACGCCTTCTCAAAGGCATGTATAAACAAAAGCCTTCAATACCCAAGTACATTGGTACTTGGGACCCTCAGAAAGTACTTAACTATGTCGCTAATTGGTTTCCCAATAACAGTTTATCTTTAGATAAAATAACCAAAAAAGTTTGTGTCTTACTAGCAATTTGTACTGCTCACAGAGTGCAAACTTTGTCTCTTATTAAAGTTTCCAATATAAATAGAGGTGCAAATTCGTTACAGATTCCTATTTCTGACATCATCAAAACTTCTGCGGTAGGTAGGGACCAACCAGTTTTAGTCTTGCCATATTTCAGACAAAACCTCTCAATATGCCCAGCCACAGCCGTAGATGATTATCTGATCATGACATCTAATCTAAGACCAGATAATATTGAAAACCTTTTTATCGCCTACAAAAAGCCTTACAAGAAAGCTTCATCTCAGTCCATTAGTAGGTGGATAAAACAAACTTTAGCGGAGAGCGGCGTAGATGTGGGAGTTTTTAGTGCTCACAGCACTAGGCATGCCTCCACGTCTGCGGCGGCCTCCGCTGGAGTTTCTATTGATACAATCAGGAAAACAGCTGGCTGGTCCAGCTCATCTCAAACATTTGCTAGATTTTATAATCGGCCCATACTAGATGAAGGTATCTTCGCAAGATCTATTATGTCGTCCTACAGTTAATTACCTAATATTGCGTATTATTAATCAGATTTATTTAGTTATGTAATAAACTTGATTAAATAGTACAACCCTAATTATTTACATACTTAATGTATAAGATTTTTTTTGTTATTTTTGAATATGGAAATTAAACATTTATTTTGGTTATATAACAATGTTATAAAAATTATACTCTGAACATCTACCTGTTAATTAAACTATATCTGAAGAATGAAGTGACGTAATATTAATAGATGATCAAACGAACTTCCTAAGTGAAGTTCGATCACTATTATATGAGTCACTTCATTCGAAGATATAAGAATCACCCTCCCAAGAACGTTCCCATATCCCTATAAATTATTTAATTTCCTCTCTAAATAAATGAAGCAAAGCGCTCAGCCAGGCAACAAGAAACAGAGGTACCGTCAAAAAAAAAAAAGAAAAAGAGAGGTAATCGATGGATAAATCGATTGCCTACCCTTTAAAACGTGCGACTGCCTTGTAGGTTTAAAGGACTACCTGTTAATTAAACTATATCTTCGAATGAAGTGACTCATATAATAGTGATCGAACTTCACTTAGGAAGTTCGTTTGATCATCTATTGTCCATGCATTTTTGCAGATGACTGTATCTAAAACTACACCTACATTTAGCCAGTCATATATAAGTCCCATGTAAAAGAGAACTAGCTATTGCTATTAACGGGCCACACATCCAGACTCAACAATAGTTTGCACGATTCGGGAATCAAACTCGGGATCTGATACATAGCATTCAAAACCAAAATCAAAAAATCAAAAACATTTATTTCAAGTAGGCCAGTTACAGGCTCTTTTGAATAGTCGAACAAATACTAAATTTTAATAAGCTAATAAACTAAGCTACAGTCCCACTCACAAGGCATAATAACTGTGAGTGTACTGTAGTTGCCGATTCCGAAGCGATGGTCTCATGAGAAGAATGGCAAGAAACTTCATGGATACTCTTTTAGATCATAATATTTTTACAAAACTTTGGTTACATCATTCATGTTGAGATGGTATATTATTAGTGAGAACGATGTAGCAAGATGTGTACGATAAGTGTCCACAGTAAAGCCAAAACGATTCGTGCTCCCGACCACTTTAAAGTTTATGTTTTAGTAAATATTAAAACGCAGTACTGTGCAAATGTCCTTGACAATATAAATATCTTTTTACGTCGTTTCAGTTTGTCTCCCGTTTTGCAAGCAGTTAAACATAGTAAACACGCGTTATGCGGGCGTTCTGTGTGAACTCCCTCTAACTTGTTTTAATGAATATTTTTGATGAAGTTCTAAACAAACGTGGGTGTTTAAAGTTTTTACGTATAATGTATAAGTAATAAACACACATTTGCACAAACATTTGGCTTAGAGGTACTTTGAGTACTTTTTGAATAAGTTATTACATATTTGTGAAAGTGAATAAAATATTATGTTAAAGAGGTGTTTTTGCATAATTTTAAGGCTTAATCTATTTTCGTAGAGTCTATAACTCTTTCATTTACAGTTTTCATATTTGGGTATGAGTCACCTTGACTATACATGGATTAATACTCAAGAAAAGTACTTTAGATTATAAAAAAATATTAAATTAATAAAAAAAAAATTAAAAAAAATAATAATAATTAATAAGAATTAATTAAACCAAATAAAATAATTTAAAGTACTTTTCTTGAGTATTTATGAACTTTTTTTTAGAAATCCTCTATTACTGGCATTTAAACAGGAAGCTATTATTTTGCGTTGCTTTATTCCATGCATGAATTCAAACACCAGGCTTCCGCTGAGCTGATGGAACAATAGCTTGCAACCAGTAGCACAACGGGCAGACAGTACTTGTTTCTTTCGGAATATGAAACAGCAACTTGGCGTGTTCGTGTTCTACGCGCGCCTCAAAGAGATGTCAGCAACATGGGAGGGGCCCGCAAGGGCCGACGCCCGTCGGGACTTCGGGTTGTACACAAGTTGTGGCCTCGACACATAGGGCTAAGAAGGACCATGGGTGGTTTTTAGTCAGTAGAAGTCTGACACTCCCTTTTGCTCTGCCCAAGAGCAGGAGGGGTTATTTGATGATTTTCCACCCGCCAAAAAAAAAAGGCCCTGTCTTGCCGCCACATTGACCGGTCCCATACGTCTCGCAACCAGCGGATCCCCGCAACCTTCACCAGGTGATCGGTCAACCTAGTGGGTGGCCTTCCAACTCATCGTCGGTTCGCGATCGCGTGAGTATTCCGTTGCACCTGCTTAGACTGAAAGCTTAACCCTATGAAACATGGAAAGTGTTTAGGCAGATGATGATTATGACTATAGTCTTCGTTTTCGAAAAATATTAATCCACGTCTCTATACATCAAGCCTCAAAGAGAACACAAAGACTTTCGCTCGTCATATTTTCAAAGATAAGCTTGAAATAACTTTCCCTTTAGTCCCTAAAACCTTTGATTTAATGATAACATCGGCCTACCGCACAGTGGTCCTCTTTTCTGCCACCCCAGTGCTCTAAAATCATAAATCACTCGGACAAAACTCAACGAAGTTAATTTTCCTCTCATTTGCCTCCGAAAAAGTCAAGGCATTAAAAAAGTTCCGTAATCGCAACAATTTTTAAAAGTCGTGACGAGTTTAGGGAAATATTAAGTTACTGATTGTCTTCGGAGTTTAATTTTTTTTTAAAGGTCACTAGGCTTTGGCGGTTACATCTTGTTATAACATTCCGAGGTTTTGGATTTTTTAATGATATTTTGTGTGTGTTTAATATTATGTTAAAAAAATGAATAAAATGAAAGCAAACTACTTTTTTAAGCTCCTTATAAAAAATAAAAAACATAGAGGAAGAATATGGAGTAGTGTCTTCGCAAGTATTCCATAATGTCAACACAATAGGAAACTTTCTTTCATGAGGAAACTCCAACTAAGTTGAAATAGACACGTAAGTATTTACAGAGCGCGTTCAGACGCTCAGTACCAAGGAACTTGCGAGTGTGACACATCTTTTCCTACACAAAACAAGTCACCATGCTGTCGCTTTAAAGAAATATTAATCGCACGAGAAAAAAACCTCAGTTCCAGTGAATTTACAAACGTTCTCAACAGAGAACAGTTGACATAGCGCTGAATGGTAAGCGCTTTATTATTTCCAGAGATACGTATTTGTTTTGTGATGTTCCTCTTGCAAATTTTGTGTCAGCGATGGATGCGCTTTTTATCCACAATGTTTTTGTGGTTTGATCAGTGGGATGTGGGACCACAGACGAATTTTCAAATGTATGTGCAAATGTGTGTTTATTACTTATATATTAACCGCTTTATTATTTCCAGAGATACGTATTTGTTTTGTGATGTTCCTCTTGAAAATTTTGTGTCAGCGATGGATGCGCTTTTTATCCACAATGTTTTTGTGGTTTGAGCAGTGGGATGTGGGACCACAGACGAATTTTCAGGTAAAAGAACAACAATACAGGGTGCGACACATTCTTGCTATGAATTCAATATAATTATTCTAGACTCACTAGCGTTGATCACACATTTTGACCGCGCGTATTGCGCATTTTGTCTGTAGCCTTATACTGCACTGATACGGTATGATTTTAAAATAATATGATATTTTTTTACTTTGTGGACTTTTGACACCAAACGCGTGGGTCGATTTCAAAGAAAATTTTAATAAATCCTGTGCTGTTTTATTTGAGATTTCAGAAAATTGATTTCGTTATAATAGGGAAATTAACAATAAAAATCTAATTAGTCCGTCAGATAGATTTCAAAAAAATATTGTATACCTACATATTTTTTAATTTTTCCGTAAACAAACAATGAAGACGATACAGTGTTATGAAAACTCGTGTGACGTCATATTCATAGACATTAGTATTTAATTTATAGCGGTCAGTGACGTCACAAAAATTTACAAAGATAAAACGCGTCAAATATTTAAGTGGATATTTTTTGTTTTTTGTTGTCGCCAAGGCGCGACATAAGATGTAAAAGGACATTTTATAAAATATGAGAATGATTGATATTAAAAATGTATATGTGTATATATATTTCCCCAACGACCCCGAGAAAATTTTTGGTCTGAGACAAAAATTTTGTAAGATTAAAGTATAACAGCATTCACAAAACGTACATACTTCATTCAAACACACCGACATCTTACGTAACATTAATAGTTGTCGCCGAGGCGCAACATAAGATGTAAAAGGACATTTTATAAAAGTAAAAGTGTAAGTATAGATACTTATTTCCCCAACACTCAAATATTTGACGCGTTTTATCTTCGTAAATTTTTATTGATTAGATAAAACAAAAAATACGTTTTCAATATCTCGTTTTCGATAATCTAACAGACGGACTAATTAGAATCAATTTTTTTAATCAGGAAACATCCGTATTAAAATTTGTTTGCAGCGATTTGTTTTCCAAATCTACCTACTACCACAGCAATCCTAACAAATTGCCAATGCAAAACCACGTTTGTTATTCACTCTAGTTCCATACCCTACAAACGACCATCAGTAAAAAGTTCCTACACAACGAGACATCTCCAAAAAACCTTTCGCACGTTTAAAATGTAAAACACACCCAGGAGCTTGACAAAGTCTAGATAGAGTTTAAATATTCAGTGTTTCGCAGCTGCTTAGTATTTGTACAGGAATGAAATTAAGGCAAAAGGTTCATTTTGTATAGCTAGGTAAGTACTTGATAAAAATATTGGGCACGCCTGCAGGGATATTGCGTATCTTTTAAATGTCAGTGGCTATCATATTGTCCATGGACTAACTGTCAAATTGGTTATGGTTTAGTTCAAAATTGAACTATTTGACAGTTAATTGATGGACACTATATTATTATGATAACCACTGTCATTTAAAAGATACGCAATAGCCCGGCAGGGTTGGAAACTAAATTGTTATCAATTGCATAAATTGAGGCTTGCAAAGATTTAAATCCTTAGATTGCCTCTATAACCCGTCGATGCAAAAGCTTTCTCATAGGCATAAGAAAGCGTAGTCATTAGTGAAAGTGGCAATCGTAACTAATTAGAAGTGGGCTTTTGAATTAAGAAAAAAAATATTTTTTTAAACTATTTAATGGTCTTTTAAAACGTGAACACAAATTGTGTAAAAAGTCAGTGCGAAAAACTCTTAAATTTTATTTTCACTGAATAGTTCTCCAATTAATTTTGTTAAAAGATCCACATGACTTCGAACGCGCCACGATTGGTTGTGACGTCATAATGTTAAAGCAATTTTACGCTAGTACATTGACTAAAAGTATCCGAAAACAAAACACTGCAGCACCTGTTTGCTACTATAAAGAATTTAACATTGTGACGAACTTTTAAAATAAAAACTTATGAAAGTGAAAGTGTTATGAAAGTTATGATCGTCTCATAAATAAAATAAAAAAAATGATTCAAAGACCTAATTACATATAATTAAAACCTTAAGGCAATAAAATTTCTCAACTCAATTTGAATTGTCATCGACACGCTAAGATCACATTAAAGAATTTTTTTGATATCTAAGACTTCCTGTTGGATTTGAAAAGTTATGTCCATTGTCAATGTCCATTGGTTATGCCAGAAGGCGAAAACTGGACACTGAACATGACTGAAGTTTTAATTATGAAAGTGTTTCAGTTTGTATAAAAAATAAGGTCTACATTACCTACATTTCTTATTGAAGAATGGACCAAAGAAAACTGTGAAACTTCTGTCTTCATACCCATGTTGTAGTTCAGAAGGCTTAGTCTAAAACTGTATGTGTTGAAATTACTCGGCACTTCATATAGCGAGTTACAAGCATGTCACTGTTTACACTTGTCTGTGAGAGTGCCGACACGACGTGTGAACGTACTGTTTACTTTTCTAATTACTTACTACACGCTCTGATTTGTTCGTTTTGACTTTCTTCAATGATAAAAGGTTTTAAACAGGCTGTCGTTTTGCATCCTCGTCAAAGTCAAGGTATCTCAACTAATGATTTTCGACCCGATCAATATTATAATGGGTACGTAGTTTTTGTTCTTTAACTTTCGGTATGTGTGAACCTGGGAATGTTAAAACGCGGCGCGTCTGATACTCGTCCTATAACCGCGCTTGTGACAGTGTGGTTATAGGGCAGGAATACGCACACACACACGCACTCAAAGAGACGCTAACGTTTATTCGATAAATATTGACACGGCGCGAGGGCTATTCTGCAATACAATTATTATTTTACTAAATACAAAACAGTTTTAGGGTTCCGTACCTCAAAAGGAAAAAACGGAACCCTTATAGGATCACTCGTGTGTCTGTCTGTCTGTCTGTCCGTCTGTCACAGCCAATTTGCTCCGAATCTAATGGACCGATTAAGTTGGAATTTGGTATACATATGGATTTTTGTGACCCTAAAGCTAAAGGCTAAAGTAAATAAATGAATTTTGAATATGGGGGTCGCTTTTACGGGGCAAATAAGAAAATTAAAAAAAAAGTTTTGCAAACTGTACCATGTGACACATCAAATGAAAGGGCTTACTATGAGGGTCTCAAATATATTTTTTTTATAATTTTAAAATAAATAGTTTTAAAGTTATTTAAGAAAATAGACGAAAATTGACCGTTCCCCCCCCTTATCTCCGAAACTACTGAGCCTAAAATGTTGAAAAAAATACAGCAAATAGTTCTATACCTGTAGATTACAGGAAAACCTATAAGAAGTCCATGGTCTAAAAATTACATGGTGAATTTATATATATAAAATTCAAAGTCCTGACTGACTCAATGACTGATATGACTGAACGCACAGCCCTAACCGCTGGACCTAGAGACTTGAAATTTTGCACATATATACCTTATATAGTGTAAATACCCACTAAGGAAGATTGTTTGGAAATTCCATCCCTAGGGGGGTAAGATAGGGGATAAAAAAATTCATCCTACGGAACCCTCTTCACGCGAGTTCAACTCGCACTTGACCGGTTTTTTATTAATTTAGTAACCAAGTAGTGTAATTGAAATTGAAAACATATTTATTATAAGGCAACCTCCGGAATTTTGACGAATACGAGTTTGCAAAACTACATCTTGTATAGGTATTAAGAAAGTAGCTGGTTACCATGTGTATATTTTGGGCAGAATAGTACAAAACACAATTTTAATTCTAATAAGGAAGAGCTCGTGTCTGTAATAGGCTGACCATCCATTACATACCGAGTTTCCCCCGTGCCTCCGAAAGAACGTTCAGATGTTGGTCCTGGCTTTCATTAATTGTAGACTTTGGCAGTCATTACAGATTGTTAATATAGAATAGTCTGTCAAGCACTGTAGAACTACACCGTATCTTTAGTACTAAATGGGCAATGGAGGTCGGGTAGGAAGTTACGTCATATAAAAATACAGGTAGGTATTTTGAAAAGGGTTGGTAGATGAAGACAATATCAATTCTAAAGCAGCAAATTAAGTCAGAACAACGATTAGGTAAATCTTTAATATCATCAATTATCAAATAGACAGTATGTTGACAGATAATCCTAATCACAGGTATAGAAAGATAACACGTCGTTGACATAATCATTAGAGATAGATCAGTAAAAACTATTTGAAGTATAGATCATGTAAAAAACATACCACTTTACGAGTATCTTCTATGATTTAAGACCTGTGTAATAACAAATAAAGTAGCCTGCTGAGCAACGAAAATAGGCCTCAGTGTACAACATTTTCCACTACTTCTCCCTGGCAATATATCAAGAAAAAAGAACTCAAAAAAATAAGAAAACATTTAATCATAATGAAATGGTGTCTGGTCAGCAAAGACCGAACATAATCCAAGTCTTAATGTCTGGCAGGCGACGCGACAGGCACGTACGGTCAGCAGCACAAGTAGCTTAACATTTCGTAATTTAAATTATTTGATGTACAGGACTCATTTTGCATTTCAATCAGCTATTATTTTAATATTTCAGAAGATATTCTTTAAAATATACCTTACTCTTATAACGTGATAGTCACGAGTAACATCCAACAAGGATTTATTAAAAAACCTGCTTTGAAACATTGAGTAGTGTCTATCTACTTCTGATGCTGACTGTACTAGTCTAAATAAAAAGATGGCAGCCGCAGCAGATGTCACGAGCATGCTAAGCTTTAATTTATCACTTCGCTAAGAGTAGGGGGTTCAAGATTCTGCGAGTTTAAAAATAATAAAGGAGGCCTTTGCCCTGCAGTGACATAGGATTTATTAAATGTGAAACTTTTTTTAACAACCTCGTTCGTTTAGTGGCCGCAAGCGTGACTGCTGTGCATGAGGACCTGGGCTCGATTCCCAGTTCGGGCAAACTATAATAAGGTAGTTAAAAAAAAATCTAATTAGTCCGCCAGACAAATTTAAAAATAATATTGGACTCGTATTTTTTCTTTTGTCACGTAAACAAACAATGAAGACGATTCAGTGCTTTTCAATCTCATCATTGCTGTCATTTTGTGAAACATTTGTATGACATTCTTTAGCGGTCAGTGACGTCACAACCTCCCACTGAAATCTTCTTATTTTTTTATTGATTTGATAAAACAAAAATACGTATCCAATATTTTTCGATAATCTAACAGACGGACTGATTAGAATCAAGTTTTTTTTAAATCAGTAAACATCCCTATTGGTTAGTAAATATCCCTCAGTATTATCTACCTATGGAGTCTGGATTTGGACCCGGTTGATGGCAATAAGCTATTACACGGGACCTAAACATAATTGGGGAAATGTGGTTGTGTACTAATAGGTGTGTACTAATAGACCTCTGCCCAACCCTTCGGAGAATACAGATTTGATGTTATGTAACGTTTCTTAAACATGGTTAAATCGTGTATGTTTGACACAGTGGTAAATCAGCACTATGAAAATATAGTTTGTATATGTCAAGACGAATCATCTGAAACAATCCATTGAAAAACAATCAACGAACCTTTACCCTCTACTCCGAAGGTTCATTTCAATACCCTCTCACTATAATAAAATAAAAACAGCTCTCAAATAATATCCCTCGAAAAATATTCAACGTGGCTACAATACCTTGCACTACATTGTATGTCAGAACATAATATCATGACAAAATGTTGTGCAACTCACGCCCGTTGATTTAATCTTCAAAAATACTCTTTTCACCCCACGGGGTTTTTGTAAAAATAAAATATTGGGGTGGTCTCGTACCGAGTGTATACTTGTCTAGTTATACAGATTTTGATATAGCTTCTGACTCTAAGGAATTTCTAGTAAAATACTTTTGAAGCTTGTAGTGGAAAATGATAAAGTTGGAATTTAATTAATGGAAAAATTGCTTTTTTTCTTGTACCCTGCGGAGCAGGCGAGGTTGTGAGGAAAGGCGTGAGATTTTTATGAAGTTAGTTGTGAAATATTGGAAGAGGAGAATGGAAAATTTTTAAACTGTTTGTTGTTTATGTACGTATCCATGCGTCTTTTCCTGAATGACAAACATGCAGACGTATTACCCTTTTTATTAAACAGTTTGGCGTGGCAAGGTCTTTAATTCCTTCCAAAACTCTTTTCTCGTGCCTCCTCAAATGAGCCTGACGTATTACTTACGAAAGTTAAAGCCAAAACTTTTCCATACGTCTCGTTAAGTACTGTAGTGCTGTAGCTGTGTAGTAAGTACTTTAAGACTCAATAAATCTTACCAAGATTTCTTTCTAAATATTATTCGCCTGATTTCCGTGATACGCGAAGGCAAATCAAGACCATCAAATTCATCCTAAATTCAAAGACATAAAAATTTACAAAATATAAATCTAAGTAAATTAATTCTGTCTTTCCAAAGTCCTGACTAACAGAATGTTGATGTACTTATTAAATGAAACAATAAATATTATGTCGCTGACGTTGCTTTACGTCGACGACAACGTTGACATTGTGATCGTAATCCCAACAAAGTAAGTTTACGTGGTGATAGCGTGATATTAAAATGTTTAATTTAAGGAAACTAAGTAGCTTGAGTATATTGTTTACTTTGATGAGTTTGGGCAAGATTGTTGTAGGAAATGGAGGGTTTTTTATAATATTTTGTGGGTCTAACGCGAACGCGTAGATTATTCGTTCGACTGAAAATGGGTACACTGAGCGGCTCTACTTGGAACTGTTACCAATATCAGGCATTATACTTTAAACACAACTGGCGGAATGTGCGTCTGCAAATAGGTACGTCTCAACCAGCCTTATATGGATTACAGGTGTGATGTTATGATAAAAGTTAACGCCACCATATTATTGTTGTTTCAATACTATTTCTACGAAGAATATTAAACTACCAACAGTAACCTCCGGGTGATGAACTATGAACATTTCAAGCACTAATTTCAAAGATGTTACAATAGATCTTTAAATTAAATACGTTTTTTGGCTCATGATGGCACAGAAAAAATAGTACTTGGGGGATATAAGGGAGACGCATTTAAAAAACATAAACATAACTAGCCAATAACGTTCCCACTGCTGGGACACAGACCTCCAATATTTAAGAGGGAATGGGCCATAATCTACCCCACTGGCCCAGTGCGATTTGGTAGATGTCACATGTCTTCAAATTTTTGGTTCTAGGGCATGGCAGCTTCCTCACGATGTTTTCTTTCAAATAAAAAGAAAACAAGTAGTAGGCTAACAAAAAGTTTTTTTTGTTTTTTTTTGCAAAAACTTTTACGTCGAGCGTTCTTGCTGGATGGGAGTCCCTTCTGGGTCCTGTTTTATAAAATACTAGCTGAACCCGCATGCCTTGCAATGCCCTTTTTCCTACCTACTACCTGCCTACTACCTACCTACTACTTACCTACCTACCTACTAAATACATACCTACCTACTACCTACCTACTACCTACCTACTACCTACCTACTACCTACCTACTACCTACCTACTACCTACCTACTACCTACCTACTACCTACCTACTACCTACCTACTACCTACCTACTACCTACCTACTACCTACCTACTACCTACCTACTACCTACCTACTACCTACCTACTACCTACCTACTACCTACCTACTACCTACCTACTACCTACCTACTACCTACCTACTACCTACCTACTACCTACCTACTACCTACCTACTACCTACCTACTACCTACCTACTACCTACCTACTACCTACCTACTACCTACCTACTACCTACCTACTACCTACCTACTACCTACCTACTACCTACCTACTACCTACCTACTACCTACCTCCTACCTACCTACTACCTACCTACTACCTACCTACTACCTACCTACTACCTACCTACTACCTACCTACTACCTACCTACTACCTACCTACTACCTACCTACTACCTACCTACTACCTACCTACTACCTACCTACTACCTACCTACTACCTACCTACTACCTACCTACTACCTACCTACTACCTACCTACTACCTACCTACTACCTACCTACTACCTACCTACTACCTACCTACTACCTACCTACTACCTACCTACTACCTACCTACTACCTACCTACTACCTACCTACTACCTACCTACTACCTACCTACTACCTACCTACTACCTACCTACTACCTACCTACTACCTACCTACTACCTACCTACTACCTACCTACTACCTACCTACTACCTACCTACTACCTACCTACTACCTACCTACTACCTACCTACTACCTACCTACTACCTACCTACTACCTACCTACTACCTACCTACTACCTACCTACTACCTACCTACTACCTACCTACTACCTACCTACTACCTACCTACTACCTACCTACTACCTACCTACTACCTACCTACTACCTACCTACTACCTACCTACTACCTACCTACTACCTACCTACTACCTACCTACTACCTACCTACCTACTACCTACCTACTACCTACCTACTACCTACCTACTACCTACCTACTACCTACCTACTACCTACCTACTACCTACCTACTACCTACCTACTACCTACCTACTACCTACCTACTACCTACCTACTACCTACCTAAATACTACCTACCTACCTATCTACCTACCTACAACCTAACTATCTACTTACCCAAAAAAAAAAGAACAAAAACTATCCTATGTCCTTCTCCTGGCTCTAAACTACCTCCCTGCCAATTTTCAGCTAAATCGGTTCAGCCGTTCTTGAGTTATAAGTGAAGTAACTAACACGACTTTCTTTTATATATATAGATTTCTGTTAGCATTTCTTAGAAGGATTATATATTCTTTGATCGTTAAATATAAAAGATAGACATATAAAGATTGATAAAAAAAAAATAAAAAAAAGAGAGAGATAAAGATAGATAGATTTTATCGTTATATATTAAAGATTATACAACGGCTAATGAAGATGGATGGAATAATGGCGTTGAACTTAAAATTAGGATAATGTTAATTAGCGTTTGGGTTAACTCTAATAAACATTGCCCTCTTTTATCGCTCGTCCTCTTTAAGGAAACCCCTTGTGTACGCCTTGTTCGTCACTTAGCTGCTGTTGCAAAACGGAGACCAGTACAATATTTGAATTGTTGGTCTGGAGGTCACAAGCACGATTGCTGAGCATAAGTTTTGAGTGTGATTCTCAGGCTGGGCAAAATTTTATTGAGTATTTCCGTCAGGAATTTCCAATTAGCAATCACGTACATAGTCTGGATTTGTGCCAATAGACTCGAACCCTATTACACGACGCCTTAAAGAAAACTTTCGTAAATGGGTTGGGACACTTCTGCCTAATACTTCGGGGCTTACAGAAGTGATTAGTTTACTTCATAAACATTTTCATGGGGAACATCAGTTCCCCTGAAAACTCTGAACTCTTGAGATTCCGCGCCCTTGTCGTTGTTCCACATATTGGGAGCTTTATATCGAATCCTGCCTACCCTACTGTTTCGTTGAGCAACTAAAGACGTTAAACTCATAGACCGATTCTCGACATATAAATGCTCTACCCAAGGTGAACCCGCATCGCGTATTACGTTACCCACTGTTACTAGCAAGAAGGGGTTATAAATACTTTTTACTGTGAGTAAAAAGTATCCACGATTAATGTCGAGAACAAAAAAATAAAACCCTCTTAGAACAGTTGTCAAAAATAAAATGTCATGGCTTAGAGCAAAAATTAAAGTTGTTCAAAAATAACATTTTTTTATAAAAACAATCATGTTTTAACCATTATACACGGGTTCTGTGTATTTATATAAACATCTTTGTTACTAAAAATGGGTGATAAGTATTTTCAGAAATGGTCTCCAGTTATTCGAGAATTGGTGAGCCGGACTTTTAATTTTTTTTCTTTTGACGTCTTTGCCAACGCGACTACGCTGGTCACGTAGTTTTTAATTGATTAAAATTACTTTTGAATTATTATAAATCACAGACTAGAAATTGTATACAGAAGGTACACTTATACGACGAGATAATAACTTATTTGTGTGACAAAAGGGCAGTAAATATTGCATGACTTGGGTAAGTAAAGTCTCTGAACACTCACAATCACTATAGTCATACTTATATCAAGTAACAAACCTTTACAAAAAAGTCTTATAGTTATGAGAGAAAAGTGTTTATTGCTCCAATTATTATATTTAACTTATAAGTTATCTGTTATCTTGTTTTAGATGTAGGAAACGCGAGCTTATTGCGGGTTGGTTGATGTCACATGTCTTTGAATTTTTGGTTCTAAGACATATTTCAGTTTTCTTATGATGTTTTCCTTCACAGTTCAATATCAGTAATGTCCAAGATCGAAGAAGACTTATTTGAACCAAACCATAGCATGTTGAGCAGTGGTGGCCCAGTGGTAGCGGCCTCGACTTACGAACTGTGAGTCGTGGGTTCGAATCCAGTCAGGCGCATTACTTTGTGTAATTTATTTCAACACCACTGCTCTCAAAACGGTGAAGGAAAACATCGTGAGGAAACCGGCATGTCTTAGAACCAAAAAATTCGAAGACATGTGACATCTACCAATCCGCACTGGGCACGCGTGGTGGATTATAGCCCATCCCTCTCCTAGAGAGGAGGCCTGAGTCCCTGCAGTGGGAACATTATAGGATGATGATGATGATGATAGCATGTTCTGTCTCAAACAAAAAAGTTGGCCTTCTGTGTTAAATTACTCCGTCAAGCTTTAAATAATGTGGTATGTGACAAAGATCGGTGTGTAAGGAAATTACAGGGGCACGTTAATAAGGCGTTTTTACTCTGGGAGGAGGTAGATGGTGTGTTTCCTAGTAAATTGCGTTTTCGTGCGAAACGGTACCGTGACGCTTTGTTGGATTTAAGCCGTTAATTGCTTATATTAGGCTTGTTTTGAGTTTCTGAGTGGGAACATGTTTTGTTATATTAGCGTGTTTTCTGTTTTAATGTCTCGAGAGGAATTTGCAGGAGGTTTTTGTTTCGAGTTTTATTCACAGAAAATTCTTCGGCAATTATTAAAATACGTTGTCATAAGTTGATGTCAAGTCAAGTCAAGTCAATCATTTATTGCATATCACATGTGTTTTACAAGATCTTAATAATAATAAAATAGTTCACATGGACCCTGTCGGGCACAACAATTTTTTTTTTTTTTACAATAGTGATAGTAGCATTTAAGGTACATTAGTTAAAATTTAATAAACAGTAAATTAAGAAATTTTTGAATTCATTTAAATAAGCAAGCATATGCAGTCATAGGAAAAAAAAAAAATTAAGACAATTAAGTAAAATAATGAAAGTCGGTAAATAGAATACAATAGTCAAATGCATCACGTCAAAATAAAATAATAATCAAATACTCAAAGTCGGCAAATAGAATACAATAGTCAAATGCATCATGTCAAAATAAAATAAATCAAATAATTAAAGTCGGTAAGTAGGGTACAATTATAGGCAAATGCATCATGTCAATAAAATAAAGTAATAATCAAAATATAATCACAATAAAATGTCAAAGATGTGGTACAAAATGTCAATAAATAAAAACTAAAATTCAATAAATAAGCAGTCAAAGTTAGTCCATTATGATGTCATCATTAAAAAAATCATTCAATGTGTAATAACAATTGTCAATTAATAATTTTCTAACTCGTTTTATAAATATTTTGTCATTTTGTTCCATTCTTATCGCATTTGAAATTCTGTTGTAAATTTTAATTGATGTAACGTGAGGGCTAGTGCTGTGTAATTTAAGCTTCGATTGGGGTACTAAGAGTGTATTTTCAAATCGTAAACGCGGTGCATATCGGCGAGGCTGGTCAGAGATTTTAACGTAGAAGTTCGGATACTGTCTAACAAATTTGCAGATTTCTAGAATATAAATTGATGTCAGAGTTAAAATGTCCAGTTTCTTGAAATGAGGTCTACAACTTTCGTCGTTTTCAATATGGACCAATATCCTGATACATTTTTTTTGCAGTATGAACAACTCGTTGATGTCAACACTATTTCCCCAAAGGATTATTCCGTATTTTAGCCACGCGTATGCATAAGCATAATAAGTGGATAGGGCAGTTTTTAAATCTGTTGTTTTTTTTAGCTCACGTAGCGCATATATGAAACTAGATAGTTTTGATTTAATTTTCTGAATGTGTGCTTTCCACGTCATATGAGTATCTAGCTCCAGACCTAACAAGGTAAAAGTATCCACACATTCTACTTTAGTACCTTCGAACGCAAAATTTATATCTAAAGGTTTTTTTTTATATGGTCTAAATTGCATAATTTTGGTTTTTAAAAAGTTAATTTCTAGGTTATGATCTTTCATCCAATCTTGTATAGTTATTATAATTTTATTTAATATGTCATGTAGGCGTTGAGAGTCATTACAAGAAATCATTATTGAAATATCATCAGCGAACAATACGCACGATTCCGTTAGAATTTTAGGGAGATCGTTGATATAAATCAAAAATAATAAACACCCTGCAACACTACCTTGAGGAATTGAATTTTTAACACACATCTTATTTGAACGTACATGGCTGAGTTGCCCAGTGTTATGATCCCAATGATCAATTTCTACGAATTGCTCTCGGTTTTGTAAGTAAGATGCGAACCATTTATGAGCTATTCCCCTAACGCCGATGCCGTATAGTTTGTCAAGTAGAATATTGTATAGTACTTTATCGTAAGCCTTTGTCATGTCGAGTAAGATTCCAATAGCGTATTTTTTATTATTTAAAACGTCCAATATTTGTTGTGTGAATTTATATGTTGCTAAAACTGTGGATCTTTTTTCCCGAAAGCCATTTTATGATTCATCAAAAATATTAAAATTTTCACAGAAATTATAAACGCGCTTGCACATTGCCTTTTCGAAGATTTTTGATGATGTCGGTAGTAGTGCAATTGGACGGTAATTATGTATAATATGTAAACATGTATTGTTAGAAACAGATAGATTTGGTCTTTATTCACATATTGTTAGGGTTCCGTTTCTTAACCAAACTTTGTCCGTCTGTCTGTCCTACCTTTTTTCTCAAGAAAGCGTAGAGGTATCAAGCTGAAATTAATTTCGAATAGGTACTCAATTCTGCTCCTGTGTTTAAAAGATTACGTTTAAAAATATTTTATTAACATAACATTTACATTTACTTTATGCTATGATTTATTTTGATCATTGATATAATAATATATTTTAATTACTTTATGCTTTCTTAGCTACAATATTATTGTACGTTGCCCTTTGTAGTTCGGAAACAAATTAAAAATTCCTTAAATAAACCAACTCATAACTCGAGCTACTTATCAAAACCGTTAAAATAATAAAATATATTTCCTTCCTATCATAGAATAGCATTTAAAGCTATGCCTATAATATATTATCATACGGAAGAAGTATTTTTTTATGAAGATAAGCAACATAAAGTAAATGTAGGGTTTCTGTGGTTGATGGCTGTTTCTGCAGTCGTTTCTTATGTTATCTTTATGAAGAACGAGCATTTATGCTCGCTTGATCATCGTACTCAATTATATGACAGTTTTAAATGACTTTATAATATGTATGAAGAGTTTCTGTGGAATATTCTCAAACGCGTGTTGTTTGTAGTAATATTATTTGCCTGTTTTTTTGCATTGTATTAGTGCCTCTAATTCTTGGAGTCTCCAAACTCTGGGTTCTCGAACTCCCGTTTGAAAAGAGGTGTTTGGGAATTTGGAACTAATTCACAAAGGTAAATCACGAAAATTCATTTGGGGCGGCACATAGCACTCGTCTGTTTGAAATGTTGAAACAAACTCATTTGTGAGTTTTGAAAAAATATATCCGAAAGAGTAACAAATAAACAGTAACAGCAGTAATCGCCTTATTACTGAAGTTTACGTTCCAATCTCACGTTTAATAGTAAAACAAGCAAACTAAACTAATTAAATCTTTAATTATGAATAAATGAATATTGCGTAATTTAAGTGAAAACGCAAGAGAAACAAATATTAGCGCGCTACGTTTGCCGAGGGTAGTTCGTGTGTGGGCGACCAAAAATTTCATATCGAAACATTTCTGGTCTTCGGAACTCAAGTTAATCATCATGTCGTCGTTCTAATAGCTAGTGATCTAAAAATGCAGAGTTTATTGACATTGCAGAGTTATACCCAAAGTCTGCAAACTGACACTTGCTATGTTTTGTTTGCAGACTGCCGTCAAAACCGCAGAAGTCTGCACACGTTGCTGACAGGTGCCTCTGATGTCATAAGAGTCGTGGCGAACAACATGTACTCAAGCCACCACCAGTGGCAGGGGGATATATTTGGCCATTCTGTATGTAAAATTGCGCATATTTTCGATATGTCAAACGTTCATGATTGAAACTCTGCAATGTCACTTTATAGTCTGCAATTTATCTACACCAATATTATAAAGAGGAAAGATTTGTTTGTTTGTTTGTAACGAAACTGCTAAACTGATTTAAAAAAATCCTTCACCGTTGCTTGGGAAGCTACACTATCCCCAGGTGACATAGGCTACTTTTTATCCCTGTAATCCCACGGAAACGGGATCTACGTTAGTGAAACCGCGTGACGTCCGCTAGTTTTATATAATTATGCAAAAACTTTTTACTAGTGATATGCGAACGTGTGTACAGACGGATGTGTGTAAAACTTACCAATATTGTCAGCTCTTTTTCACAACTTGAGTTAAACTAACCATATGATTGGATTTGAAAGTTTTGAGAGCACCTTCGCTGCACAACCTCACAAATCTCTGATGGAAAGAGTAGGCCTAGTGGTTTTTCATCATCATCATTTCAGCCAAAACACGTCCACTGCTGGACATAGGCCTCCCCCATGTTTCGCCACATTGGCCGTTTCCATGCGTCTCGCATCCATCAGCGCATCAACCTTGCAGCAAGCATATTTAGCATTAAAACTTGACAGTTGTGTAGGTAGACAGGGAACTATTTAAAACTAAAATTGATTTCATAACATTTGCAAGCACTACTGCAGCGCATGACGTTTTTGATTCGATCCCAGTTTGACCAAATGTTATTGCATTTTCATCCAGGAATTTCCCAGTAGTTTCCACGGAGTCTGGATATATAGGTACCCAGTTGATGGCAATAACTTTGCCCCCCTATTAAATGTTACTTAAGCACAACTGGCAAAATGGGGGTCTACTAAGGTACACCTCTACCTAGCCTGGCGTGAAATAATGTTGTTATTGTTCTCTCATGTTCCAGTTCTGCGTGTCACGGGCATCTTGTGCTGGAGCTCAGGATGGAGGGAGCCGTACCGTCGTGCATTCTGTCAGAAACTGGCTGCGAACACATGAAGAGGCTCAGGTAAAAGTAAAGGTGATAGATGAGTTTAAGAAAAAACGTTGCCCTACACTAGGAATTTCATCGTGTTAACCTTACCCAGTACGAACTAGATTGTGGAGGTAAAGCTGCAATCGGTTGAACTAGAAGCATGTAGGTATACTTATTTGTATTGATCGCAGCAAGATCGGTCTGACCTGCCTGTCAGGCTTCAAACAAGAATATTCCTTGGTTTTTCATCATCACCTGAACTACATCCCATGTGACAGAAAAGTATCCAATCAAAAGTGTGGTTTAATAAATCAACGGCTTTTAAAGAACAATGACTTTTAGCCTACTAGCTGTTGCCAGCGGTTTCGCTCGCTACAACTGGTAATAAGACAAAATCTGACTGACTGGATACTGATTAGACTTATTAGATTAGAGGTGGTAAGATAAAATTGGGATAAAAACTATCCTATGTGTTAATCCAGGTTATAAACTATATGTGTACCAAATTTTATCCAAATCCGTTCAGTAGTTTTTACATGAAGAAGTAACAAACATACACACTCACACACTCACAAACTTTCGCCTTTATAATATTAGTGTGATTCTGTCTAACTTCTGGATAAAGATATCTATCTGTTCCTTCATTTCTGAATCTAGCCAGTTTTACGGGCCACGACAGCAATAAGTACTATGACTGCTAGGAAAATCTCCACACAATGGATGCCTACAGACTGATGGATAGCACCGCAAAAGCTGGCCCAGAAAAAGGTGGTATGGCAACTTGGGAGGGACACCGCAAGGGTTGGGTGGAGGTGGCGCGAGACAAGAGCTCTTCTAAAGACTTTGGGAAGGATTTTACCCAGCTGCGTCTTTGCTCACCAGCTTCTTAGTGTTCTATCAGGAGCTGTTTCACTATCTTCTTAATAATATGTTTCAGGTAATGATAGCCAGTATTCTGGTGGTGGTAAGTCTATGGTGGTTGGTGCGGGTTGTTCTCACACTGCTTATAAACCTAATCTGTCCGTTATTGGTCGTCATTTTAGCAGTGGTAAGTATACCTTTATTTCAAATAATTGTAGATTGGCTTATTGTATCTCCAAGCTGGCCACGTAATGAATGCGCCCGGAGAGGTAGGCAATGATCACCACTCACTGGACGCCTGACGGAGCAAATCGCCGTTTAAGTAGCTGATAGCGAAATATTGATACGGATATTGCGAAACCTTGAAGTTTTTTTTTATAAGTACTCAGGTACAACCTACAGGAGTCTTAGCGAACCCAGACTTTTACTCTAACCGTCGGAATCGTAGACTCTATCGATTTACTCAATAACAACACCGTGATACAAAAACCGGGATCTTATCACACTATGCGAAGGTGGTGTGACGGTCTATACTTGTTTGCGGGTCGAATATGGCCAGATATTGCAGGATCGAGAGGTTTTAAAGGTGAAAGGAGACTCCTTTGCCCAGCTGTGGGAAACACAAACAGGCTAACAAAAAAAAAAACAAAGAAAGCTAGCGAAAGCTGTAAATTATTATACAACTTTCAAAATTAAATTATCCCAAATGAAAATTTGTGTTAAGTTTAACATAACGTAAACTATACCTAATAATTCTCTGAATTGCTTTACACCCACTTAATTCTGAACTGCACGAACCAAACAAATAATGTTGTTTAATTTCCACAGATATGCGTGCCCCAGCTACGAGCACCCCTGTTAGGTCAAAACTACCCTCTACTAGCAAACTTACTAAGAAGCATATTATTGAAAATGGCAGACACCATAAGAACTTTTTAAAAATCAATGATAATGATATTGAAGTGAAAAGTCTGGAGTCCAAATAATAATATTAGATTTTAAAATTATCTTTTCATTTATGAGTTGGTTGACGCTTTACTTAGAACTTGGCTTGAGTTAGAAGTACAAATAATAATTTTTTTTTAATTAAAAATTTTTATGGTTAGGCTGCATAACCTTAGACAGGCACATTTTCGCTTTCCCATTGATGATTAATGCCAGTTATAAGCAGGAAATATCCAGCCCTCTACACTTATATTATAAAGAGGAAAGATTTGTTTGTTTGTTTGTAACGAATAGGCTCCGAAACTACTAGACCGATTTGAAAAATTCTTTCACCGTTGGGAAGCTACACTATCCTCGGGTGGCGTAGGCTACCTTTTATCCCTGTATTCCCTCGGGAACGGGAACTACGCGGGTGACACCGCGTGACAACCGCTAGTTCAACTTTAAATTCTCGTTACTCGCAAGCTAATGAGTCCTTTGGTTGATTAACAGCAACAAATTTAACATTACATCTGTATTTTCTCACCCATATTTGACCTGGTATGAAGTCCCTTGTAATAACGGGCAGGCAGTGTTACCACCTAGAAATCGAATCAAACAGAAATAATAATCTGTAGTTAAACCTCCAATAGATGTGGCTCACTCCCTTGAAATGAAACAAGAGACTATTATGTTTTATTTGAGAAAATAAAATAAACGACACCACTTACCTGAAATATAATGTAAAAATCCTAGAAGTTTAGTGCCCCAATGAAATAAAAGCAGTAAGTAGTGAGCTATACATTTTTGAGTATCAGTAGTATAAAACGCCACCTCACAAAAATAAAAGTTAAATAAGACGCCTTGATGTTAGTTTTATTAGAAAATTTAGGATCATTTGCAGTTTTATCTACAGGTGCTATAGAAGTAATGGGGTGGGTTTAAAAGTATGAATTAGTGCTTGAGAAGTAGTAGTTTCATTATTTAATTATTTTTCTTTTATGAACTTTTCTAAGTTGATTATGATGTTAGAGGAGTAAGTTTAAAGTTGCGCCAATAGTGATGTTTCCAATAGATATATTAGCCCGGGTGCCATGGGCTATATAAATTTTAACAATTATTTTTATGACGGAATTTAAATGTCAAATAGTAAGCTCGAAAAAAAAAATTGAGATAATCATAACATGTTTGGTATCAAATAAAAGGTCTTGGCAAGTACATCAAAAATAATATGTATATTATATTATTATATACGCTTAGATTGCGGTCAAACAGTTCTCGCGGTCTAGTCTGTGTTATTTACTCATATTATGTAAATAACAAACCAACATTAAGTAGAATATTACATTATGAAAGTAACATATTATTACGTATTTATTGAATAACACACACAAATAAAATTCTAATAAAAATAAGTTTAAAGACACTAAAACCCGAATACGAATAAAAATGCAATCTAATAAAACCGCGGACTTAAAAGTAGAAAACAAGACAAATCGTCTAGTAAGTAGATAATTTGATGACTATTATAGAAGACAGTCGTAGTCGCATGCCACCTTGCTAATGGCAACTAGCAGCTGACTTCTGTATCAATGAGAACACCATGAAAGAGCATCAGGTATCAGTGGTATGCGACTACGCCATGCGACTAATTCAGATTTATTTTCTCATCTACCCTATCGCAGAAAAGTTGATAGAGATAAAACTGCGATGAGAAGTAATGATTTGCATGTGACTTGTTGCGCCGACCCCAAAAGAGTTGAAAACATGCAAAAAGAGTATAAGAACCCTATAAATAGGGTATTTTACAAAAAAAAAACTAATTAGTCCGTCTGTTAGATTATAGAAAAATATTGGACACGTGTTTTTGTTTTATAACAATAATAAAAAATAACAAAAATAAAACGTGTCAAAGATCATGAGTTCAATCTTTTGAAAATTAGTTAGGTTAGTTTTACATAGTAACCATGCTACAGTCCAACACAGTCCTGCGTGCAATGTTTACTTTAAATCTTATTGACAAATAACAAAGCCAAACGGGACTTGCTCTTGGCTTTACAATTTTATTTATTGCTGATATAAAAGTGGAATTATTCCCTTGGTTCACGACCTGTTGTTACTTTTGTACTGGTGTTACGTTTGAACCAATACTGTTACTTTGCAGTGGAAATAAACCGGCGGTGTCGACAGGAGTTATTCCAGGTGCCTCGCGAGACACCTATACGATCGCAAGTCTAACTGTGGGTCGTAAACTGGGAATTTGTAACAGGGTTGGCAATAGACTGGGAAGCTAACGTTAGCTTTTTAAGCTACGTTTGTTAGCTACTTCGGCTTTGAGGTACAATTCCCAAAGGCTCGGAAACGCAAACTTGTGCAGCGATGCGACGCGTATGTACACATTCGTATGCCAAGTCGCTGCTGTAGAGATCTAGCCATCATGGTTTTCACAAAGTGCTATTCTATAATAAAAAGACATGTTCGTAGTTTAGTGTTAACATCATATCCTGATAATAATGTAACCTTTGTAATCCCCGAAGCGTTAGAGAAAAGTGTACCTAATGGTACACCAATGTAATTTAAGTCCTTTGTAACAGGGAGTAAGCCTATTACCATCAATCAGACTCCGTGGCTGCTAGTTAGAAGTTCCTGATGGGAAAAATCCCATTAACACTTTGCTTGACCCGCGAATACAACACAGGACCTCTTGCTCAGCAGTCGAGCTTGCAATCATTAGGCCAAGACAGGCGGCGGAGAGGGAAGAAGAGCATGCCTCTCACTCTACCTGTATCAGAAGGGCAGCCGGCTTAACAATCTCCAGCCACCGTAAGTTGGGGCCTGCGGGTGGCAAACTTAGGGCTAAAAAATCTGAATACGTTTAGGAGCACTTATATTTAGAGATACTTTGCCATCTGTCACACAGTCCCTGGTACGTGACGAGGGTTCCTAGATCGGCTGGATATTGTAAACACGGTTCGATTTAAGTACATGCCTACATAACTTAGGCGTTTCTCCCACCGACAACGAGGAAAGTTAGGTTTATTTAGAGTTATTGTTAAAATTATTTTTCTACGTTTCAACATCTTAGTGAGTAAATGAATTTGTGTTTTAACCATACTAGTCCTAGAACTAAAGAAGACATGTGACATCTACCAACACACACTGGGCCCGCGTGGTGGAATATAGCCAAATGTCTCATGGCCTTAACATTCTGAAACTGTGAAGAATTAGTTTAATTACTTCTTATCTCGGTAGTACGATTCTGTGAGACAATTACCGAACTACACGCGTTTACAAGTTAGTTCGATATAATGAACGTGACATCGTTCACTGTAACACATGAAACGGACCGCGGAGCTAGCGTAACAAACGTACATAGCACACCCAAAGTATTAAACCACACATCTAAAACAATTCTTACAAGAACACTTGAGCCGGGCAAATAAACAAAAGTGCGACACCTCAAGTTTCAAGTGCAGTTTACAATGCTTGGCAGCCGTCGACGAGCTCAACTCAGCTCAGACGAGCACTCGAGAACCTGAACACAAGAGCGATTGGCTATGAGCACCTGCATTAAGCTCGTATTTGCTCTGTTTGTGCTCGTAAACATGGAAATTATTTCAGGCGGGATGTGGTATGAAGGTATGAATGCGTCCCGTCGGGTTGTTGTAAGAGATACCGCGGCCGCGCCATAAAGGGCTAAGCAGGAACATGTGTGGTTTTTAGTCAGTAGAAGTCTGACACTCCCTTTCGCTGTGCCCAAGAGCGGGAGGGGTTATTTGATGGGTGTCACACCACAATGGCTCATGGCATGTCCTAAGCGATTTCTGTTTTCTGGATTATTCACAGTTACTGTTGCAAGACGTGTCGTTTCACCGCGTAGCTTATGGCCAAGAAGTAAACGTTAACTTCAAAACAATTGCCACCGTTTTACAAGCTTTTCACACACGTCGTGTTTGTACCGACCTTAGGGACCAATATCATATCTATAGCCCGGACAGATGCTTCCAAAAGTGATGTGATTTTGATGGCACACTTTTGTAGTAACATTACTTCAGAGTAGAGATGGGCTAACTATGACTTTGGCCGCCTAGCCGACTGGTCGACTAGACCAAGCCTATCACTACTTTCGGTAGATTTGGCATCTGGACTGTCCTTTTCGTTTCATGACGGCTTCCCGATTACATTGAGTACATCTTACAATGTGCTCTTTCGCACCCGCATAAGGCCATGGAATTTCTACTTTAAATTTATTATTAATTATTATTATTATTTTTATTATTATTTATTATTATTATTATTTTATTATTATTTTATATTTTTTAAGTTCAAATTACATTTCTCTGGACTTTTTTATTGAATCTAAATTTATAATCGATTCGATCGATCAAGATTCCTATATTATATAACAAACTGTAATACAAAAATAAATTATAAACAACAAAGGAAAAATCATTTCAATCGTTATATAAATAAATAAGTATTATAAATTATTTATTATTATTATAAATTGAGTCGATTAGTCGGCGGTTCTTGCCGAGTACAAAATTGGCAGTCAGTTATTCGGCTTTCCTGACTAGTCGTCTAATATTTGGTACATCACTTCTTCAGACTATTTCGTTCTGAACGCCTGGGAAATCACACGTGTGTGTCATTGTTGGAAAACGTTTTGTGTGACTTTGGAAAGGTCAGGTAAAGTAATTGTGTGGAAAAGCTAGAAGCTAGTTGTGGTTTTAATTTGTTTTAGAGACGCTTGATTTTGAGGTGAAGAGTGAAAGGATTTCATGGTTTTAGTGTAATTGGCAATAAATTTGAAGGAAGTTTTTGTTATTTAAAAGTGTATTTGCGACCAGTTTGAAGCTAAATATACTAGGTACTAACCAAAATATAAATAAAAACTACATGTTGTACAATTTTGATAGCACCAAAAGCGAAACACCAGAAGAAGCCCAATCGAAACGGTAACAGACAGCTGTAAATTTTTAAATGTTGTAAATTTTTTCATAGCTTCATAGAAAATTTGACGCAGCGACCTGTCATCGAAATCGAGCGACTATGTCGCTGCGGTATTTGGCTATTGTCGCTTTCGTACCTTGGGTAATTTATTAAAGGATCTTACAATAGTTCGACTTAGGTACCTTATCTATAACAATCTGTTTGCATTTAATTTTTGCCACCGGTAACTAATGATTGTAATGTTTTCCAAAGTACAGTTCTGCGTTTGTCTCATCTAAGTAGTAGTCAGTAGTCATCCACATCTACGACTCTGTCTCTCATTCTTTATTTTGAACAAAGTATCTCTTCTAGGTTCTTAAGAGGAAGAGCAAAGTAACAATGATTGGATTGTGACCTATAGGAAGGATTCTGAAAGGCGGCGCCGACACCATATAAATTGGGATAAGGGCATGTCAATCCATAAATTTCATAGTCCATTTATCCTTTTAACTTCGAACCATGGCTTGCCCACCTCCATTTTAGTTTTTGAAAACAGAAAGTAATATTACCAAATATTACCTTGATGCTTGAGACCTTTGATACGAGTAATGTCATAATCAACGCAATCATAATTATCTCCAGAGAAAGCGCTCTGAAGTATTAATAATAACTAGTTTATTTTAAAGAAACAAGAACCCTATCACCAAATATATTTTTTTGAGAATAAGACAACAGTATTCTATTACTCTTCCTGTCGTAACAGCGGTTGGGTAAGTTTATAGTTGACAATATCATTACTACGGGATAGAGCGTAATGAAATACTAAACTTGATCGTAAACCGTTAAATTGTTGCCTTTAAACCTGGCACTGTTCGGTTTGTAGTACACTGGAAGATATACTATCAGTGTAAATTTTATTCTGACTGCCTCTTTTATCGTGGCTTTAACGACAGAACCGCTGGGGTAAACTTACTATTGGTAGCACAGAAATAGATAGACCTATGAATTTCTCAGTAGCAGGCAGAAGTTGCGAGTAAGGGTAATAACTGTGGGTTGTTCGAAAGAGATACCGCGGCCTCGGTACAAAGGGCTAAGAAGGAATATGGGTGGTTTTTAGTCAGTAGAAGTTTGACACTCCCTATCGCTCTGCCCGGAGCAGGGATATTGGTTGGTTGGTTAGTTCCCAATAACCAATTAAAAAAGTGCATACCTACAAGCACGTCTTTGATTGCATAGGACTCAAACAAATAAGAAATATGGAGTAATATTAGTACAAATACTGACATGTGATTTGTCATATGCCACTTAATTACAGACTCCAATCATTTGCAGGCCAGTGCTAATAATAGGCTTCCCTCAATAAGGGGATGTTATGTACTAGGCACCATGCTGACATACAAACGGCTCGGTGACCAAGACTGGATTATCTCGAGTCATTGACTCTGCTGTTTGTGACAGTTTATTTAACGCCAGTCCTAAAATAGACGCGCAAAATGTTTGGTTTCTATTAAATCTGTTATTTTAACTGTGCGGCAGCGACTTTTTCTCGTCGTTCGTTTTCGTCTATGTTCACCTCATATATATAAATTTCTTTATATACTTAACATTTGAATATCTCTGAACACTTAAACGCAAAAAAAAGAATTCCATAGAAGACAAAACTTGAATAATTACTTTTATTATAATGCATTGCAATTTATTTGAAGAAGTATTAATATAACGACGATGATTTTGGTATTTACTATTAAATAGTGGAGTAAATCATAGCGTGTAATTGACAGGCGTGTTGCACCGGCCGCTATCCTACTAATATTATAAATGCGAAAGTTTGTGAGTATGGATGGATGGACATTTGTTACTCTTTCACGCAAAGACTACTGAACAGGTGTGGATGAAATTTAGAATACAGATAGTTAACAACCTGGATTAACACATAGGATGTTTGACTGTTTATCCCGGTAGTATGATCCCGTGGGACAGTTATCGAACTCCACTCGGGCGAAGCCGCTGGCACAAGCTAGTCGGATATAATACCATGGGATAGGAAGATGATGAAGTGCACGAGCAATTCCTATTTTTCATTATTTCTGAGAATTTTTGTCATATCTTACAATTGTCATCATTCAACTCCAACGTCAATTCCCAAATCCCAGTTCATAAAGTTATCTCAGAATTCATAATTTCCCAAACTCCATAACGTGACCAATTCAAACTACGATCACCAGAGTTGCATGTCTTCAAATCCTTCCCACATAACGAGACTGTTTCACCAACTGCCAAACAGAATTATATCATCAGAACTCCATTCCTTACAATCGTTATATCCCAGGGGGATGCAAACTATTACCACGTAATAGATATATGCAGAAGGTTAGCTTCAAGTCATTAGCTTGAATGCATGCACGAGTGCAAGTGCATTTGCGACTAGCATATCTTTGAGATCGTAGTACATAGTCTTTTATGTGGATTCTCCAATAGTGATTAAAGGTTTGGTAAGCTAGAAGCAATGAGCTGGCCATGTTTGTCAGTTTAGTGGGACATGTTGGGGTGTGTAATAAATAATAATTTTGTGGTGTTTTGCAATTTTTATATAAACTCTACATCTGGAGAGAACAGAGGGTTATGTCAAACGCCTACTAAATAAAATCCCATTGTCCCTACCCTACCACTACTATATATGCGCATTATGCGCATTAGCGCGCACACTGGACCACCGAACGCGCATCGACTGTCATCGTGAGACATGCTTCCCAGCTAGGTAAACCGTTGATCTTAAAATGGCGGCTGAGTCAAACTACAAGAAGAAAAACTGTCTCTTATGATGCAGCTTCGGAAAAGTACGTCAAGCAGTAAGTTGATTAAGGTACCTACATATTCATGTACGTGCGTCAGCTTCCTAAAACGTTGGCCTTCTGTATCATTCTTACTGCATGCTATCGTCCAGAGGCAAACCGATCCGGATTCCGATTGGGAAGCAATTGAATCGGTCGCTGCGTTAGTTCCGGCTATTACCTATTCATAGCTTCGTACTGGACGACCGACCTAAAACATTGGTTTTATAGCCGATGTAATGTCTTGCAGCCTCAGCTATTTTAGATGGGCGATAGATGGAATTTTTGAAGTGGTTTTGAAGGAGTTATGGGTAATTTTTAGAAGTTTATTATATTTGTAGTTCAAAGTGATGGCATTTATTTATTTATTCAGTAACACATCATTTGTTTTAGCACAAAAGTAGACATAAATTGCTAATAGATTTTTTATTTCATAATGCTAAGTTTAAGTATTGTGAAAACATTGTACAAGTGAGATGTTTGCAAAGCACTATTTAAAAAAAAAAAAAAAATTAGAGATGTATGCGAAAGTCGTCTGCCAAATTAAACTTTCTTAAAATTGCGAACTTGACAAATCGAATCAGGATCGAATTTTAGAAATCCTTATATAGCGAATTAGTGACCACTCATATATTATGTGGTATGCTTCCAAAAGCTTACCACTTAATATCATCATCTGCCTAGCCTTTTCCCAACTATATTGGGGTCGGCTTCCAGTCTAACCGGATGCAGCTGAATACTAGTATTTTACATGGAGCGACTGCCTATCTGACCTCCACAACCCAGTTAATACTAGGTAATACGATACCCTTTGGTAAGACTGGATGTCAGACTTAACGTGGTTTCCGAGGCACGGAGGGAACTCGGTATGTAATGGGCGGTCACCCATCCACAGATCGACCTAGGCAAGCGAAGCTTAACCTAAAGATCGACCCGAGTGGCAGTTCTTATTAAGCCACAAGCTCCTCCACCACTTAATATATTAGTCACTAATTCGCTATATAAGGATTTCTTATACAAAATTAAATGCTTCTGGCTTCCAAATCAAACAGTGTATGCTGCTCGAAGCCTGTGAGTCAGTAAATCTAATAATTCAGCTATCTGCGTAGATTCTATGTTGTCTGGAAGGAATGCTATCTGTTTTTATAAGCAATACTTTGTGGATGCTAAAAAAACTCTTAATAAGAGAAAAAAGTTACACATTCTTTTACGTGTTTTGCTCAATCTGTAAACTGCGTACTTATATAAAATTTTATTATCTAAGGCGGTAGTCGTAAATAAGAATAATATAGAATATCGCACATCTTTACAAGTTAGTGTTCGGATGTAAATATTTGCGCGGGATGCCTATCTTCTGCTTAGTCAACGGAATTTCATATAGGGATGGTGTTATGTTGACGGTTATTAAGAAAAGTTTTTACTATAATTGATTTTGATGATTTTATTACTCTGGGATACCCTACTTTACAAATAGAGCCTCTGCCTATTTGACCTACGACAATAATGAATAACTATGCCAAAAAAGTTGACATGGCGCGGAAGTATGGCTCAGTATTATTGTTTTTTTCATTTCTCTTCCTCAGTACAAATAGAAATGGGATTCTAAAGTCTCTTTTACATCCCGTGTCGGGGCTGCGGGTTGCTGTAAGAGATACCGCGGTCTCGACATAAAGGGCTAAGAAGGAACATGGGTGGTTTTTAGTCAGTAGAAGTAAGTCTGACACTCCCTTTCGCTCTGCCCAAGAGCGGGAGGGGTTATTTGATGATCCCCCTCCCCCAAAGTCTCTATTACATGGAACCTAAAATATAAATTGCGAAATATGGGTGTAGTTTAAGCATACCACAATCCAAAGATTATAGACAAAAAGACTGTTATGTTACTTATTGTTTATGTCAAAAAGACTTTGTTCCATTAATTTACTGTATCCTTCTCTGATAACACCATCCAAATAGCTCCGCGCCCAATATTGCTCGTTGCCGAACTTAGGGGCGGTCTAAGTTTTTCAACTACAACCCGTATTAGAACCCTTGCTTGTCCCATTGTACATACCAACCCGTCCCACCGTGACTAGTGTTTTGTCATTCAGTGACTCGGTCCTTTGGCGTCGCTTTATTATTGGTCCTTTGGTCGGAGCCGCTAAAAGTCATGATATGAGATGGTATGGTATGTAACTTAACATTTTTACTGTTAAAAGACATTTCTAACTCGAGTAATTTGAAGATGTGCGTATTTACATCTTTTTGTGGTGCTGCGTGTGTAAATTTTTGGCATATTGAGGTTTTTTTTTTCTTTTATAAAACTGATTAAAATGAACTTGGGAATAGTGTAGCTCTTCATCAGCAAAACCAATTTATGGATCAGTAAGTAGTTTAGGAATGGACTATGACGACATGGTTGCCGTCTGCGGTAAAATGTGGATGAGATTTACACAGGACCGTGGAAGATGGCACAAGAAAAAAGAGGCTTTAACCCAGCAGTGGCCGAATCCAGGCTGTGGATGATGGTGAATTAGCAGATAGAGCGGTCTTAGTTAGTATTAGTTGTTACATGCTCAAACCCACAGAAACCCAAACACAGGCCGTACAACACAGTGATTGAAAGGAGGTGGCGGAACGTGAGAGGGAGAGAACCTCTCGTCCCAGCCGCCGGAGACGTTCCGAGCGTCGGGGGCTACATGATGGCTTCCGGCCACCGCAGAGGCGGGCCTGTGTACGGTGAATAATGGGCTAGCTCGCCATTCGTCCGTCTTATGATGAAGTGTTCGTGTTCCACGCACGCCTCAAAGAGAAGCAAGGGCCGACGGCCGTTGGGGCTGCGGGTTGTTGGAAAGAGGTACCGCGGCCTCGACACAAAGGGCTAAGAAGGAACATAGGTGGTTTTTAGTCATTAGAAGTCTGACACTCCATTCTGCTCTGCAGAGCGGGAGGGGTTATTTGATGATTTCCCAACCCACAAAGAAAAAAAGGCCGTACAAAGGACGACGTAATACCTATAGGAATAACGGTAAACATATTAGTTTACACACACATACTTGCGTTTGTATTGAGGTTCCGGAAATAAATCGCTCAAACCGGCTCAACCATGATTGAAGACATCAAAAGTCAACCCATTCTTAGTACGTCTCCTTCTATGCCATCGCTAGTCATTAAATAAATTGAAATCACAATAGCGCCCCCTAGCCTGTTGTTATCCACGTCGTCTTAATTTCGGCCACGTTTGTCCCGCAACCGCAAAGCAATTCGGGGAGGCCACGGTTCGATTTATCGGCCATGTCTATTCGGCCTTCGCAAACTAGAAAGGGATATCTCGAAAAAATTATGTTCCTGTTTTTTTATTGTTTCTGACAAATTGAAACTTCTCACATCAGATAGACTCATTAAAGTAACCGTATCTTTATTGGGCATTTAAAATACGAAACATAACATTACGCTTGTAATCCCCGAAGCATTAGCCAGAGGTGTACCTGATTGTACACGTAGAGCGCCAGTTATGACGGCACGGTCGGCATAATGGCTCAAGCAGTTTACTGCTGCGCTAAGTGTCGCGGGGGGCGATCCTCGCACGGAACAAATATTTGTTTGGCCTACAGATAGTTGTTTCGGGTGTGAGTATTTGTGTATGTTAGTCAACCAGGCACAAATTGAGACGGCGTGACTACTATAAAAAAAAACCGGCCAAGTGCAGATGATGATGTGATGATGTTCATGATGTGATGTCAGACCACGCAATGTAGGGTTCCGTAGTTGCCCATTAAACTATGTAAACTTACTAAACTGATTAACTACCCAGCCTACCTGCCTCCGAACGATGATTTTTATTGTAATAATAAAACAAACTTACATTTGCAATTTTAGGACCTGCGCTCCCATACATTATGTACAGGAAAATATTTCATACAAGATACATTTTATAAGTTGGTCGACTATTACTCGTAAACTTGTAAAGCCCACTTAGCTGTTTTCTTTTATTTTCGTTATCTATGCTACTATCGTGAATATTTTTACATACACAACCCGTTCAGGTTTAACAAAAATGTGCACTATAAAGCTTAATATTTCACAAAAATCCCTTAATCGATAAACTGTTTGAGCAAACTCGCAATGTTTCTTAAAGACCTATCCAATGACATCCCACATAATGGGCTTTGCGAGAAAAAAAAATATCCCCTCTTTAATGTGTACTGGCGATAACCTAAAAAAACAATTACAATATTTTACTTTAGCACTTTGTCGGCGTAGCTCATTAATATATTCATGCTTAATTACAGCTTTCTAGTACTAAGAATCTTTGAGATATAGTGCGGACGGACGGACGGACAGACAGACAGACAGACGGACATGGCGAAACTATATAGGTTCCATTTTGACTACGAAACCCTAAAAAACTGAACAACTATTTGCGTATCTTGTGAATCAATCCTTAGACTTAACGCTTCATAATCGTGCGACTACTGGAAGTAAGCAATAATTTATATAACCAAGAAATAAGATACATCATTTCTCATTTTTGTACTGAAAAGAGAGTTTAGCTTTACCAATTATTCCCCGTTTTCTCTAATCTTATACTTGTTGAGTTACCGCTGTTTCGCTTATGCGGGCAGTGTTGGTATGTATTCACACCTTGGTACTGACATATAGACAGATATACTGAAGGCTTTGGAATGTAGGCAGACCTCGATGTGTGTGGAATGTTTCTCGAGAAGTACAACCTACGTTGTCATTTTGTTTCGAAATAAGGTCTAGATTCTTGTGACCTTATAAATAAGGGTTGAATTAATAACGTTTTGGTTTGAGATTTATTTCACACTAGCTGTTGCCAGCGGCTTCACCCGCTACAACTGGAAAATTATCCCACGAGAAGATAAAATCGGGATGAAAACTATCCTATGTGTTAATCCAAATTATAAAGTATCTGTGTACCAAATCTTATCTAAATCTGTTTAGTAGTTTTTGCGTGAAGAAGTAACAAACATACACACTCACACACTCACAAACTTTCGCCTTTATAATATTATATATTATATTATATTATATTATATTATTAGTGTGATTATATTATATTATGGTGTGATAGTGTGATTTCAGGATGCTTTGATACTGTAATTTTAATTTCGGTAAAATATAACTGATTGAAGTCAATTTAGTGTCAAGAATCACAAAAAAAATTGCAAACGAGAAAATGTTCGTTTTGAAGGACCAAAAAAAAATTCGTCATTTTTGTTGGAAGGACAAGTTAAAAAAAAAAAATACTGACATTTCAAAAAAGCATAGAGTGCGATTGCAAGGATATTTCCTAGCTTTCCAAAGATGTGTCAGTTATTCTATTAAACATAAATAATTAGCTAAAACAAGATTGACTTTGAAACTCCGATATTCACTCGATTAAGATTAACAATGGCGGTTATTAATATTAATAGCATAATCTTCTAACAAAACTTCTTCCAAATATAGTTTTCTTGTTTATTTTCACCCGAAAAAGTTATAATTACTTATGTTATACCGAGACCGATGCCCTACGAACTTTGCCGAAGTTTTCCGAACAAATTAGTATTCTTTCTGCATAGATTCGAGAATCGTCTTTTATTTTTTCCTGTGCCTTCGGGTTTAATTTTCCGGAGATCAGAGCTTGTCATAGCATATCTTTGTTAATTTGCGCGGAATTTGATAATACGGTAGGTGACTGATTTAAAAAATAATGATTCTGTTTTGTATGCCAGTTAGATTGTCGAAAAATGTTGGATACGTGTTTTTGTTTTATCAAATTAATAAAAATTGACGAAAATAAAAACGTGTCAAAGATCGTAAGTGGGGGCTGGTGACGTCACTTTCTGGTAAATAAATGTACCAAACTGTGACGTCGCGCGATTTTTTGAGGTACTGTATCGTATTCATTTATTGTTTACGTGAAAAAAGCGTGTCCAATATTTTTTGGAAATCTGTCTGACGGAGTGATTCGATTTTTTTAGTCAACTATCCAATTTTTTTGTAAACAAGAATTACTAAACCAAGTAATTTAAAAATCAGTAGTACTGACTTAGTTTTAATTGAGTAAGTTTTTCAATGTCCAATTTTATTGAAAACAGAATTTATAAGAATCTGTATTTAATTTCGTCTTTAGGGTTTTCTTGAAAGACTTTTTCTGCGAATCTTTTTCTTTCCATTTTTATGATATGAAATAAACCGTAATAAAAAGGTTTCATAACAATATATGACCTTTTTCCTAAAGCTTTTTATTTCGTCGAGAACTTTTCTCGATGAAAAGTACAATACATTTGAAATCAATTAAAAGTTATTTGTATGTAGGTTATTAAAAGTTGTTTTCTCGACCTTTTAGTATTGTGCTAAAATATTGTATTTTTAATGAATTTTTAAATATAACATTGTGCTTATATTAATTAAGAGGTGAAGCCTATATTAGTCACTAATTGAATGAAAAAATTAATTGAGTCTACTTTCATCATTATCACATATATATTCAAATTCAACTTTCCGACTGCTACTTAACTTGTATTAAACTAGTATTGAAATAATACCTAAATGAGAGTCAAATCCTCATATGTTCAACCCCTAGAGATATCAGAAATGCAGGCAGTCATATCAGTCTTTTTTGAAGGGTGGAAAATCATCAAATGTTTCCACCTGCTCTGGGCGGAGCGGTAGGGAGTGACAGACTTTCTATTGACTACAACCACCAATGTTCTTTCTTTTAGCCTTTGTGCCGAAGCCGCGGTATCTTTTTCGAACAACCCGCAGTCCAGTCATATCATCATTACACCCCGTTGTTACGATAATGATCAGTACGATGTTTTACTGAACAATTTCAAACGACATATTAAAATTTGACGTCGACAGCCACGCTTGCTGGTGGTACCGCGCGCGCGGACCAATCTGTTGGGTAACCCGACAAGAACCACGTGGTGTCGAAGAATTTAATTTGTGATCTTGATTCATTAACATTACATTCATGTTTTTATTTTTTTACTCTGCTCACTTGTTTTTCCAATTCACTGGTCATTGGCAGAATAGTCGACATCGGCTTTAATTGCCATTAAACAAAAATAGAATAGAATAGAATCTGTTGGGTGAAGCCACACTGACTCGAGCACTTATAGCTGTCCTCATAGCTTGTGACATTGATATATTTCATTGTTCTCTGAGTCAGTTAAAAAAATGCTATGATTGGAATTAGTTATAAAATTTAAATTAATATTGTTGTGTGTACACTATCGCATTAGGATTTTTTAAATTTTTGTGAAGTTGAATAATACGCTTTCTGAAGCATATAGGTTGGAAAGCGGGGTGAGACAGGGTGGTTTGACGTCACCCAAGCTTTTCAACCTGTACATAAATGACGTCATCGCCGAACTCAGTAGCAAACGTGTCGGGTGTTCGATAGATGGCATCTGCCTTAAGGTGGAAGCTCACATCTGGCCCGCGAAATTCTAATTTTCTTACGTTTTTGGCAATTTGCAGGCTAGTGCTTGGTTGTATGTTTATGAAAATTTGATTTGCGACTGTAAGACGTATGAAGTTACCGAATTATAACCATCAAAATTACTAACTACTAAAGAACGACGACTAAATTACTAAAGAATGACTTTTACATGCAAAAATCAATTGGCAATTTGCAGGCCAGTGCTTGGTTGTACCAAGCACTGGCCTGCAAATTGCCAAAAACGTAAGAAAATTAGAATTTCGCGGGCCAGATGTGAGCTTCCACCTTAACAACATTAGCTACGCGCACGATATGGTGCTGTTGAGCCCGACGGCGAGAGGTCTTGGAGAGCTGTTAGGGGTATGTGAGTCCCATGCTGCTGCATATGGTCTGGTATACAATGTCCAAAAATCCGAATATATAATGTTCTTTAAGGCCTGGTGAATGCCCGGAGTATTTACATAATATAACCCATAATGGCTTGTACATAAACCTTGTTGCAAAATTTAAATACCTGGGGCATTTCATTACCGAGGGTCTTGATGACGATAGGGACATAAAGAGGGAACGCAGGGCTTTGCTCTGAACAAGTAAAAATTACTTTGAAAAAGCTTTTATACCGGAAATCTGTGGGTAAAGTACGCCAAACGATCGCTGGATATTCCGCGCGTCCTGTATAACAACATCTTCAGGATGATGTTAGGGCTGCCTCGCTTCTGTAGTGCATCGGGGATGTTCGCATTGTATCGAACTGATGGCTTTCATGCCGTCTTTCGCAAGAAAACTGTTTCCTTGATCTGCAGAATGCGTGGCAGCTGTAACAGAATTCTGATGAATGTAGCAGATAGGTACTCTTCTCCGATTTGGGCCTCGTTTATTAAGCGGGTAATTTGAATGTTTTATTTTTATCTTATTTTTTTTTTGTTATTTTAACCTGAATGTTTTAATTTTATCGTATTTTAGTTTTCTATGTTTTAATTTTAATTTTGTATGAATGTAAATTTTAATATTATTTTGATTATTTTAAAGTTGTGAGTTCAATATTAATTTATTTCATTTTTTAATACTGACTTCACTTTAACTTAATTATTTTATTGTATATGGATCAAGTTGCCTGAATTAAATGAATATTATTTTTATTTTTATTGGGTAACTCTGTAACGAAAGTCGGAAGATAGAGAAAATAAATAAATAAATTTTGGGATCACATGGTAGTTTCAAATTTAATCTATACAAAAAAAAACATAAAAACAGTGGAATGTTAGTCTGTAATTAAAACTTTTACTGTAAAATATCGAGCATGATAGCACTGTGTCATCGCTCAGCCCATTACTAAAAACGATAGCAAGATTTTCATTACAATTTTTTTTTTGTTAGCCTACTGACCTGACCTGAATTTAAAGGAGGCGTTTTTGATTAAAGGGGATCATAGTGGTCTAACCCCGTAAGGGGCAAACAGGAAAAGACCCACAAATCATGCCCGGGGCCTTTTTTGTACGTGTCTAAAAAAAATCAATTTTTTATCCCATCTCCTCAGGGTATAAGCTGCAATGGAGGACCTCTTATCTCTCGGAACATGGATGAGTGAGTAAATGGAGTACTAACAAGTTTGTGTCGTTTTTCTTTGTCGTTAGGAAGCGTTTATATTTAGATAGTTGAATGGATTCCGTGGTATATTTAGATGGTAACCAGCAATAAAAATAAAAATACATGTATCAATACTTAATTCATTAAGAGTGATTTTATCGGTCTTCAAAATAAGATGTCAAAACTGCGTATATTAAGAATTATAAAGCCTCAAATAGCTAAGACGCGTCACATTCGTTAGACACAAGCATCAGCAAATGTGTCCTCAGCGCATGTTTTTAAGATGCACGGTTTGTGTTCGCGAGAGGACATTATAACCAGCACACAAACTGCTCCCTAACCGCTTGCGGACATTTCCAAAGGTGTTCACATAAGGTGACCTATTTCTGTTATTTTTATATTTAACGAAGGTAGTTCAACTATTTCGGGTACATCGTTGTCAGAGTCCAAGTTCGACATGGTGGAGGTACGAAATAATTGTCCCAACAATTGTACAACCGCCTATTTCTTTACTTCTGATAACAAATTAACAAAATCTTAAACGATCAAGCCGATGGAAATGGATTACCTATAGTACGGAAACGCGGTAAGTTCGATACAGACGGGCAGCTAATGTCAACGACAACCGACCACTGACAGCTGATAACTGACAGCTGACAACTGACAGCTGCCAAACTAGACCTGCCACGCTCTGTATCGACCTCACCCAAGCACGCTGCTTGATGTTTCAACAAACGATGATAGATGGCGTTATTCTAAATTAACAATAATCAATAACAACTCTAATTTATTGTGCCTCGGTGTTCATTCTGCGATATTGTCCTTCATTTGGCATCTTTCTTATTCAGTCTTACCAAAGGGTATTGTATTACCCAGTATTAACTGGGTTGTGGCGGTCAGATAGGCAGTTACTCTATGTAAAAGACAGGAAGCCCATCATAGTTGGGAAAGGCTAAGCAAGATGATAATGATTTAACATCTAAAACGACCGATCAGTAAAACGTTTAACCACAATATAAACAAAGAAAGAAAACACAATCAATCAAGATCCTCATACCAGATCAGATCAGATCAGATTGATCTAATCATATCAGATTTCATACCATTTTAATTTACAAACTAGTTCATCAAATCGTTACTCCACACAGCAAACTCTCTACTCTGTGTTACAAACAACATGGGTTCACATCTTCGTATCTTATACGTGTAGTATCGCCGCGCGTTGACAAAGGGTCCGAGAACACTTTGATTTGGGCAAACACGGCTTTGATATAAGTTGTTTTCACACTGTTTTACTGGAAAAGAAGCTCAAGATTTAGTGTAAACAAGCGTAACCGGTTTATTTTTTTGGTGTACAGGCTTATGAGTTTTGTATTTTTAAGATGGTACAAGATTTTTCCATTAACCATTTTTTCTTTTTAAGGAACTTTATTTTTCCTTTTATTTTTAACTTTATTACACGTACCTTATATTTTTTCGTTGACGATTCGAATAATGCTAGAACTTGGTCCTGCTGTACTACGCCGTAGCTCGCGTAGCACTTACGGCGTAGCTGACATCGCTACGCCACAGCAATATTTTTTTTTAACTTTTGCCCTCACTAGGAATTTCTCCTGTATCGTGAATGCGTTCACAAACATTTAAACTCAAATACACAAATACCCCGACCTGGAACAACTATCTGTAGGCCATACAAATATTTATTCCGTGCGGGGATCAAACCAGCGACACGCGGCGCATCAGTCCATTGCCTGAGCCTTTGCGCCAACCGTGTCGTCAAATTTATACCAGGATGTCATTAATAACATTTAATACTCTTTCTTATTCATGTTTGGACACCATTTCAAAAAGAATCATTACTTTTTCAAAAATAGCCAATTTATTCAAAACGTAAATATAAGTAATATTAAATTCACCGCAAGCCGCATCGTCCATTAAATCATTTTTCATCTGAATTAATTCTGCTCGCAACACTGGACATGAAAAGGCTATTCGGTTTAATTTATAAAAAGCATAAAGGAACCATGGAGATTTTCGTTTTAAAATTAAACAATGATTCCTATAAATATGAATTATAGAGAGGGCTTTTCTGCACATCTGTCATAAATTGGTATTTTTAATGTTAATGCATATTTGGCGAGCACAATTAAAACAAACAAAAACCTGGAACACATTCAAATTGTGGTTTAATTTGACTAGGCACCACTTAAGCACACTTCAAAATAAATTAACTTTTATTTTGGACAAGCAACTTACAACTTATTTTTATTTGGGCTCATGTTTTCCGTGAGTCGTCCCCTCTTTGCTATAAGTCTTCAAAGTGCAGTTAGAGCTGGCACGTACTCTGCAGACTGCTATCTAACTTTAGAACTACATAATTTCATCTCAACGTTTGCTAAGAGATAAGAGCATCTAACTTCAGACCAGATTCTCTAACTAAATTACCACCCACTTAACGCCTAAAAAGTTATCAGGCAACACCCAGAAAAGCTTATGAAAACTAAATCCCAGTAATCACCTATAAGTATTTTCATTTCACCAGAGTTATTCGCTCAGGCCCTGAAAATGTTCGACACTCACAAAACTCGATTTAACTCTCAAATTTTCCTGAAGTATGAAATTATTTTATACCCCGTCATGCTTCAGTCCTCTGTGCTTCGCCCCACCGTGCTTCGCTTTTTAATGTTACGTTCCCGTGAAATGTTTTGTAGTAAAACTCTTATTGCCTGTGACAAACTCAAAAGAGTAATTAATTTTCTGTCGTGTATGTTTTAATACACTAAGATATGTTATAAACATTTACGTAGCATAAAGTACTATGAAAGGCTTACATGAGAAGATTGCATTTATATGAGGGAACTGAATTTAATGGTCTCCCTTGTGTTACTGGTTTGAGTTGCGATAGCATAACATGATGCTTGTAATTTTTGAAAGATTAAGCAGAGTTGTACCTAACTCTAAACCAACATTTGGCTAGTTATGTTAAAATTTGGTGTAGTGCGGGCAAGCCTTTTGCCATCAACCGAGCACTAATCCAGAACTCATAGCTGCTATTGAGAATTTTTAGATGGATAAACGCAATATTACCCAGTACCTCATGCTCAGGGGGTCTAAAATGGCCACTTTAGCAGATCATAATATGAATTGCGTTAAAAAGCGTGAAATGGACCTTTCATAATAGTAACTGCGCCTGTGATCATTTAGGAAAATAGATTTAAGTAGCAAAATAATATGAATGGCGTTAACATTCGTAAAATGGTCACAGAAGTAGTGACTTTTATGAAAAGACCTATTTTACGCTGTATAACGCAATTCATATTATGATCTGCTAAAGTGGCCATTTTAGACCCCCAGAAGTGGCGATTGCGATCACTACACCAATAAGATAATTATAGTCAGTTTCGTTGCTGTATTAAGTACCTATTTTTAATTGGCATAGGTTATTTCAGCCACATTTGGGTAAGTTATTATTTGATCTCCAATTTAATAACATCATGATTTGTGAAGTCAAGGGACTACAAACCATATGCACCACTTTTGCTATGGTATCCTCAAGCCTTATAACTATCTGAGCGTTCGTGCTCCACGCGCACCTCTAAGAGATGTCAACAATATTGCAAGGGACTAGGCCTGTCAGGATTGCGGGTTGTTCGAAAGGGATACCGCGACATCGAACACAAAGGGCTAAGAAAGGACATGGGTTCCTTTTGTCAGTAGAAGTCTGACTTCCTTCCGCTCCACCCAGAGCACGAGGAGTCATCTGATAATAACCTAACCTCAAAAAAAAACTGGCCAAGTGCAAGTCGGACTTGCACATGAAGGGTTCCGTACCATGATTGAACTAATTTCTGCTTGTTTTTCAGAATTTTAGTCTTAGTAGTTTCGGAGATAAGGGGTGTAAATGTTCGGACGGACATACAGAAAGACAGACAGACAGATACAGGAAGTGATCCTGTGAGGGTTCCGTGTTGAGGTACGGAACCCTAAAAAAAGCCTTAAAAGTAGGGAGCCAGCAAAAATCCTTCTTACGTAATTAAACGATACATTCATCGATAAACGTCCACTACAGAGGCTTATCATGTCCCGAGCCCTAAATAAACCCTTGCTACGGCGCTAATATATCACGGGACCCGTTGGCGACCGATGCGATACGGTCATTACCCTTATTTATTGTTTTTTCGTGGCCGGCCTAGCGTGTGGTCTTTCAATGTTTCAATTATGCAAATGTCATGTCTTGATTTAATTTGATTGATTAAGAGAAGTTTAGATTGTCAATCGGAGTTGAATTCTGCGGTTTCACCCGCGTAGTTCCCATTCCCGTGGGAATACAGGAATAAAAAGTAGCCTATGTCACCCGGGGATAGTGTAGCTTCCCAACGGTGAAAGAAATAAAAATCAAATCGGTCCAGTAGTTTCGGAGCCTATTCGTAACAAACAAACAAACAAACAAATCTTTCCTCTTTATAATATTAGAAATTGTATACTTTTTTAGTTTTTCCATGGTTTATACACTAAACACTAATTGTATTCTAAATTTGAAGCTTCTATGTCTGCTAGAAGTGCCTTAGACTTTTGATGATCGATCTATCATCAGTCAGTCAGTCAGTCAGCCAGTCAGTGAGTGACAAAACCAAGGAACTTTGATTAGTTATAATTCTTAAACTACTGGTTCAAATGGGATGAAATTTGAAAAATACCGTGTTCATACAATGCATCATTGGTGACTAAAAATTCAGGCTTCTAGTTTTATCCACAACGAAGTTATAGGAGGTCGAAAATGGCCTGAACTGGTTGAGAAAAGGATGGTACGGCCGTGCCGCTTTATTGCTCGACTTGCAGATGTCCCTACAGACTACGAAAATGATGGCTATGTCATGGTAACCTTTTGCACACTGTCTCCATCTATTGTTTCAGCAGTGTCCGATTAATTTCTAAGGACCATACAATGTGATTCATGTTATCTTGTCTAAGTTATGTGGACGGCGATAGCTCCTTTGTTACAGGTAAAGTCAGTCACCAACGATGCGATCCGATCGGCGGCTGCATAGCTGAGGTTCATTGTCTCTACCAATTTATTAGGCACGTTGATAGGGGGTCGATAGTATGTGTATCGAGTTTGCAAGCGAGCTTGGGGAAGTATGTTAAATATTCAGTCAACGACGTTGGGCCAAATCATTTATACAAAAAAGTTTGAAACTGACATGATTACTAACATTATTATTAACACTGAAAACAGGGTTTCACCAAAAAAATCTAATTAGTCCGTCAGATAGTTTTCAAAAAAAGAATGGACACATATTTTTTTTTTCACGACAACAAAAGATGAAGACGATACAGTGCTTCGAAAAGTCGTGTCAAGTCGTGTGACGTCACAAGGTTAGTACTTTTTTACCCACAAAGTGACGTCAAAAGAGCCCACTCATGATCTTTGACACGTTTTATTTTCGTAAATATGTATATTTTATTAATTTGATTAAACAAAAAACACGTGTCCAATATTTTTCGATAATCTAACAGACGGTTCGATTTTTTTGGTGAAATACCCTATTTGTTTTGAGTTCCCGATCCAATCCGATTCCCAAATATTTTTTGTCAGTGTCGCAGTTCATCTTATCTTTAAATCGTTGGTCCTAGCTGTCATTTGTCTTTGACAGCCGTTATACGTTTCCAGAAATCTGGTTGCCTGACAGTCTTACCAAGGGTTACCCATTATGGTGTAGGTCAGATGTGCTCAACACCAAATTAAATACTGTACTTCAGATACAATATGTATCTTTTTATGAAAACCGATTTAAACTTACTTATTTGAGAAAAAGGGAGCAGCGGTGGCCCAGTGGTGTCGTCCCCGACTTACAAACAGTAAGTAGGTCGTGGGTTCAAATCTAAGCAGGCGCATTATTTTGTGTCTCATATCTCGTTCAACTTCAGGCAGGTGCCAACGTCTCCAAGTTCAAATCGATAAAATACTTAAGCAATTGTGCTGTTCGCATCGTCAAGTTTCGTAATAAAAATATGTATGGAACCCAGTGCTATCGATGTCAAGCGTTTGGTCACTCATCTAATAACTGCAATTTAACACCGAGGTGCGTCAAGTGTCCCGAAGCCCATCTTACAACTGAATGCCCTAAGATTAATCGCACTGAGCCTGCTAAATGCTGCAATTGTGGCGAAGATCACCCGGCTAACTTCCGTCATTGTAAAGAGCGTCAGAACTATCTTCAACTTTTACAAAAACGTCAAGAAAACACCAAAATAGCACAAGAACAGCGTCAAACCAAAATTTACTCCAAAGTCGACGGTCGCTCCTGGGCTACCATCGTGTCTACAAACGACAAGTTAAGTCAGAAAGCTCAACCCTTGCATGAAGCTCCCCTTGATCACACTACTTCTGAAATGCTAGGTATCCTCAAAACTATAAAATCTTTAAAAGACCAATTTAGTTTCTGTGATAACATGATGGATAAAGTTATACTTATACTTACTCATCTTGGTCAATATGTTTAGTAATGCAAGTGAGCTTCGTTTTCTATACTGGAACGCTGACGGGATTCGTTCTAAACTATCTGAATTTTTAAATTTGACTAGCGAACATTGTGTCGATATTATTTCACTATGTGAAACAAGATTAGGTGCGAACTATTCGTTAAATACGCCTGGATATACTTGTTACCGATGTGATAAGAAATCGAATGGTATTGGTCAGGGAGTCGCAATTTTAGTTAAGAACGATATTCCACATACGTCAATTTTTATTCCCCCTACGTGTAATCTTGAATGCGTAGGAATTCGCTTAACTTCACCTGAGAGCGATATCATTGTCATATCGGCATATAATTCACCCAACCTTCCATTAGCTACAAATGATTTGGATATCTTATTTGATTTAGGGCCAAAAGTATTAATTATGGGTGACTTTAATGCCAAGCATGAGTATTGGCACTGCTATCAAAACAACTCTCGTGGTGTGGTATTGTTTGATCATATGGTACTCCATGATTATCAAGTTTTTGGGCCCTCATCTCCAACATTGGTACATTATAATAACGCACATACTCCTTCCACGCCAGATATACTTCTCAGCCATAGTGTTAATTGCGTGTCTGAACTTCAGACCCTGCCAGCTTTATCATCCAATCACTTTCCAGTCCTTTTTACAGTAGGTTGTAATTTTATCCGTCATAGCTTTAAACAATACCGGTACTCAGAAGCTAAATGGTCTGAGTACAGAGCTTACTTGGATACGAATATAACATTAGGGACATCAACTTATAAAACTAAAACTAGTATTGATACTGTAATTGACCAACTTCAAAATGCCATCATCATAAGTCGTGAAATAAACGTTCCATCAGGCCCATCCTCGGTTAAGTCTTACACCTTGCCGAGACGCATCAAAGTCCTAATTTCTACTAAAAACAAGCTAAGGAAGACGGTTTTAAAAGAAACTAATCCTGCAATTAAGCGCATAATCAACAAAGATATTAACAACCTTAACGCTAAAATTAAAGACCTTATTCAAATTCATAATGATAAGATATGGAACGACAAACTGGCAAAAATAGATAATCCATGTACTGACATCTGGAGGATTGTTAAATCTCTAGCATATAAGCCTTCAGTAATTCCACCGTTGAAGTGTAAAAGTCGTCAATTAACTACGTCCCCCGCCGAACAGTGCGAAGTGCTTGCTGATACTTTTTACGAGAACATGAGTTTGACTAGGAACTGGACTAGTGATATCCTTACAGAGGCTGCTGTCAACAAATCAATGAAGAAACTTAATAATAATACAAATGACTATATTCCACCTAAACTTGTACATCCTAGAGAAGTATTGAAATTAATAAGAAATCTCAAAAGTCGTAAGTCTCCGGGCGTCGATGGCATTCACAACTGCTTACTAAAAAATTTATCACGTAAATGCATAGTATGCATAACAAAAATTTTTAATGGTTGCCTAGAAATTGGCTACTTTCCGTCTGCTTGGAAAATTGCCAAAATTGTAACATTCAAGAAACCAGGTAAAGAGGAAAGCTCACCTACTAGCTATCGGCCTATAAGTCTCCTACCATCTTTGGGAAAATTACTCGAAGGAGTAATCTCAGCGCGCTTAGCAAACGCTACAAACCATCTATTATTGCCTGAGCAGTTCGGATTCAGAAAGGCTCATTCTACAGCACAGCAACTGGCCAGGGTCGCAGAGCATGTGATGCATCACCTAAACATGGGTGAGTCTACAGGCATGATGTTGCTTGACGTAGAAAAAGCTTTTGATGCCGTCTGGCATGCAGGCCTTTTACACAAGCTATCTAAATATGGTGTTCCGATTGGGCTTGTAAAAATCATCCAGGCGTATTTGACGGATAGGTCGTTCTGTGTGCATATTGGCGATAGTGTGTCCAAACCTAGATCTATTCCAGCAGGGGTGCCACAGGGCTCCTTGCTCGGGCCACATTTATTTATACTCTTTATAAATGACATGCCCAAGCAAGCCCATACTCACCTTGCGTGCTTTGCTGATGACACAGCATCATTCACTTCAAATAAAGATACCGATTTAATAGTTGAACGGCTTCAGTTGTCATTACAGCTTCTCGTTTCATATTTTACCCAATGGAAACTAAAATTAAATTCTTCAAAAACCGAAGTAATAATGTTCACAAGGAAGCGATCATTCCCTAAAAGACGCATTAAAGTTGATGATTATACTTTGCCATGGCGTGTATCGACAAAGTACCTTGGATTATTGCTGGACAATAAAATGAACTGGACCAAAAACACTGAGTATTTCCGCTTAAAAGGCATAAAAGCTTTAAACTGCCTGCATCCAATTTTAAAACGGCGATCTAAAGTCAGCTCAAAGACCAAACTGAAAATCTATACAACCCTTGTTAGACCCTGCATTACGTATGCGGCACCGGTCTGGAGTAGCACATGCGAAAGTAATTACTCTAAACTACAAGTAGTCCAGAACAAAGCAATTAAAACCTCATTCAACACACCCTTTCGGACAAATCTTAAAAAGTTACACAGTCAATTAAATTTCCCAACATTAAAACAATTCATTTCAAAATTAACTAAAAAGTTTTATTTGGTAATTAACCCCAAACATCATAACCCACTAATTTCTACCATTGGCCAAACCCGATCTACAAACTTAAAATATATCGATAAATATCATCGGTACCGTCTCCCACATCACTACACACAATACGAATAACACGGCGAGTCGGCGACTGTCGACGACTAGACTATTTTGTTACGGAATGCAGGGTAGATTTTCAACGAATCACACACAGTACCCGAAGATTATTTGCATTATTGAATACTTATTGTATACTGTCAAAGTAAAACTTAATATTATCACTGTATGTGTTACAATCTTTATAAAATAATGTACCGTATTTATAGTATAAATAATAAAGTGTGTTTGTGTCTATTCAACATGCTGTGTATATTTCGACATGTTTAACGTAAGTAGTAAGATATATCTGATTTATAATAACTAATAAGTTTTATACATTACATATTGAATGTATTCTTAAATGTTTTATATAGGCGCCATAGTCTGCACAAAACACCTAACCATAATGTTAAATGCTTATAGAATAAGACCTACATGTCATTTATCTGTTTTGTTTATGTTTTAATAAAGAAAATTTCAAATCAATCAATCAAATCATTATTTTGTGTAATTTATTTCATCACCGCTGCTCTCAAAACGGTGAAGAAAAACATCGTGAGGAAACCGGCATGTCTTAGAATCAAAAATTCGAAGAAATGTGTCATCTACCAATCCGCATTGGGCACGCGTGTTGGATTATAACCCATCCGTCTCCTAGAGAGGAGGGCTGAGTCCCTGCAGTGGGAACATTTTAGGCTGTTAATGATGATGATGATGATTTGAGTAAAGGAATGAAATAGGCAGCATTAGCTAAAGTTATCAAATTCAGCCACAATCGAAAAGGACTCCTGGTACTAAACTCAGTACGCCTCGTATTTCATTTCACCTTTATCGTAATGTTCAAATCTCACAAGTTTACGACCTCGGCCGAACATTAACGGGATGATATCTTATTATTCTCTCCCATAATAACCAAAGACGTGATTTTATATTCAGCCGCGTTCATCTTAAGGGCTGAGATACATTAAGGGTTCATAATTATTTTGTAGATATTTCTTTACATTATCTAGCTTTGCGTCTTCCAGTTGTTTTGATTCAAGGTCAGTGTGATTCACTGGTAGTGTTGTCCAGATTGTCTCACCATCTTGTCTTTGCTTAGCAGTGGAATGATGCAATCTATCAGTATCAGGCTTGCATGTGACCCTAACTCGTCTGATGCGAAGCGATGAAGCGGCCTAAGGTAGAGAACGGTCCCCGTCTGGGCTACAGGTTGTTCGTAAGAGATACAGCGGCCTCGACACAAAGAACTAAGAAGAAACATGGGTGGCTTTTAGTCAGTAGAAGTCTGACACTCCCTTCCTCTATGCCCAGAAGGATTATTTGATGATACAAAAAAGGTAGAACGGTTGCAAAAAATCGCTTCACTCGAACTTTGAAAATATCCAGATTATCATGATCAGGGAAGCCGGTAGTAAACTCCATAGAATGATGGTTCGCACAGTAAGTGTAGTGTTTTTTTTCAAGTTTTTTTTATTTTATTTTTTTTATTGCAGATAGGCTCGCGTTTGACCACTATCTCATCTATGTTATAATTGCTTTATTGCTGGTGCAAACTGTTAATAGGGATGTGTCCTGACAACAACAACAATTGATTCTGTTGTCAGTTACATTTAACGAAAAATATTGAATACCTACGTGTTTTTTGTTTTATCAAAATATTGATAAAAATTGACGAAGATAAAATGCTTTAAAGATTATCGGTACGGATTGTCGGGACGTCACTACGTAGTAAAAATGTACTGCAATGTGACGTCACACGAGTTTTTGAAGCCCTGTATCGTCTTAATTATTTGTTAACGTAAGAAAAGAAAAAGTATGTGTCCAATATATTTTTGAAAATCTATCTGACAGACTGATTAGATTTTTTTTATCAACTACCCTTCCTAGAAACGTGCGTGCATCAGTTGTCATGGAGATTGTGGTCTCCTTCGGAATTAAACCTTTACATTCTAAACAGCATTCATAATTGCAATTTGCACCAAATATTAGACTGAGTTTGTTCTTATTACCATTTAAAAATATAAACTATATATGGCAATGATATTAGCAGTAACTTAGACTCAAACATAACGGGCGAATTTTGGGTGTATTATAATATTTTACAAGGTACACTTCTCTTAATAATAACTGCCACTCGAGCCGATCTTCAGGTAAAGCCGCGCTTGCCTAGGTTGGTTTGTGGATGTGTGAGCACCTATCATATACCAAGTTTCCTCCGTGCCTCGGAAAGCATGCCCGCCTTTTTTATGAGAGAAGCCCACCACACTATTCCCAAACCACTGTAACTCCTGTTAACCAGAATCAACAGTGGCGACCACAAGAAAAGCGCCGAGACAATGAAGCTCGACGAAGTCCCAGAGAAATTATTAAACTGTCTTGGATCCCGCAACGAAATTAATCAGAAAAGGACAGCGGATGAGTATGAAAAACATAATTTCCACTTCCCTCCATATCTGCAGGAGATAGAACAGTACAAGGCCAATGGGCACACAGTGACGTATACAACTGTATACATATAATCTTTGGCAGTCGTTACAGGTAGTCAGTGACCTGAAGGTCTGACAACTAGTCTTATTAAAGGGTATCGTATTACCCAGTATTAACTGGGTTGTGGAGGTCAGATAGGCAGTCGCTCCATGTAAATTACTGGTCTTCAGTTTTATCCGGTTAGACTGGAAGCCGACCGCAACATAGTTGGGAAAAGGCTAGGCTGATAATGATGACTTCTGCCAAACCATCCACGGATTATAGGCGTGATAATAGGTCTATAAAAAAAATTATCGAAACCAATAAAAATGCAAGTGTAGTCTGGTCCTAAGTTCCGCGGCAAAATATTCTTGGTTATACCATGTTAAAGAATTTTAAAGTACTTTTCATTGTTCGTCTTAAAATCTTGCCTCTTTTTTGAAAAGATGAAAAGACCCGTCAGGATTGTCGTTACGTAAAAAAATAAATAATAGTAATTAGCTGTTTGTTAAAAATAGGTTGGTCATAACCAACATTTTGTTTACAAATTGTAGCCTGTACGGTGTTGTCTTTTATTTTTTCTGAAATATTTATGATCTTTTATATCTGGAAAATAAATGGTACGTGGACTTATAAGATATTTAACAAATACTAATTTGCTAGTATCGTCATAATCCTTGCTTTTTCCTATTAAGTCCGGCTTCTAGTGTAACCTGATCCAGCTAAATATCAGTATTGGACAAGTAATAACTGACTCCTCCATAAATTAGTTACTACATTCCAGAGTCTATATCTAGCATAGAATATCAGTTAATTTTCTAGTACATACAGCCTTTTTTTTGGCTTTGGTGATCAATTATCCCCTCCCGCTCTTGGGCAGAGCGAAAGGGAACACTCCCTTTCGCTCTGCCTAAGAGCGGAAGGGGTTATTTGATGATTTTCCACCCACCAAAAAAAAAAAAGGATGAAATAAATACTTTCAGCTATTTTACTAGTTCAACATTTTTCATCACACTCAGTTTATACAATTTCATTTATTTGTGCGATATTACTTAAACACAAATAACCCCTCCCGCTCTTGGGCAGAGCGAAAGGGAGTGTCAGACTTCTACTGACTAAAAACCACCCATGTTCCTTATTAGCCCTCTATGTCGAGGCCGCGGTATCTCTTGCGAACAACTCGCAGACCCGACGGGAGTATATACACGTCAAAATTTAATTGATCAAAAATCTGTACTCGACACGACAGTATTTAAGAAAGGTAGTCATCAAACAAACAACAGCAACATTAATTTATTTTCAGGTAACTTTGGCCCATAAAAATATCCTACACTAGCGGACGTCACGCGGTTTCATCCGCGTAATTAGCGAAATACAGGTATAATTTGCATTCGCATTTAGTGAATCTTGTCTATTTCAATTTCATTTATTTTCAATCAATTTGCCTCTTGTCAATTCTAATTAGTATGACATCAGGACCACTTACAGTACTACATACATTGCTACTAACATAGTCTTAAGTTTAATTAATTTGTTACTAACAAAATTATGGACATTACCTAGTCTGAAATAAACACATTTTATTTATTCTATAAAAAGTATAGGACAGTGTAGCTTCCCAACGGTGAAAGAATTTTTCAAATCGGTCCAGTAGTTTCGGAGCCTATTCGTTACAAACAAACAAACAAATCTTTTCTCTTTATAATATTAGTGTAGATACTAAAATAAATATAACAAAATACAATTTCTATTAATAAATAGAACCTTAAAACTATGTTGGTAACACATTACTCAAAACTTCACTTCTTCAAAGTTCTTACTTTCTACCCTTATCTGATCTTCAGCAAGGGGTGACCCACATGTCACCTCCTGTCATTGCCAAACGAACTTGTCTGACCAAGTTAAATTAACTGACGGCCGCGCAACCGCACTGATAATCAAGTTAACGTAAACGTTAATAAGCCTCCTTTGATGTGAGTCAGTCATTAATTATTAATATTAGAATGGGGCCTCGCTTGCTTGCGGTAAAAGGACCGATAATTATTTAGACATTTATGATTTATTACCGTAATTAATTATTATTATTGCACATGGTGTAAAGGTCGTTGGGACGCGAACTAGAAGAGAATGAGTTCAGGACGTCGTGTTTCCAGACCCATCCGCGCAGAATTATCTAAATAAAATTACGTTATTTTATACAAAAGTAGAGAGCAGGGAGAGCAGTGGTGGCCCAGTGGTGGCGGCTTCGGCTTTCGAATAGTTGGTCGTGGTTTCGAACCTAGGCAGGCGCATTACTTTGTGTTATTTATTTTATCACCACTGCTCTCGAAACGGTGAAGGAAAACATCGCGAGGAAACCGGCATATCTTTGAACCAAATGTTCGAAGATATGTGACATCTACCAATCCGCACTGGGCCCGCGTGGTGAATTATAGCCCATCCCTCTCCTAGAGAGGAGGCATTAGTCCCTACATTATAGGCTGATGATAACTATACTTGGTACATCAAGCTACCTGTCTGGATTTTTCCGATCAACCTTGATCCTTTTCCATAAAATTGAAAATCTACATTTAAATTAATTTGTTATGTAGTGAGTTAGTTAGTTTCGTATAGTTTCTGCAATAAACGTACAAAGACTACCAAAACATCTTACCATTAATATTTCAAAGATGATGTCTGATTTTTTTGCCCGTAGGGCCAAAGTGAATCACCCCAGGAAAAGGCATTTCATGTCGTAGAATAATAAAGTCGTACATTTTTATTTTTCCAAGACATTACGTATCCATGCAAATTAACATTTTCCCCGTGGTTTTCCTTTTAAAGCACTTATATGATGTGAGGAATGAATACTAATATAATATCATTAGGGAACGTTGTACGAATACTAAAATAGATTCGAGACCGCCGGGAACGAGACCGTATTGTACCAGAGAAAATACTCTGCTTTACTTCGGAAACTTCCAATTTCTTTATTTAATTAAAAAGTATTAAAAGTAGGTTTTTCGAGATTTGGCAAGGAGGTTGTATCACTTGATAATCTTATTAGAAAAGTTAAGTGAACTTTCTCATTCGGTTAAAACTTTAATCAGGGCAAGCTGAATGTGTCGCAATGAAGATTGCATTACCATCTGACTAGGTTTATTGCAACTATATTGGGGTCGGCTTCTAACCTAACCAGATACTACTGAATACAACCAATTACAGGCGGGACCAACAGCTTAATGTACTCTCCGAGGCCCGGATGAAACTCTGTGTGAAATAGGTGGCAACCCACTCACGGACCAACCTAAGCAAGCATGGCTTAACCTAAGGGTCGCCCAGAGCAAGTGTAATTTTTTTTGTCACAAACTCTATAATAAAGGTTTGATCATGGCGGATTAATTTTAATATAAATGTTTATCAAAAAACCATTTTCAAGAACCGGACCAGTCAATGTGGCGACACCCGGGGGAAGCCTATGTCCAGCAGTGGACGTCTTTTGGCTGAAATGATGACGATGATGATTTTCTTGAAAAAGATATAAACATTATTATATTTTCATCTTCTGCTGCTTTTGCTTTGGATTTGTAGGGAAAAGCAAGAATGCAAAATCCTCGTCTTCACAGCAAAATAACGGTGTCAAAACTGTGAAGGAAAACATCGTGAAGAAACCAGCATATCTTAGAACCAAAAATTCGAAGATATGTAACATCTACCAATCCGCACTGGGCCCGCGTGGTGGATTATAGCTCTCCTAGAGAGGAGGGCTGAGTCCCTGCAGTGGAGACAATATAGGGCTGATGATGATAATATGTATATATGATAGACTAGCGGACGTCACGCGGTTTCATCCGCGTAATTCCCGTTCCCGTGAGAACACAGAGATAAAAACTAGCCTACGTTACTCAGGGTGAATGTAGCTTTCTAATCGTGAAATAATTTTTGAAAGCAACGCAATAGTTTTTGAGTTTATTCATTACAAACATACACACGAAAATACAAATCTTTACTCTTAATAATATTTGTGTAGATTATTATTATTATATATGAGTGTAGATGTAGATGTAAGAATATGATGTGCAACATTTGCTGATGGAGTGTGTTAGGAGCAAGAATGAAAGGGAATCACTGATTAGAGAATTGAAATTAAACACTCTGGACGTTGGGCTGATACAAAACATTTTAGCAAACCCTACATCAGCAATTGCAAAGAGGTTGTGTGGCTTAGTGAAGATGTCGAATCAGTGATTACCTTTCTAATGCATAGTAGTATCCCTTATATGTGTATATTTAGTCCATAAGGTACGATGGGGTTGGCATATCCGTGTGGATAAAAACCCCTTTTATTGAATAAAAGAATAAAAAAAAAAAAAAAAATGTAAGAATATCTTTGCATTGTATAGATTCAATATCTTAATATTATATAATTGCATGGCACATGTGTGAGTACTAGTGTTCAAAATGGTTGAGTTGAATGGTGCTGATCCAGGCGTCATGTTCGTGAACGGGCGCTGTCAGTGGAGACTGGTCATCTCTTAGTTGCCATGGTTTATTTATTTATTTTTATTTATTATATGTTTTTACTCTGGACGCTCTTAACTTGCACGTCTTGCTACATAGTTCTCACATAATATACCATCTCAACATGAATGATGTAATGTACCAAGATTTTGTAATAATATTCTGATTGAAAAGAGTGTCCATGGAGTTTCTTGCCCTTTCTTCTCCATAGAGATCTACGCTAGGGAATGGGCAACTACAGTACTTTCACAAGTTATTATGCCTTGTGTCTGTGACTGTAGCTTTAGAGTGCAATGCGTCGTTCCGGGGGTTACTGCGTCGAGTTGCGCGGCGCCGGATGTTTGCGGCGGCGAGTGCTGCGGGTGCGGGGGCGTGCGGCGGCGTGTGCCGTGGCGGCGGGTGCGCGAGGCTCCGGGTTGCGGGGCGACGGTTGCGCATTGCATTCGTTGTTCCGTGATTCGGGGTCTCGTGCATTCGTTGTAGCGGTGTGCGTCGTTGCGTGCTTTCGTGCTCGCGGTGCTCGTTGTTGCTGGCATTCGGCGGCGTGTGATTCGGCGTGGTGGCTTTCGGAATGACGTATTGCACTCGTAGATTTGTTTTTATGAATTGTTCTTCTGACATTCAAAAGTGCCTATAAAGGTTTAATTGAAATAAATGCTTTGAGTTTGAGTTGAGTTTGAGTTTGATGATATTGATGGTAGTAGGTAATATCAAGCAAAACGACACCCACAGCGACACTGATACAGTTGTATTTTGCAATGTTCAAAATAATATTGCCTTTAATCTGGGTGTAAAGACCCCAGAATATCCGACCGCAGTTTAAAGGAACAAGGCATTTAAACGACCATCCCTTGCCAGTAACAAAGGCAAAGCGGCTCAATTTCCCCAGTAACTTAATAATAAAAAAGTAAACACATTTTTAAGATTTCTGCCTACAAATAGCCGAGAGATGATCTACTCGCTGATATTATTCATACCACTTTGGTCCTTTTATACAAAACGTCGAACAAAAGGACCAGAGAATAGGCATGTATTTTGACTTTTAATAATAACCCACAATAAGTAAGGGTGGTTTCATGGAGATATTCTGAACAAAAGATATCGTTGCTATGTTAAGGTTGTTGGTTGTTCACTTTGATTGGCCATTTTTTTGTTGTGATGGCTGTTTGATGGGCACGTGGAAAAATAATGGGCACTTTATTTTTGTAGGTAGTTTTTGTTGTAAAATAACGCCCACTGCAAATGGCGTAGGCTATCTTTATAATCGTACGTGTGATTTTTGTCATGAATGTCTTCTAATAAAAAGAATCCTAGTTAAGTTGATAGCAACAGGTTTACCTCTTACTAGACTGGTTGTGAACAGCAAAATCTGGGTGTGGGCATAATAAAGGGTATAAAAAAAAAACTTAACGCAAATGAAAAGCACTTGTTCTCCCAACCACTGCGATATTTCTTTTGATATAGATTACGGAGATATTGAGGGTCAAAGTTCCAACTTTTTACTAATACTAATTCTAGTTTTTCAGGTTAAAACTTTACTTAAATTACCTCCATGACCCGTTTACTATTCAAAGCATCCACTAGCACAATGTTTTATGAATGCTACATTGAGTTTTGAAATGTATCTTTTATATTTGACCCCAAAAAAAAAACGTTTTCTAGCAAAATAAATTTCGTAGGTGTACTTAGTTTGATGTACAGAATGCTTGGTGGGTTAATTTACATCCTGTATGTATTTGTACACCTCTTTCTATCATTCGGGGAAGCACACATGACAGTCTTTCCTCAAATATGTTGGGTTCGGGTTGCAGGTGCTTAATTCGAGTATTTTACGTGGAGCGGTTGAATTTCTGACCTGCACACCCAACCCAGTACTGACTATTCATAACGTTACATCATGGATCGTGATGTAACGTTTTTTTTTTTATTAATGCCTTTTTATTCTGATTTTTATTATCTTATATATATATTTTTCTTTTCTGTTTAGTCTTAATTCAGTGTGCCTTTTGGCAAAGACCTCCTCTAGCTCCCTCCATTGTTTTCTGTCACGAGCCACTCTCCTCCAATTGGGGCCCGCTGTTTGTTTCAGCTCATCTTCCCATCTCCTTATCTGCTTCCCCTTGCTGCGTTTACTTTCCCTTGGATACCAGTCAGTTATTATTTTACTCCATTTCTCTGTACCTGCTCTCATCTCCGCTCTCATCATGTAACGTTACTACGCTCTTAATGTTTATTAATGTTCACTTTTTGAATGTACGTGTGTTATTAGAAAATATGAAGAAAACTAAAACAAAACGAGCGCATTTATCAGTAAATATGACACTAACTTGAACTCGTTGCAATGCAATTGTAACGATTTGTGGAACGTGCCAGAAACTGGGTCGCTAACTTTTATGTGACGTGAATATTTCACATTCGTACTACGAGTACCTTCACGAATACCGTTTTCTCATATCGTAATGTAAAGGTGAATGGATCAATGCAGCTACTGCATTTCCTATTTTAAAAGATTAAAATAACTGTACCTGTACTCAACATAAAAGACAAAAAAACTGGCCAACTGCAAGTCAGACTTGCACATGCGGCTGGGCAGCGTTTGGGAAGTTACGCGGTATCTTCTCGTCCAACTTACAACAGTGTTGTTAGGACCGAAACGTGTTCGCTCACAATGGGCCTCATCAGAAAGCTCAAAGTCACCCAAAGGGCAATGGAGAGGGCTGCAGGTTGTTGTAAGAGATACCGCAGCCTTGACATAAAGAGCTAAGAAGGAACATGGCTGGTTTTTAGTCTCACACTCTATAAGTGTTGAACTAACTACTGTATTTTTTAAAAAATTTTGACCAAGTAGTTTCAGAGATTAGGGGGGAGGGAATGGTCGACAGACACACGAGTGATCCTAAAAGGGTTCCGTTTTTTTCCTTTTGAGATACGGAACCCTAAAAAGTAACAAAATAATTTATTTTTTTCTAAATAAACGTACTTGTTCACACCAATCAGACTACCTCATTATCTTCTACTCTACTTGATGCATGCATTTACTCCTTTCTCATTCTTATCATTCCTCACACAATCCATCCATCTATTCTTTGACCTTTCTCTACCCTTCTGTCTCTCCTCCCATCATCACATTAAAATCTACTTTTTAAGTCACATGCGTTCTATCCCTCTTTATTACATTTCCATGACAAGGTAAACGACTTCCCTTTTATGTTTCTGTAAAAAAATTCTGCCTAATCAATGCCAACAAGTCAGCCTACCTGCAGTAAACCTCTTAAATTGCACGACATTCTCAGCAACTCTATCGCGCTGCTAAGAGTCACATTGAAGGAACCCCATCAAGGTGACTCTTAGCAGTGGGACGAGATATGACGGATAGCACGTTAAGCTGTTGGTCCTGGCTGTGCGAGAAAGATCTTATTTTTTGCTTAAAAAAACGCCGAGCCAAAAAAAGGTATTATTGTGTTGGTTTAATATTTTCGAAGTTACGTGAGATAGAACCAAAAAAAGGTTGGAGAAACAAAAGTCGATGTAAGGTTTTCGGTGTAAAGAAAAATCGAACAAAAAAGGCGTAGACCAAACATAACGTCGCAGTATCAAGGCTACGATGTATATAGTTTTCGGAAACAATTTTTACAGGAAAGTGTTTCGAAATATCGAAGGGAACCCCCTTGATGAGGTCCAGAATTGGATTTCCAGGTCGGGCAAAGGGTTTTACATCAAAAAATTCTTAGTACCAGCAACAGAGTCTGAATTTCTGCAAAATATTTTATTTCACGTGCTTATGATATGTCGACGTTATGCGGTTTTACGTCGCTCTAACTCTACCTTACACTTCTAGGATAAAATGCATGATGTTATGTAATGTATCTACAATAACATTATAGAGAGGAAAGATTTGTATTTTTCTGTATGTTTGTAATGAATAAACTCAAAAACTACTGCGCCGATTTCTAAGATTCTCTCACCATTGAAAAGCTACATTCACCTTAAATAACATAGGCTACTTGTTATCTCTATATTCCTACGGGAACGGGAAATACGCGGGTGAAACCACGTGTCGTCCGCTAGTGAGTAATAATTTTCTTCAGATATAAATCCCTATCATACTTTTTTAAATTAAATGGCTTCGCTACCCAGCTGAGTAAAGGAAACCTATAGACAGAGATATAAATTTTATGTCGCGGTTTATTGAAAAAAGGAATTTTTCATCATTGAATTGATATTGAGAACGTCTCGGGTCATCTGTCTATAAATATGTTTCAAAAGAGTTTGGTAATATTTCAACAAATAGTGTGTATAAATCTTTAACAAAAGTGGCCATCAATTTACACCTACGGCGAAAAGGCCTCTCCCGTTTTTCATGTTACTCATTTCTTATGACAAGTCGAACGAGTCTTGGCGGTGCCCATCATGCCCGGTCATCAGACTTTCGAGCTGGCATCCTCGGCTATTGCATAGAGGTATTGCCTAGCAGTAGTTATGCTGACCTCCTAAATAGAATATTTCACCAAAAAAATATAATCAGTCCGTCTGTTAGATTTTCGAAAAATATTGGAGACGCGTTTTTTGTTTTATCAAATTAATTCAAATTGACGAAAATAAAACGTGTCAAAGATCATGAGTGGGGGCTTTTGACGTCACTTTGTAGGTAATAAAGTACTAAACTTGTGACGTCACACGACTTGACGCGACTTTTCGAAGGAGTGTACCGTCTTCATCTTTTTGTTTAAGTAAAAAAATGAAAAATACGTGTCCATTACTTTTTGAAAATTTATCTGACGGACTAATTAGATTTTTTTGGTGGAATACCCTATTATTATCTATATCAGTTGTTGTCTACCTAGTATAGTGCACGGACGTACGATCGCGCGCGCGAGCTCTTTCGCGAGAGTTTTCTGCTGACGGATCACAACAACGTCGCGTCGCGGCGTACCTACGTCAATATATCGGGGTCAGTGTCATGACCTAGTTACAAGTGCGGAAATCATGAAGTGTTTACAATAACTTATTGTATAGGTGTTAAACTCGCCTTACAACTTAATAATGGCTACAAAAAAGTCTATTACTATTAAAACTGACCTAGAAAGGCAGTTATATGACTGTTATCTCCAAGAGAAAACAGATAGAGAAAACCTGCAAGTCATGGTACGTAAATTGAATGTACAAATTGATGCCCTGCAGGAACAAGTTCAGACACTTCAAGGAGAATTGAACTGCATTAAAGAAGCAAAAGGGACTACAGAACCTGCTCAGACTACAAAAAATGACGTGGAATACTGTACAGACGAGGATGACCTTGCTAAAGAGACTGAGTGGATTAGGGCCAAGAGCAGGAAGAAAAGGAAGCTTAACACCTCCCTCTCTCCAAAACAACAACCCGGAAGCGCCCAACAAGACAATCACCAAAAAAATGAGAAAATGACTTCGGTCAAAAAAGTGCCCTTACCACCGCCAATCATAATAGACGGAATCAAGAACTATCAAACGTTCTACGATTCGTTAATTGAAAGCCAACCAGCGGAATCATTTACAGCAAAAATGATGAATGGGGATTGTGTGAAGGTTAACGCCAAATCAGAAGACTCATATAGAGTAATTGCCAGGTTCTTGTCTGAAAAAGACTACCACTGGCATTCATACGAAAACAAGCAGGCTAGACCAATTAGAGTTGTGGTAAAGAAACTACACTCTTCTTGCCAACCAGATCGAATTAAGGAAGATTTAACAACCCAAGGCCTAAAAATAGAAAAGGTAGATAGTAAATTGAGCTGGAAGACCAAAGAACCACTCAACATGTTCGTTTTATCATTTTATAACGATGAAGATGTCAACAAAATCTACGGCATTAAGTACATATTAGGGTGTAAAATTGAAATACATCCACTCAAAAATCCAGCACTCATCCCCCAATGCAAGAGATGCCAAGCTTATGGGCATACACATAAATATTGTCAAAAAGAGCCAAGGTGTGTGAAATGCACTGGCAAGCATCTTACAGCCAATTGTACCAAATCTCCGCAAGAGAAACCAAAATGTATCCACTGCGGCCTACCTCACCCTGCCAATTATAGAGGGTGTGAAGTAGCCAAACAGATGCAAATTATGAAAAATAAAGTTTTAAAAAAGAAACCTACGGTGCCTAATACCCAGCAGTTTCCTCCTATAACACACCCTGGTAAACAGGCGCAGAAAGCAAGTGTCCAGTCAACTGCAAAACAACCAGCCATGCAAGTAACCAACATCGGTACTTACGCACAAGCTGCAAAACAAGGATCTCAACCTCTGAACTTAGAGGATAAGATTAACCAGATCTTGAAGTGCATTACCTCATTTGATAAGAGATTAGAGAAGCTAGAATCCAGCACTAAAACAGCTGTCTTGAATAATCAAAAATGAATAACACACTTAAAATAATGGCGTGGAACTCCAATGGACTACTCAAACATCAGCATGAGTTGCAGGCGGTCCTAGATACAGAAAATATAGACGTGTGTTTAATCTCCGAAACGCATTTCACAAAGCAATCTTTTATCAAATTTAGAGGATACATGATATATAATTCCCTCCACCCTAGCAACTCTGCCAGGGGGGGTAGTGCGGTTATAATTAAAGAAAACATTAGTCACTACGTGCAGTGTAAATATGAAGAAGAAGACATTCAAGCAGTGGCAGTATCTGTTAAAACTAAGTTTTGTCAAGTGTCCATTGCAGCCATATACTCGCCTCCTAGGCACATGATAAGAAAAGAGCGATACTTACATCTTTTTGAATTATTAGGCCAGCGATTTATCCTAGGCGGCGATTTTAATGCTAAGCATACGCATTGGGGTTCAAGACTTACTACAACTAAAGGAAGACAGCTCTTAAGTGCAGTTAAAGAAACACATTGTGAAGTAATGAGTACAGGCAAACCTACATACTGGCCCACTGACCACCAGAAAATACCGGATCTTATAGATTTTTTCATCTGCAAAAATATATCCACCAATTACATCAGTTTGGAGGAAAGTTTTACTATGGACTCTGACCATTCTCCGATTATACTAATGCTAAGTGAAAAAATCCTATTAAAAGAAAGCCACTTAACCTTGGTTAATAAGTCCACAGATTGGGACAGTTTTGCTCTTGATCTAGATAATATTATCGACCTTAAAACTCCGATAAAAACGCAAGATCAGCTTGACTCAGAAGTAAACAAATTTATTATTAATATTCAACAATGTGCGTGGAGCAATACACCTCAGCTAAAACGCAAATATAAGGGATTTATCTATCCTAAAGAAATTGTGGATTTACTATCAGAGAAAAGAAAACAAAGGAAGTTGTGGCAGCAAACAAGGTTCCCGCGTCATAAAACAACACTAAATAACCTAACTAAACGACTAAAGAGAAAAATTCTACAATTTGAGGATGAATCTCTGAATACCAACCTTCTTCAGCTTACCAATGACAAATCAACGGATTACTCACTTTGGAAAGCGACGAGAAATCTAAAAAGGCAGATTATACAAATACCGCCCATCAGAGATAGCAACGGAAAATGGGCAATAAGCAATGACCAAAAGGCGTTCCGATTTGCTCAACATTTAGAAGAAACCTTTCAACCCAACGAAAGCTCTGTAGAAATACATGAGAGTGTAAATTTATCACAAAACCAAAGAATCAAGCTTGTGACTCCTAAGGAAGTAATGAGAGAAATTCAAAACAACATTAGCTCAAAAAAGTCTCCCGGTTACGACCTCATCACAGGGGAAATTCTAAAACGCCTCCCACGCAAAGCCATAGTAAAGCTGACCAAACTAATAAATGCTTCATTTATCTTAAAATATGTACCTGAGCCATGGAAGGTTGCTGAAGTCATTATGATTGCGAAGCCTGGGAAACCTCCCCACGAAGCATCATCATACAGACCCATTTCTCTGTTACCCGTACTATCAAAGTTATTTGAAAAACTGTTACTAAAACGGATAAAACCAGTAATAGAAGATAAAAACCTAGTTCCAGATCACCAGTTTGGCTTCAGAGAAAAACACTCAACGTTAGACCAGGTACATAGAATAACTAATGTTATTGAAAAAACGCTAGAAAATAAAGAAGTCTGTGCTACCGTGTTCTTAGACGTCGCGCAAGCTTTTGACAAAGTTTGGCATGAGGGTCTCATATTTAAGCTCAGACGCATGCTACCAGAATTTGTAGATATCCTAGAGTCGTATTTAACTAAAAGAATGTTTAGAATACGCCAAGAGGACGCATATTCCGGGCTAAAAACCATAAAAGCTGGGGTGCCTCAAGGAAGTGTGCTTGGCCCAATTTTGTACTTGTTATACACTTGTGACATCCCAGAGCTGGAAAACAGCACCATAGCGACCTTTGCAGATGATACTGCTATTATGGCCACCGGATCAAGCCACAGAGAAGCAGTAGAGAAAGTTCAACTAGCTGTGAACAAAGTTTACGACTGGACACAAAAGTGGAAGATCAATCTGAATGAGTCAAAATCAGTTCACATTAACTTCACAAACAAACACAGTGACTACCACCCACTCTACATAAATGGTATGCAAATCCCTTATGCTAATACAGCCAAATACCTTGGCATAACTCTCGACGCCAAGCTGCGTTGGAAAGCCCATATCAAAAAGAAAAAACAGGAACTCGATATTCGTTATAAACGTTTGTATTGGTTACTGGGAAGGAAATCCTGTTTATCAATACATAATAAGTTGATAATATACAAGCATATTCTGATGCCAATTTGGACGTATGGTATCCAACTTTGGGGCTGTACTAAGCCAACCAACGTCAAAATAATTCAACAGTTCCAAAATAAAGTACTCAGGGCTGCTGTAAATGCACCCTGGTACATAAGAAACGATGACCTCCACCGTGACCTCGACATGGAATTCGTCACCACCATCATACAAAAATTTGCTGAAGCCCACGAACACAGACTCCATCGACACGTGAATGTTGAGGCAATCCAGCTGTTAGACAACACAGACATAGTGCGTAGACTAAAGAGAACTAAACCATTTGAATTAGTGTAGTGTAAGTGAATCAATAATAGTAACAATGTTGTGCTATTTATATAACACATGAACAAAGTGTTTTATCAATTTTACCAGACTCTAAGGAAGTGTTACGAACGTGTGTAAAAGTGCATACCTAATTATGGACACTATTCTTAGCATTAACATAATTTATAACGTAGCATAATAAGTTAGATTTAAATTGTTTATTAGTCTTCTTAGGCTAGATTGCAATTAACTAGTAAGAACTTGGTTCTTACTAACAAGGAAAAAAAAAAAAAAAAAAAAAAAAAAGTGATTAAGCAAAATCAACTGTATATTCAAAGCAAGAAGCCAGCTTTTAATATGATAATCTCACGTAACATCTCATCATTACACATCACTTTCTTCTTATTTTACGTAATAATATGAGTATCGCATAACAATCTAAAAGAGAACATAAAGGTACGCCACGTAACACGTTTACGTCCCGTAAACGTACGCTTGAGGAGCCATCAAAAGAACCTTTTAAGATATAATGCCGCCCTTTTTTATATAATATCAAAGTGTCATCTGAACTATACCTAATGAAAAGAAGAATACGCTTGTAAATGGCATGTTCATAAAACTTGTAATACATACACAGTTACTATTACAATGAGATAGTGGTTATGCCGATATATCTTTATTGAACACAGAAATAATAATTACATAACTCTTTGGCAATGGTACAAATGTGGTATGATCACTGAAAGCGATACACAAAACTTACTTCAAAATCAAAAGGGACAGACAGACACACGAGTGATCCTAAAAGGATTCCGTTTTTTCCTTTTGAGGTACGAAAGCCCTTAAAAAAAGGTGTAATCTACACAGGTGATACTGACTGTTGACCAAAAAGTGTATTTCGATAACTTTATAAAATTAACACCCTTACTGCCACATAGATAAGAGATCAACTCCAGCATGCTATGCTGGCTGCCAGCGGGCGCAACAATTTTTTTTTTGGGACCATCCCGCCACACTATTCTCAAACCACTGTAACTCCTGAAAGCCAGAATCAACAGTGGCGATCACAAGAAAAGCGCCGAGACAATGAAGCTCGACGAAGTCCCAGATAAATTATTTAACTGTCTTGGATTCCGCTACGAAATTATTCAGAAAAGAATAGCGGAAGGAAGCGCACCGGTTACCAATAATCCACACGCACCATGGTCTTATAGAAAAAACGAGTGCTGAGCCCAACGGCCTGACGTACGGCCTACCGCCCACCAAACATATTCAGCTCAGCGTTGCGTGGTTGCGTGTCATACTCGAAACGTTACGAGCCACGTTAAGGAGAATGTTAACAGGGGCTATTTATTTTACCTACATCTTTATTTTTACTTTCAGACTTCAAAATTAACGACCCCAAAAATCAATTATCCCAGCTCAAAAACTAATTTTCATTAGATCTGTATATTAATCAACACGACTTTCAAGGAATTTCTTCGAAAGCGAGTCAATTAAAAAAGTTTTGACTGATGTTAGGCCTAAGGAACTGTTCTTAATGGCAAAAAGTATCGGACTTTATGACTTGTGAGAGCGGCTTTTCTTTTAGTTTAAATTGGATTTTGAAATCAGTAAATTAATATGACTGCAGGGGGACCCGTTTTGCTCGTGTGAAATTATTGTCAAAATAATACTAAAGTTTCTATAATCATAATTTCAATCATGATACGAAAAAGACGTGGCGTGATCTATTATAATATAACAACTCGGGAACACGGCTTGGTTTTGGGATGGTATATAGGTACCCTATGTCCTTTCTTTACACCTTAGAACGTATGTGCAAAACTTTAGGATGATCGGTTAAGTGGTTTAGGCGTAAAACGGTTACAAACAAGCTTCCTTTGGTTTATTAATTAGGAAATATGAATGGTGTAAATTTTCGTATCAATCTTTTATGTTCATGTTCATGTGTCTTTCGGGGTTATGGCTCAAATCTCAAATGATGTCTCCCTTTAGATACAGATGGCCTATATAATTTTGCACCACCAAGTCCTGTGGATAACTTTAAGTTTGAGTCAGTGAGTAAAGGAAGAATTTCTATAAAATATCTATCCAAATGAAACATGAGTATATTATAAATTTGCCCGTGCTATTAAACACCGATCGACGAGTTCCCTAGTCCTGTGGACGGTGAGTTACATGTGGACGGTAATGGGCTAGCTCGCCGACCGTCCGTCTTATGACGACGACAGGCCGTTTCGACGGCGCGTTCGTGTTCTACGCGCGCCTGAAAGAGATGTCTGTAACATGGAAGGGGCCTGCAAGGGCCGACGCCCGTCGGGGTTGCGGGATGTTGTAAGAGAAACCGCGGCCTTGACATAAAAGGCTAAGAAGGAACATGGGTGGTTTTTAGTCAGAAGAAGTCTGACACTCCCTTTCGCTCTGCCCAAGAGCGGGTGGGGTTATTTAATGATTTCCCACCCGCAAAAAATAAAAAATAAAGAAGTTCCCTAGTGAGATTTGAATAACAGATGGTCTTGAGGCTGAGCGGATGTAGCTGGAGGATCACGTAACTATGGAAATTGTGTTTATTCAAAATCAAAAAAATCAAAATCAAAATATTTTTATTTCACATAGGTGGCACGGTTCGGTGCATTAGTCGATTCCTAAGGAGAAGAACCGGCAAGAAACTCCAAAGGTTACTCTTTTAATCTTTTAAAATCGTTTGGGTTAACAATAAGGTATAATACACACATGAAGACCATGCAGATTAATGTCTGAGATGGTCTTTTGAAGAAAGCACCACACAGATTTGAGTGGACCCGTCCAGTCAGTGCAAGCATTTGTCAGTTATCGTGGAGCTCGACTTATAACTCAAGGAGCTCAACGTCACGACGAACAATACCAAAGAAAGGACATTTGGGTGGGTCACTTAAAGTACTCAAACTGCCAGACAATCACAACAATTAAAATTTAAGAAAGACCCACATGGTCCTCACATTCACAATATCATTTTTTTAAATATTTATCATATTGAATAATCATTTTACATTATTAAATGTCAAAATAAAAAAAAAATATAAAATAAAATATTTAACAAGTAAATATTGGTCAAAAAAAAAAATATATCATACTTAAAGAAAAAAATGTCAGTGTATAAAAATAATCATAAAATTTCAAATTGTAAAAATAAAAAAAAAATTATATGTTTAAGTCAATTCAAATTGGAGCAGTTCAATCCCAAGCTTTTTTGTCCTCTATATAATCTTTAACAGTATAAAATCCTTTCTGGCAAAGTTTACGTTTTATAAAGGATTTGAATTTATTAAGGCTTAAATTTTGAATGTGGCTTGGTAGTTTATTATAAAAGCGAATACATTGGCATATACATGATCCACCTATTTTCTTGAGCCTTGTTGTGGGTACAATATATTTATGTCTATTTCTTGTATTTATATTGTGAATATCACTATATTTCTTAAACAGCTTTATATTTTTGTGAGCATACAAAAGATTTTCATAAATATACTGAAAAGGAGTCATTCCATTTCCTTAAATTTTTCTCTCAGAGAGTGTCTCGGACTTAATTTATAAATAGATCTAACCGCCCGTTTTTGCAAAACAAAAATGGTCTGAATATCAGCGGCATTCCCCCACAATAGAATGCCGTACGACATTACGCTATGAAAATAATTACTATATATTAATAATTTTCTAACTGCGTATGCTGCAGAGCTCAGCTTTTTGGACAATTTATCTATATGAGGCCCCCACTGAAGCTTAGCGTCTAAAGTTAAACCCAAGAACACTGTGCTATCTTCAGGATTCAACTCTTCGCCCTTTACCAACACACAAGTTTTCACCTGCCTAACATGAGGTAGTGTAAACCTAATGCATTTGGTTTTTTTTTCATTAAGAAGCAAATTATTAGCGTTAAACCAATGCACCACTTTCGAAATAAAAGTGAAGTGTGGATGACACTTCACTTTTATTTAAACTTAAACGACAACAGGTAGTTGTTGACGATGTAAATAGCGCAAATAACACGATACCGTGGTTATTCTTTTTTCAAATCAAATCAAATCAAATCAAAACTCATTTATTCAAACTAGGCTGATAGTCAGCACTTTTCGAACGTCAAAATTTACTTCGTCAAAATTTACTTTATGAGGTGAGGCAAATCATTAATATAAATAAGAAACAAAAAAGGGCCAAGAATCGACTCCCATTATTACAATAGATCCGGGTGATCTTTTCTCGTTGACGTCAACACTTTGGATCCTATTACTGAGGTATGAGATAAGAAGATCCAGAGCGCTGTTTCGTATTCCGTAGTGGCGGAGTTTCCTGATTAAGGTTTCATGAAGGACGCAATCAAATGCCTTGGATAAATCGCAAAAAATGCCCAAAGCATCGCATTTATCTTCCCAGGCATTATAAATATGTCCTAAAAGTTCGACACCGGCATCGGTAGTTGAGCGACCCTTCGTAAAACCGAACTGTTTATTGTGCAATAATTTATGTTTATTAAAAAATCTTTGCAATTGGTCTAAAATTAATTTCTCAAAGACTTTACTGAAAGTAGGTAGCACTGAAATAGGTCTATAATTTGTGGGGTCTGATGCACTACCCGCCTTGAATAAAGGAATAATTTTACTATTTTTCATAAGGTCAGGAAACTCCCCAGAATCAATACAATTATTAAAAATAGAAGCTAAGGTAGGTGCTACAATATCAAAAATAGACTTGGCAACTTCTACAGAATTACCCCACAGATCCGCAGTCTTCGTAACATTTAAGGTGTGAAATATTTTTAATATATCTGTATATGTGACATGTTCAAAATGAAATTCTGAGCTTTAACATTTTCCTTTAGCAAAGATTCGGCAACAGTAGGTGACGAGTTTAGGGATTTCGTCGTTGAAACGGGAATGTCAGAAAAGAAGCTTTCGAAAGCCGCGGCGACATCCGAATCTGATTTAATTACTCTGTCATTAATTGTTAAGCTGTAGTCACAATCACGGATACTGGTCCTTCCCGTTTCATTATTAATAATATTCCATGTTGTTTTAATGACATTATTGCTGTTTCTAATTTTCGAGCTCAAATAATGTTACTTAGCAATACGACATACTTTTTTAAACAATTTTGAATAATTTTTAACATATAAATTAAATTCGGCAGTATTTACAAAAACTCTTTCATTATACAGCTCATAAAGCCGTGTTCTACTCTTGTGAATACCAATGGTAGCCCAGTCACTGAAAGATGCGTTACAATTTACTGAGATAGTCTTGGGAATAAAAGTGGAATTAAATTGCTTACAATACATGTCAAAAAAATCATCATAATGATGATGAGGATTGTCAGTGGACAATAACGGTAAGTTATTCAAGAGTTTACTTTTAAATGTTTCCAAGCATCTTACTGTTTTTGGGTTAACAGTGATATCCTTTTTAGCCACTTAGATTTTTTTGTTATCAATGGTAATCATTTGTCCGCAATGATCAGAGTCTAGAGCATTTATAATTTCTTTTTGGATTGGAATAACATCAATAAAAATATTGTCTAGACATGTGGCACAAGTAGGCGTTATTCTTGTAGGCTCCAACAATAGGTTTACGAGATTGTAGGACTGAAACAGACTTATAATTTTACGACATGTACTTGAGTTTTCTAATAAATTTACATTAAAATCACCGCAGGTGATAATGGACTTGTTTGTGTTACAAATCTTGTGTAAAACTTCATCCATTACCTTCTCAAAGCAGTCATACAATCCCGAGGGGGGCCTGTACACACTTAATATAATGAACTGCTCCAATTCTATACAAGCTATTTCAATAATTCGTTCAACAGATAGGCTGACAATGTCCTTTCGGTTTTTAAACTTAATCTGGTTATTTACTAAAATTAGTGATCCACCATGAATGGCATTAACTCGGTTGAATGTGCTACCAACCTGGTGATTACTAAAACTAATCATGAACTGGTCGCTTTGAAGCCAATGTTCTGTAATACAAAGTATATCAATATTATTAAAATTCAAAAATAGTTCTAATTCTAAGTCTTTGTTCCTCAGTCCCTGAATATTCTGATGCACCAAGTTGATACTATTTGTTTTTATGCTCTTTTAATTAGGCAGAGTTTTTTGACATTGTACATTATTGCTAGAGTTTGCCTCTAGTGTCCTATTCTCTAATTTAAATGATTTACATTGCCAATATTATGCACTAAACTCACTGGATTATTCAATAAGTCATGGTGCTCAATAAAAGCAACCTCTTTAGCAAAATTTTCAGCTGTAATACAAAAATAATAAGACAGTCACAGATTCATATTATATCAAAGTTTAATGTGATTTCAAAAAGTTCGTGACTATGCAATTAATAGTCGATGATCTCTTAAGGAGATGAATCTGTAAAATAAGTATAGGTTTTTAACGGTTACAAGTCAGAAAATATACTCACTGTCATCATCATCATCATCATTTCAGCCAAAAGACATCCACTGCTGGACATGAGACTCTTCCCGGTGTCGCCTCTTTCACTAGTCCCGTGTGTCTCTCATAAAGCGTGTTCCCGTAACCTTCACCAGGTCATCGGTCCACCTAGTGGGAGGCCTTTCAACGCAACGTGTGCTGTTTCGCGGTCGCCACTCCAGAACTTTTCGGCGTCATCGGCCATTTGTTCTGCGAGCAATGTGCCCATTGCCACTTAAGTCTGGCGATTCTTCGGGCTACGTCGGTGACCTTGGTTCTCATATAGATGTCCTCGTTTACTTTTACTCATTTTATGAACAAGAAAACGTTTCATCCAGCAACACAAGTAAATAATGCTAACCGACACCACATTGCTACGCAAAGCATATTTCATCTCAAACAACTTACTCATATAAACTCTACATACAATACCAAAGTCAAGGACTCTATCGTAAAGTGCTCTCTGCGAAGCATTACTTTTATTTACTTGTTTACTCTATTTGTTGTGTATTTAGTCAATGTAGAGCAGTCTTCTCTATGTTAATATAAGTTTGTTTTATTTGGTTTCTGAATGTGAAAAAAAATAGAAGCAGTAATTTCGATAGTGGAACTATGTAATAAATTAATTGATATGCTTAAAACGTTGATTGACCTTATTATGTTTTTTTTTTTTAAACAAAATAATATGTAAAAGTTAAATATTTATTCATGAGGCACTGACTATGTAATATCAGCTACATCTTTTCTTAGCGCATCTGGGATAAATGGAAAAGAATTTTAGGATGGAATTTGACGTAACATTGAGGCACAACAATTATGGAACAATTAGTTTCCAGAAGCAATTTAATGCACAGATATCACGGGACAAGTATTACCCGTGGGCACACTAGACTGGCCGACATCGTTATCTGAGTTAAGAACAGAGGCGTAGCTACCGCCGTATCTGCCGTATCAATTATACAGGGCCCCCGGGCCACAGGGGCCCCCGACGTGCGTAGTCAAAGATCAATAAAAACTGCCCAAATTTTTTTATATTTCAGAAATAAAAAAAGTCAAGAAAAAATATTTTGAAAAATATACAGATTATTATGGTGAATTGTAATTAAATTGCCTTTAATTTTAAGCAAATATTTTTTTACCTTTTGTGAGAAATCCCCAAACAATTTTTTAAAGGCACGCTACGCCACTGGTTAAGAAGTGCATTTTTTGGTGTCAAATTCGGATACCTTTTCACTTTATGAGGATAGTTTAAATTAAGATTTAGTAGGTAATCGGGCCCAAAACATAAAATTTTCAACCGTGTACCTACACACGTGACCATCCATATTATATTATGTTAGCACGTAATATTTCACAAATACATTTTTATTACTTTTATAGCCTCACGCACGGAGCCTTTTATTTGTCGAGAGGTCAAGATTGATGTTTTATGTTGTACTTCACACTAAGACTTAATATCCAGGTAGGTACGTAGCAAAGTCGTTTGGCCCGTCATAAAGTGATTTAACACACATTAATGAACACTTGCCAACCTATTTACGGAAATAATGTTGTTCTCTGTTGTTTTAACATAATGGGTGGCTTATGTAGAAGAAAAATGGAAAAGGACTACCCGCAGCCCCGACAGGCGTCGGCCCTTTCGGGCCCCTCCCATGTTGCTGACATCTCTTTGAGGCGCGCGTGGAACACGAACGCGCCGTCGACACGGCCTGTTTTCGTCGTGAGACGGACGGACGGCGAGTTAGCCCATCACTCACCGTCCACAGGCCCGCGTCTACGGTGGCCGGAGGTCATCGCGGGACCCCCGACGCCCGGAGCGCCTCCCGCGGCGGCTGGGACGAGAGGTTCTCTCCCTCTCGCGTTCCGCCACCTCCTTCGCCAGCATCACTGCTTCGCAGAAGGAGGCGACGGCGTCCCATTCCTCCTCGCCCCGGACCATGGCTTGCACCAGGGCCGGGCGCGAGAGGTCGCCGCCGCCGATCGCCGCTACGAGAACACGGCGGGGCTCCGCCCAAGCGGGGCACACCTCCACTGTGTGCTTCACCGTGTCCTCCGGCCGATCCTCACAATGGTGGCATCCGGGCGTTTCCTCCCGCCTGATTCGGTGCAGGTACCTCCCGAATCAACCGTGTCCGGTGAGGACCTGCGTCAGACGGAAGGTGAGGGCGCCGTGGCGCCTCTCAAGCCACTCCTCAAAGAGGGGGACTTACCGCCACTATCGTGGCGTGCCCTAAAAAGAAAGGGCTGCGGGATGTTGTAAGAGATACCGCGGCCTTGACATATAGGGCTAAGAAGGAACATGGGTGGTTTTTAGTCAGTAGAAGTCTGACACTCCCTTTCGCTCTGCCCAAGAGCGGGAGGGGTTATTTGATGATATCCCAACCCCCAAAAAAAAAAAACAAAAATAAATGGCCTACTATACCCTACGACTACACATCATCCCAGAAAGACGCACACCATCGATTTGTGACTCATTGTTTCCTTCGACACCTAGCTGATAGCGAAGTCAGTTCAATACAGTACTTACAGTTTCAGTAAAGTGGATATGTGTATAAAAACGAATATCAATCATTCTGAACATAAAACATATTGACAATGAAAACTAGATACACTTAGACCTGCCTTTAGAGCCCCTGGACCCTCTTCTTCGTTGAAAAGATAACAAATCGACGCCTAGAATCTGACACGGGCGTTATAAAAGGTGTCTTAAAAATCTATACAGGGGTCCTTTAGTATTATATAACATGGAACATATTTCAAAAGCATATCTATACATTTTCTATACATCTTTAAAAATAAAAAAAACTTGAGGTGTCTGTTTGTATGTAAACCAAAAAAAACAGCCATTTAGTGAATGCAGACAAAAATATATACGGCACATAAAAGAATAACACATTTTTTTCCCGTTTGTCTATAATGTAATGAATTTATGATTTTTTAATATTGTTTTACAAATTTCTCAGTTAAATCAAGTTTATTTTATTTGTATTATATCGATGATTGTTGTTGATTCATATGTTTTAATCGATATTAGTAAATCAGTTGATTCAAAATGCCATTACGTTGTTAGTCTATGAAGAACGAACAGATTGATGGAGACATTTCGTTCAGTCTAGAACGAAATGTACTTGGTCGGTGATTTTTAAAAGTGTATTCATTCTGGTCTATCATCTCGACCGAGACAGACGTCTAATATTAGCTGAGTGTGAATAGCTGTGCAATTGTTAGTTTAATTTTATTTTCATATTAATTTAATTTATAAATTACTATGTAAGGAGAAGTAAAAGTGATTGGAACAATATAATCGTTGTTACGAAGCAAGCAGTTTTATTATACACCAGAACCCGAATTGTGAGGATTTGTAACAGTTCAGAAGTGAGATAAGGACCCAATCTAAGGTACGTGCAAGCATCTTATATGATTATTAATTTTATTAACGTACTAATTAGAAATCTAGCATCCCACGTGTGCATTGTTATTAGAGGTTATGTGTGCCTACAATAAGAAGCCAAGTGTGCTTTAGCTACTAGAGGTTATGTGTGCCTATTAAGCCACGTGTGCTTAGTTGTTAAAGGTTATGTGTGCCTGCAATAAGAAGCCAAGTGTGCTTTAGCTACTAGAGGTTATGTGTGCCTATTAAGCCACGTGTGCTTAGTTGTTAAAGGTTATGTGTGCCTGCAATAAGAAGCCAAGTGTGCTTTAGCTACTAGAGGTTATGTGTGCCTATTAAGCCACGTGTGCTTAGTTGTTAAAGGTTATGTGTGCCTGCAATAAGAAGCCAAGTGTGCTTTAGCTAATAGAGGTTATGTGTGCCTATTAAGCCACGTGTGCTTAGTTGTTAGAGGTTATGTGTGCCTACAATAAGAAGCAAAGTGTGCTTTAGATACTAGAGGTTATGTATACCTATTGAGCCACGCGTGCTTAGTTGTTAGAGGTTATGTGTGCCTGCAATAAGAAGCCAAGTGTGCTTTAGGTACTAGAGGCTATGTATGCCTATTAAACCATGAGCGTATAGAATGTTAGAGTAGAGGTCATGTGTACCTAGAATAGGAAACAAGTATACTTTAATAAGAAACTTAGTATGCATATTGAATGGTTTGTGTTCATTTGAGCGTATTAACGTTAAAGCTAGGTTATTATATAAGGTGTAAAAGTCCTCTTAACGAAGCCGAAAGGCACTTGTTCTTCTCGTCATCGCGATCATTTTTTTTGTTCTAGACCATACCTGGGAACCTTATAGTTACGGAAATATTGGGGGTCAAAGTTCCAACTTTTTCACAAGGTTAAAAAAAAAAAAAAAAGAGATAATAATTGAGGATATATTAATGAAGTTTTGTTTTTCTTTTTAAAATTTATTTTACCTCATGTTATGTATTGTAAATGAAAATCAAGTTTTTAACACGTTTAGACAATAAATTGATATACTGAAATGATTATAATTATACTTTATTCTTTTGAGGTATGAATTCTGACGAAGCGATGACTCCTGAAGGCTCGCCTACTCGTAAAGATGAGCGCCAAAGAAAACGCTCACGATCCTTCTCCAAAGCAGCAGCTAAGTCTCAAAGAGCCAAAAAGCGATCAAAGAAGAGACGTAAGCAGTCGTCCAGCTCCTCCTCATCTAGCAGTGAGTCACCCCGTAGTTCACGTAGTTCGAATAAGAGAAGATCCAAGGAGAGAGGCAGTTGGTCTACTAAAGAGGTACTTGATATGTTTACTACCCTTCAAGAACATAAAAGCAAGACCAGTAATTTAAATAACAATCTTCTTAATAATGTGATACCGGAATTTGATCCGTCAAGTACAACTCAGAATATTGACTGTTGGGTTAGGAAAGTAAATGAATGTGCCGTAATTTATGAATGGAACGAGAAGCAGACCATACATTTTGCCCTACAAAAACTTTCTGGTATGGCAAAGAAGTGGTTTGAAGCCCTTCCTAGTTTTGTTTTCAGTTGGTCAGAGTGGCAAGACAAACTCATAAGAGCTTTCCCGAATGAGCAAAATTATGGTCGGCTTCTCGAGGAAATGTTAGCTCGCACTAGTCGTAGTAGCGAAAGTTTGCGAGAGTACTTCTACGACAAATTAACGTTATTAAACAGATGTGAAATAAGAGGCAAAAAGGCCGTCGATTGTATTATCCATGGGATACTAGATAAATCGATTAGAAGCAGTGCACAGGCACTGACTTGTCGCGAACCAGAAGACTTATTGAATTTTCTAAGCTCCCAACGTCCCATATTAGAAAATAATACATTCAACAGAAAACGAAGTGATAATATGATAGTTCGACCGGGTAACACTGCTACACCCGCAAGTGAAAGTTTGGTGATTTGTTTTAATTGCCGCTCAAAGGGACACCTTTACTTTCGATGCCCCAAACCCCTTATCAAATGTTTGAAATGCCAACGTGTAGGCCATAATAATGATAATTGTAAACTAGAGCCATTAATCTTACGAAATGAATCCAAACAGACAGATAACCGGGATCGAAAAATTTTGACTATATCTACCTTTAATAACAACAGCGACAAATTTTACAAAACCGTTAGGGTAAACGATAAATCTTTAATTGCTTTTATTGATTTCGGCAGCGAATGTAGTTTAATCAGGGAATCTGATGCTCAAAGTCTGAATTTAACTAAAAATATAACAGAGCTGCCAGTAATCAAAGGATTCGGCAACTCTAAAGTTTTTCCAGTATATAGGAGCAATGTTGATCTGAAATTAGATGAAGTTGAAGTTAATGTAGAGGTATTAGTAGTTAGCAATCAGTTCCTTCAGTCGGCTTTACTTATAGGTCAAAATGTTACTGAACTTCCTTGCGTAACAGTATTTAAGAATAGCCATCAGTTAACGTTTTACCAGAGCCCCGACACCGATACTGTAGTACACCCGGTGAAGTGTTTAAAATTAAATATTGATAACGATACCGATATTACATTATCAGGATTAGTTGAAGTTACCGCATCCGACCTTGGCTTCAGTGGAGATATTTATGTTGAAGGTTACTGCAATTGTGAGCCTAGGAAAGAGCATTATTTGCATCAGGGAGTTTATAGGGTTGTTGATGGAAAGTGCTGTTTGCCCGTGACTAATTTATCTGGTCAAAATCTTACATTATCCAAGAAATATCCTATTGCCAAAGGAACTTGTTTTGTTGAGAGAGGTGCCACCTATACAAATAGAGTAACGAAAGATAATTCCGAATATGAACCTCTACTAATATCTGACATAAAGGTAGGTCCCCAAATTGACAAAGAGACATTAGGTAGACTTCATTCGCTTTTACTCAGTTATCGTGATTGCTTTGCATTCAACCTAGGAGAAATTGGTTGTATCAGCTCAACCGAAATAAAAATAGACTTATTAGATGATAAACCTGTAGTTTACCGACCGTACAGATTGTCTTTTTCAGAAAGGGGTCAGGTTAGAGAGATTATAGATGAATTATTGCGAAATGACATTATACAAGAGTCTAATTCAAACTATGCGAGTCCTATTCTATTAGTGAGGAAGAAGACAGGGGAACAACGCTTGTGTGTTGATTATAGGGCTGTCAATAATAAGACTAGGAAGGATTGTTTCCCTTTGCCGATAATCGACGATCAGTTGACAAACCTTAGTGGCAATAGATACTTCACATCCCTAGATCTGGCTTCAGGGTACTACCAGGTGCCAGTGGCAGAAGACAGTCGTCCGCTAACTGCTTTTGTAACGCCAGATGGGCATTACGAATTTAAAAGAATGCCTTTTGGTCTTGCGAATGCCCCGGCTGTATTTCAGAGACTAATGAATGCAATGCTAGGCAGTAAACGTCATGAATCAGCTTTGGCTTATTTGGACGACATTCTTGTGCCATCGGTTACCTTGGAGGAGGGATTTGAAAGATTGAGGAATGTTTTGGAGTTGTTGCGTCAGAATGGGCTTACTTTAAAATTATCTAAATGTCGCTTCTTTGATAATTCCCTTGACTATTTAGGTTATGAAATTTCCGCTGAAGGCATACGTCCTAACGAAAATAAGATTTTAGCCGTTAAAGAGTTCCCTGTTCCCCAGAACGTACATGAAATCCGTCAGTTTTTGGGACTAGCGGGATATTTTAGAAAATTTATCAAAAGTTTCGGTGAAATAGCTAGACCTCTAACGAACTTACTCAAAAAGGGCAATGTTTTTAAATGGACAGATGTAGAATCCCATGCGTTTACTACCCTAAAAGACAAGTTAATTGACCGACCAATTTTAGCGCTGTACAGTCCTAATTTTGAAACTGAGTTGCATACGGATGCAAGTTCGTTAGGCGTGGGTGGGATATTGATGCAATGGCAGCCGGAGCCGCGCGCTCTCAAACCAATAGCTTATTTTAGCCGGCAAACCACCCCCGAGGAGCGTCACTTGCATTCTTATGAACTCGAGACCCTTGCAATTGTATGTTCTTTAAAGAAATTTAGGGTCTATTTGTTAGGGATAGAGTTTAAAATTGTGACAGACTGTAACGCCCTTCGGACTACACTAACAAAGCGCGACTTAATACCCCGAATAGCTAGGTGGTGGCTTTTAATAAGTGAATTCAATTTTAGCGTAGAGTACCGTCCAGGCATCCGTATGGCTCATGTGGACGCACTGAGCCGTAACACAAAATTAACACCCGAGGATATGGATAATTCTGCAATCACAGTCTATAGTATCGAAACTGATAACTGGCTCTTGACTTTACAAATGACAGATCCCGATATATCCCGAATACATAAAATACTTAAACCTGAGTCAGATGAAGAAGCTAAAGAAATTAGGAAAAATTATGTGATTAAGAATAGTAGAGTGTATAAGAGAGTTGATGATAAGCTTTGTTTAGTAATTCCTCGTAATGCTCGATGGCAAATATGTAAATCTAACCACGATGACGCTGGTCATTTAGGTATATCGAAGACAATCGAGAAAATTCAATCTGTTTTCTGGTTTCCTAAGTTACGCAGATTTGTTAAAAAGTATGTTAAGTCCTGCATTAAGTGCGCCTATAATAAGGATAATACGTCACGACATAAGAATGGTCAGTTGTACCCAATAGAGAAAGTAAGCATCCCGTTCCACACTATTCACATTGACCACTTGGGTCCATTTGTCAAAAGCAAGAACGGCAATGCTTACATTCTCACCATAGTGGATGGATTTACCAAGTATTTGTTTGTAAGAGCTGTTAAAGATACAAAAACTAAAACAACGGTTAAGGTATTATTAAATATTTTTTATGACTTCGGTTTACCATCCCGAATAATATCAGATCGAGGTACCTCTTTCACTTCAGCAGCTTTTAAATCCTTTTGTGATACTCAAGGTATAAAACATGTTTTGAATGCTGTCGCGTGTCCCAGAGCCAACGGCCAAGCCGAAAGATACAACCAAACAATTTTAAGTTCACTTGCAAAATACTTTGACGGTGAGGACGAACGGAACTGGGACATGTGTCTAGGCAAAATTCAGTGGGGAATTAATAATACCACAAACTCCACCACTCAGAAAACAGCTACTGAAGCATTATTTGGAACCAGATTGAAAGATAGCTTAAGTAATATGTTAGATGTTAACAATGAGCCTAACCCCGATTTTACAGAAGTAAGGCAAGAAGTTCGTACAAATATCGAATCTAGTCAGATTAAACAAAAACTAAACTATGATCAAAATAGAGTTCCTGCCCCGACTTATAAGAAAGGGGATTTAATTAAAATAACTAGAACCAATTTTAGTAATAAAGGTAATAGTACTAAATTAATGTCAAAATTTATAGGCCCCTTTAAAATAGCAGAAGTTTTAGGCAATGATAGGTATAAAATTGTCGAAATACCTGGTTTTAGTAAACGCAAGAATAAATTCGATAGTGTGGTAGCAGTAGACAGGATTCGACCGTGGATCAATATAAATGTGTCCGATCAAAATGATAATGTAGATGCAGTGTCTAACAGCAGCAGTACGTCCGATAGCGAAAGTAATAAAAGTGATAACGAACTGCCACAGAGTCAAATCCGAGTCCAAATAATAGCCAAATGTAATGAATAGTAATAGTATTCATAGTAATACATATATAATGTTTAGTTTACAGTTAATTCAAATGAAACTTTATAATTTTGTTAGTATACCGATTTGAATTTATAAAATTAATCTACGTGATTATATACCGTGCGTCAGGAGACCGCACGTAGTCGGACGGCCGAATGTAATGAATTTATGATTTTTTAATATTGTTTTACAAATTTCTCAGTTAAATCAAGTTTATTTTATTTGTATTATATCGATGATTGTTGTTGATTCATATGTTTTAATCGATATTAGTAAATCAGTTGATTCAAAATGCCATTACGTTGTTAGTCTATGAAGAACGAACAGATTGATGGAGACATTTCGTTCAGTCTAGAACGAAATGTACTTGGTCGGTGATTTTTAAAAGTGTATTCATTCTGGTCTATCATCTCGACCGAGACAGACGTCTAATATTAGCTGAGTGTGAATAGCTGTGCAATTGTTAGTTTAATTTTATTTTCATATTAATTTAATTTATAAATTACTATGTAAGGAGAAGTAAAAGTGATTGGAACAATATAATCGTTGTTACGAAGCAAGCAGTTTTATTATACACCAGAACCCGAATTGTGAGGATTTGTAACAATAATATGTCTATTTGATCCGGCTAATCTCCAAAATGAATGTACCGATTTTGGCGGGGTTGTTACTGGCAGATAGTAACTAAGACTTAAATTAAAAATAAGAAATAGAGATCCTTGCAAAAAAAACCCTAGAAATTGGTAACAAAATCCGATTCAGAAAGGAGTGTAATATTTTTTTATAATAATTTCACGCGATTGTAGGTGGGGTTCAGTAATATACTCGTAGTAATAAAAATATAATATAATATTGTATAAATCATTGATGTTTTGATATCCCGAGGAAGGGTCACGGGCGGCCGGAGCTATTTATGGAACAATAATATGTCGGTCCGTTTTTACTAAGGGTTCCAAAGATCAGACAAGTTGGTGTTATACGGGAAATCGGATCAAATGTTATGATGCTGATAAAGGAATTGATCGAGTCTGACTTTTTGGTGCTGGAAAGAGCTTCTCTATGTCCGACCACTCTATGAGAGATGGCAGTTTTATATTTGATAGAGGTTTGTAAGGGCTATTGCTGATTATTAGGCCCTGGGTTTGGTTCCCTGGATGGGTGCTGTGTTATTGGGATTTTCATCAGTAATTTTTCAGTACCTGCCTGTAAGGTTGATATGTGTGCTCTTTTGGGACTTGAACGAAATCGAAGAAGACAGCATTTAAGGTAAGACGAGATAAAATTGACAGCTGCACCGAAATGGAGAAGGGTTGCCCAAGACAGGCAACAATGGAAATCTTTGGACATTTTGTAGTTTTGTTTTTGTATGTAATGCTTAAGCTAAGTGAGAAATATGTTACTTGGTTCGGAATAAAAGGGCTTATTATTATTATTATGGGACTTTAACATATTCGGCTAAATGTGGATGTACTACACAAGGTGTAAACAGACTCAACATCAAAATAAGTTACTTTACGCAAATGTCATTGCTGGAAAACGATTTTGTTTTCGGTGATTGATCACTTTTTACGGTAAGACTCAAAGTAACGCAAGCAAAACAGTGTGCTGATGGATGTATTGAAAGGGACAGGAGTCGTAGAGGTACTTAATGTAAACTTAAAAAGAACTTTTACAAATAATTGGGACTTTGGCTTCTAATATCTCCTTGACTAGTCGGTTCCCATTAGGTATGGTTTAGAACAAAAAAGTCGCAATGACGGGGAGAAAAAAGTACCTTTAAGCTCCTATAAGAGTATTTTACCTTCGACAAAATACAGGCGTCATGTACTCGTAATTTAAATTTTCGTCGCTGACCAAGATCTACCCCATATTAGGTCTCTACTCAGTAGATAGCCCAATTATAACGACATATTTTGCTGTCTTTATCAAATAAATGCTCGGTGTTTAAGTAATATCGCACAAATAAATGGGATTGTATAAACTAGGTGTGATGAAAAATGTTTAACAAGTAAAATAGCTGAAAGTATTTATTTCATCCTTGACAGTAACAATACAGTAAGTGCAAAGAGCTGAAACATGAAGCTAATTCAGCACAAACTTAGTTGTTAGTGTTGTCACAGACAAAGTTGTTTTATAGTGATTTTTGAAATATTACTAGTATTTGGGTTTCTATCTTCTTTTCAATGTTTACTCACCTACTTCATAAGTTTTTGATGATGATGTTTGACTAACTGACTTACAACGTACAGTTGATGGTAATCTAGGCTCGGTTCAAAATGTGCGGGAACTAAACGTACAATAAGTCAGCACATCAAGATACTACATCTGACATTCTTGAATAGATTTTCTACATTATTGTTAAAGCAAAGTTGACTGCTACTTTATTTGCTGGCGTCCAAACCTCACAACATCTTAAACTAACTCTTTGGAGAAGCAGGCGTTATCTTATCAAAACATTAACATACATGAAAATATGATAACCTAAAATATTTACCTTCCTACTACATTCAACAGCAAAAGCTATTTTTCAATTCAGCGCACCGAACTTTACCTCGAAACTTTATTGCAAAACTAGGAATCCTTCAAAATGACAAACATTGCAACATCTCGCAACAGAGTTATGTCTTCCATATATCTGTCCTGCTTTCAATCTGGGTTATGGACTCATGTAATTCTGTAAACCCTCGTACGCATGGGTGGGTTTTTTGTGGAATACTTTTTCACATTGCACATTGCCTTATTTTAGGGCAAGGTTGCTACAGCTTTCTGAAACCACTGCATCTCCTGAAACCCAGAATCAGTGAAGCGCGACGAATTCCCGGGGAAACCATTTTTGAATCCCGTAACGAAATTATTAGGAGACAAGTAGAAAAAGCATAACTCCCAAATCAGCAGATGATAACAATTATTACTGGAATTGTTTGATTTCAATAATAATCGGTAAAAGCTGGAACGCTCGGGGTTCTAGCTTCCACAAGCCCTGTATCCTGCATCACTGAGCATTCAGCACGTGGCCAATAGTTTAGATATACGCTCTGCTAAATCCCTCTTTTTTGGGGGATTGGAAATCATTAAATGACTCCACCCGCTCTGGGTAGAGCGATAAGGAGTATCAGACTTCTACTGGCTAAAAACAATCCATGTTCATTCTTAGCCCTTATCGTCGAGACTGCGGTATCTCTTTCAAACAAGCCATCAGCCCCGACGGGTCTGCTTAATGCCTAGAGTTGTTAATTCAGCAGTGCACTTTCTTAATACGTTATGAATTCTCAAGGCTCAGTTTTTCGCAAAGAGTCGAAAAGTTGCGTTAGTAAAAACGCGCGTGTGTACATAGACCAAGTAGAATTACTGAAACTGATTGCGTATCTTTACGTCCTGAATCAGTTGTGTTTATATTGTGTACTCGGCTAAATATCCTAAGTCAAGTAGTTGTGTTAGTATACAAGTAGTACTCGTAGTAAATCTTGTTTTTGTACAAGCTTATTAAGATTTCTGGTGTCTCGTAAGTATGTAGATAAATGGGACACTTACGTTAATATCTACTTTGTGCCTGTTTCATGAGATTGTATTTTTCCACTTTCGGTTTTGAAAAAAATTGGTAGGAAGAAACATTTTGTAACGTTATTCAAAGTAATTATTTTTGGTTTTGATAATCGAAACGAATGAAAGCAGAGGCTTGAAGTATTAACAAAATGCCATTAATTAATTTGTAAGAAGATGAAACCCAGAACACACAGAAGTCGGCAAAAGGTTTAAGCACTGATAAAAGATAAGTACTATCATTATTGTTGTATTACTGAAATTATTGTCATTAGACACGAAGGGAACCATCAAATAATCCCTCTCGCTCTGGGCAGAGCGGAAGGGAGTGTCAGACTTTACTGACTAAGAACCACCCATATTCCTTCTTAGCCCTTTGTGTTGAGGCACCGGTATCTCTTTCAAACAACCCGTAGCCCCGACGGGAGATACGAAACCCTCACAACTCAAATCTTAACTCACAAAATACATATTATCATCTCATCATACACTAACGTACAGCTTATTTGTTCTCACTATTACTTAACAAAGTGGGCTTTTATGCACTACGTTACTACATTATTATACAGCGTGTCTCAGAAGTATGATTATACTAGCTGTTGCCAGCGGCTTCACCCGCTACTACTCGAAAATTATCCCACGGTAAGATAAAATCGGGATAAAAACTATCCTATGTGTTAATCCAGGTTATAAACTATCTGTGTACCAAATTTTATCGAAATCCGTTCAGTAGTTTTTGCGTGAAGAAGTAACAAACATACACACTCACAATCTTTCGCATTTATAATGTTAGTGTGATTAATCGAAAAAGAAGCCCGCGAAATTCTGTTTATGGTACTTAATTATCAGGTCAGTGTCAGGTTGTATGTTGATTAAAATATGATTCGCGGCCTCAGTATTGTAATTTTGTTAAGGAGACAACAGGAGCTGTACCCGAGTTTTATAATGCGTTAAAGTATATGATTCATTGCGGTAAAAAAAAAATATATATGATATTCTTTAGGATATACGGTAGTGACATAGTTTGTTGAAAATAAAATACACCAAATTTTACTTGATAGGAAAAAATCGCGAAAACACCACTAAAAATTCCTTTTAACGAGTAAAAACCATAATAAAATACATGTGATCGTTCTGATTTTTTGGCAAATAATTCAACAAACAACATACTAATGTCATAGTGTTTTATTTTTTTAATCCAATCAAAAGTGTTGTTGTAAATCGCATATTCTTATTCCCGAACATAATTTTGTATGGTGATAAAAAATCGGGCTGGACAGTCCTTACTATTTCAAACGTATAGGTAGTTACCCTACGAAATTACGAGCATGCATTGCAGGGATGCGTTTCGCGGTCGCGGGGAGTGACGCAAGCTCCACCCACTCGGTCAAGGTCGCTGGCATTTAGTCTCGCCTTAAATATAGGTAGCTGTATATAGTGTCGCGGTTACGATATTAGTTTAATAAAGAAATTGGTTCAGTTTTATGGTGCTCCTTCCAGAAATATGATCACACTTTTCCGATACATCCTACTAATATTATAAATGTGAAAGTTTGTGAGAATGGATGTGTGGATGTTTGTTACTCTTTCACGCATAAACGGCTGGACCGATTTGGTTGAAATTTGGTATGTAGATGGGTTATACCCTGGATTAACATATAGGATAGTTTTTATCCCAATTTTATGATACGTGGGATAATTTTCGAGTTGTAGCGGGTGAAGCCGCTGGCAACAGCTAGTCATCAGTATTTTCCTAGCCTTTTCCCAATTATGTATCGGCTTCCACATCTGGGTGCCGCTGAATACCAGAATGTTATGTCCTTTAGTCAGTCTGGTTGCCAAACTTTCGGCTCACTAACTGCTTGTAACGAATATCAAAAATGACACACGGTGGCTGCGGCGGTTGGCGCAGTGGCTCGAGCAATTGACTGCTGCCTGCGTGCCGCGGGTTCCATCCCCGCACGGAACAAATATTTCTATGGCCTACAGATAGTTGTTTCGGGTCTGGGTATTTGTGTATGTGAGTTTATATTATATATTTACTAGCTGATGCCCGCGACTTCGTTCACGCGGAAATTTTGATGTACTGTGGCTGTCGCGTTGATCGAGCAGTCTCAAGTGTGGCTACTGAGGTTGAAGTCAGAGGTTTGATTCCCGAGATGCGCAAAGTGTTTTCTCAGTAGACTCCACGGAGCCAGATTCAGATAGTTGTTTTGGATGTGGGTATTTGTGTATGTGAGTGTATGTGTTTATGAACGCATCCACGATACAGGAGAAATTTCTAGTTTGGGGCAAAGTTAAAAAAAAAGATCTTCAAATAACAGCCGGGACAAAGGTTTCAACGTGCTTCGGAGGCACGAACGAAACTGGGTATGAAACCCATCCACGGATCAACCTAGACAAGCACGGCTTAACCGGAAACTCGATCCGAGTGTTTGTTATTACTTAGCCATGAGCTCGTATTTTCTAATACAACCATGCTGTATAAGAAATAGTACAAAGTTCAGCATATTACAACATATGAAGCAATTAGTGTGAAAGCATTCCTCTCATTATGCCGATCGCTCTGATGGTCTGAGATCGTAAAATTTCGGGTTGGAAGTGTGTCGCTTATGCTTTTTGCGTAAGGGTACTGAAAGTAGCTTTCTACGTTTTTATTTCTAAAGGGCAATTGAAGGGTGTTATTGATATTGACTGACCTTCGGAGTTTGGACATAAAAATTGGATAAGGTGTGGAAAAAAAATGTTGTCTAAGTTTTTACCACAAATGACCAGTGACCAGTGACCAGTGTCAATACCTTAATTACCTTGTAAAAATAAGTTTAAAAACTAAAACCCGACTACAAACCGCAGTCTCAAAAGTAGAAAACAAGAAAATAATTTGTATATTTCAATTTAAATATAAGTAAAATTATTATAGAGGACAGCCGTAGTCGCATGCCACTGATACCTGCAGGGCTATTGCGTATCTTTTAAATGACAGTGGCTATCATATTGTCTATGGATTAACTGTCAAATGGTTCCATTTTGTACTAAAGCATAACCAATTTGACACTAGTTATCGCGGCCTCGACATAGAGGGCTAAGAAGGAACATGGGTGGTTTTTAGTCAGTAGAAGTCTGACACTCCCTTTCGCTCTGCCCAAGAGCGGGAGGGGTTATTCGATGATTTTCCACCCGCCAAAAAAAAAAGGTTAACAAAGTCTACCAAAATTATGACCCCCAATCATCCCTACCCGCCCGAAGTGCCTCCTCATAAGGGTCGACATCCAATATCATTTGATATCCGCATTTCCGGGACCCTACCATGCAAGTGACACCGAAAAATTAAACTAGTCCTTCAAAGTGTACAAGGAAGGGCCTTAGTTCATTACCTAAGTACGACTGGGCAATTTATCCTCTCTCGGAGCAATATAACTTAATAGGGGACTACTAAGTACACGAAAAGTTAAGTGGACCGGCCCATAACTGACCTTTGTGTTTGGAGCGAAGATCAAAGATGAAACGAGACGTGCTTGGGGACCGGTGTGGCACTCAGGAATATTGTTAAATTAAAAATATTTTTGAGGGTTTTGTAGGCTTTAGAACCGGGTTTTTCTTTATGTAGTTGACTTTTTGGTAAAAAGTCAACTACATAAAGAAAAAAATAAAAGTAAGAAAAAAATTATCAATAAATAGCAATTTCCTAATGGAAAAAAATAGTACGGCGATTAGCAAAAAAATTGTGTGTTTTGCAAAAATTTATTGACTTATAAGATCTAATCGACTTGCACTTTGACTCACTATACAGTTTAAAAGCGAAGACTTTGAAAAACCTAGATAAGGATTAATGTAATTAATTTTAACATTTCTTTTTTTTTCTGTGCTGTCTGCTTCAGACTAAAGATTTTTTTTATAATTTTTACTAGTACCGGATATAAATTAAGGTAGTTCTCTTTTATTCTTTTTCTATTGTACGTACAAATTTCGTTTTGCATGCTGAGTTTACCTATAAGTGATTGTGCACTATTGTTCATATATTTTTACTTGTTTTTTAAGCTACCAGTGTAACAATTGTTGGTAAACCAAATTAATAAATAAGAAGTAGAATACAGCAAAAACAAAAAACAAAAAACAAAAAAAAACGGTTTACCCGTCCTCAAACGATACTACGTCACATTTGTGGCTTTTATCCCTGAGTTATTTGTAACAAATAAGAAGTTAACAGTAAAATCAAAATAATTTTATTTTACAGTTTTAGTGCCCATGTAGGCCACATGGGCACTTATAAAACGTCGACAAAAAGGTGCAATAATAGTAGTGTAATAATTGTTACAACAGCCTGCTCACAGCCTGTCACCCTAGCCAGCCAATGACAGCTAACCATAGCCATGCCACTCTAGCTAACCATAGCCATGCCACTCTAGCAAACCATAGCCATGCCACTCTAGCCAGCCTATGACAGGCAACCATAGCCAAGCGACTCTAGCAACTACTAGCGAGCCAATCACAGTCAAGCGAAGACACCGCAATAACTACCGGATGCCTCCGGTGGGGATATAAGTCTATATAATGCCCTGTAAGCTCAGTTTCGAGGTCTTGTCGCGCTCGATTGTGAAACTTGTAAGTGGAGACTCTGCCCGAATAAAATAATTAATCAGTTCCTGTCTATTTTTTAACCACTATCGTTACATAATGGAAAAGGTGTAATAGCCTCATAGTGTGACCGTCGGACAACCAAGTCACAGATCTTTAGTTTGAACCCAAGAACTCAAATTTTTCCGATTAATGTGCGTATTGCATATTCTATAAATGAAAACATCGTGAGGAAACGTAACCAAGGCAAGTCAGAGACCCGTCGGGGCTGCGGGTTGTTCGAAAGAGATACCACGGCCACGGCACAAAGGGCTAAGAAGGAACATGGGTGGCTTTATGTCAGTAGAAGTTTGGCACTCCCTTTCGCTCTGCCCAAGAGCAGGATTTGATGATTTCTCACCCTCAAACAAAACAAAAAAAGTCAGTGACCCGTGGGAGCTGCGGGTTGATCGAAAGAGATACCATGGCCTCGGTACATCAGAAGGAACATGGGTGGTTCTAAGTTAATAGTAGTCTGACGCTCCCTACCGCTTTGCCCAACAGTGGGCCCCTCCCACTCTTGGATGATTTCCCACCCCAATAAAAAAAGGCAAGTCAGAGATTAATAGAAACGGGCAGCAAAATCCTTTGACATTAGGTTAGTCACTAACCACGTAAAAAGAAAATATGTTTCTGAAACTTATCCCTAAGATTTTCTAACGACGTTAAGGTGGAAGCTCACATCTGGCCCGCGAAATTCTAATTTTCTTACGTTTTTGGCAATTTGCAGGCCAGTGCTTGGTTGTATGTTTATGAAAATTTGATTTGCGACTGTAAGACGTATGAAGTTACCGAATTATAACCATCAAAATTATCAATACAACCCTCCAAGTTCATTTTCATGTCAAGATTGATTTTTGCATGTAAAAGTCATTCTTTAGTAATTTAGTCGTCGTTCTTTAGTAGTTAGTAATTTTGATGGTTATAATTCGGTAACTTCATACGTCTTACAGTCGCAAATCAAATTTTTATAAACATACAACCAAGCACTGGCCTGCAAATTGCCAAAAACGTAAGAAAATTAGAATTTCGCGGGCCAGATGTGAGCTTCCACCTTAAGTTAGAAAATCTTAGGGATAGGTTTCAGTACATGTGAGTGCAAATAGCCAACACTACTCTGTTTATCCTTTGTTTGTAATAATACACAAAGCGATATTTATTATCCCTGCTTGTTGTATTTTTTTTTAATATTTGTTAAGCGTTGTTTGTGTATTGTTTTTTTCCTGAATGTCTCTTTGTATGCTCGTTATGTTTCTGCAACGAATAAATATTTCTTCTTTCTTTCTGTATAATAATAATAATATGACTTTGCTTTGTATATGTCTTGTGCAGAGAGAGATCCACTTAATCTGTTTATGTTTAAAGCTTGATTGGTTGCCATACATACTAAGTACGTTCTCAGGGATGAAAGTTTATAAAAGAAGTCCGGTGAACTATTGGAGCTCAAATACTGAAAATTACTTTGAATTCCAAGACCCAAAAATATCCCCTGTTTTTACTACCGCTTTTATAAAAAGAGGGAAGTTAAAATGGCCGCTCATTGTCGGTGTGCCTTTTTTTCGAATAAAATTATTCGTAATGAAATGTAGGTGAGCTCCTAAATGTTTCAGTGTTCCGTTATGGGGTCCCAGACAATTGTGAATTCCTCGTAAAATACCCGTAATAGAGTTAGAAACAGGTATTTTTCTTTAAGGGATTTTATAGGGACAGAAAATGAACAGGGTGCCTACTTACTTTATAGCGTAGTAAACCTTTTGCCAATTCTAAAATGGTCCGAATTTTTAGAATGGGCGTGGAAATAAAATATTTATATTTAAAACATTATTTAACGGAACATAACATAACTTTGCAATTTTCTAGGAGATTCGCCTGCATGATGAGTGCTTCTTCAAACATTTAAATTCACATCAAACAGCTAGCCCTAAACAATTACCTGTATTTCATAATAATCTTTGATCCGTGCGAGAATAGAACCTGCGACTCGCAGCGCAGTACCCAATCGCTCACTCGTTGCACTGCTCGCTGACCGCGCCGTCAGCCATTTTGTAAACGTATTTAGCATTAGACTAGGTTTGACAGAAAATAATCATACAAGGTGCAGTTTTGCATTCGCGTCAAAATTCAGGAGATTACCAGAAAATACATTAACAAAAATTTGAGTTTCGGTACGTGGTCAATCCCACTAATATTATAAAGGCGAATGTTTGTGAGTGTGTGAGTGTGTACGTTTTACCCTTCTTCACGTAAAAACTACTGAACGGATTTGGATAAAATTTGGTAAACAGATAGTTTACAACCTAGATAAACACATAGGATAGATTTTTATCCCAATTTTATCTTCTCGTGGAATAATTTTCGAGTTGTAGCGGGTGAAGCCGCCGGCAACAGCTAGTTATTAATATACGCTGTTTGGGCGAAAATCAGACAGTCCGTGTTTTCACACTTACCGATTTCACTTAATAGAAAATTAATGAGCTACCCATTTTATTGTTGATTCAGGTCGAGGATCATCAGTATAGCTACCTCCTTGAATTTGACGCAGGTACAAAACGACAACTTGGATTAAACAGTAAAGTTATCTCTAGACGAAAACAAGACATCGTTTGTTTTATTTTCCTCTCAGATTTACAAAGATCCCAAAAAGGCAAGAAAACAGCAGTAAAATGGAGCTGCGAACGTTTTCTTAGCTCTTCTTAGTTTTATTAGTCGACTGTAGGTATTACAAAGTTGTTGGCGGAAGCTTTCAGCTTGTTATTACTTACCTGTAGTTATTTAGTTAGATAAGGAAGCCAACTAAATAAGGAATCACTCTGATTTAACTAACTCTCAATTAGCTTGAAACGGCTTACATCTGCATTCACATTGTTTTGTTTGTTTTATTTAGATCTGCTGGGAAAAGACTTTTACTATCTATTTTCCTATTTTTCATTGCATGTCAAACGAATTGCCAGTGTGGAGCCCCCTCTGCAGTATATGCGCCAACTCCTATCCTGCACAACCAGTTGCACAACTTTCAGGATTTACTCGAAGCAAATGATGGAGCCTTGAAGGTGGCTACATACTGGTCTAACAATTTGAGATCATCGGTACGTAAAGAAGAAGAAGATTGCATCTTTTCAAATAAAATTACGGTCATCATTATATTAGACAATCCCACATTGCAGCACATTCAAATAACTCTTCCGCACATACTCGTACCATCACCGAAACAGGCTTTGAGGCCGATTGGCGAAGGGCACGCCACGATAGTGGCGGTAAGTCCCCTCTTTGAGGAGTGGCTTGAGAGGCGCCACGGCGCCCTCACCTTCCGTCTGACGCAGGTCCTCACCGGACACGGTTGTTTCGGGAGGTACCTGCACCGAATCAGGCGGGAGGAAACGCCCGGATGCCACCATTGCGAGGATCGGCCGGAGGACACGGTGGAGCACACAGTGGAGGTGTGCCCCGCTTGGGCGGAGCCCCGCCGTGTTCTCGTAGCGGCGATCGGCGGCGGCGACCTCTCGCGCCCGGCCCTGGTGCAAGCCATGGTCCGGGGCGAGGAGGAATGGGACGCCGTCGCCTCCTTCTGCGAAGCAGTGATGCTGGCGAAGGAGGTGGTGGAACGCGAGAGGGAGAGAACCTCTCGTCCCAGCCGCCGCGGGAGGCGCTCCGGGCGTCGGGGGTCCCGCGATGACCTCCGGCCACCGTAGACGCGGGCCTGTGGACGGTGAGTGATGGGCTAACTCGCCGTCCGTCCGTCTCACGACGAAAACAGGCCGTGTCGACGGCGCGTTCGTGTTCCACGCGCGCCTCAAAGAGATGTCAGCAACATGGGAGGGGCCCGAAAGGGCCGACGCCTGTCGGGGCCGCGGGTAGTCCAACGGTTATCGCGGCCTCGACATAGAGGGCGAAGAAGGAACATGGGTGGTTTTTAGTCAGTAGAAGTCTGACACTCCCTTTCGCTCTGCCCAAGAGCGGGAGGGGTTATTCGATGATTTTACACCCACCAAAAAAAAAAAAAAAAAAAAAAAAAAGGCCGATTGGCGACATGCTCCCACTCGCGCATCATTTGTTTGTATCCACGCGAGAGTACCGTCAACTCATAAGTTGTGTCGCGCTTTCAACAAATTCCTTTGAGAGTTTTGTTACCTTTCACATGTCGCTTCAGCGTATGATTAGAGAACAAGACGTATAAAAGTCCATGTACACTGTGTGGTCTGATTCGTGTGTGTTGAAATTCTGATACGCTTTTACTGCCTAGTGCATATTCATAGTAAGCCTGATTCTGTTTGGTTTGTCTCATGAATATGGCGTCCAGTTACATCGAAAGCTATAGAGGAATACGCAAAGTATTCACGTTAGAAAGACCGAAAATGAAGCAAAGCATGATAATATGGCATATCTAGTCAATATTTTCACTGGTGGGACACAGGTCTTTTATTGGTGAGAGGCTCTGTTTCATCACACGGGTTTTGTACACATTGATAGAAGTCATTTGTAGTGCAAAGACATGCCCGCTTCCTTACGAATTTTCTGCATTCACCAATGGGGTTTTGAGAGCAATGATGATGAAATAAATAACACAACAAAATGCTCTCACCTGCGTTTGGACACATAACAAATAACTCGCATGAGTGGGTCCAAAAATATTGATGACTTATTTCTGTATAGACAACAGAAACTTTCTTGGACCTGTGTTCAAAACAAATTTCAAAGATCTATCTAAATAACTAGTCTGTAAATAATTGCCAGTACTACTTATATTGGTAATGTAGTAGTAGAAGATTTATGGCGCGGGCACAAAATACAGACGTTTTAGACCACGATAAGGGTCTCAGACCGGGGTTTATCGATCGATACGGTACTTCTGTCTAGTGTGGTACAAGTTGCTGGCGAGGAGAATTATGATGACGTTGTTGGTAGGGAAAACCATATTTTTGATAAAAGGAAAAACCATAGTTTCATCTACGCCTACGAGTAATTGTTTTCAGCGCTAAAAACTATAAGATTCGATTAGAAACCGTTTGGTAGAAGAGTTCAGTTTTATAATCTATCACATATAAGTTACTAATCACCACATCAGCAATAACAGAAGTTATACAAATGTTTCCATAATTTGAAATACGCGTAGAATTGAAACATTTATTACGATATAGGTCAAGCTTTTCTGTATGATACTAAATAAAGAGTTTTTAGTTGAAAATATTTAGTTTAATAATCTGCCAATAAAGACTAATCAATATTATTGGACGGCACGTGCAAGGTCTTCATAAACATTGCTTTAAAAAAAGGCACGGTGATCGCCACCCCTGTGTAGAGGAAAGCGAACGCGTAAATCTAATATAAAAACTTATTGATATAAACATATGAATGAATGAATGAATGAATGATTGAATGAATGAATGATTTATTTGCGAGAATATAGGTTTTTTACATAAGTTCTTGATTTACATAATAGATGGGTATCACTATATTCGGCATTTCAGCCATACAAATGTTTAGATTTATATCATTTGGTTATACTAATGTAGCATGTCTTATTCATTATTAATAAGCTATTAACCACATAAAATACTAATAATCATTTAAATTTCAATTACTTAATGAAATTAAATACAGTACTATTCATGTCAAATAATAATTAATTATGTTTAAAATAGCATTAAATAATTATGTCACGTCAATAAAAGAATAACGAAGTATTTCAATATTGTCAATATACGTAATGTCAATATATCTAGATGTCATATTACAACATCATAACACGTGGTATGTTTGAACTAGCTTCTTAACCAACATACGATAAAATATTTGGGGTTAAACCAGTTAATGTTTTCTTATTACATGAAGAAATATTTTTATCGGACGCATTGAGAATGAATGTTCAATTAAGTAAGTTTCGAAGAACATTGTTTAGAAAAGCTACTAAACTACAACGCAACGAAAACCGAAAAATAACAGTCTATATGTATTTTTCGGTTTTCGTTGCGTTTCGGTTTTCGGTATTCGCCAACTTCTTTGGACCACTAGCAAAGCCCAATAAGCCCTTTATAATGAGGCCCATGGAGACCTCATGGCTCCCAAGTAACAACGCTTATTGTGAAAAGAATAAACAATACCTACATTTGCTACGATGATTCTGGGTACACCAGACATTCAATTTGTGAAGTTTGAGCCCAGGTTTCAACGTATACTGTTAATGTTTTCATGTTTCCGAGTGATTGTACTTTAATTTGGGTGGATTGGTATCATTTGTGAGGTTATTTCTTGTTTAAAATTTTCAAATTTTAACCTTTACTTGACTCCAATTGTTGTTAACAAAACTATTTTTTTTTAAATACTGTACGAGTAAATATCTTTTTTTTTTTTTTATAAACGTTTCCCCACACTAGATTTTTTCCTGTATTGTGGGTGCGTTCACAAACATTTAAACTCACATACACAAATACCCAGACCCGAAACAACTATCTGTAGGCCATACAAATATTTGTTCCGTGCGGGGATCGAACCCGCGACACGTAGCGCAGCAGTTCATTGCCTGAGCCACTGCGCCAACCGTGTCGTCAATCTTAAAACTTGGTTATAAATAGATATCTAACACGTGAATGAGGCAAAGCAAGTATGTAAGAATCGAAACAGATGTCGTTCGTTAGTTTTTGCCTACCACAACGGGGAAATTGCATGGTTTTATTTATTTATTTAAACTTCATGCGCAAACATGGTACATATGCGGACTTAATGCCACAAGGCATTCTCTACCAGTCAACCTTGGTCAAACAGGACAGCGTTGTGGTGTAGAGTACAAAAATAAATAAATTAGGAAACTACTATTTTCTAAACATAAATTAATATACCAACATAAATGGTACATACTAATACATTGATATATTAATATGGCATTAAATAAACTAATATATATATTTTAATACATAGAAATAGCTCTTAAAACGAGAAACCAAACAACAATTATCATGACAACCACACATTATGAGTATTTATGAGTAACTCAGTCCGATTTTAAAAAGTGAGTTCAGAGTGAGTTCTTTTGAGTTTTATGTACGTTTAGCCGCTCCGGACGACATTCGGGTTAAGCCGTGGCTGCCTGGGTTGGTCTATGGATGGATGACCACTGTGGATGGGTGGCTCGGAAACCAAAAAAGAGGGAAAAGGCTAGGCGGACACACACATAGTTATACACATTTTATAGTTTGTAAAAATATACTCTAATACTAATTAATATATGTGTGACACAAATATATCGAACATTTTATCAACTGGCTCTCATGAATTATGTTTGTAAGTACCTACTAGACAAAGCAACGTTCTTATTTACTATCTAAAAAATATTAATTGGCTAAATAAAAGCAATGTTTCTAGAGTCTTCATAACGTTCTACTCATTAACACGGCATTAGAGAAAAGCCTTGAAGAGAATTTTACCCAAAATATTATATTAATTTCCACAATATGGCCGAAGAAATTGGTTTTGGTCCTTCTATAATCTCATTTTAATTGCCATCAACGTGGACTGGCTTTTGTAGGCTTTGATATTTCATTACTGATTTCAGGAAAAAATACAAATTCATATTGTCTAAGTGCGTGCCATTTAGTGGCACTTTTTGATAGTTGGTGCTTAAGATAACCTCAAACTATATTTCAAAGCCTTTATTTCAAGTAGGTGGGACAGGCACTTTTGAATGTCAGAAAAACAAATCAAACAAAACTACAGTCACAGTCACAAGGCATAAGAATTTGTGAAAGAACTGTAGTTCTTTATGAAGAAGAACGGGCAAGAAGCGATATTTCAATTAATCTACGTTTCGAATCGCATGTGGGCTTGTTGAGACCATGAAGTTATGAGAAACAAGGTGGGAATTCCTCACCTTCAACCAACAGGATCCTCCAGCCAGTTGTGTTGTGTCTGATGAGCTACTGCCCATCGAAACAGTCACAAGCTTTAGAATGACTATACACACGGCAAAATATAAATGACTTTCTCTTACTGTATCGATTAACGTTTTACGTTTTCAAAAACATCAGATTTTGAAACCTACTATTTATTACGAAATAGGTCTTGTCTCAAAGTAGAAACCGATATTTAACGAGAAAATCGCTTTTTTTTGGTTGAGAGTAAGTATACAAGATGATGTTTTAGTCACCGTTCAAATTTTATCTAGGCATTAGGTATCATTCACCAACACCATTTTTGAAAAAAGTGTCGATACTCACGTAAAATTTTCATATTAAATCATTTTATAAAATATCCGCTCTCCGTGAAACATTGATACTAAACGAAAATGTATCTGTGTATTCAATGAATTTCGCCAGAATTTGGACGGTGACTTCTTCGACTTTTCGAGTCGAAGACTAGGCTGTGCCCGATGATTGACGGTGACTAAAAATCACTGTTGAAAAGTCTAATCTCGTGGATTACTGTATGATTTTGAGAGACTGTAGGGATATACATTGCGCCTGTAATCCCAAAAGTGTCAAGCAGAGGTGTAGTATCCATTAGTACATCCACTTTTCGCAGTTTATGTTTCTATGTAATAGGGAGCCAACCTAATGCCATAAACTGGGCATAATTTGCGGAGATATTCCTGAATGAAAAAAAAACAAATTTAACACTTTGCTCGAACCGGGAATCAAAATCAGGGCCTCATGCATAGCAGATGCGCCTGAGATCACTTATAGACCAACAAGGCAATATGAATGTCATGTTACATTAAAACCAATGAACAACACAAACCACTACACATTCAATGAAGCAAAGACGACGTGACCGTACTGCATTTTTTACGACGTAGTGACGCCAAAAGCCTCCACTCATTTATTTATTTATTTAAACTTCACGTACAAGAGTGGTACATATGCGGACTTAATGCCACAAGGCATTCTCTACCAGTCAACCTTTGGGTCAAAAAGGACAGCACTGTGGTAGAGTACAAAAACAATAAAAATAAGGACAATAACATTTTGTAAACATAATACATAAATATACAGATAAACTCATGATTTTTGACAAAAAACACGTATCCACTATTTTCGAAAATCTAACAGACGGCCAAACCAAATCATATTTTGTTTAGTCAGGAAACATCGCTATTTCACACAGTGTTTGAAACACTAATAACTTGACGCCTACCAACTATACCTCGTCTATTTACGTACCCCCGACCTCCAAGTTCGACGACCTTACCCCATTCACTAAACTTCCACGGATTGAAATCTAAAACACGCTTTAAAAGCAATATTAATGTTCGTTCCACCTTTTCATTGGGACGTTTAACATCCTTTGACGGCGCGCGGCGTTTGTTTGAAGTGAGAGCGAGCAAGGAGAGGCTTTTGAAAGTACGATCAAATAAACGTAGCTAGTGGAGAGGGTCTGAAGGATTTAGTTTAGTTATAGGGTTTGTTATTGGTGTTGTATGGATTTTTTTTTAGAGAGCAGCGGTGGCCCAGTGGTGGCGGCCCCAACTTACAAAGAGTAGGTTGTGGGTTCGAAACCAGGCAGGCACATTACTTTGTGTAATTTATTTCATCACCGCTGCTTTCAAAACTGTGAAGGAAAACATCGTGAGGAAACCGGCATGGCTTAGAACTAAAACATTCGAAGACATGTGACATCTACCAACCCGCACTAGACCCGCGTGGTAGATTATAGCCCATTTCCTCTCAAAGAGAGAGGAGGCCTGTGTCCCAGCAGTGGGAACATTAATAGGCTGTTGGTGATGATGATGAAAAAAAACTTAATTTAAACATAGTCAGCCTATAATGTTACCATTGCTGGTACAAAGGCCTCTTTTCTGTAAGAGGGAATGGGCTCCAGCTCACAACCACCTCGCAGGCCCGCCTCAAAGAGATGTCAGCGGCATGGAAGGGGCAAGGGGCGACGTCTGTCTGGGCTGCGGGTTGTTTGAAAGAGATACCGCGGCTTCGGCACAAATGGCTAAGTAGGAACATAGGTGGTTTTTAGTCAGTAGAAGTCTGACACTCCCGACCGCACTGCCCAGAGCGGGAGGAGTCATTTGATAATTTCACACCCCGCCAAAAAAAAAGGCATAGGCATGGTAGCCTACAGCCTTTTTTTAAAAAAAGGTAAGCTCCTAAGTATAAAAGAGCCATCATTAACATCACCATTTCAGCCGAAAGACATAGGGGCCGAAAAGGTCTGGAGTGGCGACCGCGAACCGGAAGACGTTGCTTCGGAAGGCCTCTGACTAGGTGAACCGATGACCTGGTGAAGGTTGCGGGGACCCGCTGGATGCGAGACGCACGGGACCGGTCAACGTGGCGACACCTGGGGGAGGCGCATGTCCAGCAGTGGACGTCTTTTGGCTGAAATGATGATGGTGATAATGATCAGCGTTGAACTAATTTTTAATTTTTTTTCAAAATTGTATGCTCAATAAATTCGGAGACAGACAGACATACAGACACACGAGTGATCCTATAAGGGTTCCGTTTCTTTTTTTGAAGGTACGGAACCTTAAAGAGTAACGATATGCTTACCAAAGCAGCTAGATAAAGTATTCTTAGAGAGGTTCCTACCTCGACGTATCAGTGAAATAGGTAAATGGGACATTCAGATAACTTCTCATTATACTAAATTAGAGCAATGTTTACCTGTCTTCTTGAGAATTACATATTTACTAGAAACTATTTGAAGTCGGGTCTTAGGACTTATCTTGTTGGTTTCGGAGACTCGGAATAAACATAATAGTTTAAGTACAAAACAAAACTATTTGTTTGTTATTTAACATTGCCCTACTTACTCATTGTTGGCCTAATGGTGTGTAAAGGCCGCGTCTTACATTATGTGGTATGTTTAAACTCAAGTACAGAAAAATTAAACCATAAAGTGTTGATGAACTTAACAAGTTCAAAATCAAATGAGAATATCTGACAGTTGGTGGTGATTTTATGCGCTGTGAACTGTAGATGCAACACAATATCAGCTACCCGACTTTTTTTTTCAATCAACCTTGAACCTAAGGCGTTTGCGATACGTTGAAAATCTATTAAAGAATTTTGACAAATTGATTTCAACATCACTGGGGTAAAGCCGTGAAGGAAACACTCATGATCATTACACAATATCAGAGTGAACCACCCAAAATGTCCATGAAAGTTGCATTTATATAACAGCAATATGATAAAATAATTAATAGTAATATTTGAACCTACTATTTGCTCTCTACAGCCGTTAAAAAAAAATCTGAGAATCATAAAATGGAGCTCTTTGATGTTCCAGGCGTGTTATTCTTCTAACACTGAGAGAAAGCCTACCTCCCAGTTCTAGGAACATTAAAGACTCATTTGTACTGCTCCAATATCAAATAGATTTTTTTCGAACAAAGCAAGTGTACAGAAAAAGGTAATTAATATAATCTCTTTTATTATTATTATTTTTTTTTTAAAACGTTGCCCCACACTAGGAATGTCTCCTGTATGGTAGGTGCGTTCACAAACATTTAAACTCACATTCACAAATACCCAGACCCGAAACAACTATCTGTAGGCCATACAAATATTTGTTCCGTGCGGGGATCGAACCCGCGGCACGCAGCTCAGCAATCGCTCAGCCACTGCGCCAACCGTGCCGTCAAATTAAAAAATTACTTAAAATAATTACTTAAGTATCTCAAAATTAGATCAAATTGCTTGTGAAAATGTCTACCAGCAGATTTGCTACAAAATCATTGCCTTGAAATTATTCCAACAAAAAGTAGTTGCTACCTTTCAGAAAACCGATCGCTCGATCGCTGGCAGGACATCAAAGGACACAGAAAATTGTATTGAAACAAGGCACCTGACAAACAAAAAAAAACAGTTTCCTCAACTTCGAAGTTAAATTCTATCTCATCAGTATAACGTTCAAAATAAGTTTTTGAAGCCAGAAATATTTTCGAGAGTCGAAAATAAGGGCCCGGAAATTAAAACCGGTAAACGAAGAGGAGACAAGAAAATATGACGCCATCTGAATCCACAGGTCTATCGTGGAAATAAATGTCAAGTCTTAAGAGGCAGGAAATTAGCAATTATTTAAGAGGATTATTATATTAGATTAGGTTAGCAGAAGTGTAAAGAGCTTTTTGTTCGTGTTTTTGTTTGGGTATTAAATTACCGGTTGACAATAGAAATAGTTAAAAGTGGTGGTTACCACTCCTAATAATTTTTACTTTAAGTTGGCTTACTGTCCCAGCGAATAGCCAACGAGAATACTCATGTTTAAAATTGAGCCGCTGGTCCACCAGTAGTGGGCAAAAAAGTTATGTACTATGCATTACTGGCGGACAACCGGTTGTGGACACCAATGATCATCGACAATTTCGACGATCGCGACATTTCTTTTCTTCAGTGAAGCATTACTAGTTTTGCAGTTTGGAGTTATCCCTCGAGTTCAGCATCAAGTTGCAATATCACCAGTTAAGCAACTGCAGTTTGCCATTACAAGTACCTCAGTTGCATGACTAGTGGTGGTTTTCTTCATGAATATACCTTTATAATGTGACGTCTTCTTCTGTCTGGCTAACCTGTCCATGGCCAAATGAATCCTTGCCTGGCTGAGTTTCTGAGCTGGTTTCGTCACTCGCCCCTCTTATGGTCTGAAGAATCTTCTTTTTCTAACGAAGTCTTCCAGCCACCATTAAGGCTGATAAAAATTATAAATACAAACATTCTTGAACTTATTAAACATCTATTCTGAATTCAGTTCAAATTAGCTAGCATTTAAAAAAAATATAATACAGTTTCTTGATATTAAAAAAAGGAAAACCAACCACCGGAGTAAAATCTCAACAGAAAAAATCAAGGCATCTTATGAATTTAAACAAAAGGCAGTTTTCGTATGCATGAAATAAAGCTCATGTTTCATTCAGCAGCATAACGAATGGCATCACCTGCCATGGCTGACGCGCCCTAACAAAACATTTTGAAGGGAGAGGCGTGCAAGTGTCAGATTGAATGTCTGTTCCCATTTATTTTTGTTCCGTTCGTTCGATAAACGTAGTTTGGAGGTAAGACTTTTTTATAATAATAGACAGGTTAGAATTAAGAAGATATGCTGCGCCTCCCTAAATCAATTGGTTGAGGGGTCAGAAAATGATGATGATGAGACAAGTTAGAATGCTTCAACCTCACTTGGAAGGAAAGTACTCCAAATAACGGAGATAGCAAATTTTTCGCAAAGGAAACATGAATTCCTATTAGTTTAATAAGAAACAAAATCTAAGCATTCAAAGATTTCCAAAACTTCGATTGCCACTCTTAGGAATCAAGATGGCTAAAATCCAAAAAATAATACTGTACTTTTACTTTGACTGGCCTGTTGGTCTAGTGGTTAGTGACCCTAACTGCTATGCCGGAGGTCGTGGGTTCGATTCCCACCCAGGACAAATGTTTGTGTGATGAGCACGATCATTTGTTCTGTGTCTGGGTGTAATTTATCTATAATATGTATGTATTTAGAAATATAAGTAAGTATGTTTATCAGTTGTCTAGTACCCATAACACAAGCTCTGCTTAGCTTGGGACTAGATGGCGTTGTGTGATAGTTGTGGAATATTATATTATTTTATGGGTCAATCGATAGGGCCTAGAATATGAATGAAATCTCTTTAATAGAAATGATATATTAACTGTATTTAGAGTAGTTTGATAATTCCACCCTTTACTTCATCATCATCATCATTCTAGCCAAAAGACGTCCACTGCTGGACATAGGCCTTCCCCAGGTGTCACCACATTGACCGGTACCGTGCATCCAGCGCGTCCCCGCAACTCCTTTACAAAGTTATTACTAGCTGCTGGACTGCATATTTGGCTCACGATAGAGAATTAATACGACAATGTTTCAGGGTCAGTGGCAGGATTCAATGAACTCATTAGATATTATAGAATCGCCCACAAACACATTAAATTAGACCGAGAAAAGTGAAAGAAACGAGGAAGTTCTTGGAACTGCAGTGGAAGTCTGGGCTGTTATTTTTGGGTCTGCTTTAAACAAAATGTATGTAATACCAGATAATCTTCCAATCGAAATTGGGTTTGCTGCAAAAAAAAAACGAATTTTGGGTTACGCTCGCATTGTAGGTACATGAATTGCAATTTCTAGCTTTTTTTTTTGGGAAATACATAATACACAAACTAGGAACAATTCATTCACTCTGTGTGATGTAGGCGTATTAAATATTTCTCATTTAATTGATGGATTACTGATTGGTAAGTCGGTAAAAACATGATAAAACCAGCAACAAAAGGTATTATAAGAACTCAACCTCCTCAAAAAACACAAATATTCCGAAGATTTCCGAGAACGTGCGAACATGGAAACTCCTCCGTTACCCCAGAGGATTAATTCCAATAACCTCACAAACTTCATACATATCAAAGCTTTGTATACTTTCGCTTTTAGAACTACTTTCCCGCATACCTATATTTCTCGAATATTTGCGTATTACATCAAACGAGGCCAATTTGAATGGCACGTGATTCTGATATTTATGTTGAATTGACAATTGTGGATATTCTGTCGTAAGAGCGAAGGTTATCAAACTTGGGTAGTTGTAACTCGTCTGCCAAAATTGTGTGTTACGTTTTCAGAACTTTTGAATGTGTAAGCCCATTCGTGGAATGACCTATGTGTGGAAGTAGTAGATACAGTCTAATTTACTTGAGGTCGTCGCAGCTTTTTTTTAGGGTTCTGTAGCCGAATAGCCAAAAACGGAACCCTTATAGATTCGTCATGTCTGTCTGTCCGTCCGTCCGTATGTCACAGCCACTTTATACGGAAACTTTTAAGAGTACACAGTTGAAACTTGATATGTAGATGTACTCTGTGAACTGATTTACGATTTTTATACAAAAATAGAAAAATTAAGATTAATGGGACTATACATGGAACTGAAAATGAAAAAAACTTTTTTCATTAAACCTATACGCGTGGAGTGTCTAAAAACAGGTCTTAAAAAATGACATACCATTCCTTATACCATTTTTTTTCAAAGTCAATAGTTTGAAAGATATACACTTCCAAACTGGTAAAATGTGTCCCCCCCCCCTCTAACTTTTAAACTAAGAGAGTGAAAAATCTAAATATGCTGTAGATCGCAATAAAAACTTTCAACCAAAATTAGTTTGAACAATATATAGTAAATAAATTTTGAGTTAGAGCACATTTAAAAAACCGCAAATATAACTTTGTCATTCATACAAACACTATTAAAATAAACTTATCACAAAATATGTTTTTCTGTTGCTGCCTTCCCTACTACGGTGGTACCCTTAATGTGCAAGTCCGACTTGCACTTGGCCAGTTTTTCCATACTTGTCATCTTCGTAGTCCCCTTCATCATCAACATTGTATACAGATAAAATATTTTTTCTCTAATCCCTCAGGGAACTCGGATGGTCGACCAATTTTTAACCATATTATAAGTGATATAAGCCCTAAGATCTTAAGGGGTGAAAAAATGTATTGGTAATGTAAGAAAACTCAAAAAATAATTTTCTCAACTTGTTTATTTAGATAGTCAACATATTTCCCTCTATCATCGACGACATAGTTCATTATATTACAATAATGCGTTAACTCAATCACAATGCCTTAGTTATTTATTATTGCAAATAACTAAAAATACCTTATCTATTTAATTGGCTATCGTAAGCACAAAAAATTCTTTACTATTCTACCATTTTGTAAAAATCAAATTGAACCGCGTTGGGGCATCTACTACAGGTTACACAGGGTACACTAAGTATAGCAGTTCTGTTGGAGTTTGTAATGCAGAATTACTAAGGATTTCATTAAATACCTGTCTTTCATGTTAATGAAAATGGTCACATGAGGATAAGCAACTAGTAGGTATACCAGCGTCCATTTTCCTGATATACTGTTAATTCTTTACCCACCTGATTTTAAAAAAGGGCCTCTGATATTTTTTTCTAAAAACAACAACCAACGAAATGAGAAACCCTTACTTCATTTGAAGCCGATAAAAAGGTAGCTTGTTTGATTTTAATCATGTAAATATCCAAAAAAAAGGCTAGCTATATGATGAAAATACCCTAAAAATCTACCTATAGATAGCGTAACATTATAGAGAGAGGGTTATACAGATGAATATATTTATAAGCCTCGCCCATCCTCGTCCTGCCCCTTCCTAATTTTCACATTCGTTATTATTGATTGACTCGCAAGTCACGCCTTAGTATGACAGCTACCTGTCATACACACATAATAATATCCTTAGGGATCTATATCCCAAGTCGTTTCGTAATAAGTTGATAACCTGTAACGCTATTTACATAAACGGTAGCGCTACGACTGCCTCTCTGACCTAGTGGCCGAAAGCACGACTGCTGAAGATGAGGTATTGGAATCTAATACCGGGTCGGGTAAAGTGTTATTGGGTTGTATCACAGAGTCTGCAAATAGGCTCGCACCCTTTGTTATGAGACTTAAAAATATTAGCATCTACCGGACACAAATCCAGACTATCTGATACTGACAAATTAATGATGGAAAAACTCAGCACCTCACTTAACAGCCTCGCTTGCAGCCACTTTACCAATGAGGCAGTATAGACTATTCCGACGTAAAAATAAGCTACCAGTAATGATCCTACGTCACCGCAGCGCCCACCTACCGCTAGGCCCATGACCATATCGCGGCACACTCGCTCGCCGTCACTTACCGTGTACTTACAACGGCCATTTATTTTTTTGTAACCACCCAGTAAAAATTATATATGGTCTTTACATCGAAAGCAGTTTTATTTAAGTCGAGACCACCAGCATCACAACTGGAGCTTGACACTCAAACAACATTAATGTGTTTTTTCCGGAACCCAAGAAACCGAAACTGTAATTACGTTAAAAGACAAAACACGCACATGTGTACATAATTAATATATACCACATAAGCATTACACGAAATTTCCGGGCCAGCAGCACAAAATGTCGACATTACCTTTGTCATAAAATACCAAGTAATTTTACAGAGTTCAAACGGCTCCATGTACCATACACGTGCATCTATTTAACTTGAAACACAATTTTAGAAATTGCTGACTATATCTTGTTGCTAACTATATCTTGGTCTGTTTAGTCCGTCACTTAGATTATCAAAAATGTACTAAAACGTGGCATCACACGAGTTTTCGTAGCACCGAATCGTCATCATTTTCTGTTAACGTAAAAAGAGAAAAAAGTTTTAACAGATTTATTTTTTGTCAGGAAAACGATACAGTGCTTCTAAAACTCGTGTGACGACACAAATTTCATTTTAGCTATGATATTTCAATGACGTAACAGGTGGCAGTACCAACATAATAGATCAAAAGCCTAGCCTCGGAAGGACTTGGTGCGGCTTACGGCCAATAGGCTTTAATGTAAGGATTTAGTCGTGTTGGTTCAGGGATTAACTAGAGTTGTGAATGAATAGATGTGTAGTTGCGTTGGTTATAGAGGTGAGAGCGATAGATGCTGATTAAAGACAGGTGATAGACCAGTGGACTGGTGGTTTAAGGGATCCTATAAGGATTGAAGTGAAAACAAAATAGAAGTCTGGTATTTTGAGAATTTCACATGTTTAATAAAACTTGAATTTTCTACCTGACGAGTCAGTGTGCAAAATTTTGCTGTAAAATTTAATACCGACTGCATATCTGTTTTACGAGGTCGCTTACAGTTTTATCATACCGTTAGTTTCTGTGGCTCAACTAATTAAATATTAATAGGTACTAGGTAATAAAATATGGGTCCTATTAGTTGGGAAAAGGCTAAGCAGCTGCCATTATACATATTTTATTACAGAATGCCTACTACCATTAACCATACCCGTTACAAAAAGCACGATGGCAGCGTGACATAAAAATATCTGAAGTTTTATAGCTACGGTCATTATTACGAACAAGTTTATGTATATTTTAAGCCAGCCGGCCGTAACCGGCGTGCGTGTGTGACCAGATGTATGAATGTGTACCCCTATGGGAATAGAGCGTGAGTTGATATACAAGACATTTTTTTAATCACAGTCCAAATTCTGATATATTAATCTTTGGCGAAAATCATTGAATACGTGTTTTTTCTTTTAGTACCACTCAATACAAAAATATTGAGATATCACATCACAAAGTATTAACGTTTCACGGAGAGCGGATAATTCTTTCATGAAAATGATTTAATGTGAAAATTTTACTTATCTTTTTTTATTCAAAAATTGTGTTATTTAATGATACTTAATGCCTAAAAAAAATTTGGACGGTGACTAAAAAATCATCTTGTATGTATGTAAGTTTAAGCCCTAATGCGCTTAGTGTGTGGTGTTTTATAAACAGTTATTCCACTTTTGCTAGAGTTCTCGACCTATAAACATCCAAACTTTTAACTTTGTGCCACAGTATCCATTTCATCGTGAATTATTGCTGACCAAAAATCACACAAAACAAACGCAATCGCAGAACATTTCACCACTGTTAAGACAGTTTACCACCACTGACCTAGATTTCAGCTCAAAGCTACCGAAAACTTCGTTCTACCCTCAAAGTTGCTGTCTGCATTAGTCCATGTTGCAGTGCCCAGGTGCAAGGGAATCTTTATCAACGTGTCACAACTCGTTCCGAAGATGAATCGCGGCTGGAGACCGCTCGAAAATAGGGTTGGCAAGCCAAGAATTATGAATTGCCATTTTAAAATTAAAAAGTAGTTTGCATTTCTGAGTGGGAAATAAAATACTGCTGCTGTAGTTGCGGTTATTAGTGATTTGAAAGAGGAATGGTTATTTTAAGCTTTTGACGAACTTAAATTATTTTGGCATTCTTGATATGAGATTTTAACACAGATGTGGTGAGCTTATAGAGCTGATGGTACCGAAAGTACCTTTAGATTACTCTTTTAGTCATCTCTTTAAATTAGATATAAAATTAAATGTTCTTAACACAAAACATAAATTGCCTGATGGGATATGTAAAGTGCGACCTAGCAACAACCACATTTTCAGAGTTATGCTACATAAGGCTTGCGTGTTGCCCTTTTTTTTTGGGGGGGGGGGTGGGAAATCATCAAATAACCCCTCCCGCTCTTGGGCAGAGCGAAAGGGAGTGTCAGACTTGGGAGTGACTTGGGAGTCAAGGGAGTGTCACTGATGTATTCCCTACCAACTGTATACATTATGGTACGCAATAAAGAATTGAGAATTGAGAATTGACTTCTACTGACTAAAAACCACCCATGTTCCTACTTAGCCCTATATGTCGAGGCCGCGGTGACTAGTGTACAACCCGCAACCCCGACGGGCTTGCGTGTTGCCCTCGATTGGGCAAAAATTATCACACACTTTTCTTCAAACTGTGCCCGATTCTGGATTATGCAGAAGACACAAATTGTATTATGCGCCAATCAAGTGCATACGAAAAGGACAATATCACTTTTGTGATAGCCCTACTGAGGAATGACTAAGATTTTAAAAGACAAGTTTTTCCGTCATGGCCGACGGGTGAAAAGTTATGTTTCCAGTAAAGCTGTCCACTTTTGTTTCTGCTTTAGATTTTTCTGCGAAATGGAATGTTTTGATTTATGTTGTTACGTCCCGATAACTTGTTACAAGGGTATTCTGTAAGAGTCGTTTTTCCAGTACTAACATCAATGTAGGGGAAGAAGAGGCAGTATAAGTTAATACTATTAACCATCACCTACCTGTCCTTATCCCATTCTATTTGCGGTTGGCGCAACACGTTATCTTTTTCCATTCTCCCTGTCACACGTCACGGTGGCATTTACTCCTTTCTCATTCATATCATTCCTCACACAGTCCATACATCTTTTCTTTGGCCTTCCTCTCCCTCTCCATCCATCAACATTTATGTCCACTACAGGGACGCAGGCCTCCTCTCTAGAAGTGGGATGGGCTATAATCTACCACGCGGACCCAGTGCGGATTGGTAGATGTCACATGTCTTCGAATTTTTGGTTCTAAGATATGGTTTCCTCACGATGATTTTCTTCACCGTTTTGAGAGCAGTGGTGATGAAATAAATTACACAAAGTAATGCGCCTGACGGGGATCAAACCCACAACTCACTGCTCGTAAGTCGGGGCCGCCACCACTGGGCCACAACTGCTCTCCTTTTTCAACACGACTCTCCTCCTAACATAAGATCAACTTGCTCATAAATAAATGACTTTCATCATTTAAATTTTGTCAGGTATTTGAATATGACACAGACATAATGCTGTTTCAAAACTTTTTGGTTCTAAATGCATGTTTGGTATTTATAATTCCTAATTTAGATAAGTCAGGTACTCTCAACCGGCGTGCGAGTATGAACGTGGACGTAAAAGGAATACGTAATGATCGTATTCAATGGCGTCCTGTGGTTTCTACCCATCCCCGTGAGTTTATGTGTGTATGAATTTTATTCTTAATTTATCTGGAACCCTCTTTGCATCGAAATAATTATATTTAAAAAAAACTACATGATCACTGAAAATGTTAGTTAAAACGAACAATTAAGACACAAGTAGGCAGTAAAACACGAACCACTAAACGGGTACCAAGTAACTTCTTGTCGCTCGAGGGAACGGTAGACCTACTCTAAATACACAACGTTCAGTAATAATTTAATTTTAGACCATATGGTTATTAATTTGGCATATATACGAGGGAATTAATTAAGACCTAAGTAAGGCGACATTCACCAATAAAACTGATCGAGATCAGTATTTGCTAAACTGCGTTTGAGAGCTATCAATGGCAACTTTTGAACGCTATTTATATGTCGTGCTGATCGCGTTCAGTTTCAAGTGAAATTCGTATTTAGAAACATAAATCCTATGGTTGAACACAATCAAATAATATGTACATATTTCTTTGGCTGCTTACGATAACCAATTAAACGTTACATAATATCAATAAAAGCTTTACAATCTATTTACAATATTTACACAATTTAAATATAGTTTTAATATTCAAATGGAATGTTTAGTAAAAGAGCCACTTGGTGGCATAAATTGCAGTATTTTCTAGGTTAAAACCCGGGACATCCGGTAATTTAAAAGACTATCCATTTTAGTGCCCTGTTTTTAGAAGAACGACTAAGTGACCTAACATGACGTCATAAAGAAGTATTGTTTAAATATTTTTTCCAGAACTGGAAAGAGATAGCGCTCCTCTATAGCTACGTCTCTTTTACACACTGAAAAATGATTATAACAATACTGATTTTAGATGTTATGGTAACCTCCCAGATATTACGTATGTGCAGGTTAACAGTTGATATTTACAATATGTTGCTTAATTTTTATTACTAACTCTGAATTACATGCACTGTTAAAATAATATATAATCACGCAATAAACAATAATGTACAGAAGATGGTCAAGTTTTAACATTGTATTACAGTATCTTTTACAAGTAGAACATCCTTATATTGACTAAAAGTTGATAGTAAGAAACCATCAACAAAATGGACATGACGAACATGACGGACACACACAATCAGGCTACCTGAAACTGTAAATTTTCCCAATCAACCTTCAACCTAATGCTTTATCATTTAAGTATCTATTCATGTTTGACAGATTTATAGTGATGCGCTGGCATCAGCGCATCATCACAATGACGTCTTAAAACAGCCGTAACTTAGTTTTATCCCAGTGTGGAAACGTGACAGAACAACTAACATTCCGTTGCGACATCTCTTTTTATAAGTGGATTAAGAACATGTTAGGACTGTTTTAAGAAGTCATGGTAAGCCTTCTGTACATTGATTGGCATGTCAACGTACCGGTCACTTTACAGAATAAATTGAAAAAGAAAATGTAGTTTTTCATCTGTTGTGATAATCAGCATTATTTAAAATGTAATTTGAAATGTTTAATGGCAAAAATTTAATAACAATATTTAATAACAAATTTTTAATACATTATTTTATAATAGGGGATCGGACTGAGTCAAAAAACAATGATTCTAATTAGTCCGTCAGTTAGATTATCGAAAAATATTGGATACGGTTTTTTTTGTTTTATCAAATTAATCAAAATTGACGAAGATAAGATGTGGTTGTGACGTCATTTGTAGTTAAAAAATGTACTATCATACAATAACGTTTTCGAAGAGTTAACGAGTTTTCGAAGCACTGTATTGACTTCAATTTTTGTTTATGTGAAAAAAGAAAAAATACGTCTCCAATATTTTTTGGAGATCTATCTGACGGACTAATTAGTTTTTTTTTGTCCGATCCCCTATTAGGAAGATATGAATAGTAGGTAAATGTAATACTGTTTTATTTACACCTTCTCATTTTTAATTACGAATGTTAAAAGCCCATGTTCAAAATTGTGTTCAAATGGAATAATTTATTGATATTGGCTATATAAAGGTAAGTGTTAAAATTGATTTAGCGTCTATTTTTTACAATTACAGCACGCTTTTATTAAAAAACTATTGTAAAGTGTATTATTTAAAACTCTATTCTTTGGAATTTTTGTAGGTAAGTTATACTTTTGGCATTGACCAGATGATGTTACAAATATTTTGGTCAAAGTCAATTATGGCGAAGAGTTGGTAAGCTGATTTATTCGATACAGTTTTCCCGGTTAATGATAAAAGTATTTAATTACATTATTACAAATATTATTAAATACAATCCATAATAGCGTAAATGGCACATAGTTACTAGATATATGTACAGTCGTGTTGTATTATAAACACTTAGTTATACATGCTTACTTATTTACAAGAAAATACATTCACTAGTTGTCTTTCATCGTGGTTCGAGTATTTACATTTTTTAAGGTGACAGTCAAAATTTTAAACACATTTTAAAAACTTTTTCTAGAAATCTAATCAAGAAATGTAATAAATATCAAGTCGTTATTTGAGCTACTATTAAAATACATGTTGTAGAGGCTATCGGAACACAAACAATAGGGGATCGGACTGAGTCAAAAAACAATGATTCTAATCAGTCCGTCAGTTAGATTATCAAAAAATATTTTATACGTGTTTTTTGTTTTATCAAATTAATCAAAATTGACGAAGATTAGATGTGGTTGTGACGTCATTTGAAGGTAAAAAATGTACTATCATATCACGTTTTCGAAGAGTTCACGAGTTTTCGAAGCACTGTATTGACTTAATTTTTTGTTTATGTGAAAAAAGAAAAAATACGTCTCCAATATTTTTTGGAGATCTATCTGACGGACTAATTAGTTTTTTTTGTCCGATCCCCTATTATAACGGATTCATTACATCAGTTTAAAAAACAGTCTTTCAACTCAGAAAGAGGTATTAATAAATAACAAAAAATAAATAAAAAATGTGTGGTAAAAGTTTGCCCCAAGAGTCACGAAGTGTTTTACTTCAAGTTGGATGAAAACGTACTTTGCAGTAACATAACATAACAACGTAACATAGTTCAATGTGATGAACTCAAGCTTTCAGAACAAGCTGTATTATAATAATCGGCTTAGGCAGCCCAAAGGTTAGACTTTATAAGTCATAAGTTAAGGGTTAGTTCTCAATAAATTACTGAATAATTAATCATAAAGGGGATAAATAGAAGTTATTGTATGATATAGAAAATTCTGACTTTCACCTCGCTTAACCAGTAATGTTATATCTAATACAACATTAAATATTACTTCACGTTAAAGCGTTTCATTGAGCGCTAATTTGCAAACAAAGTATTTCGAATACATTTATTTTTTTATAGCTTGAAGTTATTATGAATTAAAAACTTTGGCTTGCATTCTTATATTTTTGGTAGGTTATAGATATTGAATGAGCGAGGGAGTAAAGGAAATTTTAACTGAACGTTGAAGCGACATTTTAGGTTCCCTGTTTACATGATCGACCGTTTGGCAGGGCACCTAAAATGCTGTTTCACTAAACAGAATCGACTTGCACCTTTTTGGCTTGTTCATTCAAATTTAACCCCGCGTCCTATACAAAACGATCTGTAGCACAAAATATTATGTGAAGAGCCTTCTAATGGTGCGTTCATGCGAGTTTGCAGAAGAATCTGAGCGCGACAGTTGCATGATTGCTTTGGTTAGGTCAACCTTAATACAATAAATAAAAATAAAGTATTTGATTTTGATATAACGCTAACAATACGCAGCCAACATTAACAGCATCATAAATATTTTGTTATATAAGTAATTTAAATTTAAAATACTATATCAAAAAAAGTACTGAAAATGTTTGACATAACAAACAGTAATTTGTGATTACCTTCAACTTATGTTAGAATATTACAATACATTAACAAATCATAATAACGTTTCTTAACAATAGGTATACTGCATAAACTTTAAACAACTTTCAACAATGCTACTGATAAAAATAACCAAAAATGTCATAATCAAAGAAATTCTTTCCAGTTCAAAAATACTGTTGCAGTTTGCAAGCATTAAAAAGTTTCTTGCATTAAAACGACCGCGAAAACTACTTGACAAAAACATACCAAAATGAAATTATTGCTCAAAACTTTGACTTGAATGCTTGCACGGTATGCACAATTGCACACTACATTAGGAAGTGTTTACAAAATCAAAATCAAAACTCATTTATTCAAACTAGGCTGATAATCAGCACTTTTCGAATGTCAAAGACACTTGACTACACAACACAGAATTGAGCCGGTTCAAGATAGCAATAAAAGCGAATATTCCGACGCGGTGTCAATCATCATCACCTGCTAAGCCATTTCCCACAACCCAGTTAGTACCTACTGGGTATTTTTTTAAGGGAAGAGGCCGCACACTATTCCCAAAACACTAACTCCTGTTAGCCAGAATCAACAGTCAAAAAATGCGCCGAAACAGTGAAGCCCGACGAAGTCCCAGAGAAACGATTTAACTGTCTTGGATCCCGCAACGAAATTAATGAAAAAAGAATAGCGGAGGAGTAGGAAAAACATAATTTCCACTTCCCTCCATATCAGCAGGAGACAGAACAGAACAAGGCTAATAATAGGCACACAGGGACGTATACAACTGGGATAAGCCCAGTTGCCTCATCATCATCATATCAGCCCGGAATCACCCACTGCTGAGTATAGGGCTCCCCTTTTTCCTGCCACACTTCCCGGTTCTGTGCGCATCTTATCCACGTGTTTCCGGCGACTTTGACGATATCGTCAACCCAACGAGCTTTGCCAGCTGCCTAGCACCACGGATATTCTTGTCATTAATATTACTGGGTCCTAAGTTGTGATTCCAATAATAAGTATGACAAAAATACTTGAACGCACGGAAATATGTTTTAGTTTCCATAAGGTCCGTATAATAAATATCTGCGGATGTAACCTGTACACTGTCCAACATATTACGTTCATTCTGCCAAAGACTACACTCCCATAAAATGTGATGTGCAGATTGTTCATATTCGCAGCCAGATGTACAATATTGACAAAAAGGCGAGGCAACAAGCTTGAAGGAAAATTATTTTTTCTTAAAGTTACCTACTGGGTAATGCTATACTCCTTGGTAAGAATGGTTGTCAGACACTGACTGCCTGTAACAACTGTCACAGACCTACAATTTGACACCCGGGACCAATGAGAACGTGTTTTCCAAGATATGGAGGAAACTCGGTATGTGATGGATGGTCCAACCAGTCGTTGCTTGACCTTGAAGATGAGCTATTACAAAATATTGCTTATTCTCTGTTTACATCGGTGGTCTTATCGATGAAAGTGATATCGTTTTAGACAACCTTTGCACGGTCGAGGGGTAAGGTAATGGTGTACTGCAAATAAGTCGTCGGAGTGAAAAAATATCACATCACCAGAACGGTTTCGGTTTATCTATCAAGACCTTTCGAACAGCTCAAGTCGATTCCATTTTCAGTGTAGCTACACCCTACCAAGCTAATGAGACTTCCAGTCATTTCGCGAAATGTTTGCCAGCTATAAAAGTATAAAGCTGTAAATTATGTTTGACTTTTGAATTTGTTCAAATACAGTAATTATAAGTCATCTTAAATCATTAAATTGTTAATGAAGTTAAGCCAAGTATTTTTCTAGAGTTTTAATTGGTTATGGTACAATAAATAATGCAATATTATAAGCTGATTAAAAAACTATATGGCTGTCTGTTGATGATTACAAATCAATATAACGGTTTACTTAGCAAACAGTTGACTGGTTCAACAATAAAAACAAAAGAGAGATATTTGAATTAGGAACACTTTATACTTGAATAATTTATTTAAACAAGATGCTTTGTTTGTATTACTAGTGACAAGATTCTACCATTTAACGGTAAATTACTGGCAGTTAATATATTTTGGTTCTCATATGATGAATGCGTAGTATAATTCGTAGTAGCAATGCAATAAAACAAAACCATCATTGACATTTAAGCTTTTTGATCTGCGTAAGTTTTTAATGCATTGCATCCTCCATCGGATATTCAGACAGAAAACTATGACAATACTATCGAAGATAAACTCAAACATTCAAGCATACAACATTTTTATAGTTTTCATTAAAAATGTTAACATTATCCAGAACAACACACGAACACAGAAGTACTTTGATATGCATCTTGGAAACTATGTATTAATAAACGAACATATATATTACTAAGAATCACAGTAAGGACTAGCTTTTACAATATATTACTAGACTTATGGATGTACCAAAAATTGCTACGAGTAAAATTCCATTAAGGAATAGGGTATAGGGAATAGGGATTAGGGTATCGTCAAATGACTCCTTCCGCTCTAGGCAGAGCGTTATGGAGTGTCAAACTTCTACTGATTAAAAACCACCCATGTTTCTTCTTAGCCCTGTGTGTCGAGGCCGCGGTATCTCTTTCGAACAACTCGCAGCCACGACGGGCGTCGGCCCTTTAATGTTGAACATATATTTTGATGAAAATGATTCCTATGCTCGTCGTTGTAATGTCTTCAACTTAAATAAAAAAAACTCACTTTAATCCTCACTTTGCCGTATCATTTTATGATTGCCATTACAACAAGCGTCTAGCTTTTGTATGTTTCTAGTCATACTATTTTCTCAAACAATATTATTTTCAACAACAAGCTTTAGTTTTATTTTCTTTCAGCTTTCATCAAAGGTTTTGTTGCTTGTCAGTTCCAAGTTTCGCTTTTTTAATTACAGTAAGAAAAAATATTATTCATTTAAACTCATTACTAATGCTGTAACATAAAAATATTTTGTAAACACATCATTTTAAAAGAGCAACCATGGTGTTGGGTTCATCTCCATAGGGAACGACCTCTCCGAACCGTGCACTTTTTATCGACATTTTTTAAGGTGCCTATGTTGGATATTATAGAAACCGGTGGAGGTAGATCACTCCAGATGCAAATTAAATGCTGACCACGATCCTTAAACATGAGGGAGCGACCAGAGAGAGAGAGAGAGGATATGTGAAAGAAAATATTCAAATATTTATAACCAGAATGCATCATCTAACTTGTCAACAGACCATCATTTTAGCCCTAAAAATCCAGTTCTAACTATAATACAACATCTGCGTTGCCCATGTCTAAGTAGAGAATGATACAAATGCATACAATATGAATTATTGGTTCAAACCGTAAGTGATTATTGCCAGAACAAACCGATAGTTTAGCTATTGAATTGGAATTCTTACTACAATCAATCCAAGTAACACGGCTCTGGAATTCCGGCAACTCGCGTTAATCCGTTCAAGGTTACGGTATATGTGTTTTTGTTATAGTGTCTTTGTGTAATACCTTCCAGAAGGCTCAGATAAAGTGACAATCTATCAGCAATAGCGATGATGATCGAAAATATATTGAACTAGCTAAAGCCCGCGACTTCGCCTGCGTGGAGTTCGGCAATTGTTCCACGGTATTGTACTACTATCTGTGCGGTAAATTTCAACCAAATTGTATTAGTAGATTTTGCGTGAAAGAGTTATAAACATCCAGGCGTCCAACATCCTCACAAACTTTCACATTTATAATAATAGTAGGATTGACTTAAGATACCAAAAAGTTATTTTATTTCAAAGTCATTGCAATTCATTCATAGCATTATTGCATTAGACATACGAAGCACTTTGAAAACGAGTGATACGTGTCAAGGCTCCCAGTTTTTTTAAAGATATCTTTAAAATAATGGAGGAAGAGGGTCTTTGCAAGTTTTCTGCCAATGAAAAAGTGAAGAAATTTTAAAAGTGACACGAGAGAGCGATTGATGTCTTGGAATGAGATTTTCCGCCAAATACCAGCCTTAATGACAAACTTCTATTGCCTGAGCTTGGCAGGCAATATGGGCAGACGGAAGAAAATGGTACAGAAGGTTTACAATGCATACAGGTTATTACATACTCATTTTGAATTTCTTAAATTGGAAACAATTTTGGTCTCAAACAATTAATACTCTATGGTCTCAAATATGTTATTGGACGTCAAAACTAATTCTATCCATTCCATCAATATTTTTGGTGGGGTAAAAAATACTGTTGAATCTACAAATTTTCCCTAATCTTTTTCCTGTGCCTATAATTAATATCCATTACAATCATGTGAATCAAAATTTTACAATGATATTATTTAAAGTTAGCAATTGCATGATATCTTGGAACGTTCATTACCTAAACGTAAATCCAACGATTTTCTGGACGCAAAGTTCCACTTAGGTATATCTTAACGTGAATCACATAAATTGTTGTTCTTTTATCGTTAACTCTACAAGAGAGAACCAAATTTATGAGCCTCAGTCACGATACAGACTCGAGTCACTGGCGTGCAAGATTGCACGTCTCAATATATTTATTTCGTTCGTCATCTATGTCATCGGTATAATAATATATTATTGACCTTCTGTTTATTATTTTGTAACAAAACGGTAGTATACTGTTACTCTATTATAATAGTGGTAGAAATTCGATAATGGAAGCCGTAAGGTAATGCGTTGAAAAGGTTAGGGTTTCAAGCTTAATCCTATTGGAACGTTGTGGTAAATCTATTTCCGACACAAAAGCATTTTCAGGTAAAGTAACTTGTTCCAGAGCGTTGTTTACGGTAGTATTGCTTACTACACAAATAGTGACTTGGTTGTAATTTATATAGCTGAAACATAGTTTTAGTTAAGCTTTTAAAAGGCAAAGGTCAGCCGTTGTTTCGAAATATTTTGTATAGATTTTATCGAAAACAAACAATCTTTGGTACATCCACATTTTACCTAATGAAAACATAAGTACAGTCTTTATTTAGACAGTGACCTCTTCAGTAAAGCGACTCTTATCATCTAAATTTATAACTATAGCATGAGTCCTTGCGTGTCCTGATCTGACACCTTTTATAGTCTCAGTACTACTAGGACTTGATTTCAATTCACTGGTCTTATTATTCTCACTCTTATTATTGTAACCGTTACGACTTACTTCTGGTGGTCGGATATCACTACAGTTTGGTTCGCCGGAGATTTTGAACACTCCATTTTGTTTGTCTTCTTTTGTTTCCTCGTTGAGGTCTGTGCGTTTCTTAGGAGAATCAGTCGTGACGTCGGTCTGGCTTTGCTCTGCGTTGCTAATTTCTGCGCTTTTTGTTGGACTGAAGGTTTTATGTTTATAGGCAGGAGGGGCTTCGAAAGGCAAGTCTCTACCACTGCTGGAAGATTCTTCAGCAGGAGTAACAGTACACATTAACCTGTCTGCTACAGCACTGAATACTGTGTTCAGCTTCAAGGGCGCTGAATGGTCGGATGGAGGAGGTTTTCTTTCGTAAACTGCTGCTGCGTCCTGCATGGCTCCTATTCTCCGGGATATGACTGCTCCAGTCCCACATCGCTCTCGGAGCTTTTCTAACTGGTTGCAGATTTTTCTGAACTCCTCCTTTTGGAAAAAAGTTTTTATATTAAATAATTGATATTAATTTGCTCTACTCTTAAACACTAACTGCATCTATAAAATAAATGTAAATAATAATCATATTTTGCAAGCAAATAAAGGTAGACAATATATTAAAACAGTTGATTAGTCCTCATTCAGACTACAATGCCAGACGTTTTCGTTTGGGCTAAAATAATTAAGTTCTCGTCCAACTTGTCTCGCAGATTCTGGAAATAGATAATTTGATACCACAAAATATATCTTTCTACACCGTTGAGGTGAACAAATTAGTAATTTGATGTTGAACTGGAAATATAATCCTAATTACCACAGTATCATTATTCCAAGAATTATTAAGTATTTCTGAGATTTCAAAGAAAAATCTTGGAATTCATCAATCATCATCAATCAGTGCCAGTCAATCAGTAATCAAAACAAACTAAAAATCACAATCCCTTTTAATTAATAAATCAAATGGACGAGTTCAATACACAAAACTGTTTTTTTACATACATTTCCAAAGTATATCATAAAATCTTTTGCTTACCATGTTTACCCCTAATTTCACCTTACCAATAGGCATATACCACATCATAGAAAAAGGGTTCCGCTTACCTCAAGTTCCCTCTCAGTCATATTATCGCAGAACCTCGCGCTGCGATTAGTCGTCATGGTATAGGTGGACTCTGCTGGCCTCGATCTGAACTTGCCTGTCTTCTCCCGCTCGTCTTTGCCATGACCCTTGTACACCATGTAAGCCTGGTAACAAAAATGGTGAAGTAAGTAAATTGATCAGAACGTCATCCAAGTAGTCACATAAGTTTTAAAAAGCCTCGAAGAAAAGTTGACCTTTACATAAGGTCTAGTGGTTGCAAGTACTTCTGCTAACAAAATGAACGGAAAAAGGGAAAAAACATGGATCATCCGTAAGTAAAATAATTGTATAATTTTAATGTAACTGGCGTACCCCATTGGGGACGAGGCACTGTGACCCTGAACTATTAGTACTAACAATCGGCTCAGTAGTAAGAAACAGACACAATGTGTTGCATTTGCACACTTGCTGATATTTAAAAAAAAATACTACGCAATGGAAAAAAGTTTCGTCGGATGTGAAAAAACTAGTCTTGAATAATTCCTGAAAAGTTAAAATACCTGTATCAAGCACGCTAACAAAAATAAAAATTTAAAAAAGAATATTCTCATGACATGCGATGTTCAATAATGAAAAATCTTATTTCCTTTTTAAATTCCGACTTGTTTGATTTCTTTGATGTAGAACTTGTGATGGGTCGTTAGGGACGAGACTTTAAAGACGGGATTTCCGGATGCGTAAACTCTGAGACGCATTTGTCTCAATGGTTGGGAACATACTGAAGAGGTTTTACGATAAACGTTGTTGCGTTGGATTTTCCTGCTTTTTACTATTGTTTAGTATGTTATTTACGATCACTTACCTATTGATTTTTTAAAGAAATAATAATGATTTTCAAGAAACTCTTCACATTCAATCAATTTTAAGTTTAGACAATAATCCAATTTACACAAATTGACCGCAAAAAACGTTTCATGCAATCAGAGATAATCAAAAATTTACGAGCGTTAGACGAAACATGACGAAGAAAATCTTAATCCAATACTTGTTAGGTACTACTTAGTAACTAATTGGCCTGTCTGCAATGGTGTCACAAGCCCACTGTTGAAAAATGTTGATAGTCGACACTAGCAGTCGTGAAATCAACATTTTTGCCTGTCTTTATTCAAAATCCGCTCTATAATTCTTCTATAACACTTTGGTTGTAGTGCGGTAACACACTTTGTTTCTTTGCTAATTAAGGTGCCTCTAGCAGTTACCACCAAACATACACTTCAAAACAGTTCCCGTCTCAAAGAACCAAAAACAAAAGCTGCCACAATAAAAAACACGACAACATTACTTTCTTAACCAGGCGGTAAGATAAAACAGCATCATATAATAACACGTGGTTTGTAGCAGCTCTGCGGCTCTTGCCAGCTACTTTGGGACCGTGGCCAAATTAACAGTAATAACTGCTGCGACGTCTCACTTACTACTTATGCGGTCAGCTGATTATGCTGTTAAGTTTTGTGGACTATATTTGTGTTTAAAAGCCTAATTATGGCAGGTGTGCTAGCCAGCATTGCTAGAGATAGTCTTGTTGACAATTCTGAGTATAGGGAGGTGGCTCCTTTTGTATTATGGATTACTTGATTGGTATGGCTGGCTGACGGCACGGTTGGTGCAGTGGCTCAAGCAATGGACTGCTACGCTGCGTGTCGCGGGTTCGATTCCCGCACGGAACAAACATTTGTATGGCCTGCAGATAGTTGTTTCGGGTCTGGGTATTTGTGTATGTGAGTTTAAATGTTTGTGAACGCACCCACGATACAGGAGAAATTCCTAGAGTGAGGCAACGTATTTTTAAATATAAAAAAAAATAAAATATCGTGAACTAATCCTGATTCGGATTTTATAATCATCATCATCCACACCATCAGCCTGAATTCACCGACGGTTAGGCCTCACTTACGGAGATGCGGAGCGTCGCGCGGTGCGTTTTGCGTTTTTAATTCAAGCACTTGGCGATGTATGAAAACGGTAACGATTTCAAACGACGATTTTACGAGAAGCTTTTTTTTCGCTCGTAGTTTCAAATGCAGCGTTCGTTGCGGTGGATCCGCATCTCTGTAAATTAATAAATTAGCACGTGACGAGCCTTCTGCACGCCCCGCGTCTCCGTAAGTCAGTCCATTTCAATATTTGTTTATATGTCAAAGGGCTCGTCCTTTGACATATAAACAAATATTGAAATGGACTAACTGATTTTACCTAAAAATGTTACTAACTGCCGCACTCAGAGAGCTTTAATGTTTACTTAGGCTATCACTTAGTAAAGGTTCTGACAGTTTTGTCATACAATTAATAATGTCAAAACCTTTACTAAGTGATGGCCTCAGTAATCATTAAAGCTTTCTGAGTGCGGAAGGGAGTTTGTGTACTTATTAATTAGCCATCAAAACAAAAGCGAATAATTAGACGCAGAGTTGAGCCAAAGCTAGACGAATGTCATCTTTTTCACTTTTAATAAACTTTAATATCATTAATTCAATAAAGCTCATTTAAATAAGTCCCAAGCCGATAATTGTGGTCACCCCAATGGAAGTAAAATATCAATCAAACATGTCAAAAACTTATCCAGGATTGATGTTTAATTTGGGAAACTAAAGTTTGAGCCTCAAAACTGAATTTGACGTTTCGTGAAGGTATTTGTGCGAATACGTATTTTGTACCTCCAGTTTAATTGTTAGAGCGTAAAACCAGGCAAGGTAAATTCTATTGGGGTTATGGCCCAATCACCTTGGGTAAGGTGTTTAGGTAGTATAAGTTGCTATGCGGGGCGTGTTGGTGGAGATTCAAAAGTCTTTTATTAATAACTACGTGCTGCCAGTGGCTTTGCCCACTACAACTCCAAAAATAATTCCACGGCAAGGTTAAATTGGGATAATAATCCTATCCTATGTGTTAATCCAGGTTATAAACTATCTGTGGACCAAAGTTTATCCAAATCCGTTCCGTAGTTTTTGCATGAAAGAGTAACAAACATCTTTCTATCCATACTTACAAACTTTCGCATTTATAATATTAGTTGGATTAGTAGGATTATTATTTTATCAAAATTATACTTTAAGGTAAAATTCAGTGGGCCGCGGGTAGTCCACCTGTTATCGCGGCCTCGACATAGAGGGCGAAGAAGGAACATGGGTGGTTTTTAGTCAGTAGAAGTCTGACACTCCCTTTCGCTCTGCCCAAGAGCGGGAGGGGTTATTCGATGATTTTACACCCACCAAAAAAAAAAAAAAAGGTAAAATTCAGTAAGGCCAGTTATTTTTTGGAGTGTATGCTGCCTATACTATTATTATTGAATTTTTATCAAATAATTATGTTTTGCAAAAGCAATAATTTGGTGCAAATACTGCGTTTCTTGCCATATAAAAAACAGGTTTATAATAAAAAAAAACATGAAAAATATTTTTTTAAATGTAGATTTGCCCCCCCCCCCTTTTTTTGGGGCTGGGAAATCATAAAATAACCCCTCCCGCTTTTGGGCAGAGCGAAAGCGAGTGTCAGACTTCTACTGACTAAAAACCACCCATGTTTCTTATTAGCCCTTTATGTCGAGGCCGCGGTATCTCTTACAACAACCCGCAGTCAAGACGGGCGTCGGCACTTGCACGGCAAGCGTGGAACACGATCGCGCCGTCGACACGGCCTGTCGTCGTCATAAGACGGACGGACGGCGAGCTAGCCCATTACTCACCGTCCACAGGTCCGCGTCTATGGTGGCCGGAAACCGTCACGTGGCCCCCGACGCCCAGAGCTTCTCCCGTGGTGGCAGGTGGAGAGGTTCTCTCCCTCTTTAGTTCCGCCACCTCCTACGCTAGCATCACTGCTTCGCAGAAGGAGGTGACGGCGTCCTATTCCATCTCGCCCTGGACCATGGCTTGCACCAGGGGCGGACGCGAGAGGTCGCCGCCGCCGATCGCCGCTACGAGAACACGACGGGGCTCCGCCCAATTGGGGCAGACCTCCACGGTGTGCTCCATCGTGTCCTCCAGGCGATGCTCACAGTGGTGATATCCGGGGGTTTACTCCCGCCTGATTTGGTGCAGGTACCTCCCGAAACATCCTCCCGTGTCCGGTGAGGACCTGCGTCAGACGGAAGGTGAGGGCGCCGTGGCACCTCTCTAGCCACTCCTCAAAGAGGGGACTTACCGCCGCAGCCATCGTGGCGTGCCCTATAGATTAGCCCCTTGAGGTGTAATTTTTTCAAAAAAGTGAAGTTACAAAAATGTCGATTACTGCATTTACAATTATCAGGACAGAGTTGTCACCTAGTTAACTAGTTACAAATTGTTGTCTAATTTATCTATTTGAAAAAAAATATCATCATCGTCATAACCAGCCTGGAAATACCCACTGCAGGGTCCTACAAAATAAAAAAAATCTAAATCAAAATATTTTTATTTCACATAGGCCTACATGGGCACTTACCAATGCACCGGCATTGGTCGATTCCTAAGGAGAAGAACCGGCAAGAAACTCCAAAGGTTATCTTTTAAAATCGTTTGGGTTAACAATAAGGTATAATACACACATTAAGACCATGCAGATTAATGTCTGAGATGGTCTTTTGAAGAAAGCGCCACACAGATTTGAGTGGACCCGTCCAGTCAGTGCAAGCATTTGTCAGCATTTGTAGGTATAGGCCTTTCCTTTTTTCCGCAACACTTCGCGGTTTCGTGCCTCCCTCATCCTTTGTATGGAAACCACCACTGACAAATAAAAAAAACACTGTCATTGCCATCACGGTATCCTTCCAAACGAGATTCTGATGAAGTAACTTATACGCTTAACAGTTTACCTGGCAATTGAAATTCTGTAGCGAAACTAATTTCGTTCAGAACTCCTCAGCAATCGGTTTAAAACTTCGTCCACTTTCATGATTCAATATAAACTTTTACAGGGTTTTTTTCCATTAGCTGTTCCCCCGTACGTGGGTACTTATGTAGGGAGAAAGTTGAAAGTGTTAAGAGTTTAGAACTACTTCGGGAATAAAGAGATACACTTGTAGAAGAAAATTAATTTTGATTTTTTCTTGCTTTAACTCTTTATTAAGAAGTTGGGGTGAAGTTTGTGCTGCATGATGGTGCAGGTTTGTTGAAGAAGTTACCTTATTGCCTACTTTGGATAATCTTGCTACTTTTAAAAGATTTTGAGGAATGGAGATAGTCGAGTGTTTTTTGAATCGCACAAAATAATTTGTAAAAAATGTATGTCCTCTGTAATCTCCTCATGGTTCAGATCGGTCAGTATTTGAAATAATGATTTGTATAAAACTTCGTGTGGTATTTCATGAGCTTTCTTTGCGTTTTCCATTAGTTGAAATATGTGTATTCGTGAGTCCTATCTAGTTAATGAGGCGCAGTCCAGCTGTCAAGACTTAACATAGAAATGTGTACTGTTTCTGTAAACACATATTTTCCTATGCTATATTTTTATATGCTAGCATTACGCCTGTGACTTTCTACAGTATGGTCGATGATTTCTAAATTGGTCATATTTTTAAGTATTAATCAAAACAGTAAAGAAAAAGAAAATGAGTCCTTTATTGACCTCCTCCCATTCTCATCTGTAATTCGACTTTAAGTCATCTGTGTTTTTTTATATTTAATATTTTATTTTTTGGGGATGCGAAATCATCAAATAATTTAATGCCAGGGGTAGCGCATTCCAGAGCTTTCTGGTTAAGGTGGAAGCTCACATCTGGCCCGCGAAATTCTAATTTTCTTACGTTTTTGGCAATTTGCAGGCCAGTGCTTGGTTGTATGTTTATGAAAATTTGATTTGCGACTGTAAGACGTATGAAGTTACCGAATTATAACCATCAAAATTATCAATACAACCCTCCAAGTTCATTTTCATGTCAAGATTGATTTTTGCATGTAAAAGTCATTCTTTAGTAATTTAGTCGTCGTTCTTTAGTAGTTAGTAATTTTGATGGTTATAATTGGTAACTTCATACGTCTTACAGTCGCAAATCAAATTTTCATAAACATACAACCAAGCACTGGCCTGCAAATTGCCAAAAACGTAAGAAAATTAGAATTTCGCGGGCCAGATGTGAGCTTCCACCTTAAGACAGCGTAAGAAGAGGACATTAAACCAGTACGTTATGAGGGAATTTCAAGCAGAAGGTTCTTGGAAGCTCGAAGGTTACGACTGTGTGAACTGCCTACCACTTTGAAGTATTGTTTTCGATAATCGGGAGCACATGGATCCTTTAAAATAGTGAAGAGCAATAAAATTATGGGTTCCAAAAATATTAGTTTAGTTACGTATCACGAAAATGAAATTAATACAGTACACGAAAGTTGATTCTAAACATTGCTAAGTGTATGCTGACTGCTCATGATTTCACAAAATAAATAAATATCGAATAAATAGATTTCTAAAGGATCTTACAAAGTTCGAATACTTCAATACCGCAAGTCTTACACCTAACACCTGTAATTTAAGTTTTAAACAACAACAAATTCAGATTCGAAAAGTAAGGATGAAGTTACTTGTTATCAAGTCTGTTGTTATTAAAGTAACGTAGTATAATTGTATCCTCCTCTGTTTACAGTGTATTTTAATTGGTCATCCTACCTGTAATATTGAAAATAAAGTATATTATTCCGTGGCTGTTGCTGTCTTAGAGTGCTTAATGCCAATGTATGGCGAGAATTAATTAAACTTTAGTGCGTAATGTACGGATCTCTTGAGTTTGTTTAAGTTGCCACGTACAGGTCAAATCAACAATGAGCCATCGATTCGAAAAGAAGAAGAAAAAATCGGTGGACGTCAAAATAAATTAAAGACGAAGCATTCAAGATTTGCGCTAAATAGCCATAGCCTTAACCAGGAATTAAAACGCAATAAACAATTTTACCAATCTATTTACCAGCATAATAGGCATTTTATGAACCATGGGCCTTTTTCAAATTTTGGGCGTCAAACAAACAGAGTTTTAATACAATAACTGATGAAGTAGCTTAAATAACAAGATTCCGTATTAAAACAACAAGACAAGCCACTTGAAGTTTGATCCGTTTTTCTGTAATTCACCGAAGATGTGTTCTTTTATAAACCTAGTTTAACAAGGGGTTTTAACCTAACAGAGCATTTGAAGCGACCTTAGTCGTTTCTAGGAATTCACCGGGTTTGATCGGATTAATTACTGTGTCTTTGCTTACATTTATCACAATGTTTTCAATACATCAATATTTAAAAAAACCAATGTGTATTCAGATAATTGACAAATAACAAGAAATTCCTACATTTTCATTTCCTCTGGTCTCCGGCAACATTGTTACATGTCGCAAATGTAAAAGTTGGACTATTGATTGTGGGCTATTCATCATCATCAACAGCCTATTAATGTTCCCACTGCTGGGACACAGGCCTACTCTCTTTGAGGAATGGGCAATAATCTACCACGCGAGCCCAGTGCGGATTGGTAGATGTCACATGTCTTCAATTTTTTTGGTTCTAAGACATGCCAGTTTCCTCACGATGTTTTCCTTCACCGTTTTGAGAGCAGTGGTAATGAAATAAATTACACAAAGTAATGTGCCAGCCTGTATCCGAACCCACGACCTACTGTTCGTAAGTCGGGGCCGCCACCACTGGGCCACCGCTGCTCCCCCACGTGGGCTATTATTAGAGATATAATTCAATTATGTTGGACTCACGCCCTTTTGACATCAAAATTAGACTGCTGCCTGTGCTGCTGCGCTGTGTGTTCGATCCCCGCACGGAACAAATATTTGTATGGCCTACAGATAGTTGTTTTGGGTCTGGGTATTTGTGTATGTGAGTTTAAATGTTTGTAAACGCACCCACGATACAGGAGAAATTCCTAGTTTGGGACAACGTATTTATAAACATACATACAAACGTACATATACTGCCAAAATCATTACCCTTCCTTTTGGCTTCGCCGTAGTCGGGTAAAAAAAACATATTTTCCCTTTCTTTTTGTTAGCCTGTCAAGTATCACACTACTCAGCAAAGACCTCGTTTTTTCCTTCTAAGCCTCCAATTTATCCTTGCCTAACATTATTGCAAATCATTAATCATACCTGCGACAATTACTTAACAGTTAAGCTCTCCCAATAGAAACTTCAATTCTATTTCTAAAGCTATTCGTTAATTGTTTCGCTCTGAATAAACAACAAAAACCGAGTAAAATCAATTGAATTTACACGCAAAGTTAACCTCGCTCGTACCGACCACGCCGCTAATAAATTCTATCACTTAACTTTTGGTATGCCACACTCAAATTATTACACGTTTCAGCAAATGTATAAATATTTGTTTTTCAACCTCAAATATTTTAATAAAATTAGGCTTGGCAATTCTGTAACGATGATAAAACTCCATTCAGTCTTTAAATTGGGAAGGTTTTTTTTTTATTACCTATAGAACAAGCATTTTGTTTCGAACATCATAATAATATGCCTATCCCCAAATTGACTGGGGTCGGCTGGGGTCTTACCGTATGTAGCTAAATACTAGTTTTTAACTCTAGCTGTTGCCAGCGGCTTTGCCCGCTACAACTCGATAATTATCCCACGGGAAGATAAAATCGGGATAAAACTATCCTAAGTGCTAATCAGTGATAAGACTACCAGTGTACCGAATTTTATCCAAATCCGTTCTGCAGTTTTTGCGTGAAAGAGTAACAGACATCCATTCATTCATACTTACAAACTTTCGCGTTTATAATATTTGTAGGATAAACCGACTGCCTAACTGACCTCCAGTTAATGGGTATTACGGTACCCCTCGGAAAGACTGGTTGTCAGATTTTGACTGCCTTTAGTGACGGTCAAAGATCTACGTATTACAATCCAACGAAGCAACGGGGCCGATGGTCACCCATCTGCAGACCGACCTCGGCACGCGCAGCATTACCTTACACATCGACTCGTGCATTGTTGTTAGGTATTTAGCTTCAAGCTCCTCGGTTTGAATCTTATCGCGAACATATTGTATAAGAAAAACATACCTATTTGCTTAACACTACGAGTAAAAGGGTTGCTGTTTTTCATGATGTGTGAGATGAAATTATGGCTGTTATATGACTACATGTACTAATGTTATAAGTCTGAGTGCTTCTCGTGTATTGTATTCCCAACTTTTCGGTAAGTAAGTGTAACATTTTATAATTATATGTATGTGATGTCCCATGTGTAATTTGAAACACATGCACTGAATCTGAAGATAGCTTTATTTACTATCACTTCATGATTTGTAAACCTAGAGAAATAGAATAATCTGAGGGCAAGATTCACTCAATGCTCTTTGATATTGCTAAGTGGAAGATGGGTTTTGCTCGTGTTTGTACTAAAGCGATTTTTGCTTAGTAAAGTCAAAGTACGTTCCGTGAATCTTGATCTAAGAAGGATTATAAATAAATCTAAAATTATACAAGATCTTTAAATTATTAGTAAATATTCGTAAAACCGACATTCTATACAAAAGGCAGACCCCGGCACACACAGGATTATTTGAAAGCACCAATACAGTGCAGGAAGCACAAAAAAGGCAGCGTTTTTTATGTCTCTTGATAATAATTATTATCCTTAGACTGTATTTTTTAGCTGTTCCCAATGGGTCGTGACAAATACAAAATTTCTGTTTTTATAAACGCAAAAAGCAATAAATTAACCACTTGCAACCATTTTTTGAATTGTCAAAACCAAAAAAAGATGAAATTATATTCCAGCCACATGGCCAGATAACTGTTAAAGGACAGTATTTGAATATATGGAAATAAACTTTATGAACATGTTTTTACAACTGAAACACTTTGAACACGAAAACTTTCTGACGTCAAGATACATTGGGAACCGTGAGGACAAGAGGTCGAGTGCAGAACCAACATAGAGGTACATACATACAGTCTGACCGTAACCTTACCGTGCCTACCTTGCTCCCAAAGATGAAGCACAGCAGAAGGGTCACCGTCAGTTGCGTGTGGCAGAAGAAGATGATGTACAGGAGATCTGGGTTCGCCGGCGACTGTAGGAACAACCTGCAAAGAAGAATTGGTGTTAGAAGATACGTAACAGTATTTACATCTCTATTATACTCTTCAAGTGTGATGCTTTGTTATAAAAGTGAATCGGTTACAGGTATTAATTAGGATTATGTATTTTTAACGGCTAATAGGGTGTATGGATTAAGAAGACAGCAACGCTGACTCTGAATAAAATTTATGATGGTTGGTATTTTTTTAGAATTGCTGATTTATTTGTAAATAATAATAATAATATTCCACAACTATCACACAACGCCATCTAGTCCCAAGCTAAGCAGAGCTTGTGTTATGGGTACTAGACAACTGATAAACATACTTATATATTTCTAAATACATACATATTATAGATAAATTACACCCAGACACAGAACAAATGATCGTGCTCATCACACAAACATTTGTCCTGGGTGGGAATCGAACCCACGACCTCCGGCATAGCAGTTAGGGTCACTAACCACTAGACCAACAGGTCAGTCAAAATTAAATCTATAAGAACCGATAGAGGGTAATAGAAAGACAATAATAATAGAGTTGGTCAAAAAACAAGAAGAATAAACAATGGTTTTAACGAAGCAAGTTAAAATTAGTATCACATGACACAGACGAAGTAACTAGACATAAGAATCCTAGAACAATACAGTACGACAATACACAACGACTGAGTGAACAACATCGCAATGAACTACTTCCTATTGCTGTGACGATAAGCAGTTCCCACTAAAACTTTACCCATTCCCAGATTGCTCGGAAAAATTTCAAACTAGACTAGACTGACATTTAAAACTATGCACTGGAACTTGGCAAGAAATGGCGTCTCACAACACAATCATTGTTTCCCCAGCTCTGATGTAATCTACACTAATATTAAGAGGAAAGATTTGTTTGTTTGTAACGAATAGGCTCCGAAACTACTAGACCGATTTGAAAAATTATTTCACCGTTGGGAAGCTATACTATCCCCGGGTGACAGAGGCTACTTTTAATCCCTGTATTCCCACGGGAACGGGAACTACGCGGGTGAAACCGCGTGATGTCCGCTAGTATCTAATAAAACTGGCCAAGTACAAGTCGGATCATGCATTTTGAAGGTTCCATAGTTCCATAGTTCCTGTGACGTAAAACAAAAATTATAGACTTTATTAGCCGATTAAAAACAATAAGTTTTTATATCTCTAAAAAACAACACTAACTATATTTGTGGGGTTATAACTAAGTAAATCTTCTAGTCTCTTGAAAACTATTGACTGAAATAGTAAAATCAATGAAAGAAACCGTTGTTATATTTGTATCATTCTGACGGACGGTCAGATGAATGTACATACAGTCCTACATGACGAATTACTTTAACATCACAACATAACTTAACATAGCGCCTCTAAACGGAGGGAGAAATGTAGTAGCATTTCACCAGATATGTTGTTTAAGGGAGTAAGGATTCAAGCGCAGCGCGTGCCCTGTGACCTACAATCTCTGTGCTCGGACCTCATTGGAGACACATGCGTCTTTTTCTTACTCTATGGCTTTTTCGTTGTTCGATCGAATTATAAAATTACATGTCAATTACTCTGTATTGTTCCGAAGTAAATTAATATTACAAATATACTTAAAAGTGAATCCAATTTTAGTTTTTCCCATAATTATGTTCCCTTTTAGTTGAAGTCTAATATTAAAGGGGGGCGATTCTAATCTAGCCATCTACCTAGCACAAATCCAGAATCCGTGGCTGCTTGATATAGTCTTTATGGAAAAAACCTATAACACTTTACCCGACCTGGTCATTAAAAGCAGAACCTCATCAATAACAGCAGTCTTGACGAATTAATATGGGTGCCGTTTTTGCCCTTTGACTACGGAACGCTAAGAGTCTCTCGAGTTCTTCTCCAAGTTGATTTACTAGTGTTCCACTTTCCCAACTAATATTTTAATGTAACTTCGTTTTTGTTACAGCTGCAGTTTTTATCTCTGAAGTTTCCACTGATTGAATCTTATCATGTCTTTTTTCTTTTACGGCTAGCGAGCAAGAATGACAAGGATCTATCGCCCGCTCTTGTAGATTTTTTTGCTTTATTTTTATTGCTGGATTTTATGTAAGACGTGAGAACGAAGACGTTTTTGCTAGATTGAGTGACTAATTGATCCGTAAAGTTTTGTGTTTCTTTACTTTCAAGACATTTCTTTTTTCAAGACTTAAATTGTGAAAAGCTGGAGAAATGTGTGTCGCAAATAGCTTTAGCTAACGATTAACGAATTTAGTCCTTGTTTTTAAAAAATATCTATATAATAAACAGCATAAATATAAAGCAAAGATTTTTTGTAGGCAGGTACCGTTTTTTTTCTATTTACAGTAAAGATTTAGCTAAAAAATGTATTTTTAAGAGAATACTGAGACCACAATAAAAATAGGTTTGTAAAAATAGTAAATTTATTTACAACGAAAATAAAATCTATGATTCTCCCGTTGGTCTAGTGCAAGCGCGAGTGCTGTGACCTGACCTTCTAGGTTCGATTCCTAAAAATGTTTTTTGGGTTTTCGCATCAGAAATTTCTCAGTAGCAGCCACGAATTCTGGAGTTGTACCCGGTTGATGGCAATAGGCTCGCCGTCACACATAACCGGCGATATGTGGGTGTGCTATTTGGTACACCTCTGCCTAGCTGCTCGGGGATTACAAGCGTTATGTTGTTGTTGTCATCATCATCAACATTCAGCCTACAATGTTCCCACTACTGGGGCACATGCTTTTTATGTAATTACTAGCAGACCTGGCAGACGTCGTACTGCCCGGACAGCAGCGCCGCCTACCGGGTCCACGACAGCAAAATCTCCTCTAACAAAATGATCCACCATTTATTGAATTCATTTGTTACAAAAAATGTGATAAAATGAAAAACCGCTCGACCGATTTTGTACAAACTTCACTTATGCCATCTACTAAATAGTCCAAACAAAGTCTAAACTTTGGTTTGGATAGGTGAGCCCGCTCTTGACTTATAAAATTACAACGAAAAGTGGCATTGATTTTTATATATACACTCTTTTGCAAAAAAAACGGACACTTTAGATTTTTTTCTCTACTTCAATGAAGAAGAACAAGAAATAGGTTTTATTAATTTGACGATGTATTGGCATGTTATTTGAAGCATCCTGGCATGATTCTTTACGTTCCAAATTTAAAATTTGAAATTAATAAAAGAAAAATAATGATTATTGTGGATTATTCTAAAACTGCTTCACTAATGGCGCGAAATGCTGAAACGATTTTTAACTGATTACGATATTTTAAAACTTTTTGGATATTTTCTGCAAATTAAACAATTTAATCTTTCTTTTTACATTAAATACCACTTTTTGATATGAGTGATAAAGCGATAAGGACCGGTAAAATTATAGCCCTACTTGAAGATGGTTTTTCGCAAACTTACGTGTCTCAGCGGCTAAATGTGAGACGTCCAGAAGACTTGGCAACGGTATCGAGAAACCGGTTCGGTCAAAAGAGGACCCGGTTCGGGAAGAAAACGATGCACAGAACCAAGAGATGACCGCTTTTTGGTTGCGGAATCGTAAGGCGTCAAGTGTGGACCTGAAGAAGAGCCTTGAAGAAGTAAGAGGAGTAAAAGTTAGCTTGTGGATGGTCAGGAGGAGGCTTTTGGCTGCCAATATCAGGAGTTACCGCCCAGCTCGGGGCCCTAAATTACTCCGTGAGCACCGTGTTGCTCGACTTCAGTTTGCTCGGAACTGTGCTTCATGGACTCTGGAGGACTGGAATAAAGTATTGTTTTCTGATGAAGCTAGAATTTCTTTGTGTGGAGAGGACCGACGCCGGCGAGTGCTGCGAAGACCACGGGAACGCTATGCGGAAGTGTGTTTTGAAGAAATCACTCCTTATGGCGGAGGCTCCGTTATGTTTTGGGCAGCAATTAATTCGACGGAGCGTACGGAGTTAGTTTTCTTATAAAATGGAACATTAAATGTACACCGGTACATAATGGATGTCCTAATTCCATATGCACAACCCACATTGACTGCACTTGGGGAAGATTCCATTTTTATGGACGACAATGCTCGCCCGCACCGTTCTGGCGACGTGGAAGCGTACATGCAAGAAGTTGGGATCCGTCGTTTAGATTGGCCAGCTCGAAGTCCTGACCTCAATCCAATTGAGCATGTCTTGGATGTTCTAAAGAGACGGGTAAGATCAGTGCAACCTGCTCCACAAAACATCAGGGAGCTAAAAAGAGTAATTGCAGAAGAGTGGGAACGTATTCCTCAAAACGTTATTAAAAACATCGTGGAAAGCATGCCCAGAAGGATTCAAGCTGTGATTTTGGCAAGAGGAGGTCACACTCGTTATTAGGTTTTTACATTTGTAACTTTATTTAATTAAATAAAGTAAAAAAAAAATCTTGTCTTTATTGCCGACCACTTCTTATTGTTTGGGCGTGTACATCGGTTTTAAAGAATCTATCGTTTTTTTTTCTTTTAATTGCCCGAATTCACTTCACGCGCATTAATTTACACGATTATAAGTATACAGACTACGTCAAAGAAATAAATTTCATTTAAGTCGACCTTAGAACGTAAATTTCCTTAGGGGCCCGTTTTTTTTTTCAAAAGAGTTTAAATGAGTGAGAAGTTATGTAACAAAAATAAATTTAATTCTTGGTAGTAGCGACTTCAAGTGAGCCATTCCACAAGCCCTACATTAATCAAGTACCAAAATTGATCCCATAAATAAAGTTTGAACAAAAAGTCAATTATCCAAGAAATCTAGTTCATGCTAAAAGTACTCAATCTTTTTCGCCTTTAGAGGGACATAAATTGCCGCCGTTACTGAATTGGATTTTTCTGAAGACAGTTAGACGGTTCATAAAATGTTTCAATAAAATTCTGTTGGACTAAACCCCTTGTGGGATGCAAATTGTACTTAATGACCGAACTTTTGTAGAATTTTGTTGAAGAGCAAGTGATTGACGATTGAATTTTGAGAATAATTTTGATTTGAGACTTTTTTGGTAAGATCCTAAATGGTATTTTTGTAGTTATTTATCAGATTTATTGCTTTTCATCAATAAGAGAAGATTCGCGGATGCTCTTAACAATGTGTATGTATGTCCGTTTCATTGCTCCCTTCTAACTCCTCAACGGATTGGTCGATAACGATCAATTATGAGTCGTTACATTTATTTGGGGGCACGAATGTCCACTGTTCACACCTTCCAATAAAAAAAACTTCGAACCTAAAAAATTTGCTATTTACTTCCAAAATATTTTTGTGATAAATCCGGACGTTGACGCAGGTAACCACTAGTAATGGAATAAAGAAATTCGGGTTTCGTCTTTCGGAGCCATAATCAAGCAATATTCATTTGATTCCCGAGTATAACAAGTTTCTCTCTGAATTTTCATCGATTTTAATAGAAGTAAAGGATTTCATACAATTGAGTAACTGTAAAGAGTTCAAAGTAGATAGTGAAGTCAGAAAATATCATTCAGTTGGTCAGCAGTTGTTCCCTGTAGAACTTGTATTCATCCGAATCTGTTTAGACTAGAAGCTGACTCCAACTTAGCTGAGAACAGACTGGGCAAATCAACATGTCCTGGATGTTACCGCGTCATTGTTGCACAAAATATACAGTAGAAACTCTATGGTGGCCATGGGTAAAATGACAGCAGGTCACGGGAACAATCTTTAACACATGCATTCCTATTAAACTTACGGGGAATTATAAAACAATGGTTAGACATGCTGTCTTGGATAGATTAGAATGTTGGGCCACAAAAGGGATGAATGAAAGTCATTTTCATATAGCTGAGATAAGAATACTAAGGGGGACGCGTAGTATTACGAGAATACATGAAATAAGTAATGAGTATATAAGAAGATGTGATGATGATGATAGTATAGTAGATAAGAGGACCTCCGACAGTTTTGCTGGTGGCTGAAAAATTGTACTGTATTCGATTGTCGTGGTATGGGCATGTGAAGCGAAGGAATTGGGAAAATCTCGTGAGGAAAGTTTTGAGTATAAACATGGATGGTTTTGAGAGTAGAGGAAGACCAAAGAAACGATGGATGGATTGTGTATAGAATAATGTGGAAAGAAAGGAGGTTTCTGATTACATGACCAGTAATAGAGAAGTAAGTAAGAAGAAGACATACTGCACCGACCCTAAATCAATTTGGATTGAAGATCATACAAATTACAAATTTTTGTGGAACTCCAAAAACTTTACTAATCATGAATCCTCAAAGACACTTTATAACATAATATATTAATTATTTGCATATTGTGTAAGTAAGTGTGACCCCTGTGAAACAAATTGCTTGTGCCAGGAGCGAGAGCCACAATAGTTTAATGAGTTCCGGGCTCTAAACTTTCTGTCGCTAGCTCTAAACTTTGGGAACTATCTCGTTTCAAAATTTTGAGCCAAATTACAGCTCTTGATTTTCATTTTAAAGCGAGTTTAAAGTGACTTTGTAAAGCTTGGAAACCCTGCCTAATGACTTGGTAGATAATAAAATTTCTTAAATTCATTACCAAAGGTTTCATCACTCATGAATGTAGAGGCAGGTTTAAAGATATCATGCACATATTTATACTAATGGTTAAGTTAATTAAGGTTTTTCGTTTCTAATTTCAACACTTACTGTTAAAGGACACAACTTAGCATAAGCTATAGAAAACTTGCTGATAAATTATGTAACATGTTCTGCAGGGCTATTGCGTACCTTTTTAAGTGTCAGTGGCTATCATAGTGTCCATCGATTAACTGTCAAATGATTATGGTTTGGTCGGGTTTGGTACAAAATGGAACCATTTGACAATTAACTGATGGACACTATGATAGCCACTTACATTTAAAAAGATACGCAAATAGCCCTGCTGAATTTAAAACAAAACTGCAAAATACTTACACTGTAGAAATGTATGGAGCAATAGATTTCTAGATTCCGAATAAGGCACTGAATACATGGGTAAAAATATATATAACACATGTATCTAAGTATATTCTTCTTGTTTATATTTATAAATTCTTCTGTACGTGTGTTTATCATTTAACTTCTCCTAAACGGCTGGATTTTGATAAAAAAAAAATTATATGTGTTCAAGTGGATTTGAGAATAGTTTAGATTTACAATTGGTGGCGCTGCTGTCCGGGCAAGACGACATCTGCCAGGAATGGCAAAGCTGATTCACTATAGATCAACACACAGGCCAAACCCTTAGGGCTGGAAACTGAAAACTTCGCACACGTATTTGTATGTACAATGGTCAATCATGATATATCCGACATCCACGCGGGCAGAGCCGACAGCAAACGATAGAATCCTAAATTCAAGAAAATAATTGTGTTTGGTTATTCCTTGTAATTTTACCAGCTCCACATAACCACTAGAAGGCAGAAAGAGAAACTTACATAGATATATTGAGGAAGACAGATAGGAGGAACTCGTTGTAGATGGCCATGGAGATGAACCGGCTCTCGTTGAACTCTGAAGGCGCCTTCCGCACCATGATGCAGAGGCGGATGCCCCACATCAGGAATATCACCTCCACTGTTGGACAAATAAAAAAGAATTTATCAAAGGAGAATAATTAGCGATATCTTGCCGAATTTTTTTCCGAGTTTTGGAAATCATTCACGATGCAATTCATTCTAGACCAAAGTAAGCTTTTACAGAGTCGTAAAATTGTGAGCAATGAGAAGGACTGATTGTGACCCAGTGTATTTTCATTGCACAAAACTCATCTTCTTCCCACATGATGTACGAGCCTAACGGAATAAATCCTGACAATACGACATACTCGTGGCTAATCACACTAATATTATAAAGGCGAAAGTTTGTGAGTGTGTATGTTTGTTACTTCTTCACGTATAAACGGCTGGACCAATTTTAATAAAATTTGGTATGGAGTTAGCTGACACCCTGGATTAACACATAGGATAGTTTTTATCCCGATTTTATCTTCCCGGGGGTAATTTTCGAGTTGTAGCGGGTGAAGCCGCTGGCAACAGCCAGTAAATTATATGTCGCGTTTATACTGGCGTACTTTTCAATAAATTCTGTTTTGCTCGGGTGCTGTATTTTCCATTTGGTGATGCATTTCTGAAAATGTGCAGGTGGTCATTTGGGAATTACTCTGTGTAAGTGTTTGCACTATTGTGGCAATTAAAACAACAAATGGATATGTAAACTCGTGATAGAAAACCCACCAGCAATGCGCACGAAAGGCGAGGCGAAAGTGTATTTTCCTATGTGTACCGTGTGCGATTGTGTAAATTATATAGTGTATTCACGGAGTCGAGTTAGTATAGCGCCTTCTCTATCACACATTATCATACAAATGACAAAGACAAAAAAACCTTATTAGGGTCAGTGGGTGTTAACAATATCTTAAAAATGTTAGTGCGCGTTCACACTGCGCGTCTTTAAATTTCGCTTAGTTTTTATTATACTTGCGGCTTCATCTGTCGTAATTAAGAGCCATTTATTTGGTAAGATTTTTTTTTGGTGATATAACTGATGAATATGACAGAAAGCAGCTCTTGGGCAGAGCGAAAGGGAGTGTCAGACTTCTACTGACTAAAAACCACCCAGTTCCTTCTTAGCCCTTTGTGCCGAGACCGCGGTATCTTTTTCCATCAACCCGCAGCCCCGACGTACCTTCAATTTCTTCGGGGATTTTAGCTCACCATTATCATTTTTCTCTTTTCAAATTCTATGAACAGAAGCCCAGTAAATACCTAAAGAAGATGCAACAGCTATCAGAATGTTACCGTTGGAGGCCAAAGAGACTGCATTTCTCATTGAGTGGAACATAATTAAAATCATAGTTTTCTCGGTAGACAAAAAAGCCCCCCTTTTCTTTTCTCAGCAGGTTGTTCAATATCCGCCATTATCGCAGTATTTCAATTCACAATTAAAAGTTCGTTTCACAAGCCGCCAGGTTCTCAGGAAAGCAATCAATCATAAAATCCAATACACAAACCAGTTCACGAGTTGAGCATACAGTCACAAGTAAGAGCACGTCTGCACAGTACGGGAAGTATGAGTAGACTAAAAAGTACTCGTACTGTGTACACCGCATTAGCGTTTTTCACTGACCAATCGTAGTTAAAAAAATGTGTGAGTGAGATAGCGCTCTATTAACTCGTCTCCGTGAATACACATGAATTGTGTATTTAGGCTTTTTGGTTTGAAAATACACAAAACCATAAACCTTAAAAAGTCCACACACAATTTAAACGCCCATTGTTTTATTTTCATCACATATCACACCTCGACACAGTTCGAATTATCTTAATTTATGCTTTGAGAAACACTCAGGTAATCTGAAATCTCTTGAACTATATATAAGCATTTAACACAATTATTTCTCACCTACTAACTCGCTCTGACATGTTAAACCGCTGAGCCGTTCAACCCCCCCTTCACCCCAAATTTACACCCCCTGAAGTCCTAAGAGAATTCAGAAGGAAATGAAATTTAGCCCACTTTACTACGAAGTGCATTTAAGCTTTGTTGGACTTGATTAAATTAGTAAGTTGTAAGAAGCTAAATAAAGCAACTTACGTACGGTTTGTAGTTTCACTCGCAGTTTCTGAAAGATTGATCAAGTTTCTAAATGAAAGTACAGCTGAATGGTAATTCTGATACGGTACTTCTGATGTTGATTAAGATTTTTGTTTAATATAAGCTTTGTGGTTTTAAATATTATTCTATTAATTTGATTACTACATAGTACGTGAAAATGAACCCAAAGATCGAAATATTGTCGGCACGGTTGGCGCAGTAGCTTAACCAATGGACTGCTGCACTGCGTGTCGCGGGTTCGATCCCCGCACGGATCAAATATCTGTATGACCTACAGATAGTTGTTCCGGGTCTGGGTATTTGTGTATGTGAGTTTATATGTTTGTGAACGCACCCACGACACAGTAGATAATCCTAGTGTGGAGCAAGGTCTAAAAAAAAATGTTACAATATTTGGCATCTGACCGCGTCATATTATGAAAAGAAAGGCGACGTTAGTTAAAGCTGAACAAATCACATAATATTTTCGATTAGAATATTTCACATAATAAATTAATGCAAAATATCTATTTGTGATTCCTATTTGCACCTTTTCTAAGATGGGAAATCATCAAATGACTCCTTTCGCTCTGTGTGGAGCAGAAGGTCAGACTCTTTACTGACTCAAACCCATCCATGTTTCTCATATTGTTCTTTGCGTTCGGGTTGACTCTTTCAAACAAATTCTGCAATCCTGGCTCCTATTTGCCCCTAAGACATGGACACTGGAACTACATTATTTTCATTTCATGCACAGTTCAAAATTCATAGTAAATAAGTACTCAAAACTAATTACTTACGTGTTGTAAAAGAGTGGTCCCACCAGTCTGTGTTACAAAGGTACGCCTTTAGGTCATCCTTCGTCCTTCCAACGATGACAGCGGGTGGTGCGACCAGCGTGCGTATTGCCAGCAGAACACACGCCACGCCCACGATCACGCCGATTCGACGCAGCAGGTACATGTCGGAGATCTTCACTGCCTTTGCTGACCGCACTTGGAATATTACTGATATCCTGTTGGAGAGACATGGAGGTTAGTTTGCCATAAATTATGATCTTTCCTCTTAATCTAAGACCATCTAGTGTCAAAAATATACATTGTTTGCGTGGAACACGACCGCGCCGTCGACACGGCCTGTCGTCGTCATAAGACGGTCGGCCGGCGAAAGCCCATTACTCAGCATCGACAGGCCCGCGTCTACGGTGACCGGAAGCCACCACGTGGCCCCCGACGCCCGGAACGTCTCTCGCGGCGGCTGGGACGAGAGGCTCTCTCCCTCTCACGTTCCTCCACCTCCTTTGCTAGCATCACTGCTCCGCAGAAGGAGGCGACGGCTTTCCATTCCTCCTCGCCCCGGACCATGGCTTGCACCAGGGCCGGACGCAAGAGGTCGCCGCCGCCGATTATACGTTACACCTTGGTAAGACTTCTTGTCAGACATTTGGGCCGCTGACACTGAATCCAGACATGGCAGCCGGGACCAACGGTTTAACATGAACGTCGCCCATCTACGCACCAACCTAGGCAAGGGCGGCTTGAATACCGACGCAAGTGCCTGCTATTAAATAACCACGGCATTCTCTGATATAGACTACCGAAAATCCTATGTGCCAATCCATTTGGACGTGGGTGTAGTCATGTGAATGTTTCGATTTTAACGCGATTGTCACTGACCTAAGGGTTTTAGTTTGTGCTGAATACAATAGTGTCATCATCACTATTAGCCGAAAGATGTCCACTGCTGGACATAGGCATCTCCAAGTGTCGCCACATTGACCGGTCTCGTGCGTCTCGCATCCAACGAATCCATGTAATATGTTTGTCTAATCTTTGTCATACATGCTAAGGAAAATACTTTAATTATTAATGCCGTTCTATCTCCTAAATAAATATAGTTCAAATGATGAGTTCTTCAAACACGTAGCTTCCTCAGCTAACTCGGATTAGTATTTGGTTCAGTTTGCAAAAACGTTCCAGGCGACTCCTTATCCTGTTTATAAACATAAAATACGCTTTTAATAAATGCACGATCAGTTTCCTTAAACAAAACAGATCCTGTTATGCAAACATTAGATCCAAGTTAAGTAGATTATCATAAATTGGGCCCGTAAACAGATTCTCTTTTATTTACGCATTTAGAGGGCCCCAAATTTAAAAGACAACAGACTTGTTTCTTATCTCGACAAGAGGACAATTTCATTCCATTCCTATCTAATTATAAGAAACTTGATCGTAATCTAAAAGTTCAAGCCCAATTATATACTTGAAATGAGTCTCAGATTGAAGATTTAGAAAAAGTTGTTGATGTAAAATATATTAAGGGGGCTTATAACGTTTCCAGTGGGTAATAAATTGCTTCTTAGAAAAATGTTCGCCGTCTGTTTGGGAATAAGAAAAGGAGCGGTCTCTAAAAGTTTGTTCAAGATATCAAGAACCGTGATTAATTATTTTTATACGTTTATCGTTTTTTTTTGTTTAGCTGTGTATTTCTGTGTGAATTGTGTAACACATAAGAGCTAATAATTGTGTAACACAGAAGAGCCGCCCAGATCAATCTTCAGGTTAAGCCGCGGTTGTCTATTTTGGTTTCTGGATGGGTGACCACGCAATGCATACAAAGTTTCCTCCATGAATCGGGAAGCACGTTAAGCCTTCTCGGCTGTCATGTAGATTTCTGACAGCAGTAACAGACAGTCAGTGGCACAAATGTCTGAAAACCAGTCTTATCAAGAGGTGTCGTATACCCAGTGGCGGATACTGAACTGGCTTATCTGTCCTGGTATTCAGCTGCATCCAGTTAGACTGGATGATGACTCCAACATACTTAGGATAAGACTAGGCAAATAATTATGAATTACATGGTTACATTCCTGTTAAGTATGTAGATGGGTCGATGATAGACTGGTTAGTTACGCACTGCTTTATTGTAAGACGCGCTCACACATGTCGCGCGGGAGGCCGCGGGGAAGGCGCGGGAGCGCATACACAACAATTCCCAAAGCTATTCATGTTGACAATTAAAGTTTATTCATATGCGATGTGAATATTGTCAATCAAACGGAAGTATGAAGCAACGGAATACGAATCTCCTTCAAAATTATGCACAGAAACTGGTGTTGCGTTATTAAGACGTTGATTCACATACTTACTCCAAAGTTATTTCAAAGTTCAACTTTATCACATTTAAGTTTTAATAAGACTTGTACCCAATATCATGAACGTCATTAGCACACGGTACCCTAATTCAATTCAAACTGATTTCAATTTAAATTAAACAAATTAACAACTTCAGCTTTCATACTGATGGAAAAACAAAATTGAATTTTGAACTCGAAATTGAACATTTTCGGCATAGAGGTAGGTAGGTTGGATGCTTTGTCACAGAAGGGGTTTTAGGGTCAAGTCCCTTATTTTACTTTTTTTTTTGGGTTGGGAAATCATCAAATAACCCCTCCCGCTTATGGGCAGAGAGAAAGCGAATGTCAGACTTATACTGACTATAAACCACCCATGTTGAAATACATAATTTGTGAAAATATGTATTTTCAGCAGAAAAAATATAATTAGTCCGTCAGATAGATTTTCAAAAAATAATGGACACATATTTTTCTATTTTCGCGTAAAGAAAAGATGAAGACGGTACAGTGCTCCGGAAAGTCGTGTCAATCTTGTGACGTCACAAGGTTAGTACTTTTTTATTTTACCCATAAAGTGACGTCTTGGCCCCACTCGCCCCCACATCTTGGACACGTTTTTTTTTTCGTAATTTTTTATTGATTTAGTAAAACAACAAAACACATGTCCAATATTTTTCGATAATCTAAACGTCAACAGACGGACTAATTCTATTTTTTTGGTCAAATACCCTATTTCAACTGTCTATAGATATCGCGGTTCTTGAGATACAGCCCGGTGACAGACAGCCGGACGAACCGTCGCGTCGGTCGGACAGGCGGCGAAGTCTTAGGTAATAGGGTCCCGTTTTTACTCTTTGGGTACGGAACGGGTATGCGTAAGACTGGTTGTCAGACTTTCACGTCACTGACTACCTGAAATGACTGCCAAGTATGGCAGCTAGGACCAACAGCTTAACGTGCTTTCCGAGGCAGGGAGGAAACTCGCTATGTAATAGGTGGTCACCCATCCACAGGCTAACCTAGGCAAGCGTGGCTTAACCTAAATATCAACCCAAGTGTCAGTTATTATTAGGCCACGATGTAGCCTCGTAACAAAACTATTAGAACCACACACCAGACTAGTTTGTCGCCAATTGAATTATAGTTTGTTTATTTCGCTCTTCGCTTGTCGTTTCCACTGGGGCACGTCCTTTATGATTCTATTTCAAGGACCAGTCCTAATTCCGGGCTTAATAACGGTCCGTTGGATTTTTGTGATACCTGTTTAAATAAAATTAGCTCTGTGCAAAGTTTTGACCTTGAAATGGGCTTTACGTTCATATTTTGGTAATTATGTTTTAACATAGCGATAAATCGGAAATTTATAAAACATGAAGTATTTTTAATGTAGGATAGCACCAAAAAAAGATACTTATTTTTACTTTTTATTATTTTCTTCTTCTATTTTTTTAAAGTACTTTTTTTATTTTTCCTATTTTAATAATAATAATATTTAATATTTTTCATTTTCCGCTGATGAGAAATATCATCAGGCACACAGCTATTAGCAACAATAAATCTCGTCTGATGTCTGTAGCTGAATCAAATCAAATGCCAAAAATACAGATTGTTTGCCAAATATCTTCTGCACTGCAAAGTGACCTACTTGTAAAAGTTTATAGTGTGGGATGTTACATAAAAGGCAATACACTATTTTGATCTTTGCGATCAAGGTTATTTATCTTTTACTACTCCAATAAGGGATACTTCTAAAATCTTGTTCAAGTAACCCAGTGACTTTACTAAGAAGATTGAAACCACTAAATATTGATTCTTACGATTAACAGCATCACCGTCATCGGGCCAGGTTTATATTTTTGCTGTTTGCTTTAACTCATTTTAGACAATACAACAAATGGCACCACTAACCTCCAAGTCTTCAGCATAAGAGCTCCATACGTGAGGCAGAACCCGACCTCCCTTAGCCAGACCCTGGCGGTGCAGGTCAGGACCGTGGGTCTTCCGTACATGACTAGAGTAGTGCAGTATATGAGGAGGGCACCCAAAACTATTACCCTGAGGAGAGCTGGGCTCGCAGCTCTTACAACCTGTAAACAAGATGATGATGTAGAAAATGCAAGAACATCGGAAATCAGTTTGACCAGATAATAGAGCGTTCAAAAAAGATTTTTTTACAAGTGTGTTTTTTTTACGGTCGAGTCAATAGTGTATCTTATGATCTTTTTGAAACCCTCTCTTGATCTTGATCCTCTGAACCTGTGAACTAATAAAATGATTTGTATTTGGTTATCTCTCTCTGTGCTTTACTGAACGGTCGTACCTCAGTACAGTGAGTCAGTGATGCACATAATTACATTAATTTCCTGGTATTTCTACAATGATTTTCATCGGAATTGTCGTAAACGTTTTTGTGGCGCATGTCAATCCAATACTTAATTGACTCATCCATTACCGTTATCGTTGATTTGCCTACAGGCAGGATCTTGCAAGCTTTCTTTAACTTTCAGTCATTCTTAGCTTCATCATCATCATCATCATTTCAGCCGTAAGACGTCCACTGCTGGACATAGGCCTCCCCTAAGTGATTCTTAGCTTAGCAATTCATAATTATTTATCTACATACTAGCTGTTGCCAGCGGCTTCTCCCGCCACAACTCGAATATTATCCCACGGGAAGATAAAATCGGGATAAAAACTATACTATGTAATAATAAACTATCTGTCTACCAAATTTCATCCAAATCCGTTCTGTAGTTTTTACGTGAAGAAATAACAAACATAAACACTCACAAACTTTCGCCTTTATAATATTAGTGTGATAAAACTGTTTCCTTTGTCTATTGGTAGCAAGCGCAACTGTTGTGCATGGAATCCTGTATCCTGTTTTTCAATCAGTATTTTTTTCAGAAACAGCCTCGGGGTCTGGATTTGTGGCAAAAACTCTCCCCCTACTGCATAGGACTTAATCACAAGTGACAACATATGCGCACCATTAGGTACACCACTGTTTAATCCTTCGGGGATTACAGGCGTGATGTGTGAGGATATATTTTGACGATTTATATGAGAATATCCTGAATTAGCATGATTATTTTTCCGACCCAAATATCGACCAATAGAATTGCACCATTCGACGTCACGTGGTACAACCTACATGGTATTATACTGATAATTTTTTGAAAATTTTCTCTGGTAGTTGCTATATATAAAAAACAAAACATGATCCAGTCAAATTAACCACACGTCAAACTGACAGGTTGAATTCAATTGTGAAAATTGGAGATTTTGCATGATTATTTTTCCGACCCAAATATCGACCAATAGAATTGCACCATTCGACGTCACGTGGTACAACCTACATGGTATTATACTGATAATTTTTTGAAAATTTTCTCTGGTAGTTGCTATATATAAAAAACAAAACATGATCCAGTCAAATTAACCACACGTCAAACTGACAGGTTGAATTCAATTGTGAAAATTGGAGATTTTGCATGAAAATGAGTCGATTTGGAGTTTGTTCTCTGTCCACCATCGATAAAAAAGTCAAAGGAAATGTTCATTATGAAATTCTTATTTGTTAACTGTACATTTCGTCTCATGGTGCAATTCTATTGGCCGACATTTGGGACGGAAAAATAATCCCCCGAATACCACACGAGCTTCAAAATTATCTGGCATTTCCCTCAAGGTTCCCTGCAAACTCGCGCTCGTGATTTTTTAACCTGAAAAACTTGACAGGGAAATGCCAGATAATTTTGAAGCTCGTGTGGTATTATAAGTGAATATTTTTTCACCTTTCGTGAACCCCGAAATGTGCTTAAAACTTTCGGAAATGCTGAAAGTTGTATTTTAAATCTGGAAAACTCTGAACATTTTCTGCCGATAATTTGGTTTGGAAAGTATTCTGTAGTACCTCAATTTGTGTTGACAAGGCTGTGGTGATCGATAGTCCGTTATGATGGATGGTTCAGGAAATAAAAAGAAAAATCCGGCCAAGTGCATGTCGGACCACGCACAATGTAGGGTTCCGTAGTTCCCCATCAAAATATGTGAACTTACTAAACTGATTAACCCCCCTGCCTATCTGCCTCCGAACGATGATACAAACAAACTTACATTTGCAGTTTTGAGACCTGCTCTTCCATGCATTATACATGTATAGGAAAATATTTCTTACAAGTACATTTTATTAGTTGGTCGACTATTCAATTATTTTTACGATTTAAAGATCATGACCGAATCTCGTAACAACAATTTTCGAGTTGCAAGATCAAAATTTTACAGTTACTATTTTCATATTTTTTTACGACATTATGCGCCAGGGGTTTGATTTTGCGCTTGGAAATTTAATTTAAAGGATAGAAGTATGAATATTGGTTATACTCCCAATATGACATTTACACAACCAGTCATAGAGATGTAGAATGCACTTGATACTTTTTTGATGAATCTACTAAACAGTCATGCCAACTGTTTCTTTTGTGTAATAAATAACTAATAATAAATAACATTTGCTTAAAAAACAGTCTACGAATTATATGTATTACTTTTGCTATTTTCTTGTTGAATAACAGTAACATTAAGTAAAACCAGTACATCAAATCGATTTAGTATTGCTAATTGACACAATCGATTTTCTTACTAAAGATTTCGATTTATCGATCACATTCCTAAATCCCTGCTGACATTTGATTAACGTCAGTCAGTCTGTGTTTTAAGTTTTGAGATTAATTAATATTATTGAAATGTGTGTTGAGAAAGAGTAGATCCTGTTGGTATTTTGTGAACTCGTAATTTATACTAATATTAGTGGATTTCCCTGTTTTTAGAGCAATAATGTTGGTCCGTGCATGATTTCAGGTATGTCAATAAAATATAAGTTTCGCCTGGTTTTGAGTTTATGCTGGAATGACTCCGAAACTGGGCTGTTTACTGAAATAGCTTTTGTAGAAGTTAATAGGATAAGTGTATAAAAAAAAAGAAAACCAAGTTTGATTTTGAAACTGCTTGTTACGGGATTCCATGCTCAAGAAAACATTCTCCTTTGTAAAGCCTACTTAGCTGTGATAGTTTCCTTTTTATTTTCGTTATATGCTACTACCATGAATTTTTATCACACGCCCAAACACAACCCGTATAGGTGGTTTAGGTTGCTAGACTTGAGCCTAACAAAAATTTGCACTTTAAAGCTTAATATTTCACATACGAATCCCTTAATTGAAAAACTGTTTGAGCTTACTGGCAATATTTTTAAAGACCTATCCATCGAGATCCCACACAACAATCTTCGTGAGAAAAAAAATATCATCTCTACTTTAATGTGTAGAGAGATACTGGAGATACCCTAAATAAAAAAAAAATGTTTTATACTGTAGCACTCTGTCGGCGTAACTCATTTGTATATTCATACCAAATTACAGCTTTCTAGTACTAAGAGTCTTTGAGATATAGTGCGAACAGACGGACACGGCGAAACTCTAAGGGTTCCATATTGGCTACGGTACCCTAAAAACGATGTAGCCGCTTGTTTTATGGATTATTTGTATATTTTGTGGGAATATTTATGATCGCAATACATCTGACGTGGCTATGGAGAGAATTCAAATCTTTACACTGGGCTTTGTTGGATTGAACTATTTGAAACCAGTTAGTAAAATAGTAATAAAACTAAATCTGTGTTCCAGAGAAATATTTCTGCCAGACATGATAACTCCTTGCGATATACTAGCAAAGGTTTTATCTAGTAAAAATTTCAATAGCACCCCTATCTAAATTCACTCTAAAAACTGCAACGTTCTGAAAACACGCAAGGTCAATCCTGACATGAGTTTTTCAAACTATCTGCATAGGAATTCGCAAAGATTTTGGATACCACCGCGAAAAACGACTCGGAAACATTGCAAGTAGTTACCATGTACGTAACGTTTGACAGTTTTGTTGCTTTGGCGTTAGAAAATACCATTTTGGTTGTAAAAGTCAGCGTGAATGTTTCCAAAGGGTGACGATTTGCAGCATTTATTGCGGTTTTTCGTGTTTAATAGCGTACTTTTTCCTGTGGAAAAGTAGAGATTTGCCTCGGCCATTTCCTATTGTGAAAACTTTTCTAATTTCATGGTATTTGCTGTTTTTTTTTCAACTCTAAGTGAAGTAGAATGTGGTAGCACGCCGCAATAAGGTTTTATTTACCAATTTTTATTTTTTTTATTTTTACCAGTGGATACAAATGTGCATTGTCAGTAGAGATATTGGTGACAAGAGAAAGCCGTGTGACAAGTAAAAACGTTCGTTTGCAACCGGTGGGAATTTGACGAAGACGTATGACCGCTGAGCAGATGGCGATCAGTAGTGGTTTTCTACCCCTATGGGTGAAGCAGTTTATGTATATCAACAGCGTTATGATAAACCAAATAACTTCATGCATTACATAACATTGTCGAATTACATACCCCGGTAACGAACACATACAACTAGCGTACATAAGAGAACTCAAGATTTTGATTGAGCAGGTGCGCAAACATTATGAATAGTAATTACATACGATATTTGATAAGTTACCATATTATTGCTTGAAAGCATTTCAGAGGTTTCTGGTATAGATAGTATGGTTGCTAGATCAATATTTGGCAGGCTCCTTTCGGTATAAATGGTATATTGTGCTCAAATTACTATATTATTTATTAGGTTTAATCAAACAAGAACCTGTTGCTTGCATATTAGAAGAGCTATTGGACGCTACTGAAAGTGCTAAATTGGTCGCCAAATGTAAAGATGACTCAATCTAAATTGTCATCGACAGGCTAAAAAAAAGACTGAACGAGAAACACTTGTTCATCATCATCATTTTAGCCAAACGACATCCACTAATAAATAAAAAAAAAACTTTATTTCAACAAAAGCCATCACAGTACAATAACAAAGAAAAAGAGCAAAATAAGGCTTATAAACTAGGTCACAATAATTTTAATTCTCTGAATCCTAAACTAGGTGTATGTGCCTGTGTCTCAGGAGTCAGTGATTCACCGTAAGAACTGCTGGACATACAGAAAATAAATGAATGTCTATTTGAATTGAAGTAGATTATTTTGCCTATTATTTGTAGTATCTACTGTGCCCACACGTACTGATAATTAAAATACATATTTTTGCTTGAACACAAATTATGACACAACAAACTTAATCACACAGTTTATAAAGTTGTACGGAAAAGGCGGTTTTGCCTCTCAAAGTAAGCACCTACGCTCTGATACACTGCTTCTAAAACATAATTATGGTGTTTGAGCAAACTTTCATAAAAGTTTTCGAACATATCACCAACCCAAAAGTTACACCGCCAATTCTTCGTCAGACAATCCTAAATACTTATTCCCTGACTTCTTCAACTCCTGAAGGGGGAGGGGGAAGTCATCAATCATGGAAGCCATAACCCAGTGCTATCCGTCACTGCCAAAATCATAATAAGTTTTTCCTTTGACATGATTTCTCGACACAACGTGTTCGGAACAATTAGTGATGGGATAAGAAATTCTAGATTAGATGTTAACCTTGAACTTGATAGAAAATTGGAAAAAGGCTTTTCTTAAATGTGTCTTATTACCTTGAGGATACGGTAGTAAAAATGGTACTAAAAACGCCTAGAAATTATATAATGATGAGTCAAAAGCCAAACATTGATTGAATTGTCACAAGCCAAAAATATTTTTTGTCAATTTTATTGAAAGTCATCGTACAAATACGAATCGCCTTGACAGCGATCTCTGGATTGAGGGAGGTCAATTTATACTAACTATAGCTGCTCACTCACTAACTGCCATAACCAAAGAAATTTAATAAATACTTAAGCCATCACTTAGTAAAGATTTGACATACAAAACCTTCACTAAAGTGACAAAATCTTTCCTAAGTGATGGCTTAAGTAATCGTTAAACGTCTCTGAGTGGCATAAGACATAAAAGTACTTTCACTTGTTTCACTTTTGTACTATTTCACATTAATCATAGTTTTTGCAAAAACTATGTAAACTGTAAAAAACGGCACCGGTAGTTCATTTTTGACCCTTCATAAGACGAGTTGCACTCTACGAACGTGAAAATTACTAGAACACAATATTTAAAACATACTCACCCTAACATGTCCATACTTGATAGTAAAATATACGATGAACGGCAGACAGGATATCACCAGGCAGGCCAGCGCGAAGATGGTGGTCCTTACGACCCAGTTAAGAGCTGCCACGCAAGGAGAACCGTCCAGGCAGGCTTCACAACCTTCGGCACAAGGGAGGCACTCGAAGGCATCGGGAATGGAGTACAGGCTGCGTTGGAGCTGGTGGAACAAAGCTTTATGTCAGTATAACATTACGTCTTTAGTCCACGATATAATACCAGCTTCCAGGCAGTTACGTTAAGGTTCCACGCAATACGGGGGCGATAGAACTAGATTTTGCATGCACAAATAAATTATATTTTAATTCACACTATAGATCCATACAGTGTTGGTATTAACGTATTTTTATTTCCAAAATATATAAATAAAATATGATTCAAATTAGTCCGTCTATTAGATTATCGAAAAATATTGGATCCATATTTTATCAAATTAATAAACATTGACGAAGAAAAAACGCGTCAGAGATTTGAGTGGGGGGTTGTAACGTCACTGATCGCTAAAGAAAGTCATACTAATGTCTCAGAAAATTACGTCACACGAGTTTTCAAAGCAATGTATCGTCTTCATTGTGTGCTTACGTGAAAAAAGAAAAAATACGTGTCCAATATTTTTTGGAAATCTATCTGAAGGACTAATTCGATTTTTTTGTCAACTACCCTTTTGGCGACGTGAACGGCTGCGTGCACATGTTTCGTTGTGTGCGTTTAAAGCTTTTACATATATGCATAACCTGGAGCTTATGGCTACCTTTATCTGCCTGACCGGTTTCGCCCTCACTCATGGCATGAGGAATAATTTCCCCGGGTTGCAGGTCATACAGAACTACATAAAGGGCTCACTTGCATTAGTTTCTTAGAGTAACTTGACGTAAGCTTTACACAAAAACAGTGATCCCCATTTTATCAGCTCAGTAACAAAATCTCGCCAGCTAATTCAACGGCAGACAAAGCTGAAAATCATTCCTTAAGAACATTTATTTTTAGTCCCTACTGTAAGTAAATCGGGCTTAAAACAAAAGCACATTTCTCCTAATCACCTGAACATAATTTATCCGTCTTTCTTTAGCTTAAAACGTCGTAAGCAAGTCGTTGACACATTTATTTTACTCAAAGAAAACTTACATATGCGAAGTAGGTATTTGTACATATGCGAGCGACGATAGCGGGTAAGAGATAGCTTCAGGGGATTTATTACTTTAATAACGTGCCGAGACAGAGTTACTTTATAAGCAGTCATAATATAAAATTTTATAAAAGAGACCTTTTGTAACATAATAACATAGGTATTTTAATAAACTCGTTTGCGTAAATTATAACAATAGTGTTCAAAGGAATGAAGTATTACATACGTAGAATTAATAACATTCTTTTTCAGTGAATATTTTGTTTCGGAGTAATATATTATAATTAGGTTGTAAGGGTACTGTTTTTAGTGCTCCAAATTTTTCATAGAGGCTCTAGAAACTAGAGCCTCATAATTTGATATTTTAATTTATTATTTTAATGTCTGCACAAAACTTTTATTACGTAATACTAATTTAATATAATTAACTAAACTATGCTAACAATTTATAGAGCCTTCAGGCTATTAAAAAAGTTTTTTTTTTTAAATTTGTAACACAACTGAAAATACTTCACCACTACACTGAAAGCTAGGTAGAGTGTTAGGTCCCAGCACACGTCGTATTTTAAACGCGCCGACGACACGCGTTTTCTGGAACGCGATTGTAAAGCGCGTTCAAAACTCGTTTGAAACGCGTACAAAGGGTCGGTTTGGGATCGCTGTATCTATACGTATACGCGCCGACGACGCACATGTCACTATTTTATAGTGATTGAAAACAAAAGTGCATTCTAGGCCAGCGAATAGCGTAGAATGGAGTATCAAAAAAAAGAGGTCCGGTTATACTGGTTATTTACCACTGACTGGGAATATCTCATCAGCTACCACAGTATAGCATGATCGGCGTATAACGTTCCTACTTCTGGAATACAAGCCACTTTCTCTATAAGAAGGAATGGCTTTTAGTGAACCACGGTGGCCCAGTGCAGTATTGTAGATGTCATGTCAGATTTTCTTCAATTTTCTGTTCTTGGATATGACAGTTTTCTCCACAGTTTCCAAAGCAGAGGTGATAATATTGATTACAAAAAGACACTCGCCTGTCTCGGTCCGAATTCATAATCTTATAGCTTATCAGATCGAATCGTTATCATTGTGCAAACACTGCTTTAGACACTAACACCGCAGCTTCCCATAATGTACTTCAAAAGAGCTATAAACAATTAGAAACTCACCAGCAAATGTTTTTCGTATTCTTCTTCAATGTCGCTACCATTGTAGTATCGGTTGTCAGCTGTTGTGTTTGGGTAGTAGAACCCTCTCCGACAAACGCACCGGTATGACCCTCGACGGAACCCCAATCCAGGGACTGGGACACACTGAAACAACGATTTACTTTTAATGTCGATGAAAATCAAAAACCAAAATTTATAGCCATTTATATAAACTAGGCAGATAATCAGCACTTTTCGAAAGTCAATTTTTATTTACAAGAGACAGTTCCCCAAAACGCCCACCCTCCGACACTTTGTGGTGTTTTAGCTAGAAAGAAGAAGTGGCGAAACAAACTCCCCAGCAACACATCTGAACCAGACTCGATACAATAGCAAGGTGCAAGTTTTGGACTGGATGTCGTCGATTTAGGACTCTACAGGCCTGTGAATTAAGTCTCCGTAACCGGACTGCCATCCTGAAATTATGCACAAACTGTTGCTGACGTTGAAAGTTTAGAGAGGTTTAAACATAAACATAAACAGTTTGTTGGGACACAGGCCTCTTCTCTAGAAGGAATGGGCTATAATCCAACACGCAGACCCAGTGCCGTTTGGTAAATATAACAAATCTTAGAATTTTTTGATCTAGGGTTGCCGGTCATGATTTTATTCTTAGCCGTTTTGAGAGAAGTGGTGATGAAATAAATTACTTAAAGTAATGCGTCTGCCTGTGTACGAACCCACGTCTTACTGCTCGCAAGTTGGGGCCGTCAGCACTGCGCCACCGCTGCTCTCCGGAGGCTTGTCTTACTTTATTTTACTAAGGTTAAAATTAACGCACCGTTGCAACAGTAACTTTAGAACTTAAATATTTGCAGCTTCTAACTTTTCAGAAATAAACTCGATACTTCTTAATTTACACGCTTTTCGGTTCAGGAATAAATAATGGTGTCATAAACAGCCGGGTATAAATCTACGCTTTTCAGCAAATGGGCGTAAATACACAAAACAAAAGTGGGCAATTTATTTATTCGAAACCGACGTGCTTTACTTATACCTAACTATAGGTGTTTACAAACCTCAGGTCTGTTTATGAAGGATAATAGAAAATACAACTTATTTCAAGCGATTTTGGTATTTGAATTCGACATAAAAATTAAACCCTGTTTGGTATAAACAGGGTGTAAAGTAACCCTTCACACATACGTCAACCAAGCATTCTGTACATCAAATTAAGTAACCCTACGCAAAAATTTTTGCTGGGAAACGACTTTTTTTTTTGGGGTCAAACATCACATTTTACGATAAAACTCAATGTAGCACTATTAAAACATTGAATAGTAAACGGGTCATGTAGGTAATTTAAGTAAAGTTATAACCTGAAAAACTAGCATTTACAAAAACAGCTGTGCAAAATTTGGAACTTTGACCTCCAATATCTCCGTAACTAGGGGGTTCCCAGGTATGGTCTAAAACCAAAAAATGATCGCAGTGGTGGGGAGAACAAGTGCCCTTAGTTTGCGTTAAGGGTACTTTTACACCCTTTATATATTTTTTGAAATAGCCTGTACTGTCCCACTGCTGGGCAAAGGCCTCCCCCAAATCTTTCCAAGTGCTCTTGTCCTGAGCCACCTCGAACCAGCCCTCGTGGTGCGCGTCCAGATCGTCTCGCCACCTCTTCTGGGCCGGCTTCGGCGGCACGGTCCGTCTTCCGGCAAATATTAGAAAGAAGAAATAGCACGAAAATACTAGGTACTTAGTGAGTGGTAATTACTTATTTATGAGGAAATTTACTAATAGTCTTCTGATTAATTTCATTGCGGAATTACAGACAGTTAAATTATTTCTCTATGACCTCGAGTTTCATTGTCTCGACGCCATTCTGGTGGTCACTACTGTTCTTACTGACTTTCAGGAGTTGCAATGGTTTGGAGATAGTTAGGCGGGCTAGTCCCGGTTAATGAAAATACACCAGCTAAGCTTTACCAAAACCAATCGAACTTTTCAGTAGAAAACTAATTGTATTGAACCCTTGCCAACGTTTCCTGTTAAAGATTGATATCAAACCGAAACATCCTCTGTATTTCTTATGCCCCAAATAACAGTTTGTCCGTCCGTCTCAAAGGAACAATAGATGACGGATATAACCGTATGCCTACATACAAAATGGATGAGGACCACTTTTTGACAACGGAATGGAACCCTTGGGGTCAGGAGGAAATATTGTTTCATCTTATGGCCCAATCATGTCAGAGATAGATTTGATATTTCATGGTTTTGGGTGGACCAATTTTGTAGATGCAATTTTGATTGGATAAGGCAAAGGAATGAGATGTTCTGATTGTCGGGGAACTTGACTTGTGGCATTTCAAGCGCCAACCGATGACGAGCACTGGACCGGTCAATGTGGCGACAGCTGGGGAGGCCTATGTCCAGCAGTGGACATCTTTTGGCAGAAATGATGATGAGGATATCAAGTGGAATAGCCAATAGATTAGCCGCTACGCATACTAGGTCATGATTATTTAATATTACATACTTCTTCTTCTTAGAATACAGTGGGAAGCAGAAATACTTAGGCAAGGTTCCAAAGTATTTTTCTCCTCTATTCTATTAAGTACTTCCTTTTTTGGAAACCATAGTTATTCATCAAAGTGATAATCGTTTTCACAAGAAAATCACTTTTGAGTTTTACGTAAATGAATCTATGCACCGTCACTATACTCTAAGCTTTCTACTAACTCAATTCTACATTTAGAATAGTAGACAGTTGATCCTCTTGCCACGGTTAATAGTACTCAAACTGCGATAAATTTCGACATTTCAAACCAAAGCAATTCGAAGTATTTTGATTTACCTATAAACTCGGAAGGAGGTAAAACGTTCTCAGAATCACAAATCCTTAATATTTGCTAATAGTTCGTTGGAACAGTGATTTTAGGATTTTCGAGTATCGATTTTCATTGAATTTAATCTTACCATATCAATATTTATTGAACACAGTAATGTTCTACTTCAGTACACTTTTTATAAACCGGCGTCGGGCACTAGTTGAACTAGTGCTATTTTACTGAACTGGGCCTTTCCGGCGCAGCCGTGAGGCACACAGGGGCACGATTTGTTTAGTTTTAAGTTCTTTTTCTTCATATTATTTTTTGTTTTACATTGTGTGTACTTGTGGCATGTGCCAAATAAATGCTGAAATATAACATAATATCACGCTTGTAATCCCTGAAGGGTTAGGCAGAATTGTACCCGAAATGTGAATTGAACCCCATGCACGACAGTCGCGCTTGCGACCACTAAACCAACGAGCGCGGTTCTTGTAAATGTTATAAAAAATGTTTCAAAGTTATACTAACTATCTACTCTTATTTTATAAAACTACTCACTTACCAAAATCACATTAATCCACTGAATAAAATACTTCTTCACAAAATAACAGTTCCAAATAAAATATCAGTTACAATAATAACAGTGACTTTAATCACGTTGACAGCAAGTGAGCACTCCCCCATTATGTAGATCACATAACAAAGGTACATTCTGATACGTTATTTTAATTTAAAATGAGGATCAGAATCCAGTCATTATCGGATTGAGAAAATGAGATTTTGCCGATTTAAAGGAATTGAGAAATCGGATGCTACTAAATACGTTTGGACTGGGATTGTTTGTTTCCGGTTTTTTTTCCATCTTACTTAATCTTTTAAGATGGTATTCTTTTAATGAATCCTAAGGATCTTTGGTATTAGGGACCTTTATATTATAAACCGATTGCCGGACCGATATTTTGAAGGCTACCTAAACCGTAAGCTGCTTTCGTAGATGGTAAATTTAAGCCAGTTATCGTTTCGAGTTTATAAAAACAATCCCCATATTATCATTCCCAAAGTATTATCTACTTTTGAAGAAAAATGCCTTCGACAAATAGCGATTTATCATAAACAAAACTAGACAAACCACTCAAGCATTCGTTCAGATCATGTGAACTTATTACAAAAGTTCTTTAGGAACTTTAACTATAGGTTTGATTCTCTTAGGAACAAGCATTTTCTTGATCGGTGTGACATTTGCTAAAAAAGCCTGTATTTGTTATAAGACGGGACAAATAGTCTGATTTCTTTTATGTTTTATATAAATAGATTTAAACATGCGAGCCCACACATCTGTTACCAGACCCATATTGAAAAGAATACAATCTCTAACTTATCTTATACGAGTACCCCACATATTTAAGTAACTGAATACTTAGACGTCCTAAAATCAATATATTTAGAAAAGCCTAAAAAATCTATGACAGACACTTGAGTATCACCTATCTGAAACGGTGAAGAGTAACATCGTGTGGAATCAGAATTATCCAGTAACCAAAATTCGGAGAGTAGTCTCATGTCGCATCTGGGTGCAGAAGGAACAGCCTAAATCATAATTACAGCATTACACAGGCCTCCCTAGCAGTGAGAACGTAATAAACTGGTTATGCTAATGCTAGGAATTGTGTTTTTATATCAATTAAATAATACTGCTCTGGAGGAAGGACTTCAAATTAATTCGTTTAAAAAACCGAGCCTAACTAAGTACCAAAATTTTAAAACCCAATGAGCATAATTATTCCAATACTTGAAAAATACACACCAAAAAATGTTCACGTTACACGTTGCTACACGTTGTATTTTTACTAGAATATATCTTGTATTCTCCCAAACCGAACTGGCATGAGACACACTTCGGCAGACATCCAAAGTGTTAGAACGTGACTTCTGACAATTCTAACCTTTGCTTTCGATTATATTCGAGAGCTTCTATAAACGGTTAGCCTCGTAGACTTCCAATGGCGTGGCAGGTACAAGCAGAAAATACTCTAAGTTAAAATTTTTATTGTAATTTACGTACTAAACTTTATATGTCCTTTCTTTGGTATTGTTCGTCGTGACGTTGAGCTCCTTGAGTTATAAGTCGAGCTCCACGATAACTGACAAATGCTTGCACTGACTGGACGGGTCCACTCAAATCTGTGTGGTGCTTTCTTCAAAAGACCACCTCAGACATTAACCTGCATAGTCTTCAGGTGTGTATTATACCAAGATTTTGTCTGGACCTTAAACGTCTTATTGTTAACCCAAACGATTTCAAAAGATTAAAAGAGTACCTTTGGAGTTTTTTGCCGGTTCTTCTTCTTAGGAATCGACCAATGCACCGAACTGTGCACCTTTTTGTCGACGTTTTATAAGTGCCCATGCAGGCCTATGTGAAATAAAATATTTTGATTTGATTTGATATGATATCGTTCTCTTGCCCTAATCCCAAATCGATTGGGGTCATACTTATACTTTTCAATTACTCGTTATCTCATCAGACACCAGTAACTTACATGGAGTTTCGGCGTAACTGGCCTCCAAATTCAGTACTTCTTTTTTTCTTTTTAAAAAAACGTTGCCCCACTAGGAATTTCTCCTGTATCGTGGGTGCGTTCACAAACATTTAAACTCACATACACAAATACCCAGACCCGGTTAGTTAGACCCAGTTATAATGTAATACAATACTTCTTGCCAGCAGTAGGACAGTACAGGCTATTAAAGAAAAAAAAAATACTTCTTGGTAAGACTGGCTTTTAGACTTTCGGACAGAATATAAAATACTAGCTGATTCCCGTGGCTTCGTCCGCGTGGATGTCGGTTATCGCGACCAAAATTAATCTTTTCATCCCTCCCTTTTAAACCTTAAAAACCCTTTTTTCGCAATAAATTGTAGCCTTTGTCCTTTCTCTGGCTCTAGATTATCTGTATACAAATTTAATAAAAATCGGTTCAGTAGTTTTGGAGTGAAAGTGTGACAGACAGGCAGAGTTAGTTTCGCGTTTATAATATTATAGTAAGGATAAGGATTACAATAACAAGAATACGAGTAAAGTCAGGTGCGTAGTTCTTGCGACTATGGCGTGCGTATATTACCAGATGTATGAACGTGGCCGAACCAAAACGAGTAACTATCTTAGATTGTATCAGGCATAATTCTGTAGTTTTTGCCTATTTCCATGGGAAAAAGTGTGGTTTTACATACAAACATGCAAAACTCCACATTCTCTTATCCTAGCCTATTTCTAACAACAATAAAAAAGTCACTCTTTTACAAAAGAAAAACACAATTTCTCAGATAACAAGGTGACACTACAGATTTTCTCACACAACTAAAGTAACTTTCAGGTATGAGGCAGATTCCTACCTACATGAGCTACATACCTAGAGGAGAAAGGGTTGAAATCATTCATGTTTTGCCTACGATTTAACCCTTTTTTTTTTTTTTTTGGTGGATGTAAAATCATCGAATAACCCCTCCCGCTCTTGGGCAGAGCGAAAGGGAGTGTCAGACTTCTACTGACTAAAAACCACCCATGATCCTTCTTCGCCCTCTATGTCGAGGCCGCGATAACCGTTGGACTACCCGCGGCCCCGACAGGTACGATTTAACCCTCACAAAGGGTTCAGTAGCTACATTTAAAACTTTATGTAAAATCCATGAAAAATAGGGTAACATAAAGTTGCAAATCGTATAACTGTTGGTGATCTATCAACCCCGAGATAAATGTGTGAACTGATTTCATTGATTCGCGCGAAATGGAATAAGGAAACATTATGATACATATTTAAGGACAAATATAATAGTGTTCGGAGTTGAAGAAACTGAGAGAAGTTATTTCGATCTGCAGGAAAAAGTGCTGGGAATAATGTGAAATAATCTGGAAATTAGCTGTATACCAAATGACATAAAGGCAGTCCAAAGATTCAAGATTCCCAACAAACATTTTTGCTTACTTAGTTTCATGTACAGAATGCTTGGTTGACGGCTGTGTGAAAAGTTAATTTACACCCTGCATGTATTACTAAAAACGGGTTTTCCCGAACATAAGCGGACCTTAAGTAGTTACATAGCTCCTTACAAGTCAATTTTGGTAAAGTTTATTACCTACAAATCATCAAGGAGTAGTAAGTAACCTCTGCTATTGTTAGTGTAAAAACTTTCTGCCTAGCCGGCCCTCACAAATATTTACTTTGTGGTACAAAAAAAAACAAAATCGTTGCCAAAGTTAGCTCTGTGGTTTATGACTATTATCCTAACTCGGATCAATGCCATACTCAAATAACTTGTTACGTCAATTGCAAAAAAAAAACTAATGAAAGAAGTGGTTCGGAACACTTCAAAGGATATATTTTAATTACGCCATTCAAACATGGACACACAGGATATGAAATGTATGTATTAAAGTATGAAAAAAATGGGTAAAAACTCCGTCGTTACTCTTTTAAAGTTTGTAACAATATTTTGTATAGGTACGAGTACTTCCATGATTTTTTTCAAACGGCGTGCGTGTATAACCTGGTAATTGAGATATGAACGAGGACCGTTTAGAAGCAGTTTGTAGGGAGTGCAGCGGGTGTTACTCTGTGGTTGCTGCTCCAGAGAAAAATGCGGGTGTTTATTTATGTGTGTACATGCATTTTTTCACTCATGCAAACACACATTACAAGCTTAGCGAATAACGGACACAGGTAACGTGCGTGCGTGTCACTTGACACAAGTCATATCGCACGAGGCAGTAAACAAAGCCTAAAGAAAACAAAACTTTTAGCCGACGTAATGTGGATTACTCACCCGCAAAATGTCTTTATTTACAAACCTGAGAAAGATACGTAAAAGTCTGTGTGATACTTTTTGTCAATATCTAAAAGCTCAGACGGCTACACAACACATAAATCATATTATTGAAGTTGTGTTAAGATCAGTAGATTGCGTTCTGTGTTACCTTTGCTTCGTAACAATATAAAAAGTACCTAGGTTGTATATTTTTATAAAAAAAATAAGTTTCGACTAATAAAACCGCGGTCTTAAAAGTAATAAACAAGAAAAATCGATTAGTAAGTAGATAATTTGATAATTATTATAGAGGACAGCCTCGCATGCCACTGATACCTGATGTGACTTCATGGCGTTCTCATTGATATAAAAGTCAGCTGCATCCAAGTTTTTTTTTAATTTTACGGTAAAACTCAATGTAGCACACCTAAAACATTGTGCTGGTGGATGCTTTGAATAGTAAACGGGTCATGGAGGTAATTTAAGTAAAGTTATAACCTGAAAAACTAGTATTTACAAAAATAGCTGTGAAAAATTTGGAAACTCCAATATCTGCGTAACTGGGGCGTTCCCAGGCATGGTCTAGAACAAAAAAAATATCGCAGTTGTGGGGAGAACTCGTGCCTTTCGTTTGCGTGAAGGGTACTTTTAACACCCTTTATACTTGCGGAGGCTGAAGAGCTCGTGGCTATATGAATATTAACAGCCTTTCGTTAAGCTGCGCTTGCCTAGGTTGGTTTGTAGATGGGTGACCACCCATTACATACCGAGTTTCCTACGTGCCTTGGAAAATATATTGTGCGTTGGTACCGGCAGACATTTGTGAATCTGTAAAAGTTGTTACGAGTAGTGAGAAGCTGACATCCAGTCTAACAACTATCGTATTATTGAGCTACTGGGTTGTGAAGGTTAGGTAGGCAGTCGCATCATGTAAAATACTGTTACTCAGTTACATCTGGTTAGACTGGAATCCGACCACTTACATAGTTTGAAAAAGTCAGGCAGATGTACCTTTTTTTTTTGGGGGTGTGAAATCATCTAATAACCAACTCCCGCTCCTGGGCAGAGCCAAAGGGAGTGTCAGACTTCTACTGACTAAAAACCACCCATGTTCAGCCCTATATGTCAAGGGCGCGGTATCTCTTACAACATCCCGCAGCCCAGGTAGATGTACCTTTCAGTGCTCGAAAAAATCTGCCACAAATCTCGTCGAAAATACACACTATTTTTCTCACTTACTTCCTAGTTTCGACAGACTCCTGAGTATTTTTTACAAACAAAGATTGGCTGAATATCTGTTTTCTTGTTAAGAAAACTTTTCGATATACATATAATAATAAATGGTAGATAAAAGTCCGCCATTTGTCCGCGACCAGTCCGGTATACCCTGAGTAAATTGGAATAAAAGATTACGTGTTACTTGGAGATAGCGAATTTGTTGTTTATTGGAAACGTCTATATTTGGGTTTTTGTTTGGATCATACAGTTTTCTTAAAATTTTGGAATGGTAGAAAACAAGTTTGTTTATGTATAGGTGCATCCACACTGCAGTTAACTTTTGTGGAACAACAAAGAGCTACACAGCAACATTATTCTAAAATTATGTTTTTCCTACTCCTCCGCTGTTCTTTTCCGATTAATTTCGTTGCGGGACCAAAGACAGTTAAAATCATTTATCTGGGACTTTGTCGAGCTTCATTGTCTCGGTGATTTACAGTGGTTTAAGAATAGTGCGGCGGGCTTGTCCCAATAAAAAATACTAACATACCTACTAAACTATACTTTTTTTTTTAAAATTTTTTGTCTACTCTTTGCTATAGATGTTGCTTCACTTGGAAACTTTTTGTTCTACATAAAGTAAAGTGTGGATGCAACTCTAGGCATTACTGATAATAAATTGTGAATTTTGATAAATGCATTTTAACATGCGCATCTTAAGCACTGAAGAGTGAATACTACAGAAGTAAACAAACTTGAAAAGGAATTATTTTCCTCATTTCTGAAATTTTCGCAAATTAAAAATAAAACCACGGATATATTTCTGAGAATCACAATGCGCTGCCATGACACTCGAATGCCGGTGGCTTCGATGATTGATTTATTATTGAATCTGGCAATATTGGACGCCGCCGGTATAAAATTCTACGTGCCAGACGATCAATTTACGAGTCTTTGTGCCAAGTTATATCGGAATGGATCCTCCTATTTCAGTGTTATGACTGACTGACAATGACTATAAAACATCCTCATTTTGGTATCTTTACTCGTTATTGATTTTGTATCTAGTTTTTATGGACTTGGTTCTGATTTGAGGTGTAAAAACTTTCCTCTTCTTGCTTTATCATTGGAAGTAGAATTCAATTAGATTTTTTTGTGATAGACACATACTCTCAGGTACTTAAAAACACCTTTATATTTCTAAGTTAATTAATTAGTTAGTAGTTTATTAGTTGTTAGTTAGTTAATTGGTAACAGTATCAAATATGAAACACTTATAAATGTGTTTTCAATGTGACACTTACAAAACTGTAACCGTAACATGTCTGTAACAGATATAAAAGTGTTAACAGTGTTAACAGTGTTATTAAGTGTAACAGGTCTTACATTCTTACGGCCACGCGTTGTTGCCGTACTGTGCATACTACTTATACCTAAAGCTATATTAAAACTGATTATTTTAGTTACAAATATTCACACTTATTAACACGTTAGAAAAGGTTATTATATCTGTTACGTTTTTTTCTGTTTAAACTGTTTTAAAACAGTGTTAAAAACACTTTATTACGGTTACAGTTTGAGTCCCTGCATACTATGTTTTTCTTTATCTATTACTTTAGATTTGTGTTTCTACCTTTCTGCTTTTTTATTATAGTCCGTGGAAACTTTTTAGTTACGTCACAAGTTTTTTTCAAAAATCAGTTTTTAACTATAAAACTTTACTGTATAGTTACCGGTACCTCCAAGACTCACGTATTATTTAATGCATCCACCAGTACAATGATTTGATTGCGTATTACTGAGTCCTCCTTAACGCGTGATTTCTTTATCCCAAATTTAAATGTGGTTTCCCAGGATTAGGTATGTTTTGCATATGATACTACACATTACAGTTTCTTAGTTTGATGTACTTAAGTTGATTTTTTTAAACCACCAGTCATTTTCACAAACATCTCAAAAAAAAAACTCTCCACTACATTTATAAAACGTAGGTTTTCTCGCAGACAGATTTAGCTGAGTCGGGTATCAAAATACGAGGGACAAATAGCGTAGCAGACGTCACAGTTTGACGGGATAGGTCTAGAAACGTCTTTCATGGTCCTCACAACCCACACGGATCAGTAAACGTCAGACAGATATGTTTTGTGAAGATTTTCGTATTATCCGAAAACTTGTTCATATTTTTTTGGTAGCTCGATTCAGTCAAAATAGTGAACGGTTGGTTCTTTCTACCTTTTGTTTTCCCGCAACGCAACAGCCAGTTTTCATAAATTATCATCTTCAACTGCTGCTAAGTCAAGCGTTTTATATTGAACTGATAAGCGCACTCAATTGATTTTACACGAAGCTTTTCACAGCTACTTAAGATAATTCCGTCAAAGAAACGTCATAAACAGTCTCAGTATAAAATGCACGATCGTGCAATGCTTTAAAGATATAATTATGATGATTTCCGATTTATTATTGGCCACAACCTAGATGTTCAAGCAACTTGCGAAGGCGACTGCGAGGAAAACAAAAGCAAGAAGTTGTATAGACTCTAGGTGCACTCTTACCAAGCAGATTCGGCTCTGAAATGCGGAGCGGACGTGTGATTTACCTCATTTAGAAGTCTGCAGATACAACTTGGTGCAGTAAGAGTATTTTTCAATGAAGCAGAGAGGGATTGCACTGCTTCGACACAAACTATGATCTACTTGTTCGAAGCCACCATCAGTGCCGTCGATCAGAGGATGGTGTCCATTACACTGGTAATGGATACCTGTTGACTGCGGTAGTTCAGCAGATTGAACTGCCTATCAAGGGTACTGACGCGACGGAAACAGTAGACATAGATAGACTGCTCTTTTGACGCAAGTCGAGTCGCAAGTGGCTTTCCACGAGGCCATAAACCGAGTCTTACTTTAACCAATTTCAGGCCACTGAAGTCACCCACTTCCAGAATGTCAAGCACCCAACTTTGACTCTTAAGGTCTTACGATAAACATAACTGTGGAAGTATACCCTTTCCCACATGCGACCCTTTTGCCCTCAAAAAACCTGGTCACGTAGAAAATAAACAAAATGAACCACGCATTCCGACCTCCGATACATTATCGTAAAATAAGTTGAAGTTGTTCGCAGAAATACCCGTGTTGGTATATAAAAATGTGTATGAGGAAATATATATAAATATGTACACAAGTGTGCCTTTGAGCGTTTCGCGAAACAGGCCTGCTTGACTTGAAATGATATATGATAAGTAATATTAATGGTAATTATTAGTAAATTGTATTTTTCGACGTTTTACGCTTTATTTCCAAAATACCTTGTTTTTTATTAAGATGATATAGGGACCTACTTTTTGCTGCTATCGAATTACTAACTTTATTTTTACAAGTCAACAGAAGAAAACTAAATATTTACAAAAATATGTGATGACTGACGAAAGACCAATTTACGTAAACTAAATCCAATTAATTTAACGACGAAAGAAGCCTGTGTTTCGAAATATTATTCTTTCAGTACTTTCGTGCTGGCATCATTCAAAGTAAATCAGGATTCCAGACTTGTGGGTAGCTGAATAGACGATTTGCAAAAGCTAGACCTCCATATATTATAATGAAGACCTACGTTCACCCGTAGATCCTTATTTGCTAGCAAAGTTGAGTGGGCCTGGAATAAACTAGAAATTATATCCCAACCTTAAATCTTGACCTTTTTTGGGTAGGAACCTATTATTTAATATCGGGGCTCAATAAGTAGGTCACAGATTGTTAAAATTAATAGCAAGATTTTTGGTATGTTATACTTGAGGTTGTGAGGTTAATACGTGGCAATTCCAAGACTTATTTTTTCTTATAAACTAGCTTGTGCCAGCGGCTTCGCCCGCGTGGAGTTCGTTAATTGTTCCACGGGATCATACTACCGTGACAAGAAGTATCCTATGTGTTAATCCAGGTTATAAACTCTCTGTTCTAAATTTGATCCACATCCGTTTAGTAGTTTTTGCGTGAAAGAGTAACAAACATCCATACATTCATCCATCCATCTATCCATATATCCTCACAAACTTTCGCATTTATAATATTAGTAGGATTTATTGTAAATAAGTCTTGGTTAGGTTAGTCGTGTGCTTAGTGCCTAAAATGGTGTCAAAGTTTTATGATAATTATAACAAGTACAAAAGCTTTCACTAATTGGACGGATCCACTCAAATCCGTGTTGTAATTTCTTCAAAAGACCATCTCAGACACTAATCTGCATGGTTTTTATGTGTATGCCAAGATTATGTCTGGACCTTAAAAGAGACTATGACCTCTTTTCTGGAATGTTCGAAATCATCAAATGACTAATCCCACTCTGGGCGGAGCAAAAGGGAGTGTCAGACTTCTACTGACTAAAAACCACCCATGTTCCTTCTGAGCCCTTTGTGTCAAGGCCGTGGTATCTCTTACAACATCCCGCAGCCCCGACGGGCGTCGGCCCTTACGGCGCGCGAGAAACATTAACGCGCCGTCGACACGGCCTGTCGTCGTCGTAAGACGGACGGACGGCGAGCTAGCCCATCACTCACCATCCACAGGCCCGCGTCTATGGTGGCCGGAAGCCGTCACGTGGCCTACGACGCCCGGAGCGTCTCCCGCGGCGGCTGCTCCGCCATCTCCTTCGCTAGCATCATTGCTTCGCAGAAAGAGGCGACGACGTCCCATTCCTCCTCGCCCCGGACCATGGCTTGCACCAGGGCCGGACGCGTGAGGTCGCCGCCGCCGATCGCCGCTACGAGAACACGGCGGAGCTCAGCCCAAATGGGGCTCCACGGTGTGCTCCGGCCACGCGAAGGAGACCTCTGAGTTTGTTTCGGATGCTTCTTCTCAGAGAGAGCAGGTACGAAATACCGGCCCCATCTAGTTTAAAAAAAAAGTGACTAGTGAAAGTGTTTTTAAAAACCTACTTGCAAAGAAAACATCACTTATACAATACGCACATAAATACGACTACTTTGTTATCCCGGCTGCTTAGGTGATGTAATTGGTCCTAACTTTTGCTCGTAGCTTCATCCGCTTGGTGGTCGATAATTTTTCCACGGAAACGTCCTATAACTTGAAAAGTATTTTACTTAGATTGTAATCTAGGTCATGGTTTACCTGTGTGCCAGTTTTAATCGTAATCTGTCCACCTTATGTACTAATTTTCATCTCGTTAAAGGGAGGTAGACAAACAAAATGGCCGACAGACATACAGACGGAGTTATTATCGAATTTTTATTAATAGTATGTAGTATGGATAAACGTCCTGTCTCACTAAAGCCGTCAATATATTACATTCGATGTATGTATATCGTAAAAACCCAAATAAAAGTTTGTAACAAAAATACCCTCTATTTGTTCCGAATATTATTTTTTCTTTTTTATTGTTCACCCAATGTGTTTTGACGTAAACGTTCGCATGTACTAGTTGGGTATATATAATATTTTTGTTTTTACCCTGGTCAACTTTTATCGGTTATGTAGCGGGGGTTAAAATGAGCGCCTGGGGTCATTTCAGCGAAGTACGGAGAATGTGTTGAAATAATTTGTATTGTACTGAGTGCTGGTTCGGGAGCTTTTCTGTTCTATTTTTTGGAGATAAAGTTTTAACAATCGCTTTGAATATAATTGGTGTTGAATAGGCAGTTATTTTTTATTTATTTTTCACTGAAATATACTGTGTTCGAGTCAAGCACCGCAAGATACTACACACATCAAAAGTGTCTAGGGATCAACATATATTTTTGCAATAACTTTTCTCCTGATTGATATTAATTAAAATTTTCTTTAAGGATTCATGAAATAAAGTGTTTTCGTTTGTCACAGTAACGATAAACCAAGTCACCTTTGCATTAATAAAGAAATTTGCCATTTTCCTAATAAAGGGATTTTTGACATTTGAACCACTAACATTAAAGTTCGAAAAAAAGACTGAAATAACAGTTTTCTTTAAAATTTTATTGGGTAACTTAAACAATTAATAATCCGTGTTTCTACCGCGAACACTAACAACACAAGAACATCGGTTTGGCATACTCAAAATGAGTTCATCCAAATCACGCTGTGGAATGGCCGCCCATGTTCGTTGCAACAACAAAAAAAGGTCTTCTTGCGACTGGATACCCTCCATATTCGGCAGAGCTCTTCTCTGTAGCATATCCCATGCATGCTCAATCGGGTTCAAGTCTGGCGACTGAGCAGGCCAGGGCAGGACATTGATGTTAGCTGAGGCGAGAGTCTGTCTTACAACTCTTGCGGTGTGCGGTCGTGCATTATCATGCATTAAGGGACTGAAATAAGGGACCGATTTGCACTTGTAGAGGAACGATGACGTCTGATACAATCGTCTCAGCATAAATTTGAGCGTTGAGGTTGCCTCTGATCCAAATCAACTCAGTTCTTCCGCCGATCCAAATACCCGCCCATACCATGATGGTTCCACCACTATAAGGATGGACTTGCTGGCAGGATTTTAATCGCTGTTGGCGTCCAGGGGTTCTCCAGTGTCGTATACGTCTTGTATCCGGTCTCATACCAAAACGAGACTCATCAGAAAAGCACACGAAACGCCATTGTTCTTCTGCCCAATTTCTGTGTTCAAGAGCCCATTGATATCGAATCTTACGATTGTGCATTGCTATAGGTGGTACCTGTAGCGGTCTTCGGGAATGAAGGTTCACTTCATGCAAGCGGTTTCTGACTGTTTGGTCGCTAATTAAGTTCCCTGAAGAGTGATGAAGCCTCACGGCTAACATCATGGCGGTTATTGTTGGAGCTCTTCGAGTTAAGATTTGAATGTATCGGTCTTGTCTCCGTGTGGTGCAGCGATACCGTCCTCCATGGCGCTCAGCCACGGTACCAGTGCTTCGGTAACGTGTCCAAAGTCGACTGATAACACTCTGACTTGTATTCAGAGCTAAAGCCACAGTACGTTGCCGGGAACCAGCTTCTATCAGTCCCACGGCTCTGAGCATTTCTTCCCTGCTTAAATGACGTCGCCGCTCCATCGATCGTTTCATCGGACGTTGTGCGTGTAACTGCTCTTTGTTGTTGCTCCACCAAAGTATTTAAAATCAGTGCTTAAACTATTCGAAAGTGCTATTGAAAGTGTAAATCTGTTAGAAGGCGATACAGGACATAAACTTATGACAATAATCCAGTGTTTCAGTGCATACTTTTAATAATATAGCCCAAATTAACTTTGATAATAATCCTGATTACCGTCAGTTGTTTAATATCTGTGCGTTGTGAGTAAACGCGTAAGCGCCCCGTCCTACACGGCGCATACGACGTTCTTCTCGCGAACTTGCCGACTCGCCGACTCTGAGTGCCCGGTGCACTTGTTATTGGATATTATTTTTTGTGCCAAACTGTTTTTGTGAACTGAGTGAAGAAGTTTTATACTTATAACTCATAAATATGGCGACTTCAACACCGTCGTGGGGCTGTTGTACCAACGATAATTGTTGTTTGGAGGACAGCAAGGAATTTATAAATTGCATGAAATGCAAAAAATCATTTCATTTCGCCTGTCTATCTATCCCGGAAATTCCTTCTGAGATGGAAGCTTACTGCAAATGGCATTGTTCAGGCTGCACGACTGTCATTGCAAATGCTTCTAAGACAGCTACCCCGAACCGGAATGTGTCAGCTACTAGAGGAAGCAAGAGACCTGCATTGAACTCGCCACCTCAAGCTGCAGCTGTAACTACTGAGGATGTGCGTACCATAGTCCAAGAGGTTGTCAAAACGGAGTTCAACTCCATGCTTCAACAACTCAACAGCACCATACTCAGCGTTGTTAACAGGGAACTTGCGCCTATTAAACAAGAAATCAGGGAGTTGACGGCATCATTAACCTTCCATACCAAAGAATTCGAAGAGTACCAGTCAGATCATAAATTATTAGGAAAATTGGTGAAAGACTTAACTGAACAAAACTCAAACCTAAAAATATTAACGAAGGATCTAAGTCTACGTGTAAATTACTTAGAACAACAGACTCGTTCTAAAAACCTTGAAATTCAGTGCCTGCCCGAAAACAAACAGGAGAACCTGTATACTGTCGTCAAGCAGCTGGGATCTGTGGTGGGATGCAACCTAAGTGACACTGACATTCATCACTGCACCCGTGTTGCCAAACAGCAAGCCGACAACACCCGTCCTCGATCCATCGTTGTCCAACTCGCCTCCCCGAAAGTTCGTGATACCCTCCTGGCGTCAGTTATAAATCACAACAAAAGCAAGAAGGTTAACTCAGAGAAACTCAATACAGCAGATCTGGGTATTGCTGGCGATAAAACGCCAGTGTTCGTGCTTGAACACCTATCCCCTGCTAATAAATCGCTACATGCAGCCACGAGACAAAAGGCAAAGGACAAAGGATATAAATTTGTCTGGGTGAGAAACAGCAGGATTTTTGTTAGAAAAACTACCGAAGACGAACATATATTGATCAGGAGTTTAGACTCCTTAAATAAGTTAGTATAGATTTAAAAGAGGCTGCTATCTTTCATTATTTACAAAATGCATGCCCCTGTGAATTTTATAGCGTCCATAATTCGATAACTTGAATATATTCTATCAGAACTGCAGAGGATTGCGAACAAAAACGCACACGATTTTCCGAAATGTTTGTATTAATAACTATGATGTTTTAATTTTTACGGAGACCTGGCTTAACAATTCCATTCGGAGCAGTGAGCTATTCGATGACAGATATACGGTCCATAGGAGAGACAGAGAAACCTCTCAACTTGCTGGCAAAGAAGGTGGGGGAGTTTTAATAGCTGCCAAAAAGGAATTGAATCCTAAACGTGCTCACCACTTTGAGAGTCGATGTGAGGATCTCTGGGTAACTTTGGACCTTCCTTCCAATAAATGTTCCCGTCGAATAGCTTTCTGCGCCGTATACTTGCCGCCGCCACTACGCCTCACCAACTTAGAAAATTTCCTAGACAATTGTAACGCTGTTTTTGAACAGCTTGATGAGTTATGTACATGTATCATAGGTGACTTTAATTTAGGGTGCATAGACTGGAAACTTGACAGTAATTCGAATAGGAACCTCAAACTGCCCAATACGTGTGAAGCTTTGCTGGATTTCACATATGTTAATAAACTCATTCAATGTAATAACGTATACAATGTCTCCTCTCGCATACTTGATCTTGTGTTAACTGATCATTCATTGTGTAATGTAAGTCAAAGTATTGGGTCGTTATGTAATATTGATCAGTATCACCCACCCCTAGATATAAATATTTGTTTTAAAAAAGAAGCCAAACTCCCATATAATGTTAAGAATGAGTCACGTGACTTCCGCAAAACAAGCTATATACTGATTAAAAAATACCTAAAAGAACAGGACTGGGAGGTATTATTTGAGGGACAACATGACGTTAATGAAATGGTAAAGACTTTTTATGATGTCATCAATGGCGCTATTCAACGATTTATTCCTATTAAAATACCAAAAAATAATAAATATCCCCCGTGGTTTAACAAAACTCTAATTAAAATATTAAACACGAAATATAAGATTAGGAAACGGTATAAATCTTACCGTAACCCTTTGGACAAGATTGAGTTAAAAATAATCAGCAAACGCTGTGATGCACTTGCTACGATTTGCTATAATGATTATTTAAAAAATATTGAAAACACTCTAACCAATAACCCTAAATCTTTTTGGACTTACGTTAAAACTAAGCGGGGCGGTTCCAGCTCGTACCCTTTAGCTATGACGGATGGTAATGCTGCATCATCAGATGGAACGGAGATATGTGAGTTATTTGCTTCTTACTTTTCTTCAGTATACTGCCCTGCTAAATACGGTTGCAGTACTCAAAGTATTACTAGTGTTCGGGAAGGTAGCATACTTTTAAACAGCCCAGATATCGACAGTGAAGCCTTATACAAAAAACTAAAAACGTTAGACTGCAACAAGGGTGCTGGTCCAGATGGCTTACCACCAATTTTCATATGTGAGTGTGCAAATGAGCTGGTCATACCTCTATTATTTATTTTTAATAGGTCTTTGTCCAGTGGTATTTTCCCCTCAAAGTGGAAGGAAGCAAAGGTCGTCCCCATTCATAAATCAAACAATGAGGACTTAGTTTCGAACTATAGACCCATTTCAATTTTATCCACCCTAGGTAAGGTCTTTGAGTCTATGATCTGCCCTCACATTCAAAATCATCTTAAAACTTACTTAAGTGAGGAACAGCATGGCTTTGTGGAGTCTCGTTCTACAAATACCAATCTGACACTTTTTACTGAGTTATTGACAACAGCAATAGACTCTGGCCATCAAGCTAATGTCATATACACAGACTTCAGCAAAGCGTTTGATCGGGTCTCGCATCAAATTCTCATTGATAAACTGAGAGCATACGGTGTCGCTGGAACTTTACTTTCATGGTTGAGTTCGTATCTTGAAAACAGAACTTTCTTTGTAGTAGTCAATGGCTTTCGATCAACCCTCAGACACATATCTTCGGGCGTGCCACAAGGGTCTCATTTGGGGCCGGTGTTATTTATTTTTTTCATTAATGATATAACGAACTGCTTTCGACACTGTCAAATTTTTATGTTTGCCGATGATTTAAAGTTCGTTAAAATAGTTAAATCTAAACATGACGCCTCTAAATTGCAGAGTGATTTGGATGAATTGGTGAAATGGTGCCAAATAAATCAGATGCTCCTAAATCCTAGCAAGTGCTACCATGTAAAATTTACTAGGAAACATCATCTCATTGACCAGGATTATTACATTGACGGAGAGAAAATAATGGAAATGGACACAATAAAAGACCTCGGTGTCATGTTTGATCAAAAATTAACCTTTATCCCTCACATTGATAATGTAGTGAAAAAGTCTTCCAAAATGCTAGGTTTTGTTATCAAACTCAAACTCAAACTCAAACTCAAAGCATTTATTTCAATTAAACCTTTATAGGCACTTTTGAATGTCAGAAGAACAATTCATAAAAACAAATCTACGAGTGCAATACGTCATTCCGAAAGCCACCACGCCGAATCACACGCCGCCGAATGCCAGCAACAACGAGCACCGCGAGCACGAAAGCACGCAACGACGCACACCGCTACAACGAATGCACGAGACCCCGAATCACGGAACAACGAATGCAATGCGCAACCGTCGCCCCGCAACCCGGAGCCCCGCGCACCCACCGCCACGGCACACGCCGCCGCACGCCCCCGCACCCGCAGCACTCGCCGCCGCAAACATCCGGCACCGCGCAACTCGACGCAGCAACCCCCGGAACGACGCATTGCACTCTAAAGCTACAGTCACAGACACAAGGCATAATAACTTGTGAAAGTACTGTAGTTGCCCATTCCCTAGCGTAGATCTCAATGGAGAAGAAAGGGCAAGAAACTCCATGGACACTCTTTTCAATCAGAATATTATTACAAAATCTTGGTACATTACATCATTCATGTTGAGATGGTATATTATGTGAGAACTATGTAGCAAGACGTGCAAGTTAAGAGCGTCCAGAGTAAAAACATATAATAAATAAAAATAAATAAATAAACCATGGCAACTAAGAGATGACCAGTCTCCACTGACAGCGCCCGTTCACGAACATGACGCCTGGATCAGCACCATTCAACTCAACCATTTTGAAGGGAATTTAATGATCCGACACATGCGCCACCATCAGCGAGACATTTAAGTGAGCATGACATACTCTCAGACACCAGGGCAACGTCACTAAAAAATAACTAAATGTAAAAAGTGGCTTTACAGTACATAGTACTCACACATGTGCCATGCAATTATAAATAATATTAAGATATTGAATCTATACAATGCAAAGATATTCTTATCAGAAACATAAAACAATTTAAACACTGCAGAACCAAAATTATTTTATATAATTGCTTAATTCGAAGCATATTAGAGTATTGTAGCGTAGTCTGGCGGCCACACTATGCTACCCACTCATTGCGTCTTGAACGTGTACAAAAACGTTTTCTTGGGCACCTGGCCTATGCTAGCGGTTTGTCCAAGAAATTACGATCATATAGAGATAGGCTCAAACATTTTAAAATGGATTCTCTGGACAAACGTCGACGACTGAATGACGCGATGTTTGTGTGCAAAGTGATGGCCCATAAAATCGACTGTCCGCAAGTATTAAATCATTTTTGCTTCCGTGCCCCCTCAAGAATTCCTCGCAGTCCTATAACGCCACTCTGCCCTCCGCAGAGAAGAACAGTTCTAGGTACAAATTCTCCCTATGCGAGATTTTGCAAGGTCGTGAACAGTTGCAGTGATAAGATCGACCTCCATTTTGATGGCTTAGGCAAATTGAAAGCCAGTTTTTACAAGTATCTTCCCGAACAATAATAAGTTTCTGATAACGAGTATTTAAATCATGTCTTCACCATATTTGTGTTACCTAGTTTTATTTAGTTTTATGTTAATCTGGTTTAATACATTTTAACTTAGATTAATTAATTTGTTTAGTTTGCAACTTTAATGATAATTATACTGTGTTTTATTATTTTGTAAGTTACGACAACGTTTTGTGTGCATGCAGAGTTTACCTATAAGTGATTGTTACACTCTATTCTGGTTATTTTTTTGCTTGTATTTTCCTTACCATGTACCAGTGTATACAATTGTTGGTGAACCAAATAAATAAATAAATAAATAAATAATAACGTTGGTTTTAATCAGTAGTAGGGAAACAGTAGCACTAATAATGTCTTCAATGCGTTGTATGTTTTATAGGGAAAATATTGACAGCTGATTTTCATCTTTTACTCGAATTTGATTCACAGTTCCTGATTCAAATTATGAAATGCACCAAAAAGGATCCATATAAATTTATAAAATCATAAATTTATTACAAAGCCACATCTCAATCTCAAGAAATCCGCATAAAAATGCTTGATCCCTAGACACTTTTGATGTGTGTATGTACTATTCTATAGTTTTGTAAAGTTTTTGTTGGGGATAACATGATATCACGCGTGTCGTCCCCGATATGTTTAAATTTCATGTAAAAAGGGCGACCCTATTGCCTCCTAACTCCGTGGCTGTTTCTAGGAAATCCTTGATGGAAAATCCCATCATTTTGCCAGACTTGGGAATCGAACCTGAAATATCACGATCAGCAGTTACGCTGAATTCTTTCTGAATATGTCATCATCATCATCATCAGCCTATTACAATCCACTGCTGGATATAGGCCTCTTTAATCTTGCGCCACTCAACTCGATTTTCAGCAACTCTCATCCAGTTGTTACCAGCCAATAAATAAAATAAAATAAATGAATATGAATATGTATTTGTAGTGAAATCACTATATAACCATATTCAGAAAAAAAAACAATTCTTATTGGACTCTACAACCTGGGGGGTTGAAATGGCCACTTTAGCAGATCATAATATGAATTGCATTAAAAATCGTAAAATGGACTTTTTATCATAGTAACTGCATCTATGAACATTTCACGAATTTAAACAGAATTCATATTATTTTCCTATTATAATATTTTTTCTAAATGTTCACAGACGCATTACTGTTATGATAGATCTATTTTACGCTTTTTAACGCAATTCATATTATGATCTGCTAAAGTGGCCATTTTAGACCCCCTGATCTTACTTAGTTTTATATCATCCAAGTATACGTACCGGATTTTTTTTTCCGTCTTAAATTTTTGTCTCAAAAGGTGAAAGAAGACTTTCAAACTCTGTAAGTAGAAAATAATTGAGTTACTAGCACCAAATTGCTACGTTTTCATCGTGATAATTTGTTTTTGTGTGTAAGAGATCACTAATACTTTTAATGGAATTAATTGCTACTTTTCATATAACACCTGATATAGGTATAATAGGTGTAAGGTAGTTAGAAATAAAATCTAATTAGTCCGTCAGATAGATTATCAAAAAATATTGGACACATTTTTTTTTTTTACGTAAACAAACAATAAGGACGATACAGTGCTTTAAAAACTTGTGTGATGTCATACTCTAAGACATTAGTATGTCAATTTTTAGCGGTCAGTGACGTCACCAACCCCCACTCAAACCTTTGACGCGTTTTATCTTCGTATTTTTTTATTGATTTGATAAAACAAAAAATACGTATCCAACATTTATCGATAATCTAACAGACGGCCTAATTAGAATCACATTTTTTTAGGTCAGTAGACAAACCTATTCATGCGGTCAGTCAGGACGTGCCTCGCCCGAGAAAAACAACTAAGAAATGAAAATGATCTTGTCGCGCAGCACGCGGCCGAGGCGGCCTCGCGAGGCTGCGCGCTCAGTCAGTAGATCAACACATAATCGACAATTCTTCCATAGTAAGCATTTTACAAAAAAAACCGGCCAAGTGCGAGTCCTACTCGCACATGAAGGGTTCCGTACCATCGTAGATAAGTTTAAAATTATTAAAAATATTTTTATTATATGATGTAACTAAAAATTTATGCTTTTCGCAATTTTTCCTTTATCTGTGTTATAAGACGTTGCTTCGTACCAAATTTCAAGATTCTGAGTTCACGGGAAGTACCCTGTAGGTTTTGATTCCCTTGCGAGTGTCGAAAATTTGCGGCATAAACGGGAGTATCTTTTGATCGCGTTGACTTAGAAGTTTGATTTTTTCACAGCTCCAAGAGACCATAGACTTGAGTATTTGATATGAATTTCAGCTTGATACCTCCACGCGTTCCTGAGAAAAAAGGTCTTGACAGACAGACAGACAGACAGACAGACAGACGGACAACAAAGTGATCCTATAAGGGTTCCGTTTTTACCTTTTGAGGTACGGAACCCTAAAAACAGTCAGCAAAATCATTATTGTATTTTACCAACCCGATTCTGGACAATATAGTCCACACAAAGGTTCCCCGTGAAGGAAATAAAAGGAATTGTATGGGGATTAAGTCCCCCATACTCTCTTTTAACGTGTGTAAGGGATTACGCGAAGAGCGTGAACACATGGTGTTTGATTATATCTTCTCACGGCTTTACGGATTACCTACCTATTCGATAAATAATTATGGTCTTACGGATTAATTGTAGACAGTAGATTTTTAGCACCGTTAGCTAACAAGCTCTTTCTGTATGCCTTTTCATTTATTACTGTTTATTTATTTTTTTCGGGGTTGAGATTTCATCAAATAAAGGAGTTATTTAATGATTTCCCACCCCCGCTCCTGGGCAGAGCGAAAGAGAGTGTCAGACTTCTACGACTGTATAACGTTACCCGTAGTTCGAAATACCGATATACGATATACTGAGAGTTTGTGAGTCCGAATAACGTGAGTCAGAATGTAAAATAACTTCAAGAAAAAATGCAATGAAATCGAACAGAATAAACCTACTAGAATTTATTTCCTTTTCAAACATATTGATACAATCAAAATCATCATCAGCAGGGCTATTGCGTATCTTTTAAATGATAGTGGCTATCATATTGTCTATGGGTTAACTGTCAAATTGGTTATGGTTTAGTACAAAATGGAACCATCTGACAGTAATTGTTAGGCACTATAGGTTAGCCACTGTCATTTAAAAGATTCGCAATAGCCCTGCTGGTCGGCTTTCAGTCTAATTGAATGCAGCTGAAATTGTGATATAGTAAATAATTCTAAAAGTCAATTAATTGCTTTGTACAACCGGAAACATTTTAACCGCTTTTCACAAATAAATATCGGTGAAATAAAGTTGAAATGGAAAGACAATTTAATTAAGATTATTGTTACCCATTTTATTTATGGCATGGAATACTGAACTGAATGATTGATTCATTTGTGATTTCGTAACGGAATTTGGAGACGTAAATTTTGAGGTTTTTATTTTTATTCAATTAATATTGAACGAATTGTAACACCTGGGGCCCAATTATGTAACTTAGAGTTAAGCAACCCGCCATTGACACTCTATCGACACACTACAGACAATATTTTGCCACTGTTGCAAATTTGGCATTCTGCAAAAACTTCAATGGCGTTTCAGTGGTGTGTCAGTAGTGTGTCGATAGTATGTTGATTGTGTGACAGTACAATAGTTTTCAGTGTTGCTAACAAAAAGCTACCATGAGATATCAAACCTACCACTTTATGAAATCCTATTTTTATCACTTAAATCTTTATATTACAGGTTTTTATAATCATAAAAAAACGTTTTATTATCAAAAACAAAATTTCACAAAAAACAAGCGTCTATTGTAAAACAATATTTTTATCTGATGTGATAAAAATATTGTTACTGCCTTTCTAAAAAAAAAAAACTGAAAATCAAAAACAAGCACATTTTAAATTAAACAAAACTTGAAAGCTTCCTTATTTCCAACTTCAGATTTCTTTTGTGTTTGTTCTTTCGTCGGTCGCGTAAAATACTTCGCAGATGATTTATTTAACTTTGGTGTTTTGGTGTATATAGGATTTGTGACTTTGAATTTCTATTAAACATATAAGTGTCATAAATTTTTGTAATCTCCTTTTAAAACCCTTCATTTTGATACCCTACTCGATGGTAATTGTTTTTTTTTTCAAATCTGCGATTTGGCCCCCAAAATCCGAAATTTTTCTTTTTCCACATTCCACATTATTATCACAGAGTACATTTTTTTATAATTATTATCTTAGAGAGTAGTTACTTGACACACTTAACATATATAAAACGACAAAGGTAAGGTAAGTGAAAAAGTCCCAATTGTTGTTGGGAAAATAATAAAAAACGTGATGAATTTAAAGTGATTTGTGTTCGGAGTTCTAAAGTTCAATGGAAATATATTTTCACAGTAAGTTTTGAGTTATGTTATGAACTTCCACACCAACAGGATCATCAATTAGCTCCTTTGCTTGCTCCTTACAAAGCCGAATTCACTTGCAGCCTCATTAATGCGCGAGTATTGCGGCGCTGGCGCAAAAGCAAAACGTCGACAGTCGGCACTATAAGCCAATGCTAAAATACGCCACCGCAAGTAGATACAGAAGGCCTCATTGTGGCGAAAAACTAAGTCCACTTTATTAATTAGTACATTACGTAAGACGTACACACTAGGACACTTAATTTTAAATTTTAAAAGGAACAAATTTAACCAAATCAAAAGGGAAAAGAGGTGTCGTTGTCGCTTCACAATGGCAGTTCGATAGCTAAACACGATAGACACAACTGTCAGATATCACTTAAAATATTTACAGACTACCGTAACTTTGGTCATCACGATGACATTGACACATTAAAATGTACCAGACTACCAATTTTACGATAGTCCCACTATGGCGTTTCAATGTCACTACAGTTGCAACTGTGGCAAGTCAATGACCATAAATAAGTTGTAGAATACCAAATGTCATTGAATATTCTATTGAGACACTACTTACACACTATCGACACACTATCGACAAGTTGACTATTTTACAGAATTGCGCCCCAGGGCTCTTGAAACCGCTTGAAACTTATTCTTCTTCTTCTTAGCGTATCGATGGTAATTTGAACCTTATTAATGTTGGTTTGTGTTCGATTAAGTTAAAGTGCTGCCAAACCAAGTGACTCCAGACCGGACCGCAAACGTGGCTCTGACAGATAACGTACTGAAATGTCTTACACGGAGTGCGGTGTGCTCGGTCTGAACACACCTTTGAAGCCTTGCATTGATTGGCTCCTCAATATTTCAGTTTAGCAATAAGAGTCTAGTAAGTATTTTAAAAATATAAGTCGCTAGCTTTTGCCTGCGACTGTGTTGGCGTGGGATGATGAGTTAGTGAAAAAGTCCTGTGTACTATTACAGAATATAATCGTATCTCTGTGCCAATGCCGAAATTTTAATTCATAAATAAAAATTAAAGTTTTATTGATTCTCATACATGTATTTTATAGCACAAAATTGAGGTAAGCCCTATTATGTTTTAAATATACTTGTGATGGGTTTACCTAGCAATTTTAATATAGAACAGATTTAAAATGAAATTTTACTTATTAATTCCTAAGACAATAGGCGTAGGTGGGTCCTTCACTAAGTTAATACAAAACTAAATAATTGCATTCTTTTTATTTGCTGGTACTTTTACTAATCTTTTGTTAAATACAATATCTATTATTTATTAAACTACCCTAGATCACCTTTAAAGGTCAAGTGAAGTAATTTGACGTGACTCAAATGTCAAATAGAAAACAATGCCCTCTTGTAGCTCCTTAAGTTCACTTCTAACAGTCCAATAAAGTTGTATCGTAGAGCTATTGTAACACTATCGCTGCAATAGAGAGGTACTCGTGAAAGCAATCGAGATACAATCGTTCTTAATCCGATTGTGTGCATTGAGTATCTATGTATAAAAAGTTTGTAGATGCTTTTACTAGATGTTACCTTGTATGTAAAAGCTATACGTACGTTTTAGCTGTGGTTAAAAAATAGGACAAATAAATTATTTATTTGCTAGAATATGGATAATACTTAAAGTGACTTTATTAGTTAGTTTTTTAAACCATATTATCCTGCACTGAGAACGAATTATAAACAATAAAGCAAGGAAACTTGTCAATTTCTATTGAGAGAGGAGTGGTCATGATTCCGGGTATTATTCGGACCTTCAAACTGTACAGTTGTCTCCAAGGAATTACAGGCGAAATTAATGACGTATTTATTATATTATATAGACACGTCATGAACTAACATGGCGGCGCTTCAAAACGGCGAAAATATTATATAACTACTTTTATGCGTAAAGAAAGGGAATGAAAATATGACACCGTACAGCGGGATGCCTCTTGTCTATGTTTCGCGCAGGTTTACACACACGATTTAAATTAAGAACAAACGTAGCATCGCGCGAGAGGTTGGTGCGTAACTAAGCGCGATGTGGCCAATTGGCTTCATTTCATGTTGTCATTTTTGTGGGCGGACAGCATATCTATAGTTTTAATATATCATTGGGCGAAATCGTGAAAATAATATATGTTGTTGTATAATGTGTCAGAAAAAACATGTTCGTATATATTGTGGGACTCTGTGAGGGGGTCTCTCATGGGAGCCCCAGGTTTCTCAATGTGCAGGTGGAATTGCACTAGAAGCAGAACTGAAGAAGGTGAGTCATCGTCTGCGATAGGGCCCGAGTGTACATATTTCAGCGGTAACAAAGCCCTTTGCGATAACTTGTTTATTTTATTTGCAGCTCCGTATGGCACCAGCCCATCTTTTGATAAAGTATTACCACAGACCATGGTTACGTTTCGGTTGTACTAAACTTTATCCATTAAACTAGTTTTATTTTAAAACACTCATTTATTTAACTCAAATAAAATAAAAATACCATTTATTGATGAATACAGCCAATCAAGCTAATGACCTCGTGATAACAGAGAATCAATTGGCACAATTTCTTTTCAAACATCCCCTTGCAATTATTTCTGTTTTAATTAAAAATTGAACAAACCTGCAGAGTAACTTTATGATGAACTAACCTCGTTTGTGTACTAATTTATTAATAGATTTAACATAATATAATTAATTGGAAGTAAAGAGACCATTATAATCCTCAGTAAACAAAAAAAATGACTGCCCGTTGATCTAATGGCTGCAAATCCTAGTACATAGTACAGAGTTCCGAGTAAGATTTTAAGTTCGGAAGAAAAGTTCTAGGAATTCTTGGTAGCAGTCAAGATTTGTGTATGATTGATGGTATAAATCTGTCTTGTGATTGTACCGTAAAATATTACAACATAGTCGTCACTGTACAACATTGCCGAAATCCGAAAAAACAAATTGTTGTCTTATATAAACGGTTTTTTTTTTTTTTTTTTTTTTATAGAAATTCATCAATATTATAGTATGCTTTGTCAGTTAGAAATGATTTTAGTTGTTTCAACAATTGTACATTACTAAGCTCTCTCCAACTTTTAGGCAATTTATTATAAATAATGGGAGCCATGCAGAAAACACTTTTGCGCATAAGTGCCGTCCTACTCCTGTGCAAACACAGCTGATATTGATCACGCCTGTTTCTTGGGAATTTATCAGTCATTCGCGAAAATAAGTTACTGTTATTCCTAATAAACCTTACCATTTCCAGAATATAAAGGGAGGTCAGTGTCAATATTTTATAACGTAAGAAATATGGCTTACAACTATCGGTGGTTTTTAACTTAAACATGGCTCTGAGACATCTCTTTTGTGCTTTGAATGCGGCTTCTTTATCAGTTGAGTTCCCCCAAAAGATAACCCCATATCTGAGAACAGATTCAGTCAACCCGTAGTAAGCAGTTAATAAGGCATCTATGTTGACTTTACGAGACAAAATGTACAGGGCAAATGCACTACTGCTTATTCTTTTAGTCAGGTCCTCTACATGCGCCTTCCAATTTAAACTTCTATCTATCGTTACTCCCAAAAACTTGGTTGTGTTAACTGTGTCAATTTTGTTATTATTGTATGTTACGTCAAGATTTGGAAGAGTCAATGTACGCTGGCTAAAATGCATAATTAAAGTCTTTGCAAGATTTATTTTTAAATTATTATTGTCCAACCATGCTACAGTTTCTTTTAATGCGTTATTTATGTCCTCTTTATAAAAATCTTTTTGATTACATCGAATAGTAATCGTACTGTCATCCGCAAACAGAGTCATAGGATACTTGATTGCCCTTGGAAAGTCATTAATATATAATGTAAAAAGCGGTGGCCCTAGTATACTTCCTTGTGGAACTCCGTACATAACATTACGTTCCTCCGAAAGAAAGATTTCTTCTCTTTTGGTGCTTATATTTAGTTTGTTAATTTCTGTTATTTGTTTTCTGTCATGTAGGTACGATTTTAATAGTTCAAGGACATTACCTCTTATACCGTAAGCTTCCAGTTTTTTAAATAAAATATTATGTTGCACATAATCGAAAGCCTGTGTCATGTCACAAAATATCGCGCACACTGGATTGTTTTTATCCATATTTGTCATGACCGTGTGCAAAAAATCATAAATGGCCATGTTAATTGATTTGTTTTTTCTAAAACCTTTTTGTTCGTTGCACAGAGTATTATTTGCTTCTAGATATAAATTGAGTTCTTTAGAAATATACTTTTCAATTATTTTCGAAAAAATTGGTATCAATGCAATAGGTCTATAGTATTCCATTAACTCTCTATCTTGTTTTTTGAATAATGGCTTAATAACCGTTTTTTTCAGGGCATCCGGAAAAATACCTTCGCTTATACACAGATTTATAATATAACTTAACGGACAACAAATTTCCTCGGACACTGCTTTCAGTATTTTTGTACAAATGCCATCGTAACCTACACTGTTTGTATTATTAAGAGCTAAGATTGTTTTTAAAACGTCACTTGGCAAACTTGGAGCCATGAACATAGAATCTTTTCTATTTAAAATATATTTTGTGACTCTGTCTCCCGAATTAATAATTGGCTTAATTTTATCAATATAATAATTATTAAATACATTAGAAATACATTTTGGATCCGTGATAATGTCATTATTGTTAACTCTAATTTTATTAATATTATTCTTTGGCATATTTAATTTAATTTGATTTATTATTTGCCATGTGGTCTTGGATTTATTTGTAGAAGTTTTTATTTTATAATTATTTTGAGCTCGTTGAGTTAAATTTATAATTTTTTTGAATAGACATGAGTAATTTTTAAATTGTGTCTTATTATTCTGAGACGGTTTTGAGCGATATTGCCACAGTAGTTGTCGTTTTTTCTCGCTGCATTTTTTGATACCACGCGATACCCATTTTTGCTTTTTTTTGACATTTACCCAAACAACCGTTTCGGGGAAGCACTGTCTGTAAAGCATTAAAAAAATATCATAAAACGCGTTAAATGCTTCATTTGGGTCATTTGATTGAAATACATCTGAAAACGTTAGACTTCTCAGATGGCCCTTAAATTTCTTAATATTATCATTATGATAGTCACGTCTTCTTCTGCTCCATCGATTAATAGTACATACTGTGCTAATTGGGCATTTCAGTAACTGAGCTGTGTGATCTGACAATGCTAACTCCACTACTGACGCCTTACAGCGCCTATTAAAGTTATGCGCAAAATTGTCAATGCATGTTTTGCTCTTAAGACGAGTTGGTTGATAAAGCGCTAGTTTCAAGTTAAAGCTTAATAACATATTTTCGAATTCTATTGATTGGTTATTCCGTTTTAGTACATCGATATTAAAGTCCCCTGCCAAAACAATATTTTTACAATCCTTTTTCATTAAAATATTTAATATCCGCTCTATTTTACTAATACATTCATTGAAATTATTTATATTTGGTACTCTGTAAATGCAAACACATACTATTTTGTGAATTATCAGTTCAATGGCACAACATTCAAAGACACCACTTGTAGATATTTTTGCGATAGATGGCAACTCTCTCCATTTATGATTATATTTTATTATCTGTTCATAATTCATAATTATTTATTCACAAATTAGAGACAACCATACAGAGTAACTTAATAATAGCCACAAAATAGACAGATAATGTGAAATTGTACAATGCAAAGATGGTAAGGTTGCCTTTAGACTGATTCACCCTACCCCCTCGTACTAGTATTAAAACTGTTTCACGAGCGGATAGTCTTCGTCAACCCAAGAACAACAGATTCTCACAAGATTTCAGTTACAAGTCACATAGCAGTAGTTTGATTACATGCTGTATACGTAGTAAATCATACATAATACAAAATAATTATAAGTTATGACATCATATTAATTAAGGTACAATGATGTTTGGGTATGTGTGTGTTTCTGTATGTGTATGTTCTATGTGTGTTTTTAGTGTCATTTATTATTTAATTGAATAATTAAATAGGTGCCTTGATTATAACATCGATTTATAATAGATTTTCAGTGCTGTTGTAATCTAGTGCTTTCAAATATTTTTCAATAGCTTTTGTGCATGTTAGGCTATCGAGATTCTTCAATTTTTTGTTGTAAAGGCAATTATCTCGGTCCGAGCCTTTACAACAAAATAAGTAAATATTTAAAATCTATGGTCCTATTAAAAGCAAATCGATAATCTTTATGGCAACATTGACGCATCATTCATATGCACAACTCTGTCCTAATCTGTGGAGATTACTAGCATGATATGCTGGTATATTATGTGATAATAATAATCATCGAGAAAACTACAAAATATTTGGGACGCAGAAGTAATCACGAAAGTGTGATCAAAGAAATAGTTCCCGAACAGCAATATCTAACAATACGGCTGCAATAGTTTGGGAGCATTCGATCACAAAACTGAACTCAAAGTAAAAACAAAATAGTTTTAAAAACTCAGCACTTTTCGTATCAGGTGCAGTTTTCACCGTGACCTATTAGAATTTCCAGAAGTTTCCAACTTTTTGGATGATTTCCAATGTACTGCGGTTGTATTGCATGCAAAACTTTAAAATGTATTCAAAGGTGCAAAACATGAAATGTAAAAATAGCCTGTCGCCCGTTTGAAAAGTCCGATAAAATACGAGTTTTGTTCCTTTCCTTTAGCTTATTAGTTTGACATAAACTAGCTTTTACTTTTAAATATATGCATGTTCTATGCATACAGGGTGTAAATTAACCCTTCACACATACGTCAACCAAGCATTCTGTACATCAAACTAAGTACCCTAATGCAAATTTTTTTGCTAGGAAACGACTTTTTTTTTGGGTCTAAAATCACATTTTATGGTAAAACTCAATGTAGCACTCTTAAAACATTGTGCTAGTGGATGCTTTGAATTGTAAACAGGTCATGGAGGTAATTTAAGCAAAGTTATAACGTGAAAAACTAGTATTTACAAAAACAGCTGTGAAAAATTTGGAACTTTGACCCCCAATATCTCCGTAACTAGGGGGTTCCCAGGTATGGTCTAGAACCAAAAAATGATCGCAGTGGTGGAGAAAACAAGTGCCCTTCGTTTGCGTTAAGGGTACTTTTACACCCTTTATATGAGCACCATACTACACAATCATATAAATATACCAACAGTCACCCTAACCCACAACTGCTACTGTTAATTTTATTTATTTAGACTTCTTCTTTTTTGGCGTGTGGAAAATCATTAAATAACCCCTCCCACTCTTGGGCAGAGCGAAAAGGAGCGTCAGACTTCTACTGACTAAAAACCACCAATGTTCCTTCTTAGCCCTATACGTCGAGGTCGCAGTAACGTTTGAACAACCCGCAGCCCCGACGGGGATCTATTGAAACTTCATGTACTCACATAATAGTGGTATGTACTACGTTGTCAGAATTGATGCCATTAGGCATATCCACGAGTCAGCCTTGGAGTTAAAAAGGACAACATTGTAATATGGTACAAAAGTATTTCAAAAAAATTATTTTCTTGTCTTTGAAAATTTAAATATACAATAATGATATCAAACAACGACGAATACGAATTTTGCGAAGTTCTTGATAGCCAAGATGAAGTAACGAATATAAAAAGTTTAAAAATTTAAGAGACCTACCACAAAGTTTATGTTAGACTTGTTGAAGTGGTCGTCTAAAACCATGTCCACTTGTCTAGACCCCTGGTAATGATGCGTGGGTAATAACTAGGTATATTATGTAGTTATATAATATATGCATCTCATGCATCTTATGTAAGTATGAGCACTAGCGAAGAGGTATGTATTTTATATGAATGTAAAGGTATTGTTTATTTACTATTGCGGTTTTTCTTAGTTATTTTATTTTTTTTAGTTTTAAAAAAATATTTATGTAAGTATTTTATAAACATTACACTTACCCACACATATTTTTACAATTTTACAATTTATTTTTATTTTTTCTATTAATTGTTAAATATGTAACCTATAATTTCGGTTTAAAAAAAAAAATGTCACCTCCAAATGATCCGTCATTAGTCCCTGTAATGGTTCATTTGAAAACCAGCGTCAGACTGCACCAGCCAGTCTGACATTATCGCTGAAATGGACCTTTTTAGCGCAGCCGTGAGGCACACACTTTGCTTCATGTTAAGAATGCCTACCTTATTTTTATTGTGTAATTTATTTGTATTGTGCGTGTTTCATGTACTGTGGCTAAATAAATTTTATTCTTTCTTTCTTTCTTTCAACATTCATTGAGCTTACTTTCGGCTATCTTCAATTTGAAATTAATTAATACTAAATAAAATAATTAATACCTTTTTTGAGATCAAATTAATGCCTATTTTAAAAGAAAAGTACTGCGCGACGACCTGTAATTGAAATACCTATAAATTGTTTTACTAGTCTATAGTATCTTGTTCGAAGACAATCGCGGTCGAGTTGAACTTTGTGCTTATTCGTGATCCAATCTATCATCATCTGCCTAGCCTTTTCCCAACTATATTGGGGTCGGCTTCCAGTCTAACCGGATGCAGCTGAATACCAGTATTTTACATGGAGCGACTGCCTATCTGACCTCCACAACCCAGTTAATACTAGGTAATACGATACCCTTTGGTAAGACTGGATGTCAGACTTTCAGGTCACTGACTACCCGTAACGACTGCCAAAGATCTATATGTATATGGCACCCGGGACCAACAGCTTAACGTGCTTTCCGAGGCACGGAGGAAACTCGGTATGTAATGGGCGGTCACCCATCCACCGATCGACCTAGGCAAGCGCAGCTTAACCTAAAGATCGACCCGAGTGGCAGTTCTTATTAAGCCACGAGCTAATCCAATCTATATAGAGATATTTTTCTAGTCAGACGTCAGTACATCAACATTTGACGACATGGTTGGCGCAACGGTTCAAGCAGTTGACTGCCGCGCTACGTGTCGCGGGTTCGATCCCCGTACGGAACAAATATTTGAATGGCCTATATATAGTTGTTTCGGGTATAGTTGGGTTGGGTATTTGTGTATGTGAGTTTTAATGTCTGTAAACGCACCCACGATACAGGAGAAATTCCTAGCGTGGGCACACTAGGAATTTCTCCGATTAATTATAATCTGTAAAATTCCTATTCAACTGTATTGACTGTCTTGAAGGAACCTATTTTAGGCCGGAGACTTATGTAGTTTCAGAAATGTACGCCAATTAAATTTTATCCTTATTGCTTTAATTTTTTTTCTCAATCGACCCACAATGACTTTTTCAAGATTTCAGACGACTTGAATCAACTGATGCGCGTGTTTCATTTGTTTCATAGACGTTGTCGTACATGTATGTATTTCGTTAACACGGGGGCAAGAACCAAAGCAGTCCTTGTATTTCCGTCTACTATTCCCAGTGTAATCAAAACACCAGTTCCTCTATAAATAACCAAACACTAGAGACATCCATTTGAGAAGCAGCACAGTATCTTCAATCCTATTTATGGCATGTTTGGTCTTCGTCCCTAGCGGCCACCTCGCCCAGCCATCGTATACACAGGCGCACACAGTGACCCCTGTTTGGCCAGCAAACATTCAATAGATATACTGTTTGCGTTGCCGTCTTGTATTGGTCCTCTATGCATCTTTGAGCGTTGAGTTTTCTGTTATTACCAAAGGAATGTATGTCGTTTTACTATGATAAGGTTTGGTTCATGTAAGGTAGTTTTTAGATAGTTGCATTGATGTTTTAAAGTTAGTTTAATGTTCTTGAGTTTAGCGATGTTATTAATTCGCTTCAAAATAAATATGTACACTCATAACGTTTTCCTTCAACGATTTTAATAATTTACACAATGTAAATGGCCACGATGTTTTGGATCCACAATATTATTATTTACTTTCAAGCAAGTCGGTCATCACTGCTGGACTACCATTTAAGGCTCCAAGAAATGTGCAATATAAAGAATAAAAATCAATTGTAACTTTAAGATCACATTGCTTCATACCTAGACGTGAAGACCATAATTCCAAATATTTGACAGCGTATCAAAAGCTGTGTTCACAAACACGTTCCACTATCGAAAATACTCGTAAACCGGCTCATAAAACAGCAACCCTTGCCACCTGGCTCCGATCTATCACTACAATATTTACTACTCGCTCCTACACAAGCACATTTTGGCTCCGACCGTAGCTTACCAAAAGATAAAAGAATGATTCAATCTCGGTCGCCTTTTGGCTTAACTACTAACAAACGAAAGGTTCCGCAGGATGGGTATTATCTGTTGAACCAAGATTTTTTTATACTTTCGAGGTCGATCTGTGGATGGGAGACCATTCATGCTTCGGAAAGCACATTAAGCCATGTTAACTTGACAGTCGTAGTGACTCAACATTGAAAAGACTGACCAATCAGTCTTATCAAGTGTTGTGGAGGTTGGATCTTAAGCAGTTCGTGGAAAATATTGATATTCAACTGCATCCGATTTTACTAAAAGCCGAGCCCAATATAGTTATCAAAACTATTTGTAACCGAGAATTTGTTGTCTAGGTAGACATAGCTGAGCTGCGTGTGAGTGTTACGATGCGATCTTATTTGCAGGGCAAACATGGCTAGATATTGCACAAGATAGAGAGGTTTTGAAGGAGTAATAGTCAGAGTATCAAGGAAACCAGAGTACCAAGCTATCAAGGAAAATATCTCGACTATGCCCTTACTAAAACAACGCTTTATAATTGAAGGTAGGTTTTTGCTGGCTTTAGTTTTAGACGTATCTAAGTATTTTATCATACTATATTTTTAAGTGCTCGAACAAACATACCAAAGGTCTCGTGACATACTAAATACGTTAACGAGAATAGAATATTCAATGAGCAGTGAACAAAAAAATCCTGATAGAAATGGTCGTTTGACTAACCTACCGTCGTCGGGTCAATCTTTTCACTGAAATAAGTATAAGTACTGCTCATGATAAAAAAAAAACTATAAATAAATGGTATACAGGGGCCTATTAAAACAATCAATCAACCTACAAGTCCTGTATTGCCTACACCACTCGTATTGCATGACAATATACCAAGCTATGATGTATTATGATTACATTTTCAATTTCCAAAAGAGGCGAAGAAAATGTATCACGTCTATCCATAGAGTGAATAATAAATTGTAATGCTCTCGGAGGACGAAAAGGTACCGTTATCTGTCACATTATGAATAAATTACCGTGGTAACATGGGTTCATCAAGTGCTTAAAATGACATAAGTTTGTCATGGAGATTGGTACGCAATTGATCAGGTATTTTCAGTAGTGTGTGACCTGAATGGCTGTCTACCAGCCTTACTAAAGGGTATCATAATTATTATTTAATACTAATTGGGTTGTGGAGGTCAGATAGGCAGTCGCTCCATGAAAAATACTGGTGTTCAGGTGCATAGAGTTAGATTGGACGCCGACTCCAATATATTTGGGAAAAGCAAAGGCAGTTGATGACAATGTCACTGCTGTCATGTCTAAAGGCACCTGTATCAACGACTGAGATTGGCGATATCTAAGTAGGACTAATGCTTTAACATACAAATATTGTAATACCAAACCATTTTAAAAGAGTAACCACGGAGTTTCTTGCCGGTTCTTCTCAATAGGAAACGACCTACCAGAACCGTGCACATATTTTCGGACGTTTTACAAGTGCCCATGTAGGCCTATGTGAAATAAAATATTTTATTTTGATTTGGATCGAGGAGTGAGTAAAGGCTCATACAGGACAGCCGTGACTTTTCGCACAATGCGGCTTAGTAATATTGCTGCGCCGCAAAACCACAAAAAAGTAATTATAATAATTATCCGTGTCGCAATGCGTTGTGTTGCGCCAGTGCGCACAATTGCATGCGTTTTCATAAAAATTGTTCTGTGGAGATATAATGCAGAAACGTGTTGCTATGTCGCGTCGCGCCTATGTGCTTAAGCTAACAACGTAAACCAAGTTTGTGAGCAACTAGTAACGATTGCACGACTCACGACAATGGATTACTCGCCGGGTACGCCAAGCTCTCTTGTCTCTACGAAAAATGAGAAGGTTCTCGTCGTCTGTGTGTACAAACAGCGATCAAAGATTTATAACCTATACCTTTTGCACGTTTTAAGGCACAAAAACCGTCGTGGACTAAAATTGCGAGGATTACGTCGCCCTACTTTTGTCTCGGTAAAGAATACCCCCACCCGTGGGTAGCAATTGTCCTATTGTTGAGGTTTGTTAATATTTCCATTGACAAAGGAAACTCATGTTCATATTCTTAACGTAAGTATATTTTTCTTCTCTTCGTGGGTGTTTTAGGTTGAGAGAGGGTATATTATAATGTACCGAAACTATCATTGTTCCTTATACTGTTCACACAAATGTAATTACTACCCACTATTATTTAAATATTTTGTTTTTCAAGCACGCGAATTTACAGGGGCAGAATTAATACCTTACTCATACCTTATCCGTCAACAGAAGAACTAGGTAACTTATGTTATTCGCAGAAAGTGGTCGCTCAAAACAAAAATAAATGATAGAAAGTAAGTGAAACAAAATTAAATATATTTTGAGAAAATACCTGCATTTTCTATGTGGCGCACTTTGGGTGATGCATGCAAACAGTTTTAGAAGAATTTTCCAAAATTTTAAATCTTCGTTATCTTTACGTGTCGATTAACTCAAAGTGTGCCAGACAGTATGTCACTACTTACTACCTACAGCACAGCTATACAGTTTTGCTTTGACTATATCCTGAAAGGTATAAGTAGTGGCGTAAAATGTGTCAAGGCAGGAGGTGGCACATATACTGCAGAGTGAATCCACACTAGCAATTAGTTTATGCTGAATCGAGGGTACCCTATTTGGCAAGATTATACAGGATGTAAATTAACCCTTCACACATGCGTGATACAAGCGTTTTGTACATCAAACTAAGTAACCCTTCGCAAAAATTTTTGATGGGAAATGGCTTTTTTTTTTTGGGTCAAAAATCACATTTTACGGTAAAACTCAATGTTGCACTCTTGAAACATTGTGCTAGTAGGTGCATTGAATAGTCAAGGGGCAATCAATAATTATAATTTATTTGTTACTAGCGTGTAAGTTGTTTACTAACAAAAATGGTTCCTATGTTGTCCCAAATAAAGAAAAATATTATTATTATTATTATTTCCTTTATTCATTTTATAACATATTAAATACATTTTTAAATATTAATTACAAAAAGGTATATAAAAAAACATTTAAAAATATAAAAAATAGTGGTCCACTAGTATTGGGAACAGAATCCGAACTACCGGTGGTCAGGGCTCTTGAGAGAGGAACCTCCTGACAATGCGCGCCGTGTCCAGAAGTACTGCCTTCTGAATCAAGCCCTTGATCCAGCTACCAAGCGAGAGCCTCCTTAGATGTTCGTCGAGGCTCTTGGCTATTAAGCCATTGGCAGACACGACTATCGGCACAATGACTGCTGTATTCACGTGCCACATGTCGACAACCTCGCGAGCCAGATCCAGATACTTGAATTGCTTATCTTTCTCTGCTTTCACGAGATTCTCGTCATGCGGGACTGTTATATCAACAATCATTGCGCGACGCTCCGATCGATCCATCACCACAATGTCAGGCTTATTATTATTATTATTAATAGAAGTAATTTAAGTAAAGTTATAAACTGAAAAACTGGCATTTACAAAAACAGCTGTGAAAAATTTGAAACTTTGACCCTCAATATCTCCGTAACTAGGGGGTTCCCAGGTATGGTCTAGAACAAAAAAATGATCGCAGTGGTAGGGAGAATAAGTGCTCTTCGTTTGCGTTAAGGGTATTTTTACACCCACGTATTTTTATTTATTTAAATTTCATGCACAAACGTGGTACATAGGCGGACCTAATGCCACAAGGCATTCTCTACCAGTCAACCTTGGTCAAATAGGACAGCGTTGTGGTAGAGTACAAAAATAAATAAATTAGGAGAATACTATTTTGTATCTACAGCGGCCAGTCTCTAACTCTTGAAATTAATAAACCTCAGTTGACCCCATATGAAAACCAAATTATTAACAACATTGTTTCAACATCCGCAACAGTTACACCAAACAACTTCTCAATCAACACCTAATCTGTATGTTTCCGCAACTGAATTTTGTATAGAAACAGGCAAGACCCAAAATAATTGAAACTTTTGGGCTGTATACAAACCACGTGTAACTTTGCTTTCGTAGAGCGGTCTCGACCCTCAACTTGGACGATTTCGTTAGAATTGATTCAGGTCTTGTGACCCTCGAAAAGAACCCGTTATGTAGGCTTGGGTTAATGTAATTAACGGGGACAACAGAGTTTGTTCTTAAAATTAAGGTCTGTAACTGCTTACTACTGGAACACAAACCACCTTTCTGTAAGAGGGTTGGTTAATTTCTAAAAAAAAATGTTTTAAAATATGAAGATTTTCCTAATGTTGTTTTTCTTTATTGTTTTTAGATTCAATTGCCACAAAACTCTGAAATAATGATGACATGATCAATTGGAAGCTCAAGAAAGAGGTTTTCTGTGGGAACTACTGTTCCACCATAAACACCAATAATACACTTGTTCCACCATAGACCTCATTAATAGCTTTCCATCAGGTGTGATCAAGGTCAAAGGCCATTTCCTAATTTTAAAAAAATAAAGAAAATTCTTTTACTCTTTAAATTAATTAATGGTAAAAGAAATATCTTTTACCATTAATTAATTTAAATTTAATAATTTGTTAAGAACCCGACACAATTTTTAAATAAAGTCAAAAGGCAAAGCCTAATCTTTGACGATTGACCTTTTAACGACACCATTTTCAAATTACGTCAAAGAGCAAAAGTCATTTCAAATTAGTAAAACAATTCTATCGGAATTATATCTGTAACTCTAGGCACCTTTGAATAAGAGCTATCAAACGATCGGTCTTTAAATGCTTCATTGAACTTAGAGACAAATTCCATTTTTGTTCAATTTGATTTGAGGCTAGGCAGTCATGTCTAGCCTCAAAAGCTTTGCGGAATCGATATCAAGACTTCTAATAATACAGCCCACTCAAAGGTACATGAATATAGATAATAGATACATTTTAGGTAATTAATTCAATAAGCTTTGATGAAATTCAAATAAGAATTCAAGGAGGAGACCGTGTCTCGTAGAGATAATGTTTTCGTAGAATTTCACTAAAATGTTCAATTCTGAAGGCGACTGCAGACCAAAGTCGCAGCGGGAAAACTGACAAACCCAACGTCAATGTTCAGTATTTTGTTTCACCCAACGTCAAAGTTCAGTATTTTGTTTCTTCAATGTCTTTTTAAGCACCAAATAGATAATTTCAACACAAATATCACTGGAAGGAATAGATAACTACACTCTACACGTGATAACGATGGTAGATGAACAGTAAACTTTTTTTTTGGTGCTTGGTAAATCATCAATGACTCCTCCTGCTCTGGGCAGGGCGGTAGGGAGTGTCAGACTTCTACTGACAAAGAACCACACATATTCCTTCTTAGCCCTTTGTGTCGAGGCCACGGTATCTCTTTGGAACGAACCACCCGCAGCCCCGACGGGCAAAAGCTAATTAAAGTCGTTAAAGAAATACGTAATAGTTTTAAAGCAGTTGCCAATTATCTTGACCAGGGGAGTCTAGACACTGCCTATGCTTAAGTACACAGAATAGTAAAACGAACAAGCAAGACTGTAGACCGTTTTGTCTGCTAATGATCCACCCACAACAATCGTAGTTTATCCGTGATCATGGTGCTTGCAACTGCGCCGAAATATTGGGAACTCGATACAAACAGTTAATAACATGGTAAATATCCCGTTTTCAGTGTTAAATGATTAAACTCACCTCAGTGGTTTTCTTCTTGCATTTGTCAGTTCCTGCGAAGATGTTCAGCTGAGTGGAGCCAGACCTGATGGGGCACTGGTCGATGTCCACTCTTCGGAGATCAATGTCGATGCCGCTCGTCCCTCTGGAGAAGAATAAAATAGTAAAAAAAAGAATAGAGGAAAAAAATTGTGCAGTGCGTGCATACAAATTATCAAGCTGCTTTGACTAGTTAAAACGGTGTTAAGAGAGAGAAAAATGTTTTGGATTGACGTAAGGTACAGTTTCTCAAGATAATTTTGCTTCAACAAAATATTTATGATAAACAATAGCATATAAGCACATCCTCATCTCTTTTGAGGATTAATTTGGATACTCCACAAATTAGCTTCGTTTATCTCTTTTTTTTTTTTTTTTTTTTTTTATTTAGCCTATTTTGTCCCACTGCTGGGCAAAGGCCTCCCCCATTTCTTTCCAGCTCTCTCGGTGTTGTGCCTTCTCTGGCCAATCAGTCACGAATGAGTCCAAATCGTCACGCCATCGTTTTTTGGGTCTGCCTCGGTGACGACGACCGCCTTCAGGCACCCAGTGTGTGACGGTTTTGGCCCATCTGTCCTGACCTCTCCTGGAAATGTGACCCGCCCAGTCCCACTTTAACCTCGCAGACTTATCGCCAACATCGGCAATGTCTGTCTTGGAGCGTATTATGGTGTTACGAATTCGATCGGTGATTTTGATATTTAAAATGCTACGCTCCATCGCTCTTTGGCAAACCTTGAGTTTGGACTTCTGAGCTTCCGTCAAAGACCAAGTCTGTGCGCCATAGGTTAGGATAGGCAGGATACACATGTCGACGAGCTTGCGTTTCAGTGAAATAGGAAGGTCACCCTTCACTCAGACTCAGACTTCATGGACCAGTAGCTCCTCCAAGCATTTTCAACTCGACGGTCGATCTCTTTGTCTTGTCTGTTGTTGAAGGAAACTAACTGACCCAGGTATATATATTCGTCGACATAGTGTATTTCTTGTCCATCAACCTCGACCCTAAGTTTAGCGGCATTGGTCATAACTTTAGTCTTTGACTGATTCATCGTCAGTCCAACCTCAAGGCTTGCACTGCTCAGGTCTTGGAGCATTTGCTGCAGTCGATTTGCATCAGAAGCAAAAAGAACAATATCATCTGCGAAACGAAGGTTTGATAGCATTTTATCACCGATCGGAATGCCATGCGTTGTCCATGTGTTAGCAAGGGTTTTAAATACTTCCTCGATGGTGCTGGTGAATAGTTTAGGAGAGAGCGGGTCACCCTGTTTTACTCCTTTGGAAATTTTAAATTTTGTGCCTACTGAATCTAATTTAACGTTAGCCGTGCTATTCTTGTAAATATTTTTTAACAGTTCTATATAAGTGTCCTCTATACCTTGGCTTCGTAGAGCTAAGAATATGACATTGTGTTTTATGCTGTCAAAAGCTTTTGTGTAGTCTACGAAAGCCAGGTAGGTACAGAGGTTTATGATATTCTGAATATTTTTCTAGTAGTTGATTCAAAGTGTGAAGGTGATCTGTGGTAGAGAAACTTGGGCGGAACCCGGCCTGTTCCGGTGGTTGATGCGAGTCTAATTTGGCATCTATGCGATTATGTATAACCTTGATGAACGCCTTATAAATATGAGAGACTAAACTAATGGGCCTGTAGTTATTTATATTGCACTTGTCGCCTTTTTATCTCTTTTTATCTCTTTAGTCTGTTTTTTTTTTTTGTAATGGGCTTACTACTCTTGACCTAAGGGCAGAGATGAGGTCGACGAGGGAACGAGCTTACACAGAAGAAGCTTACACCAAGCTGCTTATTGCTCATTATAGACACACTAAGTGAAACACAACCACACCTTACACCTGCAATCCAAATACAAATCAATGTTAATATTTTTAAGTCTCATTTTCTAGGCGGTGGGCCTACTGTCACCGACTGGGCACAAATCCAGACTCCATGGCTGTTACTGGAAAAATAAAACCAATAACACTTTGCCATTTGGGGGGGGGATCATTATATAACCCCAATTAGACCATAAGACAAAGTAATTTGCCTGAAAATTACAAACTAAAACCTACTACATTTTTATTCAATCAGAACGTCTGACTTCGCACAAATATAAGCAGTGTTACACTACCTATATGATAAGTGTGTTACCCTGTTTTCTTTCAAAGAAATAGGTTAAGGAGAAAATGAAGTGTTTTGGTTCGTTAAATTGATTTCTCCGAAAACTCAATCGAGTGAGTGATATTGAATCGAAACACTTGTACTTGACCTATTTTATTGAAACATACATAGCAGATTTTTTATAAATAGTAAAGTATTTTGTTTTTTATTTCGAGTTTTTTTTTTTCAATTACTTAATGAAATTCGTTGAAACCATTCAGCGAGGATGCTTCATAATGGTTGTCTCTACTGTTTATAATCATACACACATCAAAAGTGTCTAGGGATCAAGCATTTTTATGCGGATTTCTTGAGATTGAGATGTGGCTTTGTAATAAATTTATGATTTTATAAATTTATATGGATCCTTTTTGGTGCATTTCATAATTTGAATCAGGAACTGTGAATCAAATTCGAGTAAAAGATGAAAATCAGCTGTCAATATTTTCCCTATAAAAACATACAACGCATTGAAGACATTATTAGTGCTACTGTTTCCCTACTACTGATTAAAACCAACGTTATTATGGAGCGGCGACGTCATTTAAGCAGGGAAGAAATGCTCAGAGCCGTGGGAATGATAGAAGCTGGTTCCCGGCAACGTACTGTGGCTTTAGCTCTGAATACAAGTCAGAGTGTTATCAGTCGACTTTGGACACGTTACCGAAGCACTGGTACCGTGGCTGAGCGCTATGGAGGACGGTATCGCTGCACCACACGGAGACAAGACCGATACATTCAAATCTTAACTCGAAGAGCTCCAACAATAACCGCCATGATGTTAGCCGTGAGGCTTCATCACTCTTCAGGGAACTTAATTAGCGACCAAACAGTCAGAAACCGCTTACATGAAGTGAACCTTCATTCCCGAAGACCGCTACGGGTACCACCTATAGCAATGCACAATCGTAGGATTCGATATCAATGGGCTCTTGAACACAGAAATTGGGCAGAAGAACAATGGCGTTTCGTGTGCTTTTCTGATGAGTCTCGTTTTGGTATGAGACCGGATACAAGACGTATACGACACTGGAGAACCCCTGGACGCCAACAGCGATTAAAATCCTGCCAGGAAGTCCATCCTTATAGTGGTGGAACCATCATGGTATGGGCGGGTATTTGGATCGGCGGAAGAACTGAGTTGATTTGGATCAGAGGCAACCTCAACGCTCAAATTTATGCTGAGACGATTGTATCAGACGTCATCGTTCCTCTACAAGTGCAAATCGGTCCCTTATTTCAGTTAATGCATGATAATGCACGACCGCACACCGCAAGAGTTGTAAGACAGACTCTCGCCGCAGCTAACATCAATGTCCTGCCCTGGCCTGCTCAGTCGCCAGACTTGAACCCGATTGAGCATGCATGGGATATGCTACAGAGAAGAGCTCTGCCGAATATGGAGGGTATCCAGTCGCAAGAAGACCTTTTTTTGATGTTGCAACGAACATGGGCGGCCATTCCACAGCGTGATTTGGATGAACTCATTTTGAGTATGCCAAACCGATGTTCTTGTGTTGTTAGTGTTCGCGGTAGAAACACGGATTATTAATTGTTTAAGTTACCCAATAAAATTTTAAAGAAAACTGTTATTTCAGTCTTTTTTTCGAACTTTAATGTTAGTGGTTCAAATGTCAAAAATCTCTGTATTAGGAAAATGGCAAATTTCTTTATTAATGCAAAGGTGACTTGGTTTATCGTTACTGTGACAAACGAAAACACTTTATTTGATGAATCCTTAAAGAAAATTTTAATTAATATCAATCAGGAGAAAAGTTATTGCAAAAATATATGTTGATCCCTAGACACTTTTGATGTGTGTAGTTTAAGCCTAAAATAAGTTTTATTGTAACTATTTTTTACAAGCGTGTTTTTACAAATTACTCATATTATTAATGAGTAATTTGTGGAAACATTGTCAAAAATATATAAAAATCAACAATTATATTAGTGTGCAACTAAAACAAATAACAATACAATTCTTTGTTAGGTTTAAAAACAGACTATTAAACGTCATAATTTAGTGGTGTACGACACTTATATTGCTCAAATTAAATTAAATTTCCATCCAAAACTTTTTGGGCTAAACTGTGCAAGCAGCATTATGAAACTTGGCTGGATTTCAAATGATATTCGAACTAGGAATCACGGATCATAGAAATTGTGTTTAGAATCGTAATGCGACGATTTACGAGTGTGTTCGAAGATTTGGTGTATTGGTTCTGGAGATTTTTGTCGAACACTGTTTGCCGTATTGTGATGAATGGCGTTTTTTCTTGTTTTTACATTAATACTGTGAAGGTCGAAAAGGCTGTGTAGCGATTTAGAGAAACTTAAATATAGTATAACTGCAAAATAGTCGGCATAATTTTTACAATGTAATGTGTTTTTTTTTTGGCTCACGTTAGCCGGAGTCCCGTACGGCAAACAGAATTACACTTGAGCGATCTAAGTCCGCATGCACGATGACCACTGGGCAAAAGCCTCAACACGATGGTTGCCGGAAGACGGACGGCGCCGCCGAGGCCGGACCAGAAAGAGGTAGCGAGACGATCTAGATGCGCACCACGAGGGCTGGTTCGAGGTGGTTTAGGAGAAGAGTACTTGGATGGAATTGGGGCAGGCCTTTGCCCAGCAGTGGGACAGAGCAGGCTATTACAAAAAAGAAACCTTTTTTTATTGCAAAACGGGTCTGCTTTTGACTTCGAACACGTCTGATGGAAAGCGATGGATAAGGTATTTGATAGACTGACACACTCACCCAAGAATGAGTGTAATCTTGCTTTGAAGAGATTAACCTCGTCGGTAATTACCCTCCTTTGAGTGGCGCAGTCGGGTAAATAGGGTAGTTAACTAAATACGTATTTTTTCTTTTTTCACGTAAACTAACAATGAAATCGAAACAGTGCTTTGAAAACTCGTGTGACGTCATATTTCAAGACATTAGTATGGCATTTTTACTTGTCAGTGACGTCACAAACCCCCACTCAAATCTTTGACGCGTTTTATCTTCGTCAGTTTTTATTGATTTGATAAAACAAGAAATACGTGTCCAATATTTTTCGATAATCTAACAGACGGACTAGTTAGAATCACATTTTATTTAGTCAGTAAACATTCCTATTAAGATTTGAGTAGAAAAATCAAACCTTCTGCAGACAAATTGCAGTCTGATTACCATTTAATTTGTAGCGAATACCTCCCTAACACGCTAGTTAGAACTGAGTAAATACGATACCCATTAGTAAGACTGGTTGTGAGGCTTTCAGAACACTAACACAATAATGACTATCAAAGATTTTCAAGCTAATCTATGCAATAAGTGGGCTACTTGGGCTGCGGGATGTTGTAAGAGATACCGCGGCCTTGATATATAGGGCTAAGAAGGAACATGGGTGGTTTTTAGTCAGTAGAAGTCTGACACTCCCTTTTGCTCTGCCCAAGAGTGGGAGGGGTTATTTTATGATTTCCCAACACCCGAAAAAAAAATTGTGGGTACTTGCAGACCACCCATTGCATAGTTAAGAGCTACTTTGACAAACGCTGTTTAACCTTTATATCGACATGTGCGACTGTTATAATATATTCAAGAGCTCCTCAATTCCGCGTGCATTATATTTCCATTAAACATGTTCCACACCTAATCCAATCACACATCCAATTACACCCAGTAACTGGCAACACATGGCGTCAAATATATGTAGCACTACATCTCGCTGACTGATTATGTTAATGGACCTCAAAGGACGGACTAGCTACCATTAACGGCTCCCCGCCGCATTAATATGACGTTTAAATGACGCTTATACCGCACTTATATGACGTTTTTGAGTCCAGACTGGTTTGCATGCAAACTAAAGTGAGGTGTAAAATTTAATTCGCTTTTTGGTGTGACGAGTGGATTTTGCACAACGCTTTAACTTTTTCAGATTAAATTGTTTGAGCTGGTCTGGTTTTTGGGGTTACACCTAACTTTGCTCCAGGCACACACAGGCTACACGCATCTAACCTTACATACACAAATAGCAAAACCCGGAACAAGAACCTATAGGTCATAACTTGGTATAACATTTTATAACAAACTGCCATCTTCTTTTCTAGACTTGCCATTTAATGCGTTTAAAGCCAAAGTAAAGTCTAATCTTTGTTTAAAAGCGTACTATTCCATTAACGACTACTTAAATGATAAGAACAGTTGGTCGCTGAGTTGAACACAAGACAATGTTTGTTATTTATTTATGTTATTTCTCCAAGATTAGTTTACTGATATGTTATGTCTTTTTTTTTATTATTATTATATACTTTTTTATACTTGCCTTACTATTGTATCGAGTCTGGTTCTTCTAACCAACCTAACAGACAGATGTGTGCTGGGGAGTTTGTTCCGCCACTTCTTCTTTCCAGCAAAAACACTAGGAAGTGTCGAAGGGGGGGCGTTTTGGGGGACTGTCTCTTGTAAATAAGTAAAGTAAAGTAAATTTTGACGTTCGAAAAGTGCTGATTATCAGCCTAGTTTGAATAAATGAGTTTTGATTTTGATTTTGATTTCATACACATGTTTGATCCGTGCGGGAGTCGAACTCGCGACACGCAAGGCTGCAGTAGATCGCTCAGCCAGTGCGCTATTTGTGCTTACGTATTATTTACCTACTGGATACATTCGTTTTTCATACAGTAAGTACGGTAAATTAATAAAAAACATAATATTCACCAGTAACTGATTGCAGGTTCTAGTACACTGATACTGAACGATTAATCGAGATATTGTTTTGTCTTTTCACTTTACTTCACAGCCTGGTAAATCATAGAAACTCTACAAGCAATTTAAAAAAACTATCTTTCGATCCTGCACCGTAGGAGTTTCCTCTATTGAGAAGATTTATTGACATTCAATTAGACTAAAAAAATTAGGAACCAGCTATTCAATTACATCTTCCTATTCTGGAATAGATGACTCAGATTTACTTCGACCAGCACATAGCAACCTGGACAGCTGGCATTTGTTTCATTCAAGCCCTGGAGCTTGCAGTAAGCCGTGGCCGACCTACAAGAGAGGAGGTGTGGCAAATCCTGGGTTGGTGATCTACACTCTTGTATCAAGTTACTTAAAGCTACATAATTATACTAGGCATTAACTATCCATTAATATTCGCAGTGACGATTGTGAGTTAAACAAACAATATATTAAGTAACACGTTTCACTCAACAATAGGCGTTTACATTAAACACAACTGTTTATTGCACCCTATGACACACAATATACGCAGTTATAGTGTCGACGTAAATTCGAGGTTACAGTAACATAATAATATGAGAAGGCTGATGTTTTTTTGACGAAGTAAAACTGTAACTTTAACTATTTAAATACCCAGGGAAAGTAGCTACCAATGAAAAATCAACACCCCAACATCAGTTTAACATGCATCGGCACAAAAAATTGATGATAAATATTTTTTTATCACACCGCTAACCACAAATCTCAACAGTATATCCCATCACACTGCAAAGAATGTTGATTTATAACGACTCAAACAAAGCCGGTATTTCATTTGCCATTGCATTAACAAATTTTCCAACAATTTTCATTTGGGGAAGCAATATTTTTGTTGAGATTTATAGCCTCGCCGGCACTTCCTGCTTTGTACTTTAGATGTCCATGATAAGTGCAATTATTTTAACTACTAATAAGAAATTCATGCCTTGGGGTTGGTAGGTTAAAAGTTTTTTTGTTTAATGTTATTTATTATTTATTTATGTACACACAAAATACACAAAGGCACTGCTTATTTTAAAAGAAATTTCTTCCAGCAGACCTGCGAGATGAAAATTGGATTAGGCAAGTAGACACAGTGTGTAGAAAAGAAACAGTTTTTTTTTGAATTTTTGATTTTTTTAATGTTTTTACTGTTTTGGCAGGGTTTTCTACAATTTTATATATATTTTACAACTGTTCCGCCGAAAGATTAGACCGAGGTGACATAATCCTACACACACTTATTTTCAGTTATGCTTTGAATCTATGTCTATCAATAGGAACAAACTCAGACTACGAATTGCTATTGAGAAATTTCTTATATATGAAAGAAATAACTTGTAACCCGACCCAGATCTTCAATAATCTCCAGAGCTACTTGAATTATATAGTCCTGGGGTATTTTAGGACCTTATTACTCGGTAGTCGCTTATCACTACTTTTTCTACATAAAAAACTGGCAATAGGAGAAGAGCATAGTAAAATAGAGAAAAACTTTACAAAATACTAGCGGACCTGGAAGACGTCGTCCTGCCCGGTCAGCAGCACCACCTGGCACCACCGGGTCCAATTGTGAATCTAAACCATTCTTAAATCCACTGGAACACTTACAATAAATTTCATCCAAATCGGTCCAGACGCTTAGGAGGAGTTCGGTGACATACACACTTACAGTGGAATTATTTATATTAAGATACGTTTGTTAATATTATTTCTGTCCTGTAAGAATGATTGAGGTATGGGATATTTTGTAACGAAAGAATACGTTATGTAGGCAGGTCTCATAAATACCAGGAAAATTACAATTTAGTGGACATTTCAGGAAAACTAAATCTTGATGCTAACATTAAATCTAACTCTTAGACAATTTGAACTTTTTGTCTTTAATTAACGACAACCGATTAAACTCTATCATAGTGAGATAGTAAACTCGCTTCACCAATTAATATACAAAATCGATATCCAATAAGTCCTAAGAAGCTGAATAATTCAGTTATGTATTTTAATGCTTTTATCCTTCACTATCTGAAGTAATGAAGCAGTCGATTAAAATATACATAAATATTAGTCTAATGGTACTTTGAAATAGTCGCAATAATTGCTTAACTATGACTACTCGTATTTCAAAATTGTATTCGATAGGTATTCGATTAAGGATTTCCTAACTTTTGTGAATCTGTAAGGTACCAAATAAAAAATACATACTAGGGTATTCCACCAAAAAAAAATGTTATTAGTCCGTCTGTTAGATTATCGTAAAATATTGAATACGTGTTTTTTGTTTTACCAAATTAAAAAAAAAATGACGAAAATAAAACGTGTCAAAGATCATGAGTGGAGGCTTTTGACGTCACTTTGTGGGTAAAAAAATACTAACCTTGTGACGTCACACGACTTGACGCGACTTTTCGAAGCACTGTATCGTCTTTCATCTTTTGTTTATGTGAAATAAGAAAAATACGTATCCATTATTTTTTGGAAATCTATCTGACGAACTAATTATTTTTTTTGGTGAACTACCCTAATCACGGCAAGCGAAGGGATCCTTTTATATCTGACTAGCTGTTATCAGCGGCTTCACCCGCTACAATACACGGGAATATAAAAACGGGATAAAAACTAACCTATTTGTTAATCCAGGATATAAGCTATCTGTGTACCAAATTTCATTCAAATCCGTACAATAGTTTTTGCGTGAAGAAGTAACAAACATACACATATAATATTAGTGTGATTGTTTTATAACATTTAGTGATAGAAAAAGTTTAATCGTCAAGTTTTGTGGGCAGAAAATCTGTTGAACTTAGTACGGTCAGCAATAGAAGTAGATTAAAAGTTTCAAAGCAGGTTTTTTTGATAAAAAACTGTTAAATTTTTTAAAAATAATAGCGTCCTGTACATTAAGTAATAAACAAAACAGAAATGTTAAGCTACTTCTGTTGCTGACCTTACATCAACGTTCCGAATTATTAGATGGCCAGACTCTTGTAACACATTAACATTATGCAGGCTGTTTATACTGTTTGACTGACCCGAAAACTCACTGACTGACTCAAACTGACTCACTGACTGACTCAAAAATAGATTTGGTTATTACACTTCTTCACTTTTTTATTATATTAGGGATGTTTCTTGACTAACAAATATGATTCTAATTAGTCCGTCTATTTGGTTATCGGAAAATATTGAATACGTATTTTTTGTTTTATCTTCGCTGTCACTGGCCGCTAAAAAATGTCATACTAATGTCTAAAAATATGACGTCACAAGAGTTTTCAAAGCACTGTATCGTCTTCATTGTTTGTTTACGTGAAAAAAGAAAAACATGTGTTCAATATTTTTTGGAAATCTATCTGACGGACTAATTAAGTTTTTTTTTGTGTTAACTACCCTATTGTATCCGAATCGCATGTGACTAAAAGAGAAATGAATATAAATGTTGATGGATGGAGTGTAAGAGTAAGACCTTTGAAAAGATGGATTGATTGTGTGAGGAATGATATGAAAGAAAAAGGAATAAATGATAGCGTGATGGTTGGAAATAGAAGCAAACGGGGTTGCCCCGACCTCAAGTAACATTTTATTATTTTATTTTATTTTTTATTTTATTTTATTTTTTATTTTATTTTATTTTTTATTTTATTTTATTTTTTATTTTATTTTATTTTTTATTTTATTTTATTTTTTATTTTATTATCTTTGGGAAACTTACAGCTAATACAGACAATGCACTTAATCAATAAATATTTGAAGGCCAATTACTGGTTTCAGTAGATAAAACACGAAAACAAAGACAAACAACAAAAAAAGGTAACAATAAACAAACAAAGTAACACGATCGATGAATATAAAATAAGATGAGATGATATTAGTGTAAAATAGTGCAATATACACCAAGTAGATTCATGCAGACCACACTTCATAAATTTAAAAATATTAACTCTCCCTTGTGCATACATATATGAAGCTATAATGTTTATAAAATCAAACCCCAACTTGTTTGATTTTTGCACTAGGGCCAGACACAAAGACAAGCTGCGCATCGTAGCCAGTAAAACAAAGCTTTTACACCAAAGCATCTTTTGTATGGCTCCACGTATCTTTAATAATCTGCCACCTTTTCTCAGAACTATGAGCGATATATATACCTTCAAAGAAAAACTACTTGAATTATTGATAGATAAATGATATTACTCCGTAAGAGAATTTCTAGATGACAATACATTGAATGAATAATTTGTTAATTTGACTTAAATATTGTACAAGATTAATCATAATGTATTAAATGACAATTAGATTGGATGTATTGTAATTTAATTTGAATATATATTTACCAGACTTGTCCATTAAATGATTTGTTAATCTGACATAAATATTTTACTATTTTGCCAATTTCATCAAAATGTATTGCATGACAGATTTGATGTATTGTAATTTGTATCTTAATTTTATTGTTGTTTGATCTCAATTTTATTTTATTTATTAATTTCTAGTATTGTATTGTTTTTGCCGAACTTGTTACATAAACTTTTTATGCCTCAATGGCGGGACATAGCTGACACCTGTATTTAACACAACATCTTATGAACCTATGATCCACAATAAATTATTTGAATTTGAATTTGAATATTGATTGACATGGGACAAGTACAGGAAAGTCCCCGTCGGGGCTGCAGCTTGTTCACAAGTTACCGCGGCCTCGACATATAGGGCTAAGAAGGAACATGGGTGGTTTTTACTCAGTAGAAGTCTGACACTCCGTTTCGCTCTGCCCAAGAGCGGGACCCATATTTGATGATTTTTCACCCGCCAAAAAAAAAGGGGCCAAAAAAGGAAAGGAAAAGTGAAAGAAAAGTAATTTTTCATAAAACAAAAAATCGGTTCACGTGACATTAAAAACCAGACAGCCCTACAATAAAGTCTCTTCTTTCATTTAAACCCTACCCCAATATAAAAAAAATAGCACATAACCCTGTTAACACCAAACTTCCTTCACGATTAACTTAGCAATATAACCAATTCTCTCAAACATTTGCCAAGTTTCCCGAATCGTAACAACTTGTTACAATCCGTTTGATGTGACAAAAATTTAAATAACATGCTAGGATTTGCATAAACACACGATGCAAGGAGTAAGGAGGATCCAGTAAGACAAGTCAAAACAACTTGTCTAAGAAATTCTCAATTATTGAATCGGAAAACGGATCAAAGGGCCAAAACAAATCGTAAAACGGTCACAAAGTGACAATTTATAACTGACGTAACTGCTTTTGTGGCCATTTTACGAATTTAAATGTTCTGCTAAAGCGACCATTTGAGACCCCCAGGACGGGACGGATATCCTACAGCCGTCACATCGTGTTTTTCATGGTCTTAACGAAATTCAAAAATTCACCAATGGTTTATACACTATAGGTTTACGGTCTTTCGGATTAGAGACGGCTATATTGGAAGCATCACTAAGACCTATCGGCTACGATGCTATACCAAAGTAACATGTTCATCATCTCTTAGCCTATTCCCAACTATGTAGGGGTCGGCTTCCAGTCTAACTAACAATTTTACATAGAACGACTCATCATCATTTCAGCCAAAAGACGTCCACTGCTGGACATAGGCCTCCCATATGTGTCGCCACATTGACCGGTCCCGTGCGTCTCGCATCCAGTTGGTCCCCGCGGCCTTCACCAAGTCATCGGTCCACCTCGTGGGAGGCCTTCCAATGCAACGTCTTGCGGTTCGCGGTCAATAAAATAAAAGAGCAATGTGCCCTGCCGACTGCCACTTAAGTTTAGCAATTCTTCGGGCTATGTTTTGTAACCTTGGTTCTCATGCAGATGTCCGTTTTTTTTTGGCGGGTGGAAAATCATCGAATAACCCCTCCCGCTCTTGGGCAGAGATTGATAGAAGAAATTCGGCATGTACCTAATAGGTGGCGAACCATCCACAGACTTACCACGCCTTGCACAAATGCCCAGGGGCTGTTATTTTCTAGCCTTGTCAAAATGTTTAGTTCCGTATCGAAGAGTTATCATTTGAAATTATCATACGGGTGATTTTTCACTAGACCATAACTTTATAAAGGTTATCAGGGACTTCCTTCTGCAAAATATCACGATGCATTCAGCTCCTTTGCTCTATGTGAGGGCTGTCACTTACACCTCGTTTACAATCATAAACTCAGCATGCATCCAGTAGGTAGAAATTGGTATATAAAATTATAGCTAACCTCACCATTGAACCGATTTCACAAAGAACTTTCACTTGCACCCGAAGCTAATTCCTTCTTTTGAACATTATATGTTGTAGGTAATATTACAGAGCGGACCCCATATTAATCTTATAATATTCTTACAGTGTTGTAATAAAAGATTTATAGTCAAAGGGATCGGGAAAATATGGCTTCCTTATTATTTTTGGGGAAATTCGAGAGGAATGACGGCTACTCCATAAATGAACGATTTATTGATCCCATCGGGCTCGTGAGGACCGTGTGATGGTGAAGCTTGTAAAACTGTACTTTTTATGATGAACATAAGACTGAAATACGTACAGCCGAACGCACGACAGAGGTAACACTTTTGAGCTGAGATAACTTTGTACGAGAGCGTACAGTCGTCTTCACAATGATGTTTTCATCTACAAGGATTCATAATTATTATCTTTACAGAATCAACATTATCATCAGTCTATAATGTTCCCACTGCATGAACTCAGGCCTCCTCTCTAGGAGTGGGATTGACAAACAGCAGCCACAGATCATAATTTGAATACATAATAGGGATGTTAACAAAAAAAATCTAATTAGTCCGTCATATAGATTACCAAAAAATATTGGACACGTATTTTTACTTTTTTCACGTAAACAAACAATGAAGACGATACAGTGCTTTGAAAACTCGTGTGACGTCATACTCTAAGACATTAGTATGACATTTTTTAACGGTCAGTGACTTCACGAACTTAAGTCTTTGACGCGTTTTTTTTTCGTAAATTTTTATTGATTTGATAAAACAAAACCGGCCAAGTGCGAGTCAGACTCGCCCATGAAGGGTTCCGTAGCAGCAAGTAACATAATGTTAACATAATTTTTATAATTGAGTTGATTGAATGAACGGTAAATTCCGATTTACGATTTATGACGTATTAAAAAAAAATACTTACTAGATCTCGTTCAAACCAATTTTGGTTGGTAGTTTTTGTTGAGTTCTACATTTTTTATTTTTTTTAGAATTGTCACTCTCTTACTTTAAAAGTTAGAGAGGGGGGACACACATTTTACCAATTTGGATGTCTATCTTTGAAACGATTGACTTTGAGAAAAAATGATTTTAAGAACCTCAATGTCATTTTTGAAGACCTATCCATAGATACCCCTCATGTGTAGGTTTGATGAAAAAAAGTTTTTTTAGTTTCAATTCCATGTATGGAGAGCCCCCTCTTAATCTTATTTTTTTTTTTTATATAAAAATCAAAAAGCGGTTAACAGAATACATCTACGTGCCAAATTTCAACTGTGTAATCCTTATAGTCTCGGAATAAAATGGCTGTGACATACGGACGGACAGACGGACAGACAGACAGACAGACAGACAGACATGACGAATCTATAAGGGTTCCGTTTTTTGCCATTTGGCTACGGAACCCTAAAAAACGTAAATATCCAATATTTTTCGATAATCTAACAGACGGACTAACCTGAATCACATTTTTCAAGTCAGTAAATATCACTATTGTAGCTGAACAGCTTACTAGCGTTGGGAAGGAGTTTTTGATGCCCTTTTATAGTTTTTGTTTTTTTTAGTTTGTTGGTACACTATTTCGTTTTTAAATAGTAATGTGGTGCAGGTTCGAATCCCGGGTCGGGCAAAGTGATATTGGCTTTTTCCACCAGGAATTTATCAGTAACAGCCACGGAGTCTGGATTTGTGCCCGGTTGATGGCAATAGGGTCGGCCCCTATTACGTGGGACTTAAATATAATTAGCGAAATGTGGGTGTCCTATTAGGTACACCTCTGCCTAACCCATCGGGGATTACAGGCGTGATGTTATGTGTGTATATACATAGTTAGTTTATTTTACTTAACAATCTATACACATAAATTAAGTTCTTTGTTGGCGTTTACAGATCTTTCTGGATCGTAACTTTCTCACTGTACGAATTTTACTGTAGCACTCTGTCATATTTACTTGATCACTAATTAAGCCCCGACCACAAGAGACATTGGTTTTAACTTATGATGTAATCAATGTCTAGACAGGCAAGGCACTTTAGTTATTAAATACCTACGTATTGTTTTCATAAACCCCACTTTTTATAGATGTCCCCAAGGCTCAAACCACTGTATTCGTCTTTTTGCAAAATACTCATAAATTATTTTTTTCAGTTTTCGACGTCACTGTCAATTTCGATTGTTTAAAAAAATGTGTGTTCTATGGGTTAAAATTAAGCACCTCTATGCAATTTTTTCCCACTTATGTAACCTCTTAAGTTTCTAAGTTTAGCGGCTTACAGTCGGTAAATGTATTGAATTTCAGATTTTAATTAGTTGTCTTGTTAAAAAAAAATAAACATACTAGTTTATCTTACTACAAAATAAAGAAAATAAAAACCTACTAAACATGTGTAATATGTTAATAGCCGTTGAAAAATGAACTTTATAAACTTGCTAGCACCTGAAAAACAATCTGAGCCCCGAACCGGACGCCGCAAGCGACAACCGCACCTCCATTCTACTGTTTTTAGTGCTTATATTAGCTTAAAAGTGCCGCTAACAGACAGTGTGCTAGCACGTTCCGATATTACTTTATGCGGTTTGAAATAAAGTAAAGTTTGTATAAAATGTTTATGATGTGTAAAAGGTTAACGACCGTTATTTGATTTATCGTGGGATGTTGTCATAGTATTACCTACTGGAATATAAGTATATTCCTTTGACAGTTATTATATTAATATAGCTAGCCCAAATTCAATTGAAATCAATCATTTATTGCAAAATTATCACATGTGTTTGCCCACTGCTGGGCAAGCCAAGGGTCTCTCCATTCTTTTAATGCTACTTTTTTCCAATTCTCAATGGTAATTTTATGTTACTTAGAAACATAATCAAAATCAAAATTACCTTGACAGTTGCGGAAATAGACTGTTGGTGATCTACTACTTTCTGATAACACAAGTTAAAACTCCTTTCTCAAGAAAGGAACTGTAACTCAAACTTTGATTTCAATAAATCATAAATATCATGTTCATTAAGAGTTTCTGTGGAAAAATCTTAAAAAAAATTGGCAAACTTTTCAAAAGCTCCCTAAACATGTACCCTTCTAATGTAATCCTTATTCCCGTTTAAAGCAAGAAGTACCATAGAGTCCATACATAAGTTTTAGTAACAGATCGTCCCGATACTGCGGTATCCATGAATAATCCATTTTCTAGGACAAACGGCCAGCCGCGCGTATCACTGACCCGATCTGTGTTATTGCTCAAACGACTTCAAATAGAACTGATAACTTCTATTTTCGCGTTCAATCTTTTTTGAGGGGAGATTTCTTTTTGTCCTGTTTTTGTCGCGGAAATCGTGGTCGTAGCGTCGTTTGATGTTCAACGTTTGGTTTTATGGATCATTTGTAATGATAATATTTTTATGACGTTCCACGAGGTTTCTTTGAGGTGAAAGGATAACACAGTAATATGTTTATTTCAACCTTTCTTTACTAGCATTTCTTGGTCCAACGACAACATTTTTTTTGGTTTTGGTTTAATGGTCTTGCTTTTATATATTTTTGCATTATGTCGTAACAGTCTGAGCAGGATGACATACGTAACATAAAAAATATGTCTTTACTATTTTTAATGTATAACATTAAAGTGGAGCATCATCCTTACTTAGACAAAGTGGTTAAATTTACTATATTCATTGTTCTATATTTTAATAAAAATGATTTTTTTCAATTAACTAAGTTATTTACGGTCGTAGTATTTACTTAATATGAAAGCTGCTGAATGAAATAATGGCTTCTTTTTTTCAAGTATTTGGATATTGACAATACGTAAATTAATTTAGCACTAGGAATAAAGCTGTCCTAACACCATTGAACTTATACCACGTTCTAACCAAAGCGATCTCCGCAGTAAAGTCACATCTTCGGCAATTAAATATTTGCGCGACCTATCGCTTTGGAGGCCTATGTCCAGCAGTGGACGTCTTTTGACTGAAATGATGATGATGATCGCTTTGGATAGGTAGTGCGGTCACTCGTCAATAAACGAAAGAACAAGAGTCCAACTTACTTGAAGAAGTAACTCCCATTGCTGTACCCGAAAAAAGGCACCGTGTAGGTCAGCATCCAGATGTTACCACCGCCGCAGTCATAGTAAGGCTTCGACCACTTCCCGTCCTCATACGTCACTGATAGGATCTCGTCTGGCTCCCGATCCGTGTGGGCTGTGTCATTGTAGGTGTACGTGTTGTACCCTGAAAGAGAAAGTGGCTTTAGAACTTAGCAGACTTGAAAAGCACTAAGGTTTTGAGGCTTTAAGGCAGAAATTCGTTTGGAACATAAAGGTACTGTGGACAATGACTGCACTCAGTCACTTTAATGGGATTTTTCTGATGATTCAGTGTATCAATTCAAGAAAAAGGACATTTGCTCATCAATATCTGGATTACCTAAGACTTGTTGTGCAATTGTGTTGGGTCACCGATGTAAATAGAAAATACAATGACCTAATTTAATTGCAATTTCGCGGTATACATTTAGGTCGCACACCTGCAGCCTAACTGCCGCACTCAGAGAGCTTTAATGATTACTTAGGCTATTACTTATTAAAGGTTTTGACACATCTGTCAAACAAAAGTATGTCAAACATTTACTAAGTGACGGCTTAAGTAATAATTAAATATCTCTGAGTGCCGCAGTAAGGAAGTGTGGCAGAAAAAGGCGAGGCCTATACCTAGTAATGCGTGATCCTTATATGATGATGATAAATCGTAATTTTATCGGCATCTATAAATAGCACTTTTAAACCCAGACAGCAAAACATTACCGATAAGTATTTGCTCTATATGTTGGTGTTAAGCTGCTTATGTCAGAAAAGTTGAGAGTATCGGTACCGACATATTCCGAACAAGACAGGTCTACTAATAATATTTTACAACTAAAAAAAGGCAGAAGGCTTTTTGGTACACGGACACAAATACTTTTCTTAGAATTCTTCGTGTTTAGCACCTGCTAAGCACTTCTAAGAAAAGTATTTGTGTCCGTCAACCTTTTCACGTCAAATGGTTTTCGATCAATATTTTGTCCATACTGAATAAAAACATGCTTTGTTCCTTTTTACCCGGAACATTTTATATATAACAGGCAGGAGAAAGACAGGTGACACGCAAACAGCCAGGATGATGATATTGGAGTTTAAAATGTAATTTATTCGACTTCATGTCACGCGGTTTTGAATAACTTTTTAAATATTTATAGGCGAACAAAGTGTATAAAAATGTTGGTACATTTTCGGCGAGTAAAGTTTATGTGTCGAGATTTTTTTTTGTAATCACATAGTATAATAACGAGCACTACTTTGTATACTATACTTACAAAACATCACCCTTGTTATCCCCGAAGGGTTAAGCAGAGATGTACGTAAAAATAAGCGTGACAGCACGGTTGGCGTAGTGACTGAGCCATTGACTGCTGCGCTGTGTGTCGTGGGTGAACCCTCATTCCCACACAGAACAAATATTTGCATGGCCTACAGGTCATTGTTACGTGTCTGGCTTTATGCGTAGTTTCATTGATTATATAAGAGACGCCCCCCAATACAGGAGATGCAGGTGTTGGGCATTGGGCAAGTTAACAAAAACGACCATAGACCCACTTATGGGCCGTTATATTTGAAGCCCATGTAAAAGGGGGTGACCCTACACGATAAAAACCGGCCAAGGGCATGTCGGACCACGCACAATGTAGGGTTCCGTAATTGCCCATCAAAATATATGAACTTACTAAACTGATTAACCACCCTGCCTACCTGCCTCCGAACGATGATTTTCATTGTTAAAATAAAACAAACTTACATAAATTGCAGTTTTGAGACCTGCGCTCCTATACATTATGTATAGGAGGATATTTCATAGAAGTACATTTAATAAGTTGGTCGACTATAACTCACAAACTTGTAAAGCTTACTTAGCTGTGATAGCTTTCCTTTTATTTTCGTTTTTTAAGCTACTGCCATGAATTTTTTCAAAAGCCCAAACACAACCCGTATAGGTTGAGACACTTGAGTCTAACAAACATTTGCTCTTTAAACCTTAATATTATATAAACGAATCCTTTACCTAATCGAAAAAGTGTTTAAGCAAACCCGCAATATTTTTTGAAGACTTATCCAACGACATCCCACACAATGAACTTCGCGAGAAAAAAAACATTCCCAATTTAATGTGTACTGGATAACCATAAAAATAATCTATATTTTACTTTAGCACTTTGTTGGCGTAACTCATTTGTATATTCATGCCAAATTACAGCTTTCTAGTACTAAGAGTCTCTGAGGTATAGTGCAGGCGGATGGACAGACAGACGGACATGGCGAAACTATAAGGGTTCCATATTGGCTTCGGAACTCTTATAGAGAAGAATTAATGCTGTAGAAGAAAAGTCAATCAGTCAACAAAAACTTATTAAATATAATATTATGCAGTGCTTTATTTATTCATATCATTTTTACATAAGTATAATATTTCCTATTTTCTTCCACATGACGTTTTCCGGTCGCGAATGGTGGAAACTGCTAAAAATGACGGAACAAATCAAATGTAAGATTTATAAATAATTCGGTATTTTCCTCGTAAGTCGTTCATTTTTTTTACGAATCTGTTATAGCTTGGTATGCTCATGTATTTCTTTTACTATTTATGAACACAGAAGATAACACAGGAAAATTAAATAATACCTACAATATTTGAGTACTACTTAATTCTTAAAAAAAAATCTGCCAACAGACCTTTTTGTGTGATAATGTTAGTATCGCCGTTCAAGTCTTTTAAAAGAACCTGAAAAAAGTTAGTAATTTGTGCCTAGTGATATTAATAATAACATTCCTAAATTATATTATTTTATTTTTTATTCGTACTCTTTAACGAACCTAGTAGTTATCGCTAAATATTATTTTATATATATAAATATTATTATTGTTCAATAATCTCATTGTAGTTCCAGCTTAAATTAAAGCCATTATGAAAATAACTAGTTTTGCCTAGCCTTTTGTGGTTGCGCCAAATCAAATGGTATCTTAACAAAGGGAAGAGCGGAATGAAAAATTGGCCAAAAACCCCCTCACGATATTAATGAATTTTATTCACAAACAAATAAATTTTGCCAAGGGAACCACAGCTCAGCACAAAATAAGGACTCCGAGGAATAATGTGGTGGAACCGGATGCCATTATTATTATTGGACTTTTATAATTATTTCCGTGTTCGACAAAAGACTTTTATGTTTTGGAATCTAAGTCGAGGTCACATTTTTACTAAGATAATTTTCTTTCTTATCACATTTAGTACAAAAAATATGCCACATCTTGGCATACAAAATAAAAAAGCAGCAAGAATATCAGTGTAATGAAATTGATAATTATTCTTAGTAGTAACTACATCGACATCGGCTTTAATTTCCATTAAACAAAAATAGAATAGAATAGTCTTCATTTTTTGTTTACGTGAAAAAACAAACATACGTGTCCATTATTTTTTGGAAATCTATCTGACGGACTAATTAGAAATTTTTGGTGAATTATGAAAAAGGGTATCCTATTGAACGCACTAAACCTTTCGATAGCACTCGGGGCGATGAAATTAAACGTAAAATAATGTTACATGCTCCTACTGTTAAAAATGAAAATTCTGTTTGCATACCTATAGAAAATTGTTAATTGTTTGTAAAAACATATACGCCTACCTTTTTAGATTTTGCGTTTGCTTTTTGTGGTGAAAATATTAGAACATCTTTACTGTAGTGATGACCAAAGAAAAGATAGATGGACTGTGTGAGAAATTATGAAGGAAATAAACGATAAAGTGATGATTGACAGACGTGGGCAGAATCAAAGAATAAAAAGTTGCACCGTTCCCAAATAACAGGTGATAACGATAACTCCTATCATCATAGTATTGTAGTCGGCTTCCAGTCTAACTGGATGCAGCTGAGTACCAGTATTTTACATGGAGCGACTGCCTATCTGACCTCCACAACCCAGTTAATACTGGATAATACGATACTCTTTGGTAAGACTGGTTGTCAGACTTTCAGGTCACTGACTACCTGTAACGACAGCCAAAAATCTATACAGAGTGTAGATCAACCCTTCACACATAAGTCAACTAAGCATTCTGTATATCAAACTAAGTACCCCTGCGCAAAAAAATTTGCTGGGTAACGACGTTTTTTTGGGGTCAAAAGTCTCATTTTACGGTAAAACTCAATGCACCCTTAAAACATTGTGCTAGTGGATGCTTTGAATAGTAAACGGGTCATGGAGGTAATTTAAGTTATTACCTGAAAAAGTAGTATTTACAAAAACAGCTGTGCAAAGTTTGGAACTTTGACCCCCAATATCTCCGTAACTAGGAGGTTCCCAGGTATGGTCTAGAACCAAACAAATTATCGCCGTGGTGGGAAGAACAAGTGCCCTTCGTTTGCGTTAAGGGTACTTATACACTCTTAATATGGCAGCCGGAACCAACAGCTTAACGTGCTTTCCGAGACACGGAGGAAACTCAGTATGTAATGGGCGGTCACCCATCCACAGACTAACCTAGGCCATCGCGGCTTAACCTAAAGATTGACCCGAGTGGCAGAAACCACGAGCTCCTCGTATCGTCGTAAAGTTGTTCACAATTAATATATTACTGCTTTACCAAAATACCGTTGTGTACGTTAATAGTTTAATATTGTTCCAAAGCTAAGTCCTAAATGCCAATACCTGTGTTTAATATCACACTAATATTATAAAGGCGAAAGTTTGTGAGTGTGTGAGTATGTATGTTAGTTACTTCTTCACGTAAAAACTACCGAACGGATTTGGATAAAACGTGATACACAGATAGTTTATAACCTGGATTAACATATAGGATAGTTTTTATCCCGATTTTATCTTCCCGTGGGATAATTTTCGAGTTGTAGCGAGTGAAGCCGCTGGCAACACCTAGTAAGTAAATAAATAAAATATTTGCCGGTATCTGATGTCTGCAGTATGTAATGGTATCCTTTGAAGAGGGTCTCTGATTGAAATGACACAAGCTTAAATGTAGACGTAGGTATTTGTTTCGAGAAAAATATGTGGACTAAATTCAACACAATCATTCGGTGCTTAAGCCAAACAGTTTTTTTGAGTGATTCTAAAGAACTTTTACTTGATCAGCATTGTTTTTACATGCGAGTACTTACTTACTTTACTTACGAGTATAACTAACTGTTGCCTGCGACTTTCGTATGCGTGAAATTATTGTAAAAATATTACTGCCCTTTTAGAATCCAATTTTAATTTTTAATTTGTTTTTGAACTCTGTTCTTTTTTCTAATATAAAAGTAGTCTTAGTTACTCCTAACAACATCAGAATAGCCGGAACAAATAGACCAAACCGTGTTTTTGTTAAAAATAAGGACTTGTTGGATGCTGTAACAGCAGAGGAAGGTCAAAAACACGATGGATGGACTGTGTGAAGGATGATTTTAGGAAGCAGGAAACTGCTGAGATGGCGAGTACCAGAGAAGTATGGATGACGAAAACACGCTGAGACGACCCCAAATAATTTAAAATTTGAATTATGAAAACATTCTACATTTACTCGTTTTACTGGGCATCTTGAACACAATCAATTAATTCCAGATTCAAGAATCACTCGTTTCCAATCTCCCAGACAAAAGAAAAAGCAAAACTAAAGGCAAGATACCTTTCACAAGTAGAAGCTCAGACAGCGAAAAAATACGATTCCCTTAACTTTGTTAAGTTTCATTCGTCTGTTAGAAGTTCCACGAAGTAATACACAGTCGGCTTGTTTCCTTTTAGTCCTAAAAAACATTGTCCTTTTCATATTTTAGGAAAACTTTTAGTAAATTCAAGCTTACACACGTATGTTTTCTGTGATTTTCGGATTTACTGGTATTGAAAACGTGGTCACAGAAATAGCCTTTTTATCGTATTATTAACGGTGCCTTGTGGAAACAACCAGTTGGTTTTGACTCACATAGGTTTCTGACAGCCTTTAAGGGCAGTTACAAGCTTGACAGCCTTTACCGCCGTTTTTGGTAAAAGGTATTACTAGCGTTGAAAATGCCGGAAAAAATACAAATTCTCGTTTTTTCTCGTAGTTTTCGAATGTTACAGTGACAAATTCACAGTACGAATCTTTCGGAAAAATACGGGAATCTTTCGAGTGTTGCATTGAAATATTCACTTTTATGAATCTTACGGAAAGAAACGCGAGTCTTTCGAATATTTCGCTTCTTTTCCTTTGAAAAATGGAAAAAAAAGTTTTATTGAAATTCGGTTCGTCTCAGTCGGTAGGTTCGATAGGATCTGAGAAGCCCATTCCTAGGATGCACCGTTTCCGAATTATGGACGTTCAAAATGTTTGTAAAAAAAAATGATTTTGAAATATCTCGAAAACGGAGCGTTCTAGGCAAAAAAATACCAAATTTCACCCCGTGTGTTAGCATCGTGATATTTGAGTGACATTCACATGACACTAATAGAAAAAGAAAAATAAATAAATAATAACAATAATATTTGATAAATTTTAGTCCAACCCAAGCCTACAACCCACCTACCTACCACTCACCTACTTATATTGTGTAGATTTGAAACATAAAAGATTCGCGTTTCTTTCGAATCTTTCCGTTTAATTCCGTATTATTTAAAAAAAAAAACCTGAAATTTATACTGGCCAACATTCTTAAAGCTTTCGAAAGTTACGTTTAAAAATACGTTGGAAAAAAACGGGAATCTTTCAACCTCTAGGTGTTACCCGATGATAGTGAGTCGGTTGACTTCTTATAAAACACTGTTGTTCAACTAAGTCTATTTAAACTAGCTACTAGACAGTCGATAAAAATGACTGGTGTCTAATACATAAACTACTTTTTTGAGTAGCGACAATCTTTTTATAAATTGGCTCTAAATGATTTAACACGGATTTATCATTAAAAGAAACTAACAATCTAAGTAACTATAAACTACTGAATATTAGTCGAATATTTGGTGGGTCTATTTGTTGTATTTTAATTCTATTAAGACGTCCAGCAAGGAATACGTCAAGTTGCTGGTAACCCTGTGTACAATTGTAACTTACGGTATAATAAATATTTAATTTACGTAAATTTTGGTCAAGCCGAGTAGAACAATACTACCTTAATTTACTAATTCATTTAATTATATAAGTAAAAGGAAACAGTCTAACAGACAAACTCAAGAGGTAATGACTTCGCCACCCTCCTCTCTATTTACACAAACCTTTCCTACCAAGTATCTGCAAATGAATCTTCATTTTAGAACTCCTTGACCTTTCATCTTCATTAGCTAAATATTTACAAACAATCTTCATTAGGGCTTTAAAATTCTCACTTTTAATTTATTTGAGGAACATTTCAAGAGGCAACGGCAGTAGCAACACCGTTTATATGATAACTAGACCGCAGAACCACTGACTACTGAATTTCTATAAAAATGCTCGCCTTTCTTATTTATGTTTCAGTTTCATGTGCGTATTGTCTAATTATCACTTGCTGCGGCGAAGTTAAACATCGTGAGGAAACCAACATGCTTGAGAGCAATTTTTCGACGGCGTGTAAAGCCAAGTCAGAGGTTTATGGACGTCATATAAACTCTGACACCAGGTCGTAACCACACGGTAAAGAAGAAGAGAAAGAAGAAGATAATAATGCTTAATGCGTGGTTAAATTTATTATGTTTTAAGGTTTAGGTACTGTTAATTATGTTTTTTAGGTTATTATTCTATTTTATCAAGTTGTATTGTCCTGTGCGAGATCAATAAATACATTTTCTTTTCTTTTTTTTCTTTCTTTCTTTTATTTTTTGCTTTCTTTTCTATCTTTTCTTTCTTTTCTTATTTTATCTTTTCTTTATTTACATTCTTTTCTTTCGGTGCAATACGTAATAATGTGCTATGAGCTTTATTGTGTCGAGATTAAACTTCCATGTAATGTTATTCTAGTGTGGTGCTTTCGCTAACTTCTATAAATTCTTCGCAGTTGAGAAGTGCTCAAGCGAATTGAACTAACCGGGAATGTTTTATCGCCGTTTATTTTCTAGTTGGGTAGGTTTAACGTTTTAGAAGTGTAACTGTATTTTGTTAGTACCAAGTGCTTAGGCAACTTACAATAGATCGTCGTGTTTGGTCTGAAAGAACTACTATTTGATTTTACTTCTTAATCTGCCTTGTGATAATATCATTGCTACGATACCACCTTATAAGAGGGAGTGAGACTGACCAGTTATTATTGTAACTTAATGTGTTCCAAATCGGTCCTTTTGTTTTTTTTTTGACGGGTGGAAAATCATCGAATAACCCCTTCCGCTCTTGGGCAGAGCAAAAGGGAGTGTCAGACTTCTACTGACTAAAAACCACCCATGTTCCTTCTTCGCCCTCTATGTCGAGGCCGCGATAACTTGTGTACAACCCGCGGCCCCGACGGGCGTCGGCCCTTTCGGGCCCCTTCCATGTTGCTGACATCTCTTAGAGGCGCGCGTGGAACACGAACGCGCCGTCGACACGGCCTGTTTTCGTCGTAAGACGGACGGACGGCGAGTTAGCCCATCACTTACCGTCCAAATCGGTCCGCAGTCCTTGTTTTGAGATGAACTTTTTGTGTTTAAAAACTTTTGTTTTTGATTATGTACCCGATAACTTTTACAGCATAAATTATAACGTTTTTTTACCCTAATCAGCAAGCATTCACCGTTTGATCGAGCTATTTATCGTCGATAGTGGATATTCATTTATGGAAGTTTATTATTCGTAGTTGACAGGTTCAAAATAGGAAAATATTACTCAGCAATGAAATATAAAACCGGTTCATTCCGCTATTAACGTGTTCAGTATTGAGAGGCTGGATATCAATCATAATAATTATGAGTATCAATCCCAATTAGCATTCATTAAAGGCTCATTGCCATCAATTAAACTTATATACAAACTTCATACACAAACTCACACCTTTTTGTAAAAAATACAGAATGCCAAATTCTATGATCCTCATATTTATTATATTATACCTTCATTTTACTACCTTAATTTTCTGATTGTACAAGTACGTCTGTTGTAACGTCGTCATGCTTAACGACTGAACAGATGTCAATAAAATTTGACACACAACCAAACTATGACCTTGTTTTTGACATAATTTATATGATTTTATCCCGATAACAAGTTCGCGTTGAATAATTTCCGATCTCGGCTAGAGCGAAGCTGCAGGCAAATTACTTTTAAACACAACTTAGCTGTATAATGGTGTGTTCTGAGGTGCTAGCGAAAATTGCGCTAACTTTAATTTCCTCCGTTCTTCACAAGTGTTCAAGTGAAGTGAATTGAACCAACTGCAGATTCTTTATCGAAGGTGGAAAGTTAGATTTTATTTTTTGGTTCAAAAGATTAAAACTTGTGGTTGGAAAAAGGAAGTCCTTCCACGTTATTGGCTGTAGTTTAGATGGTTTAAATTTTGAACTGCTTTTGGGGTTAAACCTGGTCAGACTCTAAAGTGATTGCATTTTGTTACGATGACTTGAAGTTTCAATGTCTCTGAAAAACTAGATTTGAATGAATTAAGTTAGGTGAACAAAACATTTTTAATAAATGACCAATAATGGCGTTAATTTAAGTCCACTTGTTCAACTTGACACTAAAACTGAAGTTTTAGTACACCGGTCGGTCTCTGTTATCTTTGCATTTATTTAGTGATTTGTGATGTAGGCAGAAAACCGACCGACCGGACTTTGCAGCAGCGATAGAAAAACGAAAGTGGAAGTGGTGTATAAGTTCCATAAAGAAAAAAGTGCTGAAGACCACAGAAGGGATGAGGAAAAGGGTAAGACAACCAACTAGGTCGTGAGACGATCTGATTTAAGTGTCCAAAAGAAACTGCATAGCCATGACAAACTACTTGAACTGAAAACCTGAGTTTTCTTCTAAATATCTATTGGATGACCATAAGTTGAAGGAGATCAAAAAGGTGCAAAAAGGTTTTACTGACTATTGGTATTTTATTTCAAATTTTGTTCCGAAGATATGAAAATCAAGAGTTCTCAAAACCGTGAAAATTAATATATCCTTAACAAATTCTCTTCCACTCACAATAAATAAACAACTCAAAACTTTGTTTTCTTTTATTCAAAACAGGCTGAAATTTGAACAATAAAAGGAAAATTACCTCGAAACTAAGTTCGGATCCCTTTGTTACTTCAAAACGTTTTACAAGCCTACCGAATAAATATTTTACTTGGAGGCAAAAGAAAATCTGTTGAGTGAGAGTCCCGATTGACAGACTACTAAGCTTTGTGAAGTACGCTGACGCGGTATTGTTTTAAAATAACGTTAAATCGATCGTTTCACTATAGAACCCCGGGGGGTCGTGTTTGTGTAAAAGTGAGATTGGCAACTTTTTGGAAGCCTTTGAATAATTTGACGGTACTCTGCCTACGGTTTTCCGATGTTTGGTTCGAAATAAAAGTAGATAGGCCGTCAGTTATCTACTCGTAATTGATTCATGATGAATGGGTCTGCCCATAAAATGACATGTGCAAAAAACTTTTTAACAAAAAATAAAACCGACTTCGACAATAGTTTATTTTTCACTTTTTTGTTTAATTTTTTTGTCGAAGTCGGTTTTTTTTTTTTTTTTAATGTTTGTATTTTTTACTTTTTAGTAATTATCATGTGCTTACCCCTTCACAACTTACTTATGAACTCAATCAATCAATCAATCAACTAAATGGTGTAAACAATAGACAGACATGGGATTTCAACAATCCCAATCCATTTGCTATCATTTAGACATCAATATGACCTCGCAAAGTTTTGTATTTATTTGTAGAATAACAAAACATCACGCCTGTAATCCCCGACGTTTGCGAGGTCGTATTGATGTCGGTTACATAAGAACCATTCTACCATCAGATCAGCTTGTTAGAGAGAAAATACCAAAATCGCTGTACATTTTTCTGAGTTCTCTCGATTTCGCCAAGGTTTCTTCATCTGATTCCAACTTGGTGACTATGAGACCAATAGAAAAGCATACTTAGGCTTTCGAATAAAAGAAGAATTTTCCAAATCGGTTCGTAAACGACGGAGACGAAAAGATCGTTAATATAGAAAATGATTTTTTTTTTTAGTTTTGTTGATTTTTCAAAATCCGCTTGTTCGATTTTCATCAAAAATATGGGACCATTTGAGACATAAACTCTTTCCAACAATAAAAGAATTTTTCAAATCGGTTAGCAAACGACGGAGTTATGCCCGAACAAACATAAAAAAAAATATAATTATATATAAACATCCGAATTGAGAACCTCCTTCTTTTTTTAGAAGTCGGTTAAAAAGTGTTGTAACATTCTGATATTGACGACAGAATGACGTCACAAGTTTGTTAACTCAATGACGAACTAATTATTGTTTATTAGTTCATAAACTGACATGGTCGAGATTGTCATTGACATTGAAAACGGGCTATTTATCATGTTTTGTTGTGAGTTTCCGATATTTTGGCGCTGTTGCAAGCACGATGATCAAACAATATTATAATTTAATATTTTGACGGCACGGTTGGAATGGCTGTCCGATTGGACTGCTGTGCTGGGTGTCGCGGGTTCGATCCCCGCACGGAACAAATATTTGTATGACCTACATATATAGTTGTCTGGGTGTTTGTGTATGTGACTTTAAATGTTTGTAAACGCACCCACGATACAGGAGAAAGACTTAGTATGGGGCAAAGTTTAAAAAAAAATCTGTGCCCGAAAAAGTTTAATTTACATCTACACTAATAGATATTATAAAGAGGAAAGTATTGTATTTTTCTGTCTGTAATGAATAAACTCATAAACTATTGCGCCGATTTCAAAAATTCTTTCATCATAAGAAAGGTACATATTGCAGCGTGCCAGTCTTTTGGGTACTTCACTTGTACTTTTATTATCCTACGGGAAGATAAAATCGGGATAAAAACTATCCTATGTGTGTATCCTGTGTTATAAACCTGTGTAACAAATTTTATCGAAATCCGTTTAGTAGTTTTTGCGTGAAGAAGTAACAAACATGCACACAAGCTTTCGCCTTTATAATATTAAACATTATTTAGTGTGATGTGATTTATTTTGGGAGAAAAAAAAAATGTGTGAGTAAAAACAAAATATAGGTAACTATGTAAAGAACTTCCCCAAAGTTCTTACCCTTACCATAGCAAAAAACTTACAAGTGTTTTTGTTATAGGCACTAGCTGCGGCCATGACTTTGCTTACGTGACTGACGATCTATGAGCCATTAGAGTGTGAAGACATGGTATATTCGCAATAAACCATACTGGAACCTACAGAAATATAAATATTATTATACAGTTTTGTTCATACAGCAGGTTACAGCCGCTGAAATTTAAGCCAGACGAGACTGTTAACTGAAACAAACTATTGGCAATTTCACAAATTCTGCTTTCATCTACATAAATATTATACTTGGTTGGAACAAAACATAAACTATTTCCAACAATTTAGTTTCCGATTCAATAGGTTGTTTCACGAGTACTGACTTCTAAATATTTGATACCGGGGTATTCCGGGGTAACCTGAATATGTCAACTAGTCACTTTGATGTAGAGCATAGAGTTAAATGCCTTTGACTTTGTTGAACTAAGGCTGACAAAGTTAATTTAAGGGAATGCTCCAGATTACCTAGTAAAAAATATTATTTTTATTATTTTTTGCAATTTATTTGTTGAATATTGGTCAAAGCATGTATGGTTCTCAATCGTATACAATATGCGTTAATAGAATTAGAGTCAACGATTACATCTAAGTACAACTTTTTTTCATTACACTGCCTTGAAAACAGGTTCCTATTGCACTACGATTAGGGTTAACATATAACTAAACTATGCCTGCTTTAAATTCCAAAATGGTTTAATTCCTTTCGGCAGTAAATATATTATATTTACGGAAAAAAAATGATTTCAATTCATAAGGTCTAAATCGTAGCTGTAATATATTAAAATATTACTAAAAGATGATAAAAAATGGAAGGTGTTAAATCTCGCAATAACAGTTATGTTCGTTTCAAATAAGATCAACTATACTTAAAAATTTAAATAACTCACCTCTTCTAAATTGATTGTGGTTCCTGATCACGCGCTCAGCATTCTTGCGCGCGATGTAGAACCATTCCGATGTGTTGCTCAGATATTTGTACTCAACCGCCAAATCCTTCGCCAGTATCGGCCCCTCGGGCAACCGGTACGCGAACGGGCAGAACAACTGGTAATCTTTATACTGTAGCTGATCGTAGCAGTTTCCAGCTGCGAAGATATCGTCATCAAATTCTACCATGGAAAAGACACTAGCGTGGAGTAAATATTCGTTGTGCATAACCGAAGGACCTGCATACTTCCACAGCCTTGTCAACATATTCGCTCTATTTACAGCCACATCTGCTTCTATCCTAAATCTCTCTTGTGCGTATCTGTCTACCACACCTTCTCCCAAGTTCAAATGAGTACCAGCTGTACAATTCTCACCGAGCAGGTGTTGGGTTTCTATCAATCTTAGGAACTTTGTCACAACGTCTTCGTGCACAGGCCTCGAAATTGTCACATTCTCAGCTGTACTATTCAAGTCTCTTATCTCAGAGTTTTCATCTAAATTATTTTTTGTATCATTAGTATCGTAACTATGTTCTACGTTAATGAAATGATCGACTAATGATACGTCGTCTGTGGTGACGTCGTGTTTGGCAACGGATGTGTTGCCGAAGAGTTTCTGGAAGTTGTAAGGATCTTTAGGACCGTCATCGTCGTCAGGTGCCGCATAAGGTCTTAAAGCTGCTATCACAGGGTCTTCACCGGATTTGTCGATACTTTCTGTAACAAGAGAAAATAAAATATTAGTTTTGAAAGAAGCTTTTTTAAGATCAGTGATACTAATAATATATTGCAAAGTATGGACATGGATCTGGGCGCCGGGCACTCACTAATAATGTGCTGAAGTATGTACCAATGTCCGGTCTCAGCATCCAGTCCAGAGTAATTATATCCCAAACAGTTTAACTGATCCTTTAATAATAGAATAAGGAAAATTCTAAAAGGGCCAGTTACGAGTATTGCGCTAATTGAACAACTTTACCAATATCATTTGCACTGCTATTATTAAAACACTCCACAATTTGCAGAACTGCGCAATTAAATGTGTCAGCTTTCTACGGTTACGCAAACTATCGTCCCCATTAAAAGTTTCAATACTGTATACGGGAAACCATTAAAGCACTTTATATAAATTTGTATTTATTTCATTAAGGGTGGAAATATAATAATCGCTTGAGTCCAATTCGTTTTAACTGGCTCTTACAGTTCTGGCAAAATAACGAGCTGTGAAATGTGCAACATTCTGCTGTGATTTTGTATCAGTGTTAAAATATTATTTTATCTATTTCTCCGTGTGTATGTTGGGCATGGATTCCATATTTTTGTCATATGGATGAGACGAGAAATATTATTATATGGATTCAAGTACTCTAAGGATAGCACAAAAAATGAAATTAGAAGCTACTAAACTCAATTCAGATTGGGCAATCAATAGGTTGAGAAAATAAACTATATTTCTTATTAACTTGTTTTCTCACTATGAGTGCATAGTTCACTATGATTTTTGACGTGAACTAAATGGTGTAATAGGTACTCTATCTGTCTATTAAGCCTTCAATATTCTATATCAAACAATGTAACCACAAACAAACTCTTTTCATACCCCAGAGCCGATCAAAGACCTACCTAATTTTACTGAACTCACAAAGTTTATCCAAATAAACACTTGGCTCACAAGTATTCAATTTCCTTGGATCCACGTTGTATACATAAATAGTTATATACATAAACAGGAAATCAAATGCTGCAAGTAAAATGGGACTTCTAACCGGGGCGCGATCGTACGCATGCATAAGCTAGTAGGGAAGCTAGCTGTGGCTTTTAAGGCCTCCGTCTCATCGTCAGCGAAGAGCGATGAGCTGTCTACTAACTAATTCCTCGTTCTAGCAACAAATTTACAAAGTATTGTAGGTCTCATGCCCGTTAAAGATATAGATATATTGATAACTTGCTGTTGCCAGCGGCTTCACCCGCTAAAACCCACGGGAATATAAAATCTCACAAACTTTCGCCTTTATAATATTAGTGTGATTGTTTGGTGCCTTATCTCTCTGTCACTGGCTTCTGTACTCTTTACTCGTAACGAAAAGAGTTGGTTATTCGCTTCATCATCATTTGACGATTTCCCTAACTGTCGGCTTTCAGTCTAATTCATCATCATCATTACTGTCGACAGACGTCTACTGTTGGACATATGCTTCTCCCGTGTGTCGCCATATTGACTGGTCCCGTATGTCTCACATTCAGCAAATCCCCTCAACGTCTGTCTGGTCTAACTGAATTCTACTATTTAACATAGCGCATCTGTTTTTCTGACCTCTACAACCCAGTGACTGGGTTACGTGAAATCACTTCGTAAGACTGATTGCCACAGTTCTGGGCCTACAACACTGTGGGCGAGAACTCGTTGAAATACATAACTAGATGCTAAGTCTACCCGCTTGCAGCTGACGATCGCTGGCGCTCGCTGGCGGTAGGACCAGTGCCTAAGGAACCAATCTTTTATGGGCTGACGTTTGGCTGCATACGATTTGTGTAGTGGCTTAGTTGAGACCGCGTTTATATTTATAGTGACTTGGCTGGAGACAGGATCTGAATTTCATACCACTTTGGATGGAATTCAGTGAAAGGATACCACAAAGATAATATGGGTTTTTTTCCAATTAGATTTGGACATTGCTCCTCAAAATGTGTAAACAACATCAATCTGTTGCCCTTATCCCGATTTATTTGTGGTTGGCGCAGTTTTCCTATTCCATCATCACAATTTGACTAGAATCAGCCACTTAGGTGTATATGCCTGCCATATATCTCTATTAATCGTAATCTCATTGGTTTGCCTTACTTGCCTCATATAAGCTTTCTGAAAAAATAATTTATGGTTTCCTTGGTATTTCCTAACTCTTATAGCAAATTCCTGAAAAGTGGCTCAATTAATTCAATAATAATTAAGAAAAAGTACGATAAAATAAATAGAAAACTCCAGTCAGTGTTCGTACCCAAGCTTATTACATTTTGATCTTTAAATGTCTATTTTGCGTTTTTATGATGTTATTGATTCAACTGCTCGGAAAGTGCAAGGAATACTGAAACTGACTGTTATAAGGCCTGTGCGACTCTAATAGGAAGCCTTTATTTTGTATATTTTTGAGGCCCCAGCGACCTTCAACGTTATTGAATTTTTGGAGCTCAATTTCGAAATAATTGGAAAATTATGCTGATGGTTAGTGTAGTAAAGTAGTACCTATCCTTTGAAAGGAGCAATGTAATAAGACTTTGAAAAGTAGTTTTTTTTATTCACTATCGTGTGAAAGTACATATATTTGCCAAAGTAATGGATAATTTTATTTATTTATTTATTTAAACTTTATGCACAATAGTGATACATAGGCGGACTTAATGCCACAAGGCATTCTCTACCAGTCAACCTTAGGGTAAACAAGACAACATTGTGGTAGGCTACAAACTAACTAGAAAAAAATAATTAAATATTAATTAATTTAATTAAAAATTTTAAAACGTATAATAAATGCTGTGGAAATGCGTTCTTTGCGAAGCATGTGTGGTGTAACTCTGAATGATAAATTGAGAAGTGAGGTTATGTGAGAACTTTGAGGTTAAAAGAAGATGGAGTGAAAAAAATTGAAAAGAATATGCTAAGGTGGTTCGGTTATGTGGAGAGGATGAATGAAAGTCGATTAACAAAAGGTATTTACTAGACAGATGTGAGTGGCACAACGCCGGGAGGCGACGCCCTAAAGATATACACTGATCTTATTGCTGCCGTTCTTCAGAAAGGACAGGTGCGTAGTACTAGTAACCGGCGTGTATGACCTGATGTATCAATGTGGACGAGGCAATAGGAGTATGTAAGGATCGTAGCAGGTGGCGTTCTGTGATTTCTGCCTACCCCCACGGGAAAAGGGCGTGAGTTTATGATGTGTAACAATTTTGGTGAACAATAAAGAATATTCTATTATTATTAATCTATCTATATTAGGTAATAAAAGAACAACTTATTGCTTTAACTATAGTAAAGAGTGCCCGTTTCAGGCTAAACTCAGAGCAGTTGATTAGGGTAACGTAAACGCGATCGTTTTCGTAGCATCCCCGCGTAGCGCTCCGGCGTACCAGCGTAGCACGTGAAACTCTTGGACTCATGTGCTACACACCAACGCTACGACCAAGCTTTTTATGTTTTACGTACTTCATTTTACCATTTTGTGTAGAGGTAATGATACGCCTCAAATACTCAAATACGCCTCTAATAAAAGGCGCGTCGTTCAGAAAAAACGTAAAACATTTTACATATCTCTTGCTCTGTAAGTACACCCTTACACCCCTGAATGCCGGGGTGTATGACTATCATTACAGCATAGGTTTTGGAATTTGAAAAAAGAACTGTCATACTCATACTGCACGAAGAATATTTTTAAAAAGTTATTTTTTTTTTTCTCGGTATCGATTAATTACTCGAATCGGAATCTAGACAATTTATTTTATAAAGATTTTATTTTAAATATGGAACTATTTGTTTCCACATCGTATGTTAGATGGAATCGATTTAAAAATCAAAATTACTTCTAAAATAACAGAAAATATAAACTTAAAATCACCACGTCAAAGCACATCATCTGAGCCATTTTTTAATGAAGAAAATAGTACCAGTCAACTGCCGCCATTTACGATGCAAGAACCTCAAGTCACTCAAACTCAAGTCTTATCATCACAAACTCATATTCAAACTATAAATATACCTAAAAAGAACGTGACCATATCTCTTACAAATTGTAATAATTTTACTATTAATTTTAATTAAATACACATTTTTTTCTTCTTAATAAATGTTCATTGAAACCTGCTGTCTTGTTGTTTACTTACCTCACAATCGATATGTAAAGCAGAGTATTTATCTCGGGCGTAAGCATCAATTGCATACTCGGGTTAATTAGCGCCTTCGCTTCGCTCAGGCGCCAAAAACCTCGTATGCAATTGATGTCATACAGCCCTTGGTTAATAATCTACTATTAAAAATATCATCATCATCTGACAAGCATTTTCCCAACTATGTTAAGTGCGGCTTAACCTCAAGACCGAACCGAACGGCTGGCTAAAGATTGTTTAGAAACTAGTTCCTCCGTCTTAATTTTTTTTTCTCTTTTTATTAAAAATATTATATCTACAACAAAAAATATTATATGTGCCTTCTCGTTATGAGCTGGATTTAAATATACGTAAAAAAAATATTATAGAGGTCAGTCGTAGTCGCATGCCACCTTGCTAACGGCAACAGCAGCTGACGTTTATTGATACAGATCAATGAAAACGCCATAATCCTGAGCATCAGGTATCAGTGGCATGCGACTACGACGGTACTCTATAATAATTTTACTTATATTTAAATTTAAATATACAAATTCTGTATATGAATATCAGACAAGAATTATTTTCTTGTTTTCTACATTTAAGACCGCGGTTTGTAGTCGGGTTTTAGTTTTTATATTTATTTTTTTTACACTGAAGAGGACATGCTCTATAATGGGTAAATTAATATATATTTTATTGAAAACAATGATGGTTGCGGAAAACAATTGTTCTAATGTATCCTAAAAAGGTCAATTCACGTATATTCACGCCTTAATAAACACAACCCATAATAACAGAGTCATTTCAGTAGTCTAAATCTTTTTTTTTTTGTTACGTCTATTATTATTTTTTTGTTTTGTTCCTATTTTATTATTTCACTGTTGCGAATTTTATCTGATAATTTTGTTCCCAGCATGCTCTTTTCCATTTGTCTTTGACATATAGCCATTCTTTCTTTATCCTCTTTACTAATTGACCACGTCTGACTGGCGCTGGGCAGGACATGTCTGCAGAATAAATTATAATAGATGGACAAAACGTTTAACGGAGTGGATACCAAGGGATAGGAAAAGGAGAAAGGGGAGACCTGCTAAAAGATGGAGAGACGTCTTCAGCCACAGATGTGGCAATCATTGGATGCAAAAGGCACGGGAAAGGGATGCTTGGAAAGGTTCACTGCTACACTGACAGTTATTATGCCTTGTGAGTGGGACTGTAGCTTAGTTTATGAGCTTATTAAAATTTAGTATTTGTTCGACTATTCAAAAGAGCCTGTAATTGGCCTACTTGAAATAAATGAGATTGATTGATTGATTTGATTTGATTTGATGTTCAGGAGAGGCCGCAGAGGCGACTACTACTAGCAAATACAAATTATTATTTTATTTTATTTTTATGTTACAAACACATTTAGATGGATAAATATAGATCGACATTAGTTAGTACACAGATAGTTATGTAGACATATACTCGTAGATAGTCATATTATAGATTTATATAGATAAGTAAACACATTTGTGTATACACATACAGAAAGAAAGATTTGTATAAGTTGTTTTGTTTAATAGAAAGAGATTGTTAATGTAAGTAGTAAGTTAATAAAGGCTATTTTTATTTTTATTTATTTTATTTTATTTATAATAACAGATATCCTAATCCTATCTTTAGGTATGAAGATATAAATGACTGAACCAAGCTCCAATTACTAACTCATCATGACAGCTTCAGGCAACCAAACTCAATTTATGAGGTCAGAAGTTACCGCAGGAGTTTCAGACACGTCTGATAAGGGACGTCATTACGACATCGTCGTTCAGGTAGTGTAGACAAGGGTAGTGAAAGTTAAACATAATATTGTGAAGACCGGAGGTAGGTACGTTTTGGTAAGGGGCAGTTAACTTTGCTCTACGTTCTATTTAGTACGGTACTCCGCTCGTGTGTGGTTATAAACCAGTTTAAAATGGCCCCTTGCTGTATTTAAATTGAGTTATACTGACATTAGACCATTAAAGCCGTAAAGTAACTATCATCATCATCATATCAACCCAAGATCACCCACTGCTGGGTATGAGCCTCACATTTTTAACCGACTTCCCAAAAAAGGAGGAGGTTTGTAAGTTTTTTTCTATAACACTTCTCAGTTCTGTGCGTCTCTGTGAGGTTTAGGAAGGTCGCGGGTTGTACACTAGTTATCGCGGCCTCGACATAGAGGGCTAAGAAGGAACATGGGTGGTTTTTAGTCAGTAGAAGTCTGACACTCCCTTTCGCTCTGCCCAAGAGCGGGAGGGATTATTTGATGATTTTCCACACGCCAAAAAAAAAAAAGGTTTAGGAAGGCCCTGGTTTCTTTGGCCAAACTTTAATCACCACTCGATCAAAGCTTTGTTTTATCAGCCATCTCCGCGTCTAGCCACATATCCTGCCAAGGTCCACTTGAGGCGAACCGCCTGTCTCCTGTCGCCAAAAACTTTCATCTTATTGTGACTTTCGGTGCTACGCACCCGATCTAAGATGATTATACTGAGCATGACTCGCCCCATGGCCCTTTAAGTATTTAAGTAATACCACATAATTTTCTTAGTGCTACAAATCAGACCTATATAAGTGAATGTGTACCGCTATACATTTTAGTCATACCTGAAATCATCATTAATATATCATAGTTAAACGTTTTATATATTATGGCACAAGCTAATATCCTCGACTTCGCTCGGGTGGTTGTCGGTCAAATTATATACTAAAAACTTCCTCACGAAGCACTCTATACATTAATGAAAACAACATGACATTCGGTGCAGTAGTTTTCGAGTTTATCGCGAACAGACAGACAGACGCAGCGGCGGACTTTGTTTTATAATATGTAAGTGATAGACACTGTCACGAAAACGAGACTTAATCGGATTTAGTAAACTTCATTGAGATAAATAACCTAACAATCTCCCTAACAAACAATAAAGTAACATCCTTTCCGTACCCCATTTAAGCATGATTTATTTGGCATTAACAAAAGTTGGCAAGTCAATACACTGAAATCCTTTCCAAACGCTCCTTCAAGGACACCCCACAAGGGCATTCCTATGCTAAGATCACAAGAATAGCCAATCGTTAGGGGTTTTTATCAAGAAATAGGGTATACAGATAGAGGGTATTTCACCCATCGTACACTATCTGAATACCCTATTTCTTGGTAAGGGGAAAGTGAGGGGTAATTTTATTAGACTGCGTTGACGTTAGTGCTTGATTATTTTGTTTACATAGACAAAAATGGATCGCCGAAATGTATGTACGTGCATAACTTCTGAACTGCACCAAATTTGATGATTCTTTTTTTTTGCGTTTGTAAATTTTAGAACAAAATTTGTAAAAAAAAAATAAAGGTTTTTCTTTTAATAAAATCAGATTTAATAAAACCTCACAATAAAGAAAAGTGAGTGTTCAGTTGTTCAGCCAATGAATGACATATTCAAACAGACCATACGTCTTAACATAATGTCAATCATATACAATTATTGTTTATTTCCCAAGAGAAAAACGGTTTTTCAAATGAATGACGTTTGCGTATAATATAAAAATGAACTGCTGTTCGTTAGTCGCGCTAAAAATCAAGAACGGCTGGAACGATTTGGCTAATTTTGGTTTTGAAATATTTGTGGAAGACCAGAAGCAGTAGTATGTAGGTAGGTAGGTGATAGGTGATAGGCGATAGGTGGTAGGTAGGTTGGATAGATAGGTAGGTAGTTGATAATTAGGTAGGTCAGCAAGTAGTAGGTAGGAAAAGGGCATTGCAAAGCAGCAGCCGGGTTCAGCTAGTATCAATTTTTAAATAAATAAAAAAACCGCTACATAAAGCAATACAATAAATAAATATCGCGTAATTCAATATGTAAACAACAAAGACCAAATAAATCTGGAACATCGTAAATATTCAATTTAATAACGCAACATTCATCCATATACAATTAATATTCACTTGTGGCAAAGATTGTATTATACTTAATGAGATCACTGATGGCATCCGATACCTCGATTTTAATTTAATCGTGGTCGACACGTTAATTAATGTATGAATAATAAAATTTAAAGATGAACCGATATGTTGTTAACTATTCGTTAAATATTTTCCGGCTACGTGTAACGACCAGAGATGGTTTACAAATGACTGTTGGAGTCAAACGTTGTGCTTTCTGGGGTATTAAGGGTAATGGATGTACACCAATGTACCGTCACCTACCATAGAACCGTGTTTGATTTTGATTTTGATTTTTTTGATTTTGTGACTGTTACAACTAAGGTACAAGCAAGGCTATCGACTAAAGTAAGTTTAACATCATCACCTCATCTACGAAAGATTGCTCATAGATTTACAGTTAGCGATCAGCAGCGGTGGCCCAGTGGTGGCGGCCCCGCCTTGCGAACAGTATGTCGTGGGTTTGAACCCAGGCAGGCACATTACTTTGTGTAATTTATTTCATCACCGCTGCTTTCAAACCGGTGAAGGAAAACATCGTGAGGAAATCGGCATGTCTTACAATCAAAAAATTCGAAAACATGTGACATCTACCAATCCGCACTGGGCCTCCCTCCCTCTCCTAGAGCCTCCCTCTCCTAGAGCCTCCCTCTCCTAGAGAGGAGGCCTGATTCCTTGCAGTGGGAACAATGTAGACTGATGATGATCTACACACATCTCCAATATACACGGAACAACCAAACCATTTAAAGCACTCACAATATCACTCACAAACAACCATTATTTCCCCACCCCTCCACGATCACGAAAACAAAAGAATGCTTTATTTATTCCCCTCCATTTCCCAAAGAAACGAATAAACGATAGTTAATGCAATATTTATTGTACACGGTTTTATTGGCCCGTTTCGTTTGCTGACGACGTTCAAGTAATTGCCAAATATTCAGTGTTTTACTGACAAGGATGAGCAAACGAGTTAATCAGTTGTTGAAGGTACTGCCTTGATTGCTCTCTGTTTATTGGCTATAAAATTTTAATGGGTCTACCAATGTACCTGAAGATAAGGTGGCCTATTTTTGGGACATAATTTTTTATTGAGAAACGTTTTGTGGTGTTCCTTTCATGGTTCTTGATGGCCGTAAAGTATAAAAATAATGTTAAAACGAAACAACAAATTAGTAGCGAGCTTATTCGACTTTCTAATGTATTAAGTATTTCAGTTAAGCCCTTATGTATGCTAATAAATGGTTCTTCGAGCCGGATCAGTTGTTACGGACCTAACTATGAACTAAACAGAAAATTTATTAAGCTACAAAAGTAACCTTTCACTCAAGGCCTTATACTACGAGATAGTCAAGTTAAGCAAACTTCATTCACACAAAAAAAAGACATTCTCGGCATACTATGTGTACGAGCTTATTTACCACTGTGTGTTTTGTGGTGTAAGCCGACTCCGAGCCTGTCCAAATCAAGACGTGGATTGTCAAAATGTACCAAGTTAAGAAAAACTGCATCGAAGCGAGAGATCTCTTCTCAGTCTTGATACCGGACGGTATGATTAACTCATCCTTCTATAATCCTTAAATATCATTCGCCTCTTCAACAGAAATCACAGTCAATTCTTAGGAACACCTCTAAATCCTCCGTTCCTCACTTTTTACAACGCTAATAATTTACTTAAACAGCGTGTGAACGAAGCGCCAGTAAAGGGGATTTGTACGGAGGAACAGTAAACGAAATCACTGCAATATCCCCCAATAAAGGGGGATTTTGTTTATGAAGACTACAAATCGCGACTTTCATTACACGTCGGGTCGAGGAATTGACTGCCAGTATTATGTATTGAAAGCAATTTCGCCTGGCCTTCCAGCTGACGTATTGAAATTTTATGTACCTACCTCCTAGAGAAGATTTTTATTGAGTACCGGGTATTTCAATAGGAATCAGGTTTGTAACAGTATCTACCTTGTACCTGTAGGGATGAAAAGCCGAAGTAACGAGTATATTTTAAGTACCAAATTGCTTATTAAATTGGAGTTAGCAACAACAGTGATCATTATCTGTCCAGCCTTTTCTTACCTGTGTCGGTTTCCACTAGATGCAGCTTACCAGTATGTCACATGGAGCGACTGCCTGTCTAACCTCTACAGCCCAGTTAGAACTGGGAATACGATGGCCATTGTTGAGACTGGTTGTCAATCTTTCGGGTCATTGAAGTAAAGCGACATTTGGATGTATTTGTTGTTATTTTATTTTATTTTGATTTTATTGACATTGCTATGTACTTACCTGGTTTTTTTTTTCTCTCTCAATGTTTTTGTTTCATTTAAATTTTATTTTTACCTTTTTGCATTGTGCCCATCGTGCTTTTTAATAGGTAACGATAATAATGTTACTGAGTTAATGTAAGGCTTTTGTAAATGTACTTGTGTTAAATAATTTTGCATGCCGTAAGGCAAAATGTATCGGGACGCTCATCAAAACTCCATCATATTTGTATACCTACATTATTGCAAATAAATGATTCTGATTCTGATTCTGATTCTTAAAGCAGTCGTTTTATCACACTTCACACTATCACACTATTATAATAAAGGCGAAAGTTTGTGTGTGAGTGTGAATGTTTGTTACTTCTTCAAGCAAAAACTACTGAACGGATTTAGATAAAATTTGGTACACAGATAGTTTATAACCTGAATTAACACATAGGATAGTTTTTATCCCGATTTTATCTTCCCGTGGGATAATTTTCAAGTTGTAGCGGGTGAAGCCGCTTGAAATTTGAATAAGTATTACAAACGCTCAAGGTAACTCAAGACTTTCTAGTAGATTAATAAAAAAGCTCCGAATTGTTGTAATTCGTACGGAGTCAGGGTCAACTAAATGAAGACATACAAACCCTAAATAAATGTAACAATGAATACCTGAATCACGAGGCTTTGCCGTAAAATATCACTACTGACAATTTGCCGCCAAACACATTTTATCACGCAATATAAACATAGTCAGTGAACTGCTACAGCAAACAGTATTTCGGTAACTAAAGCATATTTGGCCATGTCTGTTGTGTACTCAAATATTTGAAGCAAACATCGTTAGGTAATGGTAATTTTATGTTAACAATCGGAAAAATATGTCATCGGTTAAAGAGGGAGAGAGGCGTTTAATCTGGGTTCTTCATAACTTGAGATGCTTTTACAGTAACAGTGGTAGTATGCATTAGTTTAGCTAAAGATAACACTGCGGGATTAACATCACATTTGTCTTTCTTTAGATGAAGCTACTAAATTGTATTGATAAAAAAACAAGTGAAAATCCTTAAGACAAATTTCACGAACTAAATGTCAGCTATATCTTTCGTGCCCGTCGGGGCCGCGGGTTGTACACTAGTTATCGCAGCCTCGACATAGAGGGCTAAGAAGGAACATGTGGTTTTTAGTCAGTAGAAGTCTGACACTCTCTTTCGCTGTGCCCAAGAGCGGGAGGGGTTATTTGACGATTTTCGACCCGCCAACAAAAAAAAAATTGTTGTCGTGGTATAACACGTGTTGCGGAGAAATGAGGTAAATGCCATGAGAAAAGTTTTGAGTATGAATATGTAATACGAGTATGTTTATGAGTAGATGGAGACCTAAAATGATGGTTGAACTGTGTTAGGAATAATATGGCAAAATAATTGTATTGTCACCAAAATCCAAAGTGTATACAAAATTTCAGATTAATCGGTTGACAGGAAGAGGGTGAAATTTGAATTACTAAATTTGACCCAAGAATAATAAATAAAACAAACGGGGTGAGCTAAATAAAACCGTTTAAAAAGAAGCTGTCTGATGAAATGACGAATGATTTAAGAGAATAAAAGATGGGCTTATCCTGCGCCGACCACAAATAACTTGGGATAAGGATAACATAATGATAATGATTCTTCGTTCCTGTATAGCAATTAACTATATTTTTATTATTATGAGCCTGAGAGTGGAGTTCAATAATTGTCCCACGGAATCTTACTACCAGGATAAGAAGGATATCTTATGTGTTAATACAGGTTATAAACTATCTGTTTACTAAATTTCATCCACATCCGTTCAGTAGTTTCTGCGTGAAAGAGTAACAAATATCCAGCCATCCATCTCATCACATTATCACAAAATTTCGCATTTATAATATTAGTAAGATTTGATATTGTTTCAATGAGAGCAGTGGTGGCCCAGTGGTGGCGACACAACTTACGTACCTACCTAACCTAGGCAGGCACGTTACTTTGTCTAATATATTTCATCACCACTGCTCTTAAAACGGCGAAGGAAAACATCGTGAGGATATATGTCTTCCGGGACCCGATGGCTTGCCTGGCAAAGCCTGGGTCCTGGCCTCAGAGGCTCTTGGGCCCCGACTAGAGGGGTTCTTAAGCGCATGCATGGAAAGAGGCCAGTTCCCGCTTCGTTGGAAGACGGGAAAGCTGGTCCTCATCCAGAAGCCGGGGCGCCCGGCGGACTCGCCGTCCGCATACCGGCCCATTGTGCTGCTCGACGAGGTGGGCAAGCTCTTTGAAAGAGTAATTGCAAACCGCCTCGCCGAGCACCTGGAGGGAATGGGTCCGGATCTTGCGGAACACCAGTTTGGTTTCCGCAAGAGGCGCTCGACGGTGGACGCCATCATGCGCGTGAGAGCCCTCACGACGGGGGCTGCGGTCTCTCGGGGCGGTGTGGTCTTGGCGGTGTCTCTCGACATCGCCAATGCCTTTAACACTATGCCCTGGAGCTGCATTAGGGAGGCACTCCGGTATCACCGGGTGCCGACCTACCTTCGTCGTGTGGTCGGGGACTATTTGACCGACAGGGCTGTCATCTACCCTGGTCAGGACGGACAGTGGAACCGGCGAGAGATGTCGTGCGGTGTTCCACAGGGATCGGTTCTGGGGCCGCCCTTGTGGAACATCGGTTACGACTGGATGCTGCGCGCCGACCTCCCTAGTGGCGTCAGCGTGGTCTGCTATGCGGACGATACGCTGGTGCTAGCTCAGGGTGGGTCGTACGAGGCGGCGGCCGACAGTTTGACACGCGGGGTTGCGATAGTCATAGAGAGGATCCGGCAGCTGGGTCTCGAGGTGGCGCTTCACAAGTCGGAGGCCATGGGCTTCCATGGACGTGGGAATGCGCTGCCGTCGGGATCCCAGTTAATGGTGGGAGGGGTTCCCATCGGCGTCGAGTGTACTTTGAAGTACCTAGGACTCGTCCTCGACAGCCGGTGGAACTTCGTGGAGCACTTCCGACGTTTGGCTCCCAGACTGGAGCGGGCCGGGGCTGCCTTTAGGTGGCTCTTGCCCAATCTGGGGGGGCCAAACGCCTCCTGCCGGAGGCTCTACGCGGGGATCGTGCGGTCCATGGCCCTTTACGGGGCGCCGGTGTGGGCGCCTGCTTTGAGGAAGCGGGCCGCCCACTACCTGAACGTGCCCCAAAAGGTCATGGCCGTAAGGACAGTACGGGGGTACCGCACGATCTCCCGCGAAGCGGCGAACCTCCTTGCCGGATTGCCGCCGTGGGATCTGGAGGCGATAGTCCTCGCGCGCCTGCATCAATGGCGCGCGGAGGCGCTGCGCCGGGGGGTCACTCCGCTGCCGCGGCAAATTGCTGCGCGGCGGACAGACCTCCGGTGCGATCTCATGGCGACATGGAGACAGCGACTGTCGCAACCCCGTGCAGGGCACGCCACGATAGTGGCGGTATGTCCCCTCTTTGAGGAGTGGCTTGAGAGGCGCCACGGCGCCCTCACCTTCCGTCTGACGCAGGTCCTCACCGGACACGGTTGTTTCGGGAGGTACCTGCACCGAATCAGGCGGGAGGAAACGCCCGGATGCCACCATTGCGAGGATCGGCCGGAGGACACGGTGGAGCACACAGTGGAGGTGTGCCCCGCTTGGGCGGAGCCCCGCCGTGTTCTCGTAACGGCGATCGGCGGCGGCGACCTCTCGCGCCCGGCCCTGGTGCAAGCCATGGTCCGGGGCGAGGAGGAATGGGACGCCGTCGCCTCCTTCTGCGAAGCAGTGATGCTGGCGAAGGAGGTGGCGGAACGCGAGAGGGAGAGAACCTCTCGTCCCAGCCGCCGCGGGAGGCGCTCCGGGCGTCGGGGGTCCCGCGATGACCTCCGGCCACCGTAGACGCGGGCCTGTGGACGGTGAGTGATGGGCTAACTCGCCGTCCGTCCGTCTCACGACGAAAACAGGCCGTGTCGACGGCGCGTTCGTGTTCCACGCGCGCCTCAAAGAGATGTCAGCAAAATGGGAGGGGCCCGAAAGGGCCGACGCCTGTCGGGGCCGCGGGTAGTCCAACGGTTATCGCGGCCTCGACATAGAGGGCGAAGAAGGAACATGGGTGGTTTTTAGTCAGTAGAAGTCTGACACTACCTTTCGCTCTGCCCAAGAGCGGGAGGGGTTATTCGATGATTTTACACCCACCAAAAAAAAAAAAAAAAAAAGGATATATGTCTTAGTATCAATAAATTCGAGGACGTGTGACATCTACCAACCCGCGTGGTGGATTATAGCCCATCCCTCTCCTAGAGAGGAAGCCTGAATCCCTGCAGTGGGAACATTGCAGGCTGATGGTGATATTTATTCAAAAAAGTAGATATAGCTCACAAAAAATGTAACACCGAGCCTGTAAACCCATGAGATAAGGAAGATATTTTGTACTTACAGCTGATACATCCACATTTTGCCAGCGCAATTTCAACCGTGTGATACTGCCAAAACCGATATTCCAAGACATGATTTATTAGCAAAATATTGTCATTGTAGCTCTGCCTATTATCCAGACTTCGGGCGTGGTTGTGTACACACTAAACATAATATTATAAATGATGTGCCACCGCAAGCTGGATCTAGATTTATTGAGTTTCATAGCCACTGACGATTTGTCACTGCAGATGACTGGCGGGGTATATATCGGTGTAGGGTCGGTTCTGGTGGTAAACTTACGACTACTCTGTGTGGATACTACACTAAGAAGAGAATATTTGTTAAATAAATTTTGTAGCGAAAGAGAATGCCCTTTCGCTCTGCCCAAGAGCTGTAGGGGTTATTTGATGATTTCCCACCCCAAAAAAAAAACTACGTAAAAAACTAAAAAAATATTAGACAGTCGACTAGGAATTATAATAAAAATCCTTTTTATTATGGTTACAAGTTTCGTCCGCAATTGGAATGCAATTCTAAAACCTTGTTTTTTTGTTTAGGTAATGATTTATCCGTACCTTTCGCGCTTATTACTAGAAAAGAAAATTCCATTACTTTGTGTCTTTGTCTCACTTGAACAAACTGAAATTCTTTTACCAAATGTAAATGTAAATAACTTCAAACAATCTTGCTGTAATCTCTATAAAATTTTTGGTGCCGACTATTGCCAGTATAATATTAATATTAACAATACTAAAAACGGGATACTAAGAACGGGAAAAACGGGAACGAAAGTCTACGATGTCGGGGATCGGGCAGTGCGACTCAAGTGGACCTGGGCAGGACATCTGGCTAGACGCGGAGGTGGCCGATGGAGCAAGGCTTTGACCGAGTGGTGGCCAAGGTCAGGGCAAAGAAACCAGGGCCGTCCTAAAGCTCGTTGGGTTGACGATATCGTCAAAGTCGCCGGAAACACGTGGATAAGATGCGCACAGAACCGGGAAGTGTGGCAGGAAAAAGGGGAGGCCTATACTCTGCAGTGGGTGATTCCGGGCTGATATGATGACGATGATGATGATGAAAAATGGGATATCGGGAGTTTATAGGCGCCGAAATATCGGACACTCGAAACAAAAAATAAACATTGTAAATGTCCTGTTTCCAGCAATAATAATAGTGTCCGTGACCATGTCAGATTAAAAACTGATACTTCTTACCAAATGATACCTACTCCCAAGTGCCAGATTACATCCATAAATCACTAACGAAACTTAGTAAACTGTTAACCAAACCAACCACAGTCGCGAGCGTGTAACTCGCCTAACCAATATGTCAGTCACAGTAGTGGTTTAGCGCCGTCAGAAATGTCGTTGTATTTCACACAAAGCAAATCTTTGACGCTGCTTACATTGCGAAACGTTGTAATTTATAGTCTACTGGGTATATAGAAAGTATGCAAACATTGCTCAGGAACTCACTTTGTTACAACGATAGTTCTCAAGTAGACCAAAGATTTGAAGCGTAAGATTAGATCTACCGCTTCAATAAAATTTAAAGGCTTCGTTGACATTTGAATAGCACACAACACCACATTTTATTCTCGTACTCACACTGGAATTGTGTAGCTTTTGAACCAGGCTGGATGGGACACCAACTCAGAACCGTTTACCACGTAATCAGTACATCAATCAGAACTAACGAATTAACAATTGCATCAATATTATTTTGTATGCTCTAAAGAGTAAATAAAAATGCCACTAGTTCATCATCATCATCATCAGCCTATAATGTTCCCACTGCAGGGACTCAGGCCTCCTCTCTAGGAGAGGGATGGGCTTACAATCCACCACGCGGGACCAGTGCGGGTTGGTAGATGTCACATGTCTTCGATTTTTTTGAGAGCAGCGGTGATGTAATAAATTACACAAAGTAATGCACCTGCCTGGGTTCGAACCCACGACTTATTGTTCGTAAGTCGGGGCCGCCACCACTGGGCTACCACTGCCTTCCACCAGGCCACCACTGCTCTCCTGCCACTAGTTATTTTTCGAAAATTAGGTGTCTCTGTACTGGGCCGCGGGTTGTACACTAGTTATCGCGGCCTCGACATAGAGGGCGAAGAAGGAACATGGGTGGTTTTAGTCAGTAGAAGTCTGACACTCCCTTTCGCTCTGCCCAAGAGCGGGAGGGGTTATTTGATGATTCCCCCCCCCCCCCCCAAAAAAAGGTGTCTCTGTACTACTTTTATATTGGACTCGGTTTCATTCCCTTTGGTTTTTACAAAATGTTTAATTGGTATTTGAAAAAACCTAAGCCATCAATTTCAGTTACTAATATAATTACTTCTTACGTGAAGTCAAAATGAGCAAGTGATCATTCAAAAAATATATTTGAGAGTTATCTGTGCCCACAGCGAACCTAAATCACAGGAGCAGATAAACGGAAATCTACTCATGTGCCTAATATAAATGACGTGCTCATATTTTGTATTCACAAAATTTTCACGTTTTATTTATTGGTTTCGGTGAAAAAGATTACATGTAGCAGAAATAAGAATGTTGAGGTGGATGTGTGGTGTGACAAGAATGGATAAAGTAAGGAGGAGTTTAGAAGAGGAGGTTTAACATTTGCGCCAGTTACAGAAATGTTATAAGAGAATCGACTGTCGTGGTATGGCCATGTGATGAGCATGAATTGCATGTGACAATAACCCTCCTTTTGGGCTTCGCCGCAGTCGGGTAAAAAGAGAGATAAATATAAATGTGGATGGAGAGGGAGAGGAAGACCAAATAAAAGATAGAGTGCGTGAGGAATGCTATGAAGGAAAAAGAAAATAAATGATAGCGTGATGACTGACAGGACAGTATGGAAGAAAAAGTACGTGTTGCGCCGACCCAAATAACATGGGATAAATGCAAGAAGATGATTATTTAAAATAAAAATTAACAAGTTAAAAAGCAGTTTATTTAACCAAAAAAAATATTACAGCATGTAATATAATTATTTATATGGCAGACAACAAGTTTCACGTGCGTGCATTTGATAATAGCGATGTTTACTGACTAAAAAAAATATTGGATACGTATTTTTTTGTTTTAACAAATCAATAAAAATTGACGAAGATAAAACGCGTCAAAGATTTGAGTGGGGGTTTGTGACGTCACTCACCGGTAAAAAATGTCCTACTAATGTCTTAGAATATGTTGTCACACGAGTTTTCAAAGCACTGTATCTATCGTCTTCATTGTTTGTTTACGTGAAAATAGAAAAAATATGTGTCCAATATTTTTAGAAAATCTATCTGACGGACTAATTAGATATTTTTTGTTAACTACTTTAATTAGTATGTGTTATGTTTGTGTTACTGTTATTTAATAAAGTTTTCTGATTAAATATGACATACTATTATTCTGTAGCCATGCTGTAAGAGTTTCTTGAAGTTGGATGAAAAGTGAGGGTTCTGAAAATTTGTTAATTCTATTGTTGTAAAGCGGGGTGTTCCAACATAAGGTTTTATGTTGGAATTAAATATAATACAACAACTTTTTAACACATGCATGCAATAAAGAATTTGAGTTTATATTGGGCATGTATGACGAATGTTCTTTGAGAATTGTTGATTTATGTTTCTAAACTTCCAGGTAAAGAAAGTGTCCATAAATAGTGGCTTTCTTAGGGCGATGACCTTTACCGTTTATATTTCTGTCAATATTGGGGATACCTCACATTATTTTCTGGTAGGCACATTCGATTAGACAGTATTTGGTGGATTACAATCAAAGCTGTCACGAAATAAATTACTAAAAGTAATTTATTTTGCCGTTTGGTTGTGTTCAATGATGCTGATCCGAACATGTGATACTACAAACCTGATATTTATTGATTTGTCTGTGTAGGTATGTAAATCGTAATATTATTTTACACACTATTATAGAATCTGGTCCTTCCCAACAGACAGATGTGCTGCTGGGGAGTTTGTTCCGCCACTTCTCCTTCCCAGCTAAAACACTAGGAAATGTCGAATGGTGGACGTTTTGGGGGACTGACTCTTGTAACATTTGACGTTTAAAAAGTACTGATTAGCAGCCTAATTTGAATGAATAATTGTTGATTTTGATTTATCGCAACGTGAAAAGGAGTACGTAAGGATCGTAGCAGGTAACATTGTATGGTTTCTGCTTACCATGGGAAAACACTGTCAGTTTGAGTTTATGTGTGATCTACTAAGTGATGCCCACGGCTTCGCCCGCGTGGATGTCGGTCACGAACTTTCAACCCCATAAAAAGTAGCCTATGACATTTCTCAGGCTCTAGACTATCTGTGCACTCAATTTCATTTAAATGTGTTCAATTCGTTTTGGCGTGAAAGGGGGACAAACAGACAAGAGTTACTTTTGCAATCATAATATTAAGTAAGGAAGTGAGGATGTAAGCCATAATGGGTACCATCTAAGGGGTCGGCAAGGGCCGACGCCCGTCGGGGCTGCGAGATGTTGTAAGAGATACCGAGGCCTTGACATAAAGGGCTAAGAAGGAACATGGGTGGTTTTTAGACCATAGAAGTCTGATTTGATTTGATGATTTCCCCCCCCCCCCAAAAAAAAGCCTACCATCTACGTATTCAAAATATTTACAGCCACTTCCTTCATCGGATAAAGAAAGTGTCCGTAAATAGATAAATTGCCTAAAATAAAGCCGGGACAAATTGATTGAAGAAACAAATGCCGGGCGTACGACAACCAATATCTAAATTCATCGGGTTCTCCCTTTCCAATTTGAACTGAGATGAGATAAGCAAAGGGACGTATTTTGACCCTACGATTCTGCCAATGACAGTATCTGTATCAGTCGTAGTCTTACTATCGCGTAGGTACGACTGAGGCCCATAGACGAGTTGTCAGATCTTCAGGCTAGATTTTGTTTATGGCGTTACGGGTAGTTAAAAGCCTGAAGACCTGATAACTTATCTTATTAAGGAGTATCGTGTCAACTAGGTTGCTTAGCAGTCACTCCATATATATAATCCTGGTATGTTTTTGCAGGATTCAATGGAATTCTTTGCAATAGGGTATTTGACAAAAAAAACTAATTAGTCCGTCAGATACATTTCCAAAAAAAAATAACAAGTGTTTTTTCTTTTTCTTCTCGAAAACTCGTGTGACGTCACGGAACAGTAAATTTTTTACCACGTAGTGCCGTCAAAAGCAACCTTTGACCCGTTTTACTTTCGTAATTTTTTATTAATTTGACAAAACAATAAACACGTACCTATCCAAGATTTTTCGATAATCTAACGCATAAACATACATTTTTTTAGTCACGGAACATCCTTATTCCACACGTTTATTTAATTCGTAATAATAAATAGTTGACATAACATCAATTCTTGTCTGTTAATATTTCTAATTTTTACGAATGTCGCGAACATGTCAATAGCTTTGGATTGTTTCTTTCTGCAAGCACTACACTGGTACCGTTACCCGTAGGCTGAACTAGAGTCGAACGTGACACGCCTAATTCTGCCCCTTTAGACATAGTGGCAGCTACAGTTTTTTTATAACACAACAAAAGGCAAACTTTTCAATCCACATTACACTATAGGCAAATTTGATATTGAGAACAGAGCATAATAAGGACATCTAAAGCATTGATTAAAGCAGAATGCCACTATGGGTTTGACAAGGATGACTGATGTAGGAGGCAACGTATACGAACGAAGTACCTTTTTAATTCGAGAATTAATAAATTGCGGCAAACAAGTTCTACGATTGATTTGGTGGGTGATGTCTCCTTGTTGTCATGACAAGGACAGCAGACAGAAGTTCAAAAATGGACTTGAGTCGGCGTTATAAATATAGTGCTAGTCTCGTGCACAAATACCTTGACCAAAGGGTCAGCAATAATGGACAGAGCCAAAACAAACTGGTCGGAGAAACAAATGCCGGGGATTGCCAGCCGTACGACAACCAATATCAGCTACTTTTATTAATCGGGTTTCGATTTTGGATCTAGATTAGATAACCAAAGGGATAATTTATATGGTGAGATTGATTCACAAAAGGCACAATCAGACCGGTATGTGCAAAAAGCGGATTGGCTGCAGACAGCAGCGATCAGTAAAAGAAAGAAAGAAAATACATTTATGCCAAATTTTAACCCCAATCTCAAAATTTAAGTCACGAGCAAATAGGCGATTCTGGGTTAGTTCGTTCCATCGTTGACCTCATCTCTGCCCTTAGGGCAAGATTGAGGTCAAGAGTAGGCACATGTCATATAAAATAAGTGGCGCAAAATGCTCACAATATATTAAAAAATATCTGGGTAAGTCCGGTCCAATCAAAGCTATTAAGCCCAAATTAAGCTTATCCCTCATTCTAAGGGAAGCTCATACAAAGCGAGGGGCAGGTTATACTAGATATGTAGGTATAGCTTGATGTGTCACCATGTATACTCAGTTCACTGTCCAGTCCACTCTGTTTGACCGATCCTCAACATTTCTGAACCTAAACAGAGGGCAGCGGTGGAAAAGTGGTGGCGAACCCAAGCAGGTGCATTACTTTGTGTACCTAATTTATTTCATCACTGTTGCTCTCAAAACGGTGAAGGAAAATATCGTGAGGAAACCGAAAAATTTGAAGACATGTGACATCTACCAACCCGCACTGGGCCCGGGTAGTGGATTATAGCCCATCCCTCTCATAGAGAGGAGGCCTGAGTCCCTGCAGTGGGAGCATTATAGGCTGATGATGATGATGAAACATTTTTATTGGAAACAAACTCGAACACAAAAGAATATTTTTAGTTACAATCCACTAAAGCCGGCAATAAAACTTTCTGTTTTATTTCCAAAACCGTATGTAAATCCGAAACATAAAGCACTCAGGACTACTGACAATTAAATCACTTTGTTTGCGAGTTCATCTCGAATGCAATATGTAGTAAATAAAATAATAGTGTTTTAAAACACTGGCGTTTTTTTTTTGTAACTGGGGAATGCTATTTTAAACTCGTGTCAAAACCAGTTGATTTATACGTTTTCCATACGACTGTATGTGTGTTTTTTTTTTTTTTTTTTTTTATTGTAAGTGTTATTTTATTTTCAATTTTAATAGTATATATTGTTTTAATTGAAATCAATCTTTTTCATTTTTATTCAAATCTAATTAAATATTGTATGTTCTAGCGAAATCAATCCTTTTTTAATTTTGATTGAAATTTTATTTAAATTATTATATTTTTTATTGTAACCAACCATTTTAATTTTAGGTTGAAGTCTAATTTAAAAATTGATGTATTTTTTTCATATTGGAATCCAGTGTTTGTTTATATTTTTTTTTAAATTGAAATTTAATTTAATATAATATATCTTTTAATGAAATTGGAAGAGTAAAAATTTATTGAAAATATTAACCCAATATGAAAAAGAAGTAAACTATAAATGTATGTAACAGCTTTTGTAAATTAATTGTATTTCAAAGAGTTTGTATTACTTTTTCTTTCAACGCTTTCAATGCATGAAATAAAAAGGCTTTTTTTTTTTATTTTTTTTTATTTTTTTATTTTTTTTTTATTTTATTTTATTTTATTATTTTATACGACTGTACCTCGGTTGCCTCGTAAGTAGTGGCCGTAAGCACGATTGCTGAGCACAAAGAGGAAGGGTTTGATTCCTAAATCAAGGAAAGTGTTATGTGTCTGTTCTGTCTGGTGGCATTGACTGACTAAAAAAAATAAATTCTGTTTTGTCTGTCTGTCAGATTATCGGAAAATATTGGATACGTGTTTTTTGTTTTATCTTCTTTTATATACGAGTATATAAAAATGAATTGCTGTTCGTTAGTCTCGCTAAAACTTGAGAACGGCTGGACCGATTTGGCCCATTTTGGTTTTGAATTATTTGTGGTGATCCGGGAAAGGTTTAAACGGTGAAGGTAGGGTAGTAGGTAGGGTAGCAGGTAGGGTAGTAGGTAGGGTAGTAGGTAGGGTAGTAGGTAGGGTAGTAGGTAGGTAGGGTAGTAGGTAGGGTAGTAGGTAGGGTAGTAGGTAGGGTAGTAGGTAGGGTAGTAGGTAGGGTAGTAGGTAGGGTAGTAGGTAGGGTAGTAGGTAGGGTAGTAGGTAGGGTAGTAGGTAGGGTAGTAGGTAGGGTAGTAGGTAGGGTAGTAGGTAGGGTAGTAGGTAGGGTAGTAGGTAGGGTAGTAGGTAGGGTAGTAGGTAGGGTAGTAGGTAGGGTAGTAGGTAGGGTAGTAGGTAGGGTAGTAGGTAGGGTAGTAGGTAGGGTAGTAGGTAGGGTAGTAGGTAGGGTAGTAGGTAGGGTAGTAGGTAGGGTAGTAGGTAGGGTAGTAGGTAGGGTAGTAGGTAGGGTAGTAGGTAGGGTAGTAGGTAGGGTAGTAGGTAGGGTAGTAGGTAGGGTAGTAGGTAGGGTAGTAGGTAGGGTAGTAGGTAGGGTAGTAGGTAGGGTAGTAGGTAGGGTAGTAGGTAGGGTAGTAGGTAGGGTAGTAGGTAGGTAGGGTAGTAGGTAGGGTAGTAGGTAGGGTAGTAGGTAGGGTAGTAGGTAGGGTAGCAGGTAGGGTAGTAGGTAGGGTAGTAGGTAGGGTAGTAGGTAGGGTAGTAGGTAGGGTAGTAGGTAGGGTAGTAGGTAGGGTAGTAGGTAGGGTAGTAGGTAGGGTAGTAGGTAGGGTAGTAGGTAGGGTAGTAGGTAGGGTAGTAGGTAGGGTAGTAGGTAGGGTAGTAGGTAGGGTAGTAGGTAGGGTAGTAGGTAGGGTAGTAGGTAGGGTAGTAGGTAGGGTAGTAGGTAGGGTAGTAGGTAGGGTAGTAGGTAGGGTAGTAGGTAGGGTAGTAGGTAGGGTAGTAGGTAGGGTAGTAGGTAGGGTAGTAGGTAGGGTAGTAGGTAGGGTAGTAGGTAGGGTAGTAGGTAGGGTAGTAGGTAGGTAGTAGGTAGGTAGTAGGTAGGTAGTAGGTAGGTAGTAGGTAGGTAGTAGGTAGGGTAGTAGGTAGGGTAGTAGGTAGGGTAGTAGGTAGGGTAGTAGGTAGGGTAGTAGGTAGGGTAGTAGGTAGGGTAGTAGGTAGGGTAGTAGGTAGGGTAGTAGGTAGGGTAGTAGGTAGGGTAGTATGTAAGGTAGTAGGTAGGGTAGTAGGCAGGTAGGTAAAATTGCATTGCAACATACACTAACAATACACACATACAACGGTACAGCTAGTCAAATTAATAAAATTGACGAAAAAAAACCGTGTCAAAGATCGTAGTTGGGCTGGTGACGTCACTTTCTGGTAAAAAATATTCCAAACTGTGACGTCGCGCGAATTTTGAAAGTACTGTATCGTCTTCATTTATTGTATTCGTGAAAAAAGAAAAAATACGTACCAGATATTTTTTTGAAATCTATTTGACGGACTAATTCCATTTTTGTTGTCAACTACCCTATTTGAGTTATTGTTACTTAAATAAATAATTAAATTATTACATATAACATTCCTAAATATTGAAATGACGGTGAACTGTAGGTACACCACTGCTTAACCCTTTGGAGATAACAGGCGTGATGCTATGAATGTATGTATAATACAGGGTGTTTGGTAGGGAGCTGTACATACGCCTAGGGTAGAAACTAGGGATAGTCTGCTACCTACCCCCGCCCATTATATTGACCTTGGCCTCAAGGTTTTTTTTTAATTTATTATTATTTTTTATTTGATTTTTTGACTAAAACTACCTGTAGCTCAAAATCTATCCATGGGACCGGTCGGCTAATGGTCTTGTTTTAATCGTTAGAGTCTTAGGGTCCTGCAAAAAATTATTTTACACCAGAAAATTGTGGAGAAGAAAAGTTATGGGGCCTGAAGTACCGTAGTAAGGTAAAGAAATAATTTTAAATTAAAAAAAAACCTTGAGGCCAAGGTCAATATAATGGGCGGGGGTAGGTAGCAGACTATCCCTAGTTTCTACCCTAGGCGTATGTACAGCTCCCTTCCAAACACCCTGTATACTTGTCTGATTCAAAATATATATTGTATACTAACCAGGCAAGTATTTGTATAACTATGGCTACAATTAACCTTTTGAAAGGTTAATTATTGCTATTTTGTAATAAACAATATTTTATAAAGAAAAATGCGTTTTTGTCAGCTATAGACGTCGGTGGCGTGTTGGGCACTTTTTGGCTTGTCGTCTGATACTTGACTGTGGCGGTCAAAAGGATGACACTTCACTTCTTTCGAGACAATATTTATAGCGATTATCCCATCACGTACAAAACCCATCACCTAAGTATATTTCTAAATATTATATACCAACAAAGATGTATTTATAAGTCGTATTCGAGTCATAGAACATCAGCAACTTTTGACCTTTTCTTAGGCATCTGCCCCACCGTGCACCGTCAGCTATTAGCGAGTCGCGCGAGTAAATCTAGCACGTGTTTGTTTGACTGACTACTCGCTTTGAAGCTGTGGTGTTAACTGTGAGCGGTCAACTTTAAATAACTTATATAATATGTAATTTAACGCGCTGTGTGTTGCTGGTTAGATTCCCGCACGGAACAAATATTTGTATGGCCTACAGGGTAGATGATCCGGGTATGGCCGTTTGTATGCGAGTTTAAATGTTTGTAATCCTGATCATGATAAAGAAAAAAATCGTACGGTCCTGAATAAGAGTTTTACAGACACACATCAAGCTACGCGAATTTGTACAATTTTCCCTATTAACTTTGAACCTAATGTGTAAGCGATAAAGTTGTACATCTTTTGACAGAGTTTTGTACCTAGACATGCTATTGCCTATCTCTTTAATTTATATGGGACCAATTTTTGGTTCTTGTGTTGAGCGAAAAAAATCTATAAAACTTCTTTCTTTGACGCCGGTGGTGAGACCAGTGCCTTACACAACGTTATATCTCCGAGTTCCAGTGACAAATGTACGTACAAGGTAATAATTCATACTGTAATTCTGTTCTGACGTCATCCTTGTGAGAATGTTTTAGACACCTGCCTATGTGGGATAAAATAAGCTTGTCTACTTATGTATGGAAGGAACCGTACAGGGAATATTTAACGAGGCAACAGTAATGAATGAAAGGTTTAATTTTGTACTTATAAATAACTTTTGGAGAGGTTCTAAAAAATTATCATAGCTAAATTTTCAATGCGTCATGATAATACAAACACTTTGCTTTTATTTTTTTAAATGTTTCACATTTACGCTGCCTTATTCAGCATGAAATTTTACATTACAATTCAATAACCCGATAATCATACATAATATATGGTAAAAGAAATTCATTAGGGAAGAGCCATGTGATCTCAAAGATATTAAATCAAAGATAACGTACAGACGAACAAAGAGTGAGCCGGGGGTCTAAGTGTGTGTAAATCTTGACTAAATCACAGCACAAAATAATGGTTCCTTTAATATAATCACACACTGCACGATCGATATCTAAACATGACTTTATAAGTCAAAACAACGAACATCGGTGTTATCAACACTAAAAGGGTGATCGCAAAATATAATCACATAAAACAAAATAAAGATAACCAAAAAGAAATAAAACAAAACAAAGAAAAACAAAAGCCTCAGTGATTTAATTGAAAAGTAATTATACTTGTAGCAGTGACCGAGACCGAGAGAGCAAGTTATATTGAACAAGAAATATTACAAAGAATATGTAATTAATTCAAGTTACTGAGGCCTTTGAGATGGCGGGCAAAGTTGCCTTCTACGGATATGTTCCTAAAAAAAGGCCAGCGACTTAGAAATGTTTATAAAAAACTAGTGGACGTCACGCGGTTTCACCCGCGTAGTTCCCGTTCTAGTGGGAATACACGGATTAAAAGTAGCCTATGTTATCCGGGGATAGTGTAGCTTCAAAACGGTGAAAGAATTTTTCAAATCAGTCCAGTAGTTTATTCGTTACAAACAAACAAACAAATATTTCCTCATTATAATATTAGTGTTGACAAGTAGTTATAAGTAACCACTGGTCGCGATCTGAGACTCGTCCCCACGGGGGGTGCCCTTTTTTTTTTTTTTTTTTTTGGTGGGTGTAAAATCATCGAATAACCCCTCCCGCTCTTGGGCAGAGCGAAAGGGAGTGTCAGACTTCTACTGACTAAAAACCACCCATGTTCCTTCTTCGCCCTCTATGTCGAGGCCGCGATAACCGTTGGACTACCCGCGGCCCCGACGGGCGTCGGCCCTTTCGGGCCCCTCCCATGTTGCTGACATCTCTTTGAGGCGCGCGTGGAACACGAACGCGCCGTCGACACGGCCTGTTTTCGTCGTGAGACGGACGGACGGCGAGTTAGCCCATCACTCACCGTCCACAGGCCCGCGTCTACGGTGGCCGGAGGTCATCGCGGGACCCCCGACGCCCGGAGCGCCTCCCGCGGCGGCTGGGACGAGAGGTTCTCTCCCTCTCGCGTTCCGCCACCTCCTTCGCCAGCATCACTGCTTCGCAGAAGGAGGCGACGGCGTCCCATTCCTCCTCGCCCCGGACCATGGCTTGCACCAGGGCCGGGCGCGAGAGGTCGCCGCCGCCGATCGCCGCTACGAGAACACGGCGGGGCCCCGCCCAAGCGGGGCACACCTCCACTGTGTGCTCCACCGTGTCCTCCGGCCGATCCTCACAATGGTGGCATCCGGGCGTTTCCTCCCGCCTGATTCGGTGCAGGTACCTCCCGAAACAACCGTGTCCGGTGAGGACCTGCGTCAGACGGAAGGTGAGGGCGCCGTGGCGCCTCTCAAGCCACTCCTCAAAGAGGGGACTTACCGCCACTATCGTGGCGTGCCCTTACGGGGGGTGCCCTTAGTTTGTAATTATTTTGTCCTTGGCTGGAGGTCGTATATTCAAGGTATCCACACAATAGTCCAGTTAAGCAAACGCCAACCTCCTAGGTAGACCTAAGTTCTCCAGAAAAAAAACTACTACGATCTACACAGCAACACAAAATGTTGGTTGTTGCGACAGCCGCAGCAGAGAAAACAAATTAATTGATGAAATTGCTCAGAGTATGCTACATGCCACCTTGACGTCACGGTATCTACACGCCAAGAAAACAAATGGACACACGCGTTTTTGACGCAATTCGCATCGCATGAAGTTGTGAACGTGGAGATAAGGCCTATTGCTGTTGTTAGTGAAAATAATAAAAACATTTTAGGGTATCCTTATTTGCGTGCGATATCAGGTAAATTGTACGAAGTTTATGGAGTGTGTAAAGAGCTCGTGGCTTTCTGAAATTTTTGGGCACTTATTTTGTTTTACAAGAAGTATACAGGGTTCATTATTTAATATTCGTCAACAAATCTATCAAGTTTGACGAACAGTCTTGCCAAGACTGTGCGCGTGTCGTGTTACCCACTGATTTGCTGTGGAGGTTAAGTAAGGTTTTTTTTTTATGTGGGGTGGGAAATCATCAAATAACCCCTCCCGCTCTTGGGCAGACCGAAAGGGAATCTCAGACTTCTACTGCCGAAAAACCACCCATGTTCCTTCTTAGCCCTTTATTTCAAGGCCGTGGTATCTCTTGCGGACAACCCGCAGCCCCGACGGGAGGTTAAATAAGGTTAGTGTAAATTATGGTGGTGCATGGTAATTAGCTACATCCACTTAAAGTCAACCTAAATATTCTTAAGCTGTCCGCAAATGGAAAGGGTCAACACAAAGGGCAAACAAAGGACATAGGTGGGTTTCAGTCAGTACAAGTCTAACACTCACTCCGGAGGGATCATTGATGTTTTCTTATCCGCAAAAAAATAATATAAGTAACCGCTTTTATTTTTAAGCCACAGAACCCTGCTGTCTGTTTAGATGGAATATTTCATAAATTGATCAAGGAAAAACTTCAGCCTGTATCCGAGGTAAGCGATTTTCAAACTAGAGTATGTGAGAGAAACTTAGCCTGTTAAACAATTTATTGAAAGCCTACCGAATCCATTACTTAAAATAAACTTTGAAGAAAAAACAGTTTATAGGTATAACAATTAGCCTTAAAATTAGACTTAAGCAATCGTAATGACTCTTATATTTTCTCAAAAAGCCAAAAGAAGGAAACAAAAATCAATAACTCACATAGGGATTTCATAAAAATCCCGGGATTTGAGTAATGCCGGTTTTCCTAGCCACACAAAGAGATTGAAATCGTTAAATTTTGCGAGAACATCGTGTCTGCTGTTTTAAATTTAATTACATCTTCATTCATCCCGATTCATCCCCGAGGCAGTTTTTTTGGACTGATTTACTGCTTTGCAATTTTTGTGGACCGTACTTTGGCCGTAATTGATTTTGAGCTGTACATTTGCGTAAAGACGCGTTTCTTCATTTGAGTTTTACGGCACAAATTGAGCAGTTGATTTATTTAAATGATTAAGTGAAGCTGTCGGAATTAAAGGGTTAATTTTTTTAGATGAATGCCTATTGGAAATAGCTTTTACTTAGTATTTCCGAAGTAGATAAACTTTATGTAGGTAAAGGGTAAGTATTTTTTATTACATTTTCGTTCTTCAACTTAGTGCTACACCACAAATATCACTGACGTTGCTCAAAAAGCCGTTAAACTGAAGTGTGGCTAGGCTGGCCATGTCTGTCGTATGCACAACGAGCTGTGGGCCAGAATAACCATTTTGGAAACCTGCACAGCCAGAAGGCGACACGGTAGACCTCGTAGGAGATGGCGGAATGAGCTGGACAGAACCAACGATCAGGTTTGGAAGTCATGAAGGGTGCCTTTCAAACCGGCGTGTTAAATTCCCATACAATAGTAGGGTAAGTTTTTTAATTTTCCCAACGAAATATATGTTGGGTAGCCAGTAAACTGTGGAAAGTCTATAGTTACTCATTTTTGGGATGGTTGATTACTCGGTAGGGAGACTTGTGCTTTTCAAAATAAAGGCAATAAAAATAAATATTAGTATCTAATACTAGGTTTTAATTCACGGGAACATTTTAAGTGTAGGAGTAGCTGGAATGTAACTTTCTGCTAGTGAGAGTAATTTTGGAATTGGGGCAATCGTTTCGAATATTCATATTACCTTTTACCTCTTTATTACAAGACTGTCCATAATTTCCTAAAATTAAACAAAAAACTCAACTTTGCTGACTGTACTGATACAGCTAGAAGTTTTACATTTTCTCTAACACCTTCCACACCATAAAACTGAATCGTTCGTTTAAAACATTTCGTTCTTGCTGATCTAAGACTGGCGTGTTCTTGTCCTATTAGCAAGTTCGGCTTCTTCTTTGTTGTACTAAGTAAGAAAGGTACGATCGCTTTTATTGTTACTTTTAAAAGGATCTTTGATAGTCATTACTTCCTCTCTAAATAATGACTGTTTGTGATGATGACTTACATTTTTCAGGCCGCGTCCTAACTAAAGTATTAATCGCGTGAGCATACGACCGCCATATTTATTTATACTTTCAATTAGTATGGCTCCTTCCATACAACTTGGGCTCCAAAGCGCTCTGAAAAGGGCCTGCGGGACTGCTTGAAAGCGATACCGCGGCCCCAAAACACGAACGGCTAAAAAGGAATAAAAGTGGTTTTTAGTCAGTAGAAGTCTGACACTCTCTTCTGCTCCACAAACATCACTTATGAAGAATCATTTTCCTCTTCTTCTTACAACTTTTATATTTGGTAGCCCCGAACACGACACAGCTTATCAAACATACAGCCTCACTTAGCTAGATGATAAGGGCCGTACAACATTACGACAACAAGTGATTTATAGATAGTGAATACCTTTCTAGATAGTCTAAATATGTATAGAATCGACAACTTGAGTCACTTACAACACGCTTCCAGATCGCTATTGTACCCATATTTTAATATATTATCATTGTATAGAGTTACTTAGCTGTGTTACAATTTGCTATAGTAATATGATATTATGCCTTTTTTTTTTTTTTTTGGTGGGTGTAAAATCATCGTATAACCCCTCCCGCTCTTGGGCAGAGCGAAAGGGAGTGTCAGACTTCTACTGACTAAAAACCACCCATGTTCCTTCTTCGCCCTCTATGTCGAGGCCGCGATAACCAGAAAACAACCCGCGGCCCCGACGGGCGTCGGCCCTTTCGGGCCCCTCCCATGTTGCTGACATCTCTTTGAGGCGCGCGTGGAACACGAACGCGCCGTCGACACGGCCTGTTTTCGTCGTGAGACGGACGGACGGCGAGTTAGCCCATCACTCACCGTCCACAGGCCCGCGTCTACGGTGGCCGGAGGTCATCGCGAGACCCCCGACGCCCGGAGCACCTCCCGCGGCGGCTGGGACGAGAGGTTCTCTCCCTCTCGCGTTCCGCCACCTCCTTCGCTATCATCACTGCTTCGCAGAAGGAGGCGACGGCGTCCCATTCCTCCTCGCCCCGGACCATGGCTTGCACCAGGGCCGGGCGCGAGAGGTCGCCGCCGCCGATCGCCGCTACGAGAACACGGCGGGGCTCCGCCCAAGCGGGGCACACCTCCACTGTGTGCTCCACCGTGTCCTCTGGCCGATCCTCACAATGATGGCATCCGGGCGTTTCCTCCCGCCTGATTCGGTGCAGGTACCTCCCGAAACAACCGTGTCCGGTGAGGACCTGCGTCAGACGGAAGGTGAGGGCGCCGTGGCGCCTCTCAAGCCACTCCTCAAAGAGGGGACTTACCACCACTATCGTGGCGTGCCCTGCACGGGGTTGCGACAGTCGCTGTCTCCATGTCGCCATGAGATGATATTATGCCTCTTACATAAAATCCTCTCACGTATAAATAATATACGAACACAATATATTATTGATGGCATAAATAAATACATAATCAAGCACTAAATGCTACAAATCCAGGCCGAGATAATTAGTTAATAAACTTCTGGCAAACTAGAACAAATTTCAGCCACTAGACGCTGTTTATTTTCCCAAAAAAAAAGGAATTACCTTTCGTCTACACGAGTAGGTAGCAATAGACGCAATAATAAAAGTTCTCTACCTACATTTTCCCAGGTTACATCTACATCTAGACTAGCAAAAAGTTAGGGGTCCCACTAAATTAGTAGCAAAACATAAAGCAAATTCATTAGCAAACTATTTGTACCTCACTTCAAGTAAATAAATGGCGGAAAGCCTGAATTAGTAGTTTATTAGGAGACTAAACAGAATAACTTTTAGATTTAAAGAGGATAAACCAAACATAACTTTTGAGGACGTTTGAGATGAAAGACGAAGTTAATAGTCGTGTTGAATAATTCACGTTCTTCTCTGTAAGCTACTTCAACCCAGTCGTGCGTTAATGACAGACCAATATTATACAATAAGTTTGGTTAAACGAGGGATTCAGTATTCGATTCTTTTTACATACTTGGGATGTATGTAAAAAAACTAAAACTTTAATTTGTGACGTAATTGTGCCATGATGTCACACGCTGTCCTAAGCCAGTTTTAAAATATAAAGTGTTAAAAGAATTTTACTTAAAAGTAATAGACCCGCGCACATTTTCTGTGATAAGCTCAAGGGTGGCGAGACTTTTCCGAATAATTTGGTATAGTTCTGTCTGTTATTTATCAGTGTCTGTTTTGGTCATTTTTATATTAGTATTATGTAAGCATGCCTGTTGCGGGTTTGAATATGTCCATCGTTTAAACCCATACCTAAACGTAGGAACTTAAAATATTCTCATCACAAATATAATTATCTAGAGTACGCAAGAGTCTGCTTCGCGTGCCAGTTCGCATGCCCGAATTATTTCATACGTAACGAGATTATTGTCGCAACAAGCTTAGTTGTTTAAAACAACAACGTTACTCTGTTACAACTCGAGAACTTATTTCTAGACATTTAAAGAACAAAACCGTAGTCTGTTTTGTATACATACTTGTTTTCGTTGTAACCAAATAGTGCTTATGACGTCATAGTTGGTGGTTCAAAAATGGCACGATATCTGTGATTTTCACACCTAACCCTCGTGTTTCGTGTCTGTTGGTGACACCTTGTTCTTCTTTGTCGTCCTGTGTCCCCGTGTCCTTCTTAACTAACATACATACAAAACATACATACCTACCGTACATATTAAATCATAATATCCTTTTCATTTTTGTAAAATTGTCATGATTCATCAAATAGACATCAACGTTTATCTTTAAATTTATACATGTAGCCTAAACGTTACTCATGGAACAATCTGAACCTAGAGTCCCAAGATTATGTCTGGACCTTAAACTTAATGGTTAAACAACCAGTTTAAACCATTTTAAAAGATTAAAAGAGTAACCATTTGAGTTTCTTGCCGGTTCTTCTCCTTAGGAATCGACCAATGCACCGAACCGTGCCCCTTTTTTATGTCGACGTTTTACAAGTGCCTATGTAGGCCTATGTGAAATAAAATATTTTGACTTTGACTTTGAAACAAAATTAGTAGTTACAAAAATACTTCTTTTTTCATAGAAACTAATAACCTCCAACTATATCTAAGTGTCCCCTACGCAACCTAACAGAGAATGTTGCCATTCTAATAACGACATTGGCCAAGGATTTATCTTGGCAATCCTAAATAAATACTGAGTGAATAACATTGAATGAATGGGGGCTTTTAGTTAATTAGAAGAAGAATAATTTCTTTGGCAGACACTTTGAGTATCCCTTTATTGAATGATGTGTTCAGTTATTAATAATTAATATGGTCACTTGTAATTTTCCTCACATCTTTGCCTGTATGTAAAACTTTTTCGTTAGGGTTTCGTAGCCCGATGGCTAAATCGGACCCTTAAAATATAGATTAGAAAAAGTGCAATCTTCATGGTTTCAACACAGTAAGCTTGAAATCGTACAAGTGTTGACTAGCGCCGTAATCAATGTCACTTTCTCTCTAGAAGTTAATTTTCTTTTCAATCATTTGAGAGAAATCAAACTTTATAGACGTGTACTTAGCCCGTACATAGGAGTATATTTATAATTTCAGTACGTCAGGTTCTTAGGTTGCCGTTAGTTATGGCGTTCAATGGGGGAAGCTTTTATGCTGGACAAAGGCCTAATGAAATTTTAAATGTACTTATACGTACGGGCTAAGTAGACGTCTTATGGCTGATGATAATAATAGATTCTTATGACCTGTCTAGAAAATATAGTTCAAATATTAGGAACATTAATTTAGTGCAAAGTGGTTCCAAAAAATGTTCTGGCTCATATTCTATAAAACATTTTTTTCGTCAACATTTCTTTCAGTGAATTCAATAAAAATAATTCAAGAGAGCTAGCTATTATTTATTTGTCCTTTCACAATTATAATGTGACATTAGATGTGTCAGTGATTTCTCATGCAGAATCTAAAATATAGTGATTCTTAGAATACCTAGAGAATGTTAGACGAAAGTGACATTTTCTCAATGACAGAGAAAATATCAGTTTCTCTTAGACATTGTCTAGCCTATGCCAAGTTATATTAAAACATAAACACAGAACGATTCAAGCTAGACTGGCTTGATTAAGACTTACAAAGCAATCAAGTAAATATTCACAAACTCAGTACACGTTTCCAAAATATAGTAGAAATTGTATTGTTAATGTGATTTTTTAATTTCTGACTGAGTTTCATTTTACCACAAACGACACCACAGACGCTGCAGTAAAATATGTAGGCACTAGCATGGATGTAACATCTACGCGCAATAAATGAAGAAGGCCACACATCCCGAACGAAATAATAATCTCTGTTTAGCATTTTGTATTATTCACATGGAAGTCGCAAGTAAGTTGTGACAAACAAATTCCAAAATTAGTCTTCTAAAACCTCTGGAATTACACTGACTATTTCAAAACTATCACAATAACAGTATATTCATAGAAATCATCTGAGCCTACCAACAAGTCCATTTAGTTTAAACAAAGTACTTCATTAGTTTAGTTTTCAACATGTTCAAAGTCAACAAAAGTAACAATGACGATGAACACGGTTGTACACTGTTTGCAACCCCTGACTCTGAAGGCAGGGGTATTAAACAATTCATAGTCAGAGCACGTAAGTTTAATTGTTGAAGTTCATGAAGATATGTCGTGGGACGCTGGTTTCCTCATTCGGGTATAGTGACTTATAGTCTTATTGTTTGTTAAATGATATTGTATTATATCAAGGACGTTGTAGCGAAGATTATCATAAACAGTCTTTCTGAAGTCTACTGTAAGACTAAGTATAATAGATTACAGCACAATAGGGTATTTCACCACAAAAATCTAATAAATCCGTCTGTTAGATTATCGAAAATATTGGATACGTGTTTTTACGAAAATAAAACGTGTCAAAGAACTTTTTTATTTTTTATTAGATTTTTTTTTGGTGCAATACCCTATTCAACGAAATGGTTTAAAACGACGTTTTAACGCTGATAAAATGTATGTTTAAGCTTATAATAAATAACTAACTTTTACTCGCTACTTTTCGTGAGAGTTGGAAATTATCGCTTTCAACCGGGAGAGTACTAGTACAAATAATCTCGTGTTGTAACCAAGCACAGTTTAGTGTGAAAATGGTAACACACAGACAAAGCCATAGCCGCTTTGCATGAATAGTACGAACTCAAATACGCTGTGTGCGCCATTTATCCCATTTATCAGTCAAGATTCACATTCATTTCCATTACAAAACTACAACTTGTTTACCAAGTAAAATAATCGCAATAAATAATAACGACAAAAACCTATCTTTCCCTAATAATGCCATAACTCTACAGCGAATAAATTCAAAGTAAACCACATTTTCTTTCGATTCGCTCCGAACCCGCGTTTACAAAAACATCTAATAAGTATATTGAAATAAGTCTAGACAATAAATTTCTGCACGTTACCTAGTAACTGGGACCAAGGTCGGGTCAGTGGTACAATAAAAGTAATCTTTGCGGTACAGGCAATACGGTGAAGTAAATTGGGTTCATATCTTGATTTCGTCGTTCGCTACAGACACAGAAGGATGTTCGTATTTTTAGTGTGACCGACAAGTTTGTGAAAAAAAATATTATTATTCTTTCTACAATTTTTTTTTCTTTGGCAAGTTTCGTGTAGTGGCATTATCAAAAACCATGTCCTCGGTTTTGCATGATTGGATACTGTTTTATACAAATTTTATTTCTGTTTTATTTATTTATTTTATTTTATTTATTAAACTTTATGCACAAGCAAAAAACTGTACAAAGGCGGACCTAATGCCTTGGGCATTTGTGTACTGTTTTGGTTCCTAAAATTTGATCAGACCTTAATTCATTCAAATAAAATGGTCCAAATTATAAATGAAAATCTATGTATCTCGAACTCCAGATCCTCTGTGATGAAATCTCTGGCCGAGCCTTTTCCCAACTATATTTGGGTCCGTTTTTAGTTCAGCCAGATGCTGCTGGATCCCTGTATTTTACATGAAGCGACTGTCAATCTATCTGACCTCCACAACCCAGTTAGCACTGAGTAATACAGTATACCTTGACTAACGGCGAACATGTTCTACAGGGTGTAAATTAACCCTTCACACATGCGTCAACCAAGCATTCTGTACATTAAACTAAGGACCCCTACGCAAAAATTTTTGCTGCGAAACGACTTTTTTTTGGGGTCAAAAATCACATTTTACGGGTAAAACTCAATGTAGCACTCTTAAAACATTGTGCTAGTGGATGCTTTGAATAGTAAAAGGGTCATGGAGGTAATTTAAGTGAAGTTATTACCTGAAAAACTAGTATTTACAAAAACAGCTGTGCAAAATTTAGAACTTTGACCCCCAATATCTCCATAACTAGGGGGTTCCTAGGTATGGTCTAGAACCAAAAAAATATCGGAGTAGTGGAGAGAACAAGTGCCCTTCGTTTGCATTAAGGATACTTTTACACCCTTTAAAAACACGGACAAAACTCGGTGGCTATTTAATGGATCCTACTCTTTGTTAAAAGTTTAATTTCTAAGAAAAAAAAACGCTTATCCTGTACTCATACAGCTCTGGATGTCTGTCAAAGTAATTGCTATGACAATGGCATGTTGACTAGAGTATGTCCCCGCCCACCTCTTTTCAAAGTTAGCCTGAATATAGCCCGTGAACTTCGCTGTAACATGCTTTTAGTAAACGTATTACATAGTTTGATGGCCCCTAAGTAATATTATAACAAGGTAGAACTAGAGCAATCTGTTTTACGACTATTAAATAGAAAAGCATCGTTTTGGAAGTAATTAGAAAAGCGTGTACAATTTATAGCGGTCACAATAGTTAACTAAAAAAATCTAATTATTCCGTCAGATAGATTTCCAAAACTAATTGGACACGTTTTTTTTTCATGTAAGAAAACAATGAAGACGATACAGTGCTTTGAAAACTAGTGTGACGTCATATTTTAAGACATTAGTACGACTTTTTTAGTGGTTAGAGACGTCACAAACCCCCACTCAAATCTTTGACGCGTTTTATTTTCGTAAATTTTTATTGATTTGATAAAACAAAAAATTTGCATCCAATTTTTTTCGATGATCTAACAGACGGACTTATTAGAATCATATTTTTTAAAGACCCTATTATGAAGAGTTTTTAAGTAGACAGTACTTTTATAAAATTACTGAAAGGAATTTAATATAATTGGTATTGTTGAAAAATCACGATAATGTTATGTATTGTTATTTTAAAGAACTGACAGAAATAACACAATATGTGAAAAAATTAATAAAATCGATCAAAAAATGGCTTATTTAACTAATTGTAAATGACGAGTTAGACAAAGACAGCGCTATAGAAACGTGACGTCATATTTCATACCGCCATAGTAACGTCACGGTTACGTAGTACAAATGGCCGTTTCGCGCGACAAGGGTAGAAAGTGCCCCCACCAAAAACTTCTAAAGCATGTAACTGCTTCATTTTTTTTTATCGAGAATATTGCTTTTTTATTTCTTATAATTCTTGGAAGTAACATAACATTTTCGTGAGTTTTTAACAGTAGTCAAATAGCCAATTATACTTCTTATTCCATTTCACATACCTCGTCTTAGCCAAGCGCAACTGCTGTGCTTTAGGTCATAAATTCGATTTGCTCTCAGGAAATTCTCACTAACAGCCACGGAGTCGGGGTTTTTGCCCGATTGATGGCAACAGGCGCACCCTCTAATACTTAAACGTAGCTGGCGAAATATGGGTGTATTAATGGGTACACCTCTGCATAACTCTTCGGGGATTACAGGCGTTATCTTATGTTTATTCCATGTTAATGTCGGCGGTATAAAGGCCTATATAATGCGGCGCCAGTTGCGATTGACTAGCCATGTCTGTGTTTTTAAGTAAAAATGCATTCAAGGGGCAAATCTTAGCAACTCTAAAAGACCAGCAAAGTACCTAAAATACCATAGACATAATGTTTAATACGCACACAAAGTAACATTTTTTTTTGTTTTTTTTTTCTATCTTTTAGACTTGTAAATCGGGATATTAGTTCCAGTTTAATGACCGTTGTTTATGATAGGATAATATTCCTTTGCTTAAAAATGTATTGTGTTATAGGTTTTGTATTTGTATTGCTACTAGCTAGTTTTAATATTCTTAAAATTGTAATCCACGGAAAACGTAGTGGGCAGCATAATTGTTTAAAAATGTTTAACTTCTATTGTGCTACTGTTTGTTTTTCCCTAAATAAATAAATGTCTCCCGAATGTCTGACGACAGAGTGGCGAAGCGCATCTTCTACTCAGAACTGCAGGATGGCAAGCGGAAACAAGACGGCCAACTCCTTAGGTACAAAGATGTACTCAAGCACCACATGAAACGATGTGACCAAGACACGTCACAATGCCGTGGAGGCATACCGTGAGCACTAAGGTGTTTGAGTTTGAACGCCTTTCAAACGTAAACGTAAAGAAAGGCTCGATGCTAACCGAGACGAGCTAAAGGTCCGGCGACCCGCGGCCATCCAATACAATAACGCAATAGGGATGCTGACTTGCAGTGAAAGTGGGGGGACGCACTTTCACAGCAAAAAGTGGTCATGTCAGTCACCAGAGGGCACACCAGCGATGCTTTTAATAGGCAGATCCAAGTCGCTTTGGCAGAAATCGGTCGGGATCATGTTAGGCAGAAGACATTATATGTAAACAAAATAAAAAAAAAATATGATGACTCACAATATTTTATAATATTATGTTGAACTTGACTTCACATTATTTTATGATTAAAGATATGCTCGGAACTTTGCTGTATTTTTACACTTTCAGGATCTGTTTTTTATCGTAAATTTACGGCTGGTTTTCTATCTCAGTTTATAGGCCGTCTGTTACTACAGTAAAATAACTAAGACGAAATTTTATAGGTACGGTTATCAAATATTAGAGCCAAGATCTTACTCGAATACTTTTAGAATATTGAGTTTGAAAGTATTCTGGGCTTGTTCGAAAGTTTGATTTTATTTTGATAACGCCTGGAGGCTGGAGCGATCTAGTGTTGATTGGCAATCTTTGTTTTAAAATATATTTAAATGTTGAAAATCTCATTTTCCTAATAGCCTAGGAGTAAGGGGTTTGAGCATACCTATATGATCCGTGTAAAATAATATATAGTATCAGATTAAATTAGCCACGGATCACGGTGAGTTGTATCACTCATAGCGTGAAAAGTTTTATGGTAGGACTCAATGTAAAGCACTCTATAGGTCGAGATGATGAATGCAATCTAGTCTAACCGGATGCAGCGGAATACCAGTATTTTACATGGAGCGACTGCCTATCTGACATCCACAACCCAGTAAATACTATACGCAGGTAAGAACTACTGTAACATTTGTTTGAATGAAAACCTGATCAAGACAGTTTCCTTTTATTAGTCCAAGATCAGTTTACCTATTAATAAATGATAAATGAAATGACAATATAGCTATCATCTGTTTTCATTGTTTCACTTAAGTATCTGTTCTATTCTATTCTATTTTTGTTTAATGGCAATTAAAGCCGATGTCGACTATTCTGTCAATGTCCAGTGAATTGGAAAAACAAGTGTGCAGAGTAAACAAAAGTATCTGTCATAGTAATACAATACTATCGTAAACATAAGCTCGGTACTTAGATACAAATGTATTGACAGCCATACAAAGCATTACAGGGTATTCGATACTACTTTTATAACAACAAACAGTATCGATATCAGTAACTAGTATCAGCTGTCAAGGTGTTACCGCCTGGCAAATATCTCCTGTAATGTGACAGTTCAGTTTGAGCATTACGTCATTACTGTGCGCTATTGCTGTACATAATGATTTGTGATCTTTATTGTTTGGTTTAATGAACAAGCATGAATGCAATACGTGCATAAACAGAATAGTTAATTGATGGATTTATTATAATAATTAATTACATCATCACCATTTTCCCAATTGCTGAATAAAAGTATTTTACATGAAACGATTGCACCTCCACAAATTATAGCTGACACAAATCGGCTTACCGCGCTTTTTAAGGCACGGAGGAGTTTAGTTTAGCTGGGCTTTTATCCACAGTTAGCCTCTTGATTGGGCCATTGTGCGTGATGTTTAGAGAATACCTACTCCAACCAACATAGGTCGTCCCAAAATTGTAGCAGCCTTCCCAGACTACTGCACGCTCCCAGGAGAGTTAATGGAGATCGTAGAGTTTGTGCCCGGTGATCTGCCACGCTCCTGCACTCTAGGAGTACGTATAAGGCGCGGAGGAAACTTGGTATGTATTTGCTGATTACCTATTTACACGGACCAGCAGGCGCAACGTGACCCGAAGATTGACCCGCGCTACTCATGTTTCGATAAGTTTTTTAATATTGACTTGTTTCTGTACAAATCACAGATATAGATAAACCAAGATAACGCAAGAGCAACACTTGGCGTGCCATTTCGCGTACCTAGCTTACGTACAAAAATCGTAAGTGGCTACTTTCGCGCTCAGACTGCATCGGTGTATAGCGCTAGTCGGACGTCGGCGCTGGTGCAAAAGGCGGGTACGTGGCGGCGTCTTTGAATCGATTTGATTTTTCATCACTAAATAGTGCTTGTGACGTCATAAAAATATAGTCAAAAATGGTGTTATCTAGGTCTATCTACATCTGTGGTATAAATACAAATCTAGGATTGCTACATTGCAGGTAAATAACCAATAGAAGCAGTAATTTGTAAAATAATGCTCATAATCGAATTTTCGATTGATACATTACAGCCGAATGCTCCGGTGAGAGGAGAGTCTTTGTGAACAAAGGCCACAGCTTAAAATAGTCAAACATACACACCTGCTAGGCACATTTTTTTTTTGGTGTTGGGAAATCATCAAATAACCCCCCCCCCCTCTTAGGCCGCGGAATCTCTTACAAAAACCCTTCCATGTTGCTTTAAAAATTAAAACTTGCATGGCACCTGCTAGGCACCTGTCTTGCAAGTAATACATTTTTATGAAAAATATTTGCCTGAAACTCGATTCTCACGTATGTTGCATACTTGTTTCCAATTTAATCAATTGAAGCAGTGTACTGTGAAATATTCTAGAGCTCAGTGGAGTTGAATGGGCCACTTTGAGGAGCCAATGAGGTATATTTTACGGCTTTACGATGTTCAAGGCTATCTTTGGAATGGTGAGAAGTAATGTCGTGTTTGTAGGACGGAGTTATGAACGATTTTGTGACACAGATGTTCGGCGCGTTGTTATTATTAAGTCTATTTTTCTCTGACTTTTCCCTGCCTATTGTGTTTTTATTACATAGAACTAGAAATGAGGAATCTCTTGATCCTGATAATGAGCTTTACTGTAACAGTGGTTGAAATTATTGGAATTATGAGTCTTTGTTATTTGTTACGGTTGGCGCAGTGGCTCAAGCAATGGACAGCTGCGCTGCGTGTCGTGGGTCCCCGCACGGAACAAATATTTGTTTGATCTACAGATAGTTGTTCCGGGTCTGGGTATTTGTGTAAGTGAATTTAAATGTTTGTGAATGCACCCACGATACAGGAGAAATTCCTAGTGTGGGGCAACGTTTTTTAAAAAAAGAAAGAAAGAAAAAAATTTTTTAATCAAATCAAACCAATTCATCATTAGGCTGATAATAGCACTTTTTGAACGTCAAAGTTTACAAGAAAAAGTTTCCAAACACCCATCGATACATCCCATTATTTTAGCGGAGAAGAAGAAGTGGCACTACACGCTAACAGCAACACATTATATCCGGTGAGAAGAACTAGATTCTGTAGATCAGATAACAATACTGTATAAGGTAATGTTAACAAATAATCCATTACATTAATTGACTTACTAGCTAAGAAATTCTTAACCGTAAAGCGCCGTTACAGCGCTCGATCCTAGTGCTAATTCGTGACCTAAAGCTAATTTGTGAAACATTCCATGGAACAACGCTTCGGTTGAACTTAAGCTACCTTACTTGAGTGATTAATCTACTTTTCGTTGGCGCTTTGATATTATAAAGTTTAGCTTTCACGGGCTTAGTTTTACAAAAAGTATGTAGTTTTCTGCAATGACGATATAGACACGTCATGAACTAACATGGCGGCGCTTCAAAACGGCGAAGATATGTATTATATAACTACTTTTAAACGTAAAGAAAGGGAAGGAAAATATGACACCGTACAGCGGGATGCCTGTTGATGCCTGTTTTCTTTATGTTTCGCGCAGGTTTACACACACGATTTAAATTAAGAACAAACGTAGCATCGCGCGAGAGGTTGGTGCGTAATTAAGCGCGATGTGGCCAATTGGCTTCATTTCATGTTGTCATTTTTGAGGGCAGACAACGTATCTATAGTTTTAATATATCATTGGTTTTGTTTTGTCGTGAGGACACCTGACAACCTACAAAAAAATACATTTATAATGAAAGAAAGAAAAAATATTTATTTTTCGCAGAAACATGACGAGCATGCTATGAGACATTAAAAAAACAAAAGCAATACACAATAATGAGTGTTAGACTTCCGGTACTACTTATACCAGTTTGACTTAATAATATTTAATTAACGTCAATAATTATTATTTGATTTTGTATTTATTAGTAAAGTAATTATTTCGTTTGGTTGTTAGTAATGTTGAATTATCAGAATACTTGCTAAATGGCACCTTCTGCTATGATAATTGATTAATAATTTTGTTATTAGCATTTATTGAATACTACACAGCTTATTGAATTATTTAACTGTAATATTTAGGTTTTTGTAGAACTGTTTAAAAGTCGATGCGTCGGGTATTTGAGCCCAAACGTTTTGTAACCGTCAAGGGAAAAAATTTAAGTGGGAACTCTAACCAAAATAAAACCGTTATATTGTAACTATATTTTATTTCGACCAACGACTCTGACCACGTTCTACATGAGCGATAACTGTGATAGTAAAATCGTCATGATACTGACAAATACCAAAAATCATATCTCAGTACTGTGGAAACTTGTGTACATGCGAAACTTTTTGAAAATGATATTCAATACTTAAGCGATACAAAGGAGTGTTATCTCGTCTATCAGTAATGACCATGCATTTGGATAGTAACAGACCAGTACCTATTATATTATTTAATAGGTTTGTATTCCATTTTCGACGAATACCGTTTCATCGCTTTACGCCTGACTCATTAACAGTTGAATCTCCGACCGATTTTCCATTCATTTCCCGTGATCCGTTTGAGCTGATATTTCTCTCTTTCATTTTCACGCGAATTCTCATCTTATACTAATTAAAAGTTAACTAACGAACCCGGACAAAATCGATTTCATAAATATCCGCACAACGACATCCAACAGTATTAGCATAAGCTCTTAGGTAGCTTAAACCTATCCAATACACATTTAGCTTCTTTCTTATACTTGGGGCAAGCAGTAAAGCTTTGAAATAGGGTGGCTATTTTAAAACCACTGCAACTCTTGAAAACCAGAACCCACCAGAAAAGCGCTGAGGCAATAAAACTCGACGCTGTCCAAGAGAAACAATTGAACTGTCTTATATCCCGCATGGAGAACAACGGTGGCCAGGTGGAGACGGCTCTGACTTACTACTGGGTATTATACGTCAATTACGCATCATCTAATTTCATTCAAGTCAATGCAACGTGTGAGATTCGGCTAAAGATGTATTCCAAGCAAGTTTACCGGAACCGAACTTTAACAGCTACGAGTATCAGCATCTGCCTGAGCTTTACCCAACTTACTTGGGCGACCCCAATTAAGTTGGGATAAGGTTTCAGGGTTCCAGACTAATCGCTGAAAACCAGAATTTTACATAGAGCGACTGCAGTGTACCTGACCCTGTGTGCCTATTGGCCTTGTTCTATTCTGTCTCCAGCTGATATGGAGGGAAGTGGAAATTTTATTTTTCTTACTCCTTCGCTATTCTTTTCTGAATAATTTCGTTGCGGGATCCAAGACAGTTAAATCGTTTCTCTGGGACTTCGTCGGGCTTCATTGTCTTTTCTTATGGTTGCTTCTGTTGATTCTGGCTTACAGGAGTTACAGTGGTTTGGGAATAGTGTGGCGAGCTTGTCCCATTATTTTTTTGACCTCCACAACCGTTTAGTCAACAAAGTGTGACCACCAGCCTCACCGAAAGGTATTGAGACTTTTCGGTGAGGCTGGTTGTCAGACTTTCGGGTTACTAACTCACCTACGTAGCGATCTGTCAAAGTTCTACAAATTACAGCTGGGACGAGCGGCCTAACGTGGTTTCCGAAGTACGGATGAAACTCGGTATCGGTGGATGGACTTTGACAGCCATAAACTGGCTAATATCAGGTGGTTAAAAATAAATAAATAGCTATTACCTTTGGTGTCTGGAGTCCATTGTGGTCTGTCCACTAAATAAACACTAGTAACGGTCACCCCGCGACCCAGGAGTTCCCCATATTTGTGCAACTCTCGAAACGCTTCTGTCAAAAAAGATTTTGGAGTACTTTTCCGCTCTTTGGTGGGAAAGTTTCAAAGGAACAAAATACGTGTCAAATTACGAGAGGCGATTCAGCGGTTTTCGGTTTGACGTTGATAAGGGAGTGAGTGGTAGGCAGGCATTTGTCTTGAATGTTTTAAACTGAAATATTGGCTTTCGGGTCGGCCATTTCGTATAAAACATTAAAAACTAAGTTCTAGTAAAACGGGGTGACTATCCTTATAATTTCTTTTATAGGCACTTGCTATTTCTTACTAAAACCCCTTAAACAAAATAAAACCATACAAAGGCCAGCTGTAAATATTTCTGGCCACTTAGATAAACATAATGATTAAAATATTTAGTCACAACTGATTTTTAAGTAAATAATCCTATTTGGTACTTAATATTAACGACCATCTACAGAATCAGCTGAGCATTCAAGAGAGAATTTTCTTTGCAAAACAAACGAGACAACCTTATTAAAATATCTGCTTTGCAATATTTTTCTCTCAAAGCTGCTTAGAGCTTTGATCTGCTAAGAAGGATTGTAAGCAGTGCTTGCCACAATCTTTTACAAAATACTAGCTACACTATTATGTGAAATTAAACCAGCTTATGCCCGCGGCTTCACCCGCCTTCTATCCATTTGTGAAAACAGCATGAAAATCGGTGCCGCAGTTTTTGAGTTTATCGCTAACAGACAGACGCGGCGGGAGACTTAGTTTTTAACAGATTTCCAAAAAAGAGGAGGTTCACTTTTATGTTTTTTTTTATTAAATGTACTGATTGTTATGAATTTAATTTAATTAGTATTGTTGTGTATGTTGTGTGACTGGTGACTGTACATACGTACATAAACCCACTCTCTTGTCCCATGAGGATAGGCAGAAATCACAGAACGCCCCCTGCTACGATCTTTACATGCTCTCTACCTTGACCACATTCATACATCTGGTCATACACGCAAGCTGGTTGCGAGTACTATGCACCTGTTTTTCCAAAGAACCTCACTAATAAGATGATGCTGTGAATTAGGTATTTAATAGGTAAATTATTAATTTTGTTATAATTGACTTTAGGTAAGTTTGGGCAATATTTGTCTTTGAGATGGAAAAGATAAGAAAGACACGGTATATCAAATTTTTTGTTCAAACACAAGCTAAAAGCATGAACTTAAAGACCATTGACAGACGTTGATATAAAGAATTGTCAAAAGTACAAAAAGCTTTTAGAGGCGACGAAAAAAATACTCCACAAGTAGTATGTAAAGCAGGCAAATCGTTAAAAATATTCAACTGAGTCCTGTGTTTAGCTGTTTGATAAAATAGCTGAATGTTATTCAGGCGATTGGTTGACCGGCACAGTTTAGTAATAAAAACCAGCCAAGTGCGAGTCGGACTCGTGCACTAAGGGTTTGGTACAAGCAAAGTTTAAAATTATTAAAAAAAAATTAATATAGGTAACTAAAAACGTTAGTTTATCTCAATTTAGGTTTTCGCAATTTTTCCTTTTAACTGTGCCATAAGACGTTGCTTCGTATCAAATTTCAAGATCCTGAGTTCACGGGAAGTACCCTGTAGGTTTTGTTTCCATTGCGAGTGTCGAAAATTTGCGGAAATTTGCGGCTTAAACGGCTGTATCTCTTGATTGCGTTGGCTTAGAAGTTTGATTTTGGGCGAGTTTAATACAATTTCAGCTAGCGATACCTTTACGCGTTCCTGAGAAAAAGGGTCTAGATAGGCTTATTTAATAATTTAAAGACCGGGCGAGATTAGGACGTTAGACTATAATCAAATACTACTACTATAAAAGGTATAATATAGGTATATATATGTTTAATAGGTTGTTACGGCTGTTCTTATAAAATGTGAAAGAAATAAAAGTTTTATTGGTTTCACACAGAACAACACAAATTGACAAAAAATAAAAAGTAAACATAGGAGAAACACTTAAAATTAGGACATACATACATTTTTAAATTAGTCCCTTATTTTGCCAAAAGGCCACTATCTCAGCATGGTGCTATAACATTTAGGACAAATGTCACAGCGCTAGTATTCTGATAGGGCCCAAAGGCGCCGCCACGTTCACAAAAAAAAACAAAATAAGATAAAATATAATAAATACAATAAGAAAGCCAGAAGTATAGTGAAGCCAGTTAAATAATTATGACAAAAATATTTCTACATCCATCGAACTACAATAATTATTATTATCTGTCTATGCCAAGAGTGTAAATGATAACACTGACAAATGAACGAAAGACAGTCGTGGGGCAGAAGCGCATGCATGCACATACAGAATGAGCATGCAAGCGCTTCTGCCGCGCGACTGTCACGCGCTCCTAACGACCTAATGTGAAAGCGGCCATTGCTGCTACATCTCTAATATTTTTGTTTCATTTGTCCAACGCATGCAATGACCAATCAACTCATAAACAAGTCATGCGTCTCTAGTTCTAACCCAAGAACGAGAGCGCACCCTTCATTTGTCGGATTAATATATGTATTGTATTAGGTATTATCACTTACACCAGCATGCCTTAGTGATATTTGTCAATGGCCAGTTCTACCATGTCAGATGTCCATGGGCGGCAACTCTGACATCAGGTTAGTCACCAACCACACAATAGAAAAAAAACCAAGGCCAAGTGCGAGTCCTACTCGCACATGAAGGGTTCCGTACCATCGTAGTAGGGGAGTCGCTTTTTAATTTTTTTTTTTAAATTATTAAAAATATTTTTATTATATGATGTAACTAAAAATTTATGCTTTTCGCAATTTTTCCTTTATCTGTGTTATAAGACGTTGCTTCGTACCAAATTTCAAGATTCTGAGTTCACGGGAAGTACCCTGTAGGTTTTGATTCCCTTGCGAGTGTCGAAAATTTGCGGCATAAACGGGAGTATCTTTTGATCGCGTTGACTTAGAAGTTTGATTTTTTCACAGCTCCAAGAGACCATAGACTTGAGTATTTGATATGAATTTCAGCTTGATACCTCCACGCGTTCCTGAGAAAAAAGGTCTTGACAGACAGACAGACAGACAGACAGACAGACGGACAACAAAGTGATCCTATAAGGGTTCCGTTTTTACCTTTTGAGGTACGGAACCCTAAAAAAAACTTTTTTGCAAAAAAAAAAACAACCGGCTTCAAAAACGCCAAAAAGGGAAAAATTAACTTCAGAAGAATAATCAGCTTCTGAAGTCGATGGCAAAAACATGAAACCAAACAAACAAATGTCACCGACTTCAGAAGCTGATTATTCTTCAAAATAGTTTTTTTGCTTCTAATATCCTATACAAAATTTACTATGCATTTAACATTCAACCAAAGAAACCTAACCCTTAAACTTCAAGATTCCATTATTTTTATTGCAACTCCTAACCGTTGAGGAGTAAGTAGTACCTTCCATTATCAGCTCGTGAACATGAAGTGATGACTGCTAGATGCGAATACTTGAATTGCGTCAAAAACAGAAAAAGCACGAAACACGTAATACGTGCAGTATGAAATTTGAGGGTTGCCATCGATTTCTCTGGGATCCCATCACCAGGTCCTGGTACCACCCTAGACATAATATCTCCTTTCCAATAAAAAAAAACATCAAAATTGGTTCATAAACGACGAACAAACGAAAAATGTCCATAAATTTAAAAGAATGGTAATAAAATGAAAAGTACTGGGCCAAACTATGTTAAATATTTAAGGGACCAAATGGCAACTATTCCGCATATAACTAAAAAAGAATCACGTAAATCGGATAATAAATCTCGGCGTAATCGGTGTACATGCAAAGAAAATAAAAATACCAATCGACTTGAGAACCCCCTTCTTTTTGGGAAGTCGGTTAAAAACAAAGAACAATCATTTCGAAACCTTCGTAAATCTGAGCAGTATTTTTAGACGATTTATAACTAAAATGAAACTGATAACATATCGTCCTGCTTTAGATGTCAAGACAGTATCTGGAATTGGACTGAAAGAAAATATGTTGTGTGAGGTCTAATGAGTGCTTCGAATGACAATGAGTAGCTAAGATCTATGTGAGTGGAAGGCACGAATAAAATATGAACATAATATTCATTATTGTATGTCGTCATAGATTGCTTTGCCACTCAAGCTTATATGACGGAGTGAAAAACAGTACATATTATTCTACTCTCAAAACTCAAGTTTTCAAGAAAACACTAGTTCCTAATTTTGCAATTTATCTAGAAATTTCTTTCCCTTCTTCTTAGAACACTTCCATCAAATTTCATGGAATTTTAATCCCAAGGATGAAATTGGAAACCACGTTTTTCTTCTGACAATGTTTGACGATAATAAACAATCAACTGGGAATTCAAGCGCACAGTACGTAGCTAGCTTAGTATTTGGAAATAATACATTGTTATACTGGGATTCCGAGTGAGGTCTGATTATTTAAAATCGCTGTTAAACTGTTGACTCTAGTTCAAAATACCGAGTTCATTATTATAAACGTGAACATAAGTAATTATTAACCTAAAGTCTCTAATCCAGGAGGGGATTTAGGCAGGAATGTACCTACATAAACTAACAAATAATTAAAAAAAAAAAACAGCAAAACTCTCACTCACGGCCACTCACTGCCACGAAAATAGACCTTAGTCTGTGTCCCGGCAGAGAAAAAATATACACTGGCTATGAATCATAAACACAATTCTGATATAAATACACATTATATCAATTTCTCCGCTCTAAAAAGTATTACTTGCAACTAAACTCTATTAAAAACTGGCCACTACATCTCCAGTAGCATTTCAATTAATAAAAAATAAGAAAAAACTCCCGCGTATCGCCTCGGGAACATCTGTCAAAGTCGGAATACCGCAAATCCCGGGGGCCATCTTGAAACGTTTCTCATTTCTTGCAATAAAAATGGCGGGACAAAATGTCACTTACTCGATGGTTGTTAGTTTCTACTAAATTGGTTTTATTGATTGATACTTTAGTTTGTGGCGAGTATTGATTGCGGTTGCTATTTGTTAACCTTTTAATGTTTCAATTTGAAAGTGTCTGTCGTTTCAATTGATGTACGAATATGACATTGATGTTTGATTTGGCGTTTTAGGTGGTTCATCAGTGCTTGTGTGAAGTATTGGAATCTTGGAGACAAGCTACTTATTTTAAGAGTAAGTGTTTGAATAAAATCTTTTGTTGCCCACTACACTATTTAAATTTAGCTCTCCAATTTGTCGATCCAAAGTTTTCGGCGTTACCGATTTTAAGACAACAATATAATACAATTCGTAAACTCATAAACTGTCGAAGTGTTGCCAAAAATATTCTTTTTTTCTACAGAATCACATAAATATATCTAAGAGCTATGCGTGACCCACAATATTGATGTTCAGTTGTGTATTGTATCACTTTTTGGAAATAATCTTTAAAACTAGATATCACTTCAGTAGATAGAAAATGGCCAAAACCATCAATCTAAAAACAGGAATAAATAAAACCTAGTAATCATAGCGTAAGCTACAAGAGACACGCGATATTAAATAAGAACCTGATCATATCTGGTGTGATGTAGCGGCTCGGAAGTATACCTCGAATAGGTTTACGAGACGCCTAAAAATAAAGACTTTTGAAATGGATACACAAATGTATAAAGGGACTGTATTGGGTGTAAAAGTACCCTTAAGGCAAACGAAAGGCACTTGTTCTCCCCACCACTGCGATAATTTTTTGGTTCTAGACCATACCTGGGAACCCCCTAGTTACGGAGATATTGGGGGTCAAAGTTACAAATTTTCAGCAGCTATTTTTATAAATACTTGTTTTTCAGGTTATAACTTTACTTAAATTACCTCCATGAACCGTTTACTATTCAAAGCATCCACTAGCACAATGTTTTAATAGTGCTTATATTGAGTTTCACCGTAAAATATGATTTTTGACCCCAAAAAAAAGACGTTTTCTACTATTTTTACTTAGTTCGATGTACAGAATGCTTGGTTGACGTATGAGTGAAGGGTTAACTAACACCCTGTATAATATGTAGGTACTGAAAATATCAGATTTGGCTAGCATTTGTCTGAAGCTTCACTCGAGTGGTAGTCGGAAAAATATTTCACGGAAACATGCCATTTTAAAAGCTATACAGTTTTCTATGTGCGTTCCCTGGAGCTATCTACTGTGTAAGATACACAGTAGACGGATACAACTGGCTAAAAACCACCCATATTCCTTCTTAGCCATTTATATCGACGCCGCGGTATCTGTTACAACAACCCGCAGCCCTACAAAAATCCGCCAGCTGGTGTGTCGCAAAAGAGTAACAGTCACACTGGAGATGAAAGGTTCATTAAAAATAAGATAAGATTTTAAGATACTTGAGCAAAAAGATTTTTGCGTGAATGGCTTGTCGCTAGTCAACCTAGGCGCCTTTAGTGTATGGTCTCTAGCCATCGACAAAACACTTATAAACTAAACGACTACAATACCCTCTATAGGGTACGAGCATCGACTTAGGGCATCGCAGGGGGAAGTCAGCAATGGGACAGGCTGGATTTGAATGATGGTTAGTGACTGCGTGATTGTAATCTATTATTAATTTAAATAAATTGAAAATATGTAACTTCTATATTTGCACGCCGAAATTAAACGAAGAATAAGAGTACAATTATAAATATTTTATCAACCTTCCGTACCATAACTAAACAAATATATGATTTTGATTATGATGAGTGTAGTTCGACATTAGTTTAGCCCTCATTAGTACATAAAATGGCGGTCCTACACCAAAATATGATCTGTCTATGCAAACGCTACATTCATTGTTTCGTCGAATCATTAGTACCATATCTATACCTTTGAAGATATACATACAGGGAACACACCTGGCATGTTATGCTTGTGTCTCGAAATTGGATCGCTGCGTATTGCCGAGTACGAAGCTAAAACAATCCGGATCAGCATGCTCCGGTACGTGCATGGAAACGTGCTTTGTTTCCGAATCTAGCTGCAAACATTATAGCGATGCTCTGTGCTGATTTCTCTGAGCACATTAGTTTTGAAGGCACGGTTTTGATTTTAAAAATAAAATAGTATTGCAGTATCGATATTATCTCTAAATAGTATCGTTCTTTTTTTCTTCGATTAATTAAGGCTTCAATTTTCACGCCTTCATTAATACTAATTTAATACAGTTATTTAAAAACGTATCTCTATTTTGTGCTACAAAAATCCGTCAAAAGAAGCCTAAGACTGGTTCTTATCGGAATGTTCATAGTTTTGACGCTCCATATAAAATATAACTAAAAATATATGAAAAGAAAAGCTTCTCTTTTATTATTTTTAAATAGGCCATTTTCCCAACCTCATTTCAGAACTTTGTAATTAAAATTCAATTGATATATTTGCTGACAACATTAAACTAGGCATTGCGTCGCGTCGACCATCTTACAATGTTTTTCATCAAACCCAGAAATTCAAAGTCCTATACCGGTATTTTAAATTGTCTCTAGCAATAACCTGAAAATTGGTTCGCCATCCCTTCCCACGATGTCTGGGTGAGAGAAAAAAAATGATTTTATTTGCATAAATGAATGTTTGTCGAAGCGTTTCCTTTCGGCTCAATTCTCGAAGTGGTTTGTTTTTCTTGTTATCTGCTTTAGGTGGTGTTAGGGAAATTGTTTGTAAAGGATTAAGTACGAGTTTTTGTTTTTCAAGATATAATAACTGGTAGACCCTGTATATATTTATTTGTAGAGTACGCATAGTCAGTAAATCTTGAACCACGTGAAATGAGGGTTTTCTATGACGTACACCTCTGCCTGACTGTGAGCAGTGGTAGCCCAGTGACAGCGACTCACGACTCACTGTTATTCAGAAGTCGGGGCCTTACGAACAGTGAGTCGTGAGTTCAAACGCAGTCAGGCGCATTACTTTGTGTAATTTATTTCATCACCACTGCTCTCAAAACGGTGAAGGAAAACATCGTAAGAAAACTCTCCTGGAGATGAGGCCTGAGTCCCTGCAGTGGGATCATTATAGACTGATGATGACATATTATGTTTTTTAGTACATTTTGTAATTGTTGTCATCAATATTAAACCGCTAAGGCTTTCTGTTTAATATAAGCGAATGGAGGTTGATCAATAATGATGGATCGTCGATTAAACATCCATAAGCACTTCTATAACTTAAGTAATCTTAATATATATTAACTTGATGAAGTGACCTAGCACGGGTAACTTTTGTCTGAAACTTCACTTCAACCACTAGAAGTGCATAGTTTGTAAAAGATAATAAATGCAGGATGCATTTAATATCTTTTACTATCAGCATCTAAACAATCAACGGTCAATGGGTCGTATTTGGTGCGGAGTTAGGACGAAAAAGTCGCATAAAAACGCTTGTATTTGGCCATACCTATCGAATCACAATAAAAACGTGTGGAGATCACAATTTGTCATAGGAAAGCACTTTTTACAATCACATTTCCCAAACCGGACAATCAAGAAAACTCAACTCAACCCAAATCAGAAGTGACAAATCATCGCCATTTCCCTAAAACAGAATTATTACAAATGTAGCAAATTCAGCGACTTCAAAAAGCGCAATCAATCAAGCGTACAATCACCCACACAGCAACGCAGCGGCTGAGTGGCAAGTGGCAGAACATTGCCGCTCGCTCTAACTCATTAATACCGCGCTTTCGTCGCGACAATTACATAAATTCGCGTCGGGCGTCATTCTGTGTCGAGCACCGTTTAAATGGGCCAGTGCGTGGATTAAATAGGAACGCTCCGATATAATTATGCTGCGCTTGATTCAAACAAGGAGACTAACCACAAAGAAACTATTTTTAGAGCACAGAATAACCATCACACTGAAATGATTCTGTCAAATAAATCATACCAAATATATTTCATACCTTTAAAGAAGATGAAAAGTGAGAACTTGAGCTTCAGTGCTGCGCAAAAAAGACCCACATGAGTACTGATAGAAGTAATAAATGGCAGGTATAGCCAATGGCAAAATGAAACATTGCAGTACGAACGCTGTGCATCATTTGAATTAGGCAGTGATCTGAAAGAATCTTTTGAGTATTGCAATAAAATTGGATGTGTGTCGTGCTAACAATGTTTGATAAAGTAACTTCAATTCAATTTTCAATTTAGACGGCACGGTTGGCGCAGTGGCTCAAGCAATGGACTGCTGCACTGCGTGTCGCGGGTTCAATTCCCGCACGGATTAAATATTTGTATGACCTACAGATAGTTGTTCCGGGTCTGGGTATTTGTATATATGTGAGTTTAAATATTTGTGAACGCACCCACGATACAGGAGAAATTCCTAGTGTGGGGCAACGTTTTAAAAAAAAAACTTGTCAATTTGTGCTGAAAATATTGCAATATAAAGTATTTTACGTGAAAAGAAAACTACGAAAAAAAGTGTCTAAAACTAAGTAACATAATAACACCTTTTTAAAATAATATCCCCTGAACAGGATCGGAAAATAATGATTGATCCTCTCTCTAATTAATATCAAAATTCTTCGAAGAAAAATAATAAATTTTAGAGATCTAAGAGAATTGATTAAAGAAAAGGAAATAACAAGGTGAAAGTCATTTCTTGTTAGGTAAAAATAGACACAAGTCAATTAACTCATAATTTCCGCAGAAATCATCTCTTCACGCAATAAATAAATTCGACTTAATTAAAACAGAGGAAATCCCTTTATATCTTCATTATTTCAGAAACTTTAACAGTTAAGCGTAAACTTTAGCATCATTAGCAAGAATGAAGCGGCAATAAAACAATTAAATACACACTATCCTAATAAAATATCCACTAACCATAACAGTACTCTAAAACGATTACCCAGATCCCATTCAACCCTTGGGATCACACCCTCACGTCACTTTGAATCGCCGTATCCCTAACATTCTAGTTATTTAAATGGGTATACTTGCAACATAACTTGGTCGAGTGGCTGGCGCTAACGAACTCGCTCGTTTGAACGCGGCTCGTTCGGGTTGAATTTATGTGGGATCATTAAATCAGAGTTGCTATTAACGGTACAACATGGCTATATGGGAGGCGTGCAAATGTTGCTAGTTTTTGTTTCGTCCAGTGGACATTCAAATTCCATGAGGCTGAAAGCGTGTACCTTATCTATAGTTAGAACCCTACTTGACATCCATTAAAATTAATGAGACTTTCTATTCTATTTTATAAGTAAAGTACTGATAGCTTAAAATGAAAATGGATGAGATTCGGATGAGGGATGTCTGGTGCGCAAATGAGAAAATCTGAAACTCGTGATCGGAAAGTTGTATGATAATCGATTGCCATGATACGAGCCTGTGGTGTGGAGGAATAAGGAAAATAAAGTCATATAAGTTTGGAGTATCAGTGATTAATAAACAGTGTTAAAAAACGTTGTGGTTTGAAAGGGTATAACAACTGAGCTGACGAACAATAGATATCCCTATATGGAAGCCGAAGAAAGAAATAAATTTAATGCGGCAATGAATAATATGATAGTAACTTGGAGCAGCGGTGGCCCAATAGTGTCGGCCCCAACTTACGAACAGTTATGAAATAAATTACTTTGTGTAATTTATTTCATAACCGTTGCTCTTAAAACGGTGAAGGAAAACATCGTGAGGAAACCGGCATGTCTAAGAATTAAAAATTTGAAGACATGTGACATCTATCAACCCGCACTGGGCCCGCGTGGTGGATTATAGCCCATCCCTCTCCTAGAGAGGAGGCCTGAGTCCCTGCAGGGGGAACATTATAGGCTGATGATGATGATGATGATGATGAAGTTGGTATTGTAAATTATAGATAACTTCCATTAACGATAAACATGCCCCAATAATAACGTTACCTATAATACCGTCACATCTCAGGAACAATAAACAATATATAATAGACATTGTCACAAAGTTTTCTAAAGCTTACACCTTGGAAACTTTCGAGAAAATTACACTGTCTTATAAGATTTCAATCACTCGTACTAAATTACATTAGCAAAGACACCAACTTTCGAACCGTCTTGGGAGTTTATTGAAATCAGTATAAATAGCAAGTCAGATCTTTACGAATGATAATAGGGAACTGAGAAACGGATCCTCATCTAATAGGAATGTTTACTGACTTAAAATAATATGATTCTAATTAGTCCGTCTGTTAGATTATCGAAAAATATTGGATCCGTATTTTTTGTTTTATCAAACCAATAAAAATTTACGGAAGATAAAACGCGTCAAAGATTTGAGTGGGAGGTTGTGACGTCACTCACCGGTAAGAAATGTCATACTAATGTCTTAGAATATGACGTCATACGAGTTTTCAAAGCACTGTATCGTCTTCATTGTTTGTTTACGTGAAAAAAGAAAAAATATGTGTCCACTAATTAATGTTTTTTTGTCAGCTACCCTATTCTTGCTAGCGGATCTAACTCGACGCTTGGACTCTTATAGATAACTAGCTGTTGCCAGCGACTTCACCCGCTACAACTCGAAAATTATCCCACGGGAAGATAAAATCGTGATAAAAATATCCTTTCCTATGTGTTAATCCAGGTTATAAACTATCTGTGTACCAAATTTTATCCAAATCCGTTCAGTAGTTTTTGCGTGAAGAAGTAACAAACATACAACTCACACACTCACAAACTTTTATAATATACGCCTTTATAATAATTAGTGTGATGTGATAAATCCCGAACCGCTTGAGACAAGGCGATGTTTATCTTATGGAATAGGTACAGTAATAACAGCTTTTTTTTTTTTTGGTGGGTGTAAAATCATCGAATAACCCCTCCCGCTCTTGGGCAGAGCGAAAGGGAGTGTCAGACTTCTACTGACTAAAAACCACCCATGTTCCTTCATCGCCCTCTATGTCGAGGCTGCGATAACCGTTGGACTACCCGCGGCCCCGACAGGCGTCGGCCCTTTCGGGCCCCTCCCATGTTGCTGACATCTCTTTGAGGCGCGCGTGGAACACGAACGCGCCGTCGACACGGCCTGTTTTCGTCGTGAGACGGACGGACGGCGAGTTAGCCCATCACTCACCGTCCACAGGCCCGCGTCTACGGTGGCCGGAGGTCATCGCGGGACCCCCGACGCCCGGAGCGCCTCCCGCGGCGGCTGGGACGAGAGGTTCTCTCCCTCTCGCGTTCCGCCACCTCCTTCGCCAGCATCACTGCTTCGCAGAAGGAGGCGACGGCGTCCCATTCCTCCTCGCCCCGGACCATGGCTTGCACCAGGGCCGGGCGCGAGAGGTCGCCGCCGCCGATCGCCGCTACGAGAACACGGCGGGGCTCCGCCCAAGCGGGGCACACCTCCACTGTGTGCTCCACCGTGTCCTCCGGCCGATCCTCGCAATGGTGGCATCCGGGCGTTTCCTCCCGCCTGATTCGGTGCAGGTACCTCCCGAAACAACCGTGTCCGGTGAGGACCTGCGTCAGACGGAAGGTGAGGGCGCCGTGGTGCCTCTCAAGCCACTCCTCAAAGAGGGGACTTACCGCCACTATCGTGGCGTGCCCTGCCTGTTGCGACAGTCGCTGTCTCCATGTCGCCATGAGATCGCACCGGAGGTCTGTCCGCCGCGCAGCAATTTGCCACGGCAGCGGAGTGACCCCCCGGCGCAGCGCCTCCGCGCGCGATTGATGCAGGCGCGCGAGGACTATCGCCTCCAGATCCCACGGCGGCAATCCGGCAAGGAGGTTCGCCGCTTCGCGGGAGATCGTGCGGTACCCCCGTACCGTCCTTACGGCCATGACCCTTTGGGGCGCGTTCAGGTAGTGGGCGGCCCGCTTCCTCAAAGCAGGCGCCCACACCGGCGCCCCGTAAAGGGCCATGGACCGCACGATCCCCGCGTAGAGCCTCCGGCAGGAGGCGTTTGGCCCCCCCAGATTGGGCAAGAGCCACCTAAAGGCAGCCCCGGCCCGCTCCAGTCTGGGAGCCAAACGTCGGAAGTGCTCCACGAAGTTCCACCGGCTGTCGAGGACGAGTCCTAGGTACTTCAAAGTACACTCGACGCCGATGGGAACCCCTCCCACCATTAACTGGGATCCCGACGGCAGCGCATTCCCACGTCCATGGAAGCCCATGGCCTCCGACTTGTGAAGCGCCACCTCGAGACCCAGCTGCCGGATCCTCTCTACGACTATCGCAACCCCGCGTGTCAAATTGTCGGCCGCCGCCTCGTACGACCCACCCTAAGCTAGCACCAGCGTATCGTCCGCGTAGCAGACCACGCTGACGCCGCTAGGGAGGTCGGCGCGCAGCACCCAGTCGTAACCGATGTTCCACAAGGGCGGCCCCAGAACCGATCCCTGTGGAACACCGCACGACATCTCTCGCCGGTTCCACTGTCCGTCCTGACCAGGGTAGATGACAGCCCTGTCGGTCAAATAGTCCCCGACCACACGACGAAGGTAGGTCGGCACCCGGTGATACCGGAGTGCCTCCCTAATGCAGTTCCAGGGCATAGTGTTAAAGGCATTGGCGATGTCGAGAGACACCGCCAAGACCACACTGCCCCGAGAGACCGCAGCCCCCGTCGTGAGGGCTCTCACGCGCATGATGGCGTCCACCGTCGAGCGCCTCTTGCGGAAACCAAACTGGTGTTCCGCAAGATCCGGACCCATTCCCTCCAGGTGCTCGGCGAGGCGGTTTGCAATTACTCTTTCAAAGAGCTTGCCCACCTCGTCGAGCAGCACAATGGGCCGGTATGCGGACGGCGAGTCCGCCGGGCGCCCCGGCTTCTGGATGAGGACCAGCTTCCCCGTCTTCCAACGAAGCGGGAACTGGCCTCTCTCCATGCATGCGCTAAAGAACCCCTCCAGTCGGGGCCCAAGAGCCTCTGAGGCCAGGACCCAGGCTTTGCCAGGCAAGCCATCGGGTCCCGGGGCGGTATTTTTGGCACTCAGCCTACGTACCGCCGCTCTCAGGTCTACCCCAGTCACCTCCGGAATGTCGTCATCGGTTCCTGAATAGTCCGCTTCCGGCATCGCGGATGGCGGAGCCATTGGCGGGGGAGGATGCTCCCCTCGCGAAGGGAACAGAGCGCTCACCACGTCCTCCACGAGCTCAGGCCGGAGACTCTGCGTCAGCGGGGGGGCCCGGGACAGTAATAACAGCTTAGATCTTTTTTCTTTCTTCATGAGGTGGTTGTCGCATAACCGGGTTTTATAGTTTTGAGCCGCCTCTAGGCCTCTGAGTTGGCTTTACAAGTCTCCGAGAACAGTACAGAACAACAGTACAGTACGCACATGAATCCCAAAAAGTAGAGGCGTGTCTTAGATTTGAACTTGATAACTCGAATTTGATGCGTACGAAATAATATCGTAGCTAAATGTAAACAGGTAGGTAGATATTTGAATAAAGTAGATATATTTTTTACATCATGAGTTATTGTTTGCAATAGAGTATATTTCTCACTTCTACATTTAATTATACCTACTCTTTAACCCTTGCTCAATAGAATGTAATGTATCTCAACCATTTATCTCGACAAATAAATAAATTGAACATTCTAAAATTAACCGGGTCAATATCTCAAGCCGACCCAACAAAACATTACCAAAATAAATCTGTTTTAAAATTTACGCACGATTTTATCTTACTTCCCTACATAAGGCAGCAAATTGCAAATAATATCTTCATTGTGGATCTCACAATATCCTATCTATATGTTAAATTTCATTCCCTATTCATCCGTTGATCCTTCTTTTGTGCTATTATATTTATTTCACCTGAAAATTTGATTAAGCATAAACAAAGGACGTAGAATTTTCATATTTATTGCTTCAGAAAAGGATATGTTGTGATGTTAAGTTTTCATTAAATTACTCGTAATATTATTTTTGTTGTTAATTATTTTTGAAGCTAGTTCGAATTAAAAAGGGATCAACAAAATGAATAACATGATACTTTTTATTTTGAGAGAAAGTTTACTTATCTTATAATATGATTTGTTGATGTTGCAATCATCTAGTAAAAGATTACCAATAGAGCAAACAGTAATCCTTAAAGCGGTCAAAAAAAATAGAAGACGTATTTTATAACAATATCAAAACATTGTACCATTAAACCGTAATTTAACTAAAGTTAACCTTACCAATTCACTTACAAAATCGATAATAGATTGATCCTTTATTTCGATGACACCTTCAATCTACTCGATTGACAAGTACTGTCGGATCCTACTCACAATCGGAGGGTAACGTAATTTGAACCTTTATAATTCGGTTATAAACTTCCTTTTGTTATTTCTGTTGATCCCAGGATTAGTGTTAATTGGTAGCGTGTCTGCTGTTGTTTTGGACCGGTTTGTTTTTACGGTGTAATTGTTTAGGATTTTTGTTACTCAAGTGTTGGTTTGGGAAGATTAGCTGGGGTGGTAGGAGGGAAGTTATCTAAGGGTGATGGACGTTGGCGACCTGGCCCTGGTGCAAGCCATGGTTCGGGGCGAGGAGGAATGGAACGCTGTCGCCTAATTCTGCGAAGCAGTGATGCTAGCGAAGGAGGTGGCGGAACGCGAGAGGGAGATAACCTATCGTCCCAGCCGCCGCGGGAAGCAATCCGGGCGTCGGGGGCCACGTGATGGCTCCGGCCACCGTAGACGCGGCCCTGTGGACGGTGAGTGATGGGCTAGCTCGCCGTCCGTCCGTCTTATGACGACTACAAGCCGTGTCGACGGCGCGTTCGTGTTCCACGCGCGCTTCAAAGAGATGTGAGCAACATGGGAGGGGCCCGAAAGGGCCGACGCCCGTCGGGCCTCGACATAAAGGGCTAAGAAGGAACATGGGTGGTTTTTAGTCAGAAGAAGTCTGCACTCCTTTTCGCTCTGCCCAAGAACGGAAGGGGCTCTTTGATGATTTTACACCCACCAAAAAAGGCAAAAGGTAAAATCTGTGAAGTTATTTAAAAAAAAATTGTTAATCTGGGAAGTGGTTTTGGCTCTTAAACTTATTGAAAACCCCTTTTTTCAATAAGTTTAAGAGCCAAAAGGGGTGAACTATTGAACTAAATTACCCGCCTGATAGATTATGATGCATTCTCAAAGAGAGGAAACCTGTCTCACAGCTATGAACCATATTGTTGTCATTAACATCATCATTTAATTTTTTTATCTTTGCCCCACTCTAGGAATTTCATTGTTAATTCATTGTTTCATTGTTTAATTCAATTGTTTTACAAACATTTAAACTCACATACACAAATACCCAGACCCGGAACAAATATCTGTAGGCCATACAAATATTTGTTCCGTGCGGGGATCGAACCCCCGACACGCAGCGCAACAGTCCAATCGCTTAGCCACTGCGCCAACCGTGCCGTCAAATCAAACGAAGTCCACTGCTGGACATAGACCTCCTTCAAGTGTTACCACATTGACGGATACCGCAAGTTTTATGATAACTGTGTTTATTTATTTTTCATCCAACTGTATTTAGTATCTACCTATATGTAATCTTACATAAAGCAAGCCGCTAAAAATAATTTTGATTGCAAAATAACTTTTTATAAAAATGAAATAATTTGTCCTCCTGAATGACCACGATATCGCGTGACTACTCGGCCTTAGGGATTAATTTAGTCATAAAATAAATATTGGTATTACGATTACCAATATTAGACTAAACTGTAATGTGGAATAATTTTAAATAAAACGTTTGCCTTCATATTACATAAGTTTGAACGCCTACTGTTCACACTACCGCTTGCAATCCTTTTTTGTTATTTTGCAGGTTGGGAAATCATCAAAAGACTGCTCCCTCTCTGCCCAGAGCGGTAGGTAACAGACTTCTACTGACTAAAAACCACCCATGTTCTTTCGTAGTCCTTTGTGTCGAGGCCGCGGTATCTCTTTCAAACAACAAAATGCAATCCTAAGGGCGAGTACATTCTTCCTCACTGGTATATTGCAGTGAAGAGAATTTTCAAGATAAAAATTCGTTTAGGTCTGCAGAACATTTAATTTTGCTCTCGCTTGGTACATGCGTAGTTGCGCATGTGACTAAACGTGGTTGATCACCTGTCATACTTGTTCATAGTCCAGCATCAAAGCGCTAGCTACTAAAGTTCTACAGCAGTGTCTGACCACGTGTGGTCAGAGGATCCTCCGTTTCCTTTGATAACTTTACACCCTGTTCTTCATAACCCATATAAAACTATACGAAATTCCCCCTCTTTCATCTATTGCATAGCTGGCCAACTAGTTTCTAGTTCAACTGATTTATTGCTGATCGAAGGCCTTAAATAAACCATTAACCAACGGCCCTTTCCCATGGGGGTAAAAACCACAAAAAGCCACAGTCCTTTTACCTCGTCCATACTTACTACAGGGCCAAACCGGCAACCAAACATTATATTTTCTAATATTTATTTGTTACAACATGAATTCAGATATTAATCTCTAATACAACATACCAGTAACATGTTACAGAGTTAGATCCCCTGGCTCCCAAACTAGGTTTCCACCTGTGACTTGGGAGACAGTGTTTCGTCATTACAAAAATACATAATGTATACGTAAGTCATAGTTATTCAAACATATACCGAAAAAGGAAACAGAAAGATAAGTTGACAAAAAGCAATGAATGAATAGTTAGTACATACAAAATTAAATCAATGTAATAAATTAAATCAAGATTAAAACAATACAAGTAATTAAAATAAAAAAATAAAACATTAAAACAGCATAAAAATTAAAATCAAAAACAAAATCTAAATTCAAAGCAAAATCAAAATTATTATTAAATCAACCAAAATCAGAATCAAAACCAAAATCAAAAATAAAATCAAGATTAAAATACAAATAATTCCTTTAGATTTCACAACCATTAAAAAAAGGTATAAGTGTGTATATTCCTTGATGGAGTTGGAACCATTATGTACATAAAACTAAGTACTCCTACGCAAAAATGATTGCTGGAAAATTACTTTTTTGGGTAAATCTCAATGTAGCACTCTGGTATTTAAAAAAAAAACAGCTGTGGAAAATTTGGTACTTTGACCCCCAATATCATCCTATCTAGGGAGTTCCCAGGTATAGTCTAGACCAAAAAAAAATGCAGTGATGGGCCAAAAGGCACTTGTTCTCCACAAGTGCCTTTTGGCTTCGTTTAGGGTACTTTTATACCCTTTATTATTATTTGGTCATGCAGACACGCCGGTGACGAGTAGTGTAATACTCGTCTTGTCCTTTCTAAGTAACCTCACCAATAAGTCTTACTTAATATGTCTTACCGTTTTTTGTAATAAGGCCGTTTTAATTTAAGAACGAACGAACAAAAGCGATATTTTATTACTTATCCCGAAGTGATTACATTATTAGATAATTATACCTTTTTCTGGGAATAGCTCGAGGCGTGTCTGTATTGTAATTTGATGTTCGCTACTTACTGAGTGAGATTAAAGCCTGCGTAGATTCGGCTTGGCAGTCGAAATGAAGTCTTTTTTGCTCTTCAGATTTTTCGGCTGCGTAATTTTTTTGAAAGCAGTCTCTTGGATTAATATTTGATCTTTCAATCGAGCCTTTATTATAGAATATTGAGTTTTAATTGACTTCTGACATTGTGTTAGTTTACAACACATACGTTTTGAACATTATTTTGTGAGATCCATCAAACGATATTGGCTAAAGCATTATAGCTAGCTCTCTCGCATTACCTCATTTTAATATTTTTTTAGTTAGCAGGTCTCTTATTTCGACAGTTTAAATTCGTTTAAACGTTATATTAGTTTATCTGTTACTAACATAGCTTATATTATTATAAGTAGTTAGAAATACTAATAAAATAATTATGAATCAAACACTGAAAGGTTTTTTTAAACATATGCCTTCAGATATTTTCATTTGGCTAGTATAATTTACTACTGTATAGTTTAGTAATACTTTAGTATATATAGTTTAGCAGCAAAGTATAGTTTGGTAACAATCAATTCATTTTTGTGTGTGGGACCGGTAACCACCCAGATTGATAACTATGATATGTCTTCGACTTTTTGGTTTAAGTATAAATAGCAGTTTCCTCACCATGTCTTCCTCACGTCTTATCAACTTCGTACTAATAAACTTTTTCCGCCCTTCTCAATAAAAAAGTAATATTATTCACCTCGAATAAACTCACTTGCCCATCACTAGCTCCAGTTAATAAAGTAGGTAGGCAGACCCTTATAATTTGGTTACGCCCGTCCGTCAATGTGATATTTTTATTAGACCCACTTATTTGGGTCTGCGTCCCACGGAATGTTACTTTCTCACCTCGGAGGAGTTTCGGGGATTATCTTAGTTAGGGTCCAGTTGATTTCCAGGAGCTTGGGGGACTTTTATTTGGACATACAGATTGTCTATTTAATTTTGTAAGAGGAAAAAGAGATTTTTCTTGGAAGATATTTTTTTTTGAGCTGTGTGATCCTGTGATCGTGGCAGGAAAATTGCTGATTTTAGGTTTTGTTAATATCAGAATATGTGTTGTGCTACCTACATCCCAAAAGTAAGTTCCTTTTTATTTAGTAACTGCGAGCAATCTTGGACACTTTACCACCAGCAGTTGTAGTGAAAATAGTGAGAAGGAAAAGAAAGAGCACAATTTATTGATTTCAAAAGAAAGAAAGAAAGAAAAAGTAGTAGTTTCACACAGGACAAAACAAATTAAAGATTAAAAAAAGTAAACAAATGTAAACACTAATTTTCGCCATGCCACAAGTGAACAAAACAAAAAATAATGAAAACTTAGATTAAAAAAAGAGATGATTTGTGAATCTCACGGGCTGCACTAAATAGGCCCAGTTCAGCAAACCGCCAAGCAGCTTGTATCCGATACTGGATTTTGAACTAGACCTGAGATCGTGATACGTAAAATAGTAACTAGGTACTTCGTGTTAGTAATTATATTTTCAACTAGCGGACGTCACGCGGTTTCACCCGCGTAGTTCCCGTTCCCGTGGGAATACAGGCATAAAAAGCCTATGTCACTCGGGGATAGTGTAGCTTCTCAACAGTGAAAGAATTTTTCAAATCGGTTTAGCAGTTTCGGAGCCTATTCGTTACAAACAAACAAACAAATCTTTCCTCTTTATAATATTATATTATTATTATAGTGTAAATAAAACTAAAATTAATTAAAGAGAAACCATCTTTATTAAAATATTTAATTATTAGTGTACAAACTGTACGTACTGTAACGTGTTAGTCAATACTTAACTGCCTAAAATATGAATTACAAGTATTATGTACACTTTTATGTAATGTTATGCATTTAAGGGTGTAAAAGTACCCTAAAAGAAACCGACACGTACCTAATATTATTTATTTGTTTGGACCATACCTTTAAGTTACGGAAATATTGGGGGTCAAAGTTCCGAATTTTTGACAAGTTTGTTTTAATATAATTTTTTAAGGTAATCATTTTACTTTCATTGCCTCCATGGCCCGTTTACTATTCGAAGCATCAATAGCACAATGTTTTGAGTAACGATGTAGTGAGTTCGTTTTACCGTTTAACTTAGTTTGATGTACATAATGCTTGGTATACGGCTTCGTACAGGGTACGTTTACACCCTGTATTATACGTGCAAGTTAATTAGAATCAAGTTGTAGCTTTTCCGAAGTTCAGTGAAGCCGAGTGAATATCTCGCACGTTGCAGTCGCCAGCAATTAATATCAGTGTAATCGACAGTTATGATTGTGCGGACTTACGCGGTCTGGGGTTCATTACAGCACTCATAATTATCGCTAAAATATTACTTTTGCGATCATTTCAATGCAGTATATTATTATATTAATAAGTTGTAATTGTTTGCACCTAGTTGTTAGCTTGGAAAGTTCTACAATCCACAGTCAACAAACAGAGTCGGAACTCCAAAGAAATAGTAAACATGATAATTAATATTCCGTTTTCAGTGTACGAGTAAATGATAACATAATATGTTATCATTTACTCGTACACTGAAAATTTAAAAAAAAAAAATAATTTTTTTTAAAATTTTTACGCAAAAGAGGTGCTGAATACTTCGTATTATATTATAATACGAAGTATTCAGCACCTCTTTTGCGTAAAAATATAAATTCATACTCGTAATCCATGATGATTTCAACATGTTCAAAAAACTCGTCTACTAATTTTTGAATATTCGACACGAGTGTTTTGGTATAAAATGTGTGATGCGAAATAACATTGTGGTTTGAATTGAAAGAATAAATCTTTGGAAATAATAATATTATGTGAAGAAGATACACCATAAGGATTAAACGTAAAAAACTATAAACACTAAAAACTTATAATACACCAATATAATTGAAATCGCTACATCATGGCCTTCATCAGCGATGACATATAAATGTCATCGATCTCATCAGATATATTATGTAGTACCTACAAAGACACAAACTAACAATAGATCACAAGTCCCATTGTTTCAAGATGACAACAATCCGTGCGTTATTCTCAACGCAATATACAGCGGATGCAAAGAATTTACTATTGAGTTCAATAGAATAATTTGTTTCCGTCCAACCATTTGAACGGTTGACCAAAGAGTTTTCAATTTGCCCGTTTAGGTGCGTCCAATATTTTTTTAACATTGATATCGCGTTTCAATGGGACACTGTTTGTGAACGCAGCGTTCTATTCGGCCTGACTTTTGTTCGACTTTTGATTTTAGCTTTTTTTTATTTTCCTTTTTTTTGTATCGTGTGTGCGTATGTGGAATTGTTGGCTCGTGATTTTTTGCGCTCTAATATGAATGCGAAATGCTCTTAAGCATTGATACAAGGATCGATTGGCACTCAAAAAACGTTGAATGAAGGGTGCTGCGAATAAACTGTTTTACAAAAACTATTTAGAAACAAAATGGCTGCGTTCGATTGTGGCCGCGTGCCAGTCCTAAAATTTAATCCTAAGCTATAAATGAAATTGAATTTTGAATTAGGTGTTGCTTTGTTATTTATTCCCTTGCGTGGTATCAGAGCTGTAACTGTTAATTATTGTTGCACCAAACGTCGAGGTAAATTAGGTGGGCGGGGCCTTTTTGGTTTTAATTGCACAGATAGTGTTTGGCAGACAGTTTTGTATTGTAAATTAAAGCTTAAAATCTTGATGATACGTTTCATTAGTTATCAGCAACAGAAAAAATAAAGGCTAGGTGAACAAACTCAGCATCATCATCCTCCTCCCATGGTCAAATAGGGATGTGTCCTGAGTAAAAAAAAACTCCGTTTAGTCCGTCAGTTAGATTTACGAAAAATATTGAATACGTGTTTTTTGTTTCATCAAATCAATAAAAATGTAGTGCGATGTGACGTCACACGAGTATTCGAAGCACTGTATCGTCTTCATTTTTGGTTTACGTGCAAAAAGAAAAAGTACGTGTCCAATATTTTTTTGAAATCTATCTGACGGACAGATAGGTTTACAAAAATATTGGACACGTATTAATTAGATTTTTTGTCAACTACATTCCGCTTTGAAGTCAGCGCAACACGTTCTCTTCTTCCATTCTTCCAGCATACGTCACGGCATCATTTACACGCAACTTAAACAGACTAACTGACGTATCATGTCTTTGAAAGAAAAAACCACAGGTTAAAAAACAACACAAGGGATTATGTTCGTGGAATCCCGTACCAAAGTGCATCAACATCACGACATCATTTCATATTGTGTACATGTATCACATTAACTCCAACAAAAGTCCTTTTTGTAAACTAAATCCGAGTTTCGGAGTAATTTTATAAAATCGAAAATTACCTTAAAACCAGGCAAGTAGATATTGTAGGAAAACCTCTACGATGTGAAGTCAGCCGAACTGTCAAAATCAACTGACAGATCTAACAGAACGACTTTTGAACTGGTTGTGTGAACGCCATGTTTTTGGAGTAAAACAATATTCATACTTTTCTATTTAAAAATAAATTGCCCATTCAAAAATCGAATCCCAGCCGCATAATATCGTAAAAAAATTATGAAAATAATAACTATAATATTTTGATCTTGAAACATGAGAATTCTTGGTCTTTTGGAATCATCCTTAAACTAAGCAGCCTCACTAATAAACACGTAATACCAAAAGCTGCTAAGACAGATTTACCTTATTGTTTCCCAAGTCATCGTCTCATTTCCTACCAAAATTTCACATCACATTCTCATAACATAATTTTTTATATTGTGTACGTACATAACCATCAGTTCTCTTATTTATAAGCTTCACGGATATTAAACTTGATATTTACTTTACTGCTATAAGGCCCATTTTCCGCTGGCACAGACATTTATGGTGTTAATACACTCTTAGTAGTAATTCCGAAATATGAAACGTAATGAAGTTTAATGTTTGAACGTTACATTTTGAGGCCATGTTTCGTGACTTGTTTTGATGAGAATTATGTGGGCTGATATTACAGGTATACCTCAGTCTTACCTTTCAAGGACTACAGGTATAATGTTATGTATTTTGCTCTAAACCAAATTGGTGATTTGCCGTACCCTATCAAATATTCACGTTTATTTTTCATGGGTAATGAGAATGACACTTACATAATAATTTTTGTGTATAAATACCCATAATGAACTCCAAAGGCGGGTCTATTTGTCCTCGTCATTGCAATAGCTTTTGTTGGTCTGCAGGGCTAATGCGTATCTTTTTAAATGTCAGTGGCTATCATAGTGTTTATCGATTAACTGTCAAATTGATTATGGTTTAGTACAAAATGGAACCATTTGAAATTAAATTGATGGTATATGCTAGCCACTGTCATTTAATAGATACGCAATAGCCCTGCTGGACATTCTACCTACGTTTGTATTAGAGATAAAAGTTCAAACTTTATCACATGTGTTATGTCACAAGTGACCCCAACTTTCGTTTTGAATGAGTGTTATTTAGTACTAACAATTCAAGATCAGTGACAGTATTATCTTTTATCCATCAAATAGACTATACTTTTTTAACCTGCATTGTCCTACTGCTGGGCAAACGTTTCGGCCATTGATAGAAAAAATAAGATAATAATAATAATAAGTTAATTTATTTCTCTCACAATGGTTATTAGCAGTAAACATTTTTGAACAGTATAATATTCACATTGTGAGAGCTGGTGCCTGAAGTAGGTTTAAAAAAAACCTGTATTACAGGTCACCAGGCCTCACTTAGTGGCATCCTTATTAAACAGGCAGGTAACATATTTCCTACCAAACAAATATAAAGGAGAAAGAGCAAAATGGTCTATGAGCGGCCAACAACGAAATAGGTATTAAATGAAAGTACTATTACTAAGGACTAACTTTTACTATGAACGTAACATTGCAGCTCATTTAGAAAAAAAAATACATATAGGTAAAATACTTAGATAATAAGTGCAAGAAAATGTGCAAACCCATTTTATAAAATACTTATTAACATTAGTTTATGTCTTCAAAAGTATTTCAAAACGTTGTCAGCATACCGTTTACAAGACTCAGCTCAACAATGGGTTTACTACATGGACTACCTGAGTTCGAACGGCCCAATCAGCTTCGAGTGCAAACAAAAGAGCCGAGGTGTGGGGTGCGTGTGCGTCACTCGGCGCAGTCCTTCGCTTACCCTTGTGACGTTGTGTACTGTGCGCTCATCTACGGATTCTTTTTCAAACGTTTTGACCCTGGCTACCCTCTGGACTGTGTTTCTTCCTAACCTGATAACCTGGCTATTAACTCTGAACTTCTGTACGTTTGTGCTTGTGTACTTGGACTCTGGACTTGTGTACGCCAACGGAACATTATTGAAAAATGGCAGAAAATCGACCTATATGTGTTTTGTGCAATCGATCAGTGGTTAATAGAAGAAGGTTAGAAATAACCCATGCTCTTTTTGAGGAAAATGCTGCCAATGCTCAATATATTATTGAAGCTATAGCTCCACAGCAAGTAAGTATTTTTAGACAATTTTTTGGTTGTTTTTACCCGTATGTACGCACCCTATAGCGGTGATGGCCTCATAATATTGTGTCACGATGTGCATATGCGGCACATCGTTGGGTGAAGTGTGGGCTCTTTATTGAAAGTCCACGTTACAGTTTTGATTGTATTTTTATGTACGTCCTTTTAGTGAATTATGTTATTTCCTTAAGCGTATGGTTCTTTTCTAACAATACTTAAGTTATAGTCAAAACAGATCTTCTCTCTCTTTTACACACATGGTGCATATGGAAACAGAGCCAACGTTATCTAGCTTCGAAATATAATAGAGGCCAACCACTCATTAACAATGCGTAAAAAGAGCTCGGCATGTTCTACTATACAACACATGATTTAACTGAAACTGCTGTGAGTTTTAAATACTATGTTATAAACTATTTTCCTTTTCAGGTTGAATACAACGGCCGAGAATACGTTTGTCGACCCTGTTGCAACGAGCTCAACGGGCTGTGCAGCCAAACAATAACCCTGCCCCGCACGAATGTGTTCTTCAAGTGGAAGAATATTCACGAGTGCCTAGCACCTCGGCAAACTGTATGTTTGACAGATGCCGTAGTGTTTCACGTCGTCGAATGCCTGAGAATGTAAGGATTACTCTTATGTTACATTCTAACTTATTCATACCAGACAGTGCCAGAATATGTGATGCACATTTAACATCAAATGATTGGGAAGAGCTCATTGATAGTCCAAATCTCAGACATGATTTTAACAGCTCTCATTTTGTGCAAATACTAGAGCTTTTTAAAAAAGCTGTTTTAAATAAAAATATTCTGGACTTTGAAGATATTGCAAATATGGATCCTAATGAGATTCATATTCGATTGGGCGTTAGCAGAGATCAATTCAATACAATCTTGGAACAAACGCCTTCTTTGTCTGAGTCAAACGCCAAAACAAAACTAGCCATTTATTTAATGAAGTTGCGAACTGGTGATAGCAACGAGAGATTAGCCACGCTCTTTAACATAAGTAGAAGGACTCTAGAAAGGCATTTAAAAACCGCGCGTGATGCTATATCTCTGGATTTTAAGCCACGACACCTGGGACTCGACCATTTAAATAAAAGAATGGTCGCTGACCGTAATCTTATTGTACCAAACGCGTTATTTGGAAATCCCGAGTCTTCTCCAGAAGAAAGGAAGGCAGTAACAATCATGGATGGAACATATATTTATATACAGAAGAGCTCCAACTTTTCGTTCCAGCGACAGACCTACAGTCTACACAAATACGAAAATCTATTAAAACCGTTCTTAATGGTGTGTTCCGATGGGCATATAATTGATGTTTGCGGGCCCTATGCTGCTACCGACTCAGATGCCAGTATTTTGGAAAGAATTATAAATGACGAAGAAGGCACATTTCACTGGTTTTACCGGGCTGGCGACATATTCATTTTAGATCGTGGGTTTAGAGACGTCTGTGGCGATTTGGAGCGATGCAACTACAGTGCCTTTAGGCCAGAAACCAAAGACCGCGGTGCAGACCAGCTTACTACTGAACAGGCCAATAGAACTAGGCTGGTAACTCTATGCCGCTGGGTAGTGGAAGTTATAAATGGCAGGTTCAAGCGAGATTTCAAATTGTTTAGGCAAGAATATTTTAATCGCGCCTTAAGTCACATGTTTGAGGACTTTCAAAACGCAGCGGCACTCATCAATGCGTTCCAAACACCAATACAAGATAGTATTCATGCATCATCGTTCGTAAATATAATTAATGAACGTTTTGAAATACCGAACCTCTTAGCGGACTATGTTATCCGTCATAACATAAATAGACAGAGGGCATCATTTGAAAGACTCAGCAGCGACCAACCTATTTTTGAAGACTTTCCGGTTTTTTCTGAAGAAGACCTAATTCTGTTTGCACTTGGCACATACCAAATCAAGTTGGCTCGCAGCTACTACGCTAAACACTTAATTGAAGGCTTATACAATATCGAAGTATACCGGGAGCGACAAATAAGTCAGCTCAGAGATTTTATTGAAGAAGAAGATATTTGGTTATTACGTGTGCGAATATCAAATCAAAATCATTTATTTCAAGTTGGCCAGTTACAGGCTCTTTTGAATAGTCGAACAAATACTAAATTTTAATAAGCTAATAAACTAAGCTACAGTCCCACTCACAAGGCATAATAACTGTCAGTGTACTGTAGTTGCCGATTCCAAAGCGTTGGTCTCATGAGAAGAATGGCAAGAAACTTCATGGACACTCTTTTAAATCATATTATTGTTACAAAACTTTGGTTACATCATTCATATCGAGATTGGTATATTATCATGTGAGAACGATGTAGCAAGTTGTGCACGATAAGTGTCGACAGTAAAGCCAAAACGACGATTTAAAAATAATATAATAATTCAAACAAGCCGTGGCAACTAAGAGGTGACCAGTCACAACTGACAGCACCCGTTCACGAGCATGACGCATGGATCAGCCACCATTCCACTCAACCATTTTAAAGGGAACGAAATGACCCGACACACCCGCCACCATCAGCGAGACATTTAAGTGAGCATGACACACTCTTAATCGCCAGGGCATATCCAAGTCAAATAAAAAATAGAAAAATAAATGTAGGTTTCCAGAGAATGACAGCTTTCTAGTACATAGTACTCACACAATATGCGCTATGCGACTATATAATACTAAAGAGATTGAATTTATACATTGCAAAGATAGTTGTACAATCTTCTTCTTTCTTCTTCCTATTAAATGCTATTCATTTAAGCGTCCTGTCCTTGTGGAGCAGGACCGGCATTGAGCCAAGCATTTTTATCAGCGATATAATCGTCTAACTTGTAATATGCTTGCTTGCATAGTGTGCGTTTGATACATGTTTTAAATTTCGTCTCATTCAGTTCAAGAATGCTTTGTGGAATTTTGTTATAGCATCTCAAACAGTACCCCATGAAAGATGAGTCTACCTTAGCGAGTCTGAAGCCTGGCTGCACTAACTGGTCCCTATTCCTAGTAATATAATTGTGTCTGTCACCTCTTTTACTAAAAAGATGCAGATTTTTTCTCACATACATTATGTTTTCGTAGATGTACTGACAATGCACCGTCATAATGTTAATGTTCTTAAATAGTTCTCTCAGAGAATCGCGCCTACGAAGACCATATATTGCTCTGATGGCTCGTTTTTGCAGAATAAAAATAGATTCAATGTCTGCAGCTCGTCCCCATAACAAAATGCCATAAGACATTAGGCTATGAAAGTAACTAAAATAGACCAGCCTAGCGGTATCTACATCAGTAAACTGACGAATTTTTCTAATGGCATATGCTGCTGAACTTAGCCGCCCTGCAAGAGATGTTAAATGAGCACCCCATTGTAGCCGTGAATCAAGCGTCCAATCCCCAAGAAAACCGTTTCATCTACGAATTCTAGTTTCTCGTTATTTAATAGAATATCACAATCACTACTTTTAACATTCGGTAAAGCAAATCTTATGCATTTTGTCTTTTTTTCATTTAATACTAAATTGTTTGCTGTGAACCAATTATGAATCTGAAGTAGGGCTTTATTCACATCATCTAGCTTTTGAGCCCGTCTATTTATCTTAAAAATTAGGGAAGTGTCATCAGCAAATAACACCATATTCTGAGGTTGGTTTTTCAATAAATAGGGTAGATCATTAATATATACCAGAAAAAGGAAAGGGCCCAATATTGAGCCTTGCGGAACCCCCATTTTTACTTTTAAACCCTGTGAATTAACACCATTTATTTGAACATGTTGTTGCCTTTCACTCAAATAAGATTTTACTAAACTAAGTGCAAGTTTACCTAGTCCATAATGCTCAAGTTTCAAAAGCAATGTGTCGTGATTCACGCAATCAAATGCTTTTGAGAGGTCACAAAATATTCCTACAGCATCTTGGGACTGTTCCCACGCATTAAATATGTGCTTTAATAAAGTTACACCGGCGTCAGTTGTGCAACGTCCTTTAGTGAAACCGTACTGTTGATCGTGTAAGATTCTGTTGGTGTTAAAATGATTGAGCATTTGGTTAAGCATAACTTTTTCAAAAACCTTGCTAAAAGCTGGCAACACCGATACAGGTCTATAATTATTAGTATCTTTACTGTCACCAGATTTGAAAAGAGGTATGACCTTACTGTGTTTCATTAAATCTGGGAAAACCCCTCGGTCTACACACAAATTAAATATTGAAGCTAAGTATGGTGCAATAGTCTCAACTATGGATGTACAAACTTTGATAGACATTCCCCATAGATCTTCGGTCAGTTTAATTTTTATTTGCCGGAAAGCTTTAATTACCTCCGTAGGGTTTATATGTTTAAATTTAAATTCAGCCAGGCAACCAGGCACGTTCGCCTTCAATAAACCAATTGAGACTTCAGGTGAGGATTTAAGAGCCTCCGTTGTTTTTAAAGGAATATCAGTAAAGAAATTTACAAATTCTTGAGCTACTTCCTGATTATCGCTTTTAGGACCACATGCTGTATTTAATGTGTAGCTAGTGGCACGTATTTTTTTCCTGTTAGTCTCGTTATTTATGACTTTCCAAACTGTTTTTATTTTATTTTCTGCTGTTTTGATCTTTTTGCTAATGTGAAGGGCTTTAGCAACCTTGCAAGCATACAATCTAGACATGTAAGGTCCAGAATATATTATTCTTATATTGTAATTAACCGACAAAGACAAAATAGAGAAGCAATTGCTCATTATTATTGCAGTTGTTTGAGTGGAAGGCGCACAATCGGTTGTTGCGCACACGTTATGTGTGTAGTGTGGTTTCTGGCATGGGCTAGACATCAAGACGAGGATATTTTATTACCGGCATCAGAACTCAGTGCTATTATTGTACATTAAATGTATGAATGTGGACGAGGCAAAAGGAGTATGTAAGGATCGTAGCAAGTGGCGTTCTGTGGTTTCTGCCTACCCCCATGGGAAAAGGGCGTGAGTTTATGTATGTAAATGTATGTAAAATAAATGTATTGAAGTAAACAAGTCATTTTATTTTAAATCCTTATTTTTAAGACTAAATCTTAGTAATTAATACGCTAAATCACAGGCTTACATATCTAAAATAAAAATGTATTTAGTTCCATTAATAATGACACTACAGATATAAAACTTCTTGAACCCGTTATTGTAGGGTGATATTAAACCAAAAAAAAATAAAATGTTCCTGGCCGCTGATAGACCAAGTGCCGTACGATTTTGCCCATTCTCCTTTAAAATAAAACAATAAAAATTTTAAAAATGATAACCTCCTCCTTTTTGAAGTAGGTTAAAAATAAGTAAACAAATGAACAGCAAGAAACAAAATATTCCTACCAGCAGTCACAGGGTGTGTGTAAATGTGTATGTGAATGGTTAAGTGTTATGTATTTGGGTGGAGCAACTTTTCTGTGTCATCATAGGAAAGCGTTTTCAAGAAGGCAATTACTTTTTTCTTACAACTGGGTTTGTGTAGGGGATATATATTTTGACCCTTGTTGATGACATTATATAAATAATCTCCTAGGTAACAAAAATATTTGTGGGACTGGCGCAAACGGAAGAATTTTGTATTACAAACAGTACCCTTTCTTCGCTTATTTTTTAGTAGATCCGAATCATAAACCAGCTGTGAATGCTTTTTAAGGACTGTATGCAGAACGAAAGTTTGTCTTACAGTCAGTACGTCCCACTTTTTGTATAAATCGACTGTAGAAAATCGGAAGGGAAGACCCGCGGCAACCTTAAGTATCGCTCGTTGAGCTCTTTCCGCCTCCATCATGTGTGTTTTAGCAGAACCTCCCCAGGAGATGATGCAGTAGTCGATAAGCGACTGACACAAGGCAAAGTAGACCATTTTGATGGTACGAAGGTCGGCTACATGTTTTAGGCCCTTAAATATGTATATAAGTTTGCGCAATCTTGTTACCAGGACGTCTATATGTGGTTTGAAGCTGAGGGATGTGTCTAAGGTAACTCCAAGGTATTTAATGCTATCTGCCCTTTGGAGGGAAAGACATACACAAGGCTGGAGGGTTGACCAACAAGTATGAGCCGTAATTGACAAAGAACGTGGGGGTAGCACGTTCGATCGATGTGCAAATACCACGTATTTGGTTTTTGTGACATTGAGAGTCAACACATTATTCCGCAACCATGCAACAACTCTGTTAAGACCCTCCTGAGCCACACCAAAGACTCCATCCCAGCTGTCACCACTGAAAAAGAGAGCAGTGTCATCGGCAAATGTAAAAATTTTACCATTGTTAAGGTGAAGCTGGCACAGGTCGTTGATGTAGATCAAGAAGAGTGTGGGTCCGAGTATACTGCCCTGAGGCACTCCGAATGTTAGTGGCTCCTCACTACTCACCAACCCATCAATTCTAACTTGTTGTTTCCGGTTAGATAGGTAGTCATGGAACAATTTTAGCGGAAGACCCCGTACGCCCATGTTTTCCATTTTGTGCAACAAGTGTGGGACAGAAACTATGTCAAAGGCTTTTGCCAAGTCCAGAAACACCGCCAGGCAATTTTTCTTCTTATCCAAGTTCGTTATGACCGAGTTAACCAGCTCATGAACCGCATCATTGGTAGATTTACCACGCCGGAACCCAAACTGGGAAGATGCAAGAAGGTTGTTAACCTCGAGAAACTTAATGAGCCGGTCATTCATAAGGCGCTCCAGAACTTTTGAGAGCGTTGGAAGAATAGAGATAGGTCTGAAGTTGTTGACACAGTCCCTGTCACCACCTTTGTGTATGGGTTTTATAACCGCCGATTTAAACGCCTGCGGGAATGTCCCTGAAGACATGGCGAGGTTGCAGATGTGGGTAATAGCGGGGCACAGAAGGTTTGCATATCTTTTGAGTAACCGGCCCGAGATCTGGTCAAAACCGACAGCACAATTATCCCTTAATCCTTGAATGCGTTGCAGGATCTCAGCTTCGTCCGTAGGGAACATGACCAAAGAATGAAGAGGAGCAACCCCCAAGATATCATCAGCCTTGCTTCTGTGCGGGAATGGCTGCGAAGTGATTTGCTCTGCCAGGTTACGTCCAACATTCGCAAAGAAACTATTGACCTCGTTAATACTCTTGTCCGGGTTGACGCTTGAGATGAGACAGGAGGAGCGATCTGCTACCCTGTTTGAGCCGCTAATCTGTTTTATAACTTCTCATAGTTTCTTTTTGTTGCCACTTGCGCTCTCAATCTCTTGTTTTTCATAGCTTCTTTTAGCTTTTTTCAATAGTGAAGTGCAGAAGTTCCTATAACGCTTGTATGTTGTGTGAAGAATTTCGTTATTTGGGTCTGTTTTCAGCTTTTTATACAGATTGTCCCTGTTGCGCATGCATTTTAACAGCCCTTTTGTATTCCACGGCTTACTGACTAGTCCCCTTCTAGGTATTTTCACTGCTTTTGAGTTATCTTTTAAAGCCCCTGACAGACAGCCCACCAGCAAGTCAGTCGCTATATTTACATCGTTGCAATTTAGGATGATTTGAAAATCTGAGTTACGCAGGGCTGCATCTAGGTTATCATAATCAATACGGTGACTAATTTTATTCGAATACTCAAGCTGCGACCTGTGAGCAAGGTCAACACTAATGGCAACACTCTCGTGATCAGTAATAGATGATTCGACTACAAGGCAGGTAGCCTTCAATCGAGTCTTAACCATGATGTGATCCAGGCACGTTTTTCCGTGGGTTGGTAGTACATGACTTGGCAGCATGCAGTGACTAGCTAGGATATTAAGGTATTCGTGAGAGCATTTATCGGGGCTATTCATGGCTATATCTATGTTTATGTCACCGCAAAGTATTATGTTTTTGTAGCTGCTTAATGAAGTGAGGAGAACATCAAGGGCATCAGTAAAATTGTTTGTGTTATGTTGGCCGGGAGGGCGGTATATTCCAAGGATACAAGTATCTGAATTTAATTTCAGTAAAATACAGTTTGCGTCAATAATTGATGGTTCTTCAAATGACACTTTGAGCTGTTTCTTGTAGAAAATAACTACTCCTTCATTTTGTGTCCTATGCAGGGTGGTTGATGCACAGTTATAATTATCAAGGATGGGAACATTCTTGGCTGAGCGTAGCCAGCATTCGGAAAGAACCAACACGTCCCATGCTACATTAGATCTATGAAGAAGTGTAGTGAAGTTTGACATATTGCATGAAATACTACGAATATTTTGGGCGAGAATGTTGAGATGGCGATTATTATGCTTTACATGGGTTTTTATATCGTCTATTTCACATCTAATAACTCGAGCCACCGATAGGGAATCCAGATCCGAGTGAATAGCTTCAATGTCTTGGATCATTGAAATTTATTATTAATGAAAGTTGAGGGTCACGTTTATAACGTGCCCCGTTGAGTACATTTCGAAGTTGGGTGTCACTAGGATCTGGTATGGTGGCGGCCAATGTCACTATAGTTTCATGATGTGAAAGGATAAGTGGAATGGGATATTTAAGCAGACAGTTGATATTGACGAAAATAGCTCGATTTAATAAATCTTGGCCCAAATTGTGAGTTGTGCGGAATGCATGTGTATGTTTATATGTATATAGTTTATTGTGTATAGCAGAAGGTTGTTTATGTTGTGTGAGACTGCAACTAGGTTTGGCATAAGATAACAAATAAGTGTGAGTAAAATTCACGAACGACACAATCCAAATCGAAACTAATCTTAAAACAGAAAATAACAATGCGAAGCAGTTTAAAATAAGCACATTAACCAGTCACAAAAAGAGTTCGCCTAACTCAGACTCATCATTGATACGCACTGGCGCTGATCCTTCTTCCTTCTTGATGTAGACCTTCCCGTAAGATGTCCAGGCGGCAACAAGCTTTTTATCCTTGACATTTAGGCGCGCAACATAGAACAACCTTCTTGATTTGCTCGTTAGGGATTCAGAAATGAATAATGTACGTGAATCGCCCGGAACGTTGATGTGTTGCGAGTTTAGACGTGGTTGATCAAGTTCACGTCTAGATTTATTAAAAGAAATGTACCTGGAAATTAAAGACTCCTTTCGCATTATTGTAGTAAATTCTACCACTACGGCTTCGGACTTTGAGCGGTAGATATCTCGTATCTCCGACAGGTCGATTGGTGCCTCTAGTTCCAGTGCTGAGCCGAGGTTTTGTACTAATTTGGAGAAGATTTTTTTGTTTTCTTTTTCCTGTTTAGGTATGTTGCGAATTTCAATGGTTGTACAGCGCGCATTCTTTTCGAGGAGGTCAATCTGATTTTCTAGAGTTGTAACTCGGGTTTTAAATTCGCCATTTTCCTTTTCTAGGCCAGCAATTTTTGCAAGGAGTTCTTGATGTTGGGACGTCAGTGTTCCAATAGAATTTTTGATCTCTAGGTTTTGAGTGGCGATGGTGTTTAAGGTGTCGCAAAGCAGATCAAACTTTTGGTCCTGTCGGACTTTGAGCTCAACGAACATAGATTTAAGTTCGGAAATGGTGGATTCAGGTGGTTCTGTGTACTCTCCAAGCGTGCGTTTGAACCGTTTTGTTATGTTATAATAATTATCTTCAGGATCTGTTTTATTGGAAATATCGAGAGCTGAGTCCGAATTATAGTGCATTGGAGGATTTTGCGGACCTAATTTAGATGCTGAGTGAGGAGGAGAACGCTGAACTGCCATCTTTAGTTAATCCAGATAATTCAATAGTTAGGGTGCGGCACTAGTCACGTTCACTAGCAATGCACCAATTCACACCAAATTGGTCGCTGGAACGCGCGCACTTATTTCGTCGTCGGAAGGTTGGTAGAACCGACAGTAAATATTGCGCGTACGCGGGATTATAGCCGTTATTTTAGTTGGATTAACACTACACCAGACTTGTGTTTAGCAGAAAAGTAAAAGCATATTGATAATATTCTAAGTATGTCGAAAATAAAGAAAATTAATGCCGCGAACTCAAAAAAAAAAATAGATAAAAAATTCAAACGAAACCATGGCTCATTTTTCTTAAGTTCTCCCAGCGGAGGGTAAGTGGTTAAAGGCAGTCTTTGTCCCCATCATTTTTCAGGAAAAACTCATAAAAAGAATAATAAAGTAAGTATGCTAAATATAATTAACTTTGATCGTAATTTTAATTAACGACTACGTTCATAATTACTGAAACGTTTACTTATAAACGTCCTTGGTAAGGCAAGGTATCTTGGTCTTTAGAAGTATGCTGATGATCCATTTCGTTTGAGTCGAGAACATTAAGTAGCCATTAACACTCCTTAAAAATCGCTACTAAAAGATCATTTCTAAGTGCTGTGCTGCGACAGCAACATCTATCGCAACACATGCGAACTAATTGGCTAATCCTGCATCGCGCTATCAAAGTTGTTGCGACATTAGCCTATATAGAAAATCCCGACTTAGTTAATACCGACCGAGGATGAGGAACTTTACATCCTGTTCCTCATATTCCCCAAAGTGCTAATGTCGTTGTTATAAAAGCAACACTTGGGGAAAACTGTATCTAGCGACACTATATCCTAACCTTAACCTATTTAAGTCTGTGCTGCTGTCTATGGAACAAAATAGGAATAATGTACAAAACCTCTTCTTATCATTACATAGAAACTAACACAGCATTTGTGCATACAATCGTAACAACTCAGGATCGTAAACAGCTTGTAAACCTTCCCAATATGTATCTAAATCTACATGTTATACATATTTATTACAACAAAGAAAACAGAGCGACAAAACACACAAACGAACACAAATACAGACTTACACATAAATACTTTAGTACCCAATTAAAGTGTGATACGATATTAATGCGGGCGTTCCAAAGTTTCATCTGCCTCTGTTGTAACGTATTGTCAACAATCCTTGGGACTATTAATTACTTTGAATGTAGGACTATAAACTGACTAAATGTTTTGTTGTTAAAAGATAAAGAGACGTTTGAATGTTACTGTTATTGCAACGTGTGATAATGTGCCCGATTATTTATTTCAGAAGTAGAATTATCATAACGTGTTGTGACTATATTTGCTGAAATATAGTCACAACACGTTAACACACACGTTAGTGCTGAGTTGTCAAAGTTGGTTTCAGATCGTATTTGAATATATATTATTAAATATACATCTAAAATGTTCACACTTCAGCTAAGTTTTTGGAAGCGCTAACCGTTATAATATTGTTTTTCTTTATTCTGAAAGGATTGTTATCTTCTTTTTAGCATCCCTGGCATGCCTATACATAACATAAGAAACTGCCTGTGGCTTTCATACTGAAATAAAGAAAGAAAGAAAGAAAAAGTATTGATTGGTTTCACACAGGACCAGAACAAATTGACAAAAAAACAAAAATTAAAAAAGCTTAAAACTTACGAGAAACACTTACAATCAGGACATACATATATTAAATCAAAATTAGTCCCGTACTTTTACTTTTTTTTTTAAATTACGTTGCTCCACACTAGGAATTGCTTCTGTACTGTGGGTGCGTTCACAAACATATAAACTCACATACACAAATACCCAGACCCGGAACAACTATCTGTATCTGTACGAAACCAAAATGCCACTATCTCAGCATGGTGCTGTAACATTGACAAATGTCACAGCGCTGGTATTCTGATAGGGCCCAAGGTGACGCCACGGTCACGGCAAAACAACAAAAGACAACTGGTGACACCCAAGTCTGTGAGAGGGAAAATTTTGATAAAAAAAAGGCCATGATAAACTACGCACGTCAAATGCGGATTAGTGGACGTCACGATGATGTCTCCAATACTTTTTCGTGACAGTGTTTTGAGAAAGTTCCAAAACTATATATTTATGCATATAACATGTACAATAATTGTGGTAGATAGGTGAACATGCCACAAAGCATTTGTATGTTTCTTACTTATATATTTCTTGCACAAGAATGAGATTAAAATAAAATCTTCTAATAATATTTGCCATGGTAGAATCAAACTACAACTATATAACCAAACGGCCTATCAACCATTCTGTCCCGAAATTGTATCCAAAAACACATCTATATTAATGGTCGTTCCGCAGCTGAAAACTGAATCATAAATCATATTCTCAGAGTCAGGACAGCCTTCAATTATTGGTAGCATTCCGGCTGTAACTGTCCGCTGAAGTAACGTTGAATGATTTATTATATAGCGGGTGATGTTGTTATTAAAATTTTATTGCATTCCAAGTAGAAGGCCTGTGTCCCAGCAGTGGGAGTTACAGGCTGATTGATTAGGCTGTTCTGTATTAGGAACTCCTCAGTATTAGCCCGGAATAATGCTCAGTAATAATACTCGGCTCCACTACGTCTGCTTAGCCTTTTCCCAACTATAGGTACTCGTATAACATTGTGCCCGTCTGCCATGAAATTCAAGCATCTTGTAATCCGCAAGGACAGCTGTGTAGGTATAGTATAGTACAGAATAGTAGCCAGTAATCAGATTGCCGTTGATCAGCCACAAATTCAAACTCTGTCCGGAAAAAAGCTAGAAAAGCTAGAACCCAGGGCTACTGAGCTAAGTGCGAGGCGAGGCAAACATGCAGGTGTGATCAAACTTAATAAGTAGTTGTAGTTTTGCGGTACCTAGACAATCACACATTACTAAAACAACAGCCGGGTGTTTAAACACATTCATTGTATGAAACATCGTACCTTAGGGATCATGTTTTAAAAATAACTGCTGTAATAATTTTGCTTTTTAGCTGTTCCAAAGGATGGTCTTTGTCCTTCCTATGTACGGTTAAATATCAGGGGTCAACCTAAACAGGTCAGACGTAAGGCGTTCAAGGGTAATTCGTGGAATCACCATAATTTTATGACGAACATAAAACTCTTTGTGAAGCAGATCCTGGCTATAAACTGGAACCATTTTAGGACCTACGTTGTCATTTTGAGAGCTATCTAGGCATACTAAATTGATGTAATAAAAGGTTTTATCTAGAATCAATTTTGGCTTCCTAAGAAGTTGTCAGACAGATAGAGTTACTTTTGAATTTACATTTAATCATGGTATGAATTAGATAAAAAGAATCCCTTATAAAAAGAACGAAGATAGGAAAGGGGAAAGGAATTTCTCAATAGCACCAACGGAGTCTGGATTTACGGTTAACGGTTTAAGAAATTTTATTCCACTCATAAAGAATACTATTATTTACTTCTATGAGGAAAAAAACATAATAATTTAGCAACAACTCTCAGCGACGGTTTGGTTTAGTAATAAACTATAGTATTTTTGCCTTGTAAATGGCAATAAAATCGCATCCAATGATATGTGACTTACCCATAACTGGTGCAATCTGGTTCTACTATTAAATACACGTTTACCTAATAAGGGGATGAAGGGATGTTTACTGACATAAAAAAATATGATTCTAATTAGTCCGTCTTTTAGATTATCGAAAAATATTGGATTTTTTTTTTTTGTTTTATCAAATCAATAAAAATTGACGAAAATAAAACGCGTCAAAGATTTCAGTGGGGGGTTGTGTCGTCACTCACCGGTAAAGACAAATGTCTTGGAAAATGACGTCACACGTCTCCACTGTTTGTTTACGTGAAAAAAGAAAAAACACGTGTCCAATATTTTTTGGAAATCTATCTGACGGACTAATTAGTTTTTTTTTGTTAACTACCCTATTTTTCTCGTATTACAAGTGTGATGCTATATTTATATTATGACATAAAAAGGTAATAGTTTTGAGGCCACACGTCAAAAGATTCATATTATTATACAAACTACCACTAATTTAGCTTAAACCCGTGAACCATTACAAGCCGAAACATGTAACAATCATTAAGTGCTGATGGCGTTCAACTAAGTTGCGTATTTAACCGAGGGTTAGTATTGACACTATGATTGATGATCTTAGTTTACAGTTAATTACTGCGGTTCATTTCTGGTCTGGACGTTTGTCAGTTTTGAGATGCGTATTAGTTTGAGTTTATGCCGTGTACGTTTGCTTTAAACATGCCCCGGATGTTTGATTATTAGGGTGATACCTCCCGCGTGTGTGACCAGATGTATTATGTGGACGAGGCAAAATTGTATGTAAGGGTCGTAGCAGGCCCCGTCGGGGCTGCGGGTTGTTTGAAAGAGATACCGCAGACTCATCACAAAGGGCTAAGAAGGAACATGAGTAGTTATTAGTCTGTAGAAGGGGGGGAGTGTCAGACTACCCTGAGACCCTGCTTTTTTACAGGGTCGTAGCAGGTGTCGTTCTATGGTTTCTGCCTACTCCCATGGGAAGAAGGCTTAGCTAATGCACTCTTATGTATCTCTCGCTATTGTAAAATTTGGTGCCAAAACATCTAACAAGCGGTTACGTACCGCTAGTTAGATGTTATTAGTATTAATAGGTCTCATATTATTGTATGTACCTTGAGGAAGTAGGTACACATGCTAGTACATCAAGGTAACCGGAACTATTAAGTTTTCCCAATGAACCTTAAATCTAATGTTGTAGCGATAGAGTTGAAAATCTGTTAAAGAAAATTACATAATAATATGTAAAACACCCTAAATAAATCAAGTGTATTCAATTATAACAATGTTACTAAACTGTGGCTTTGTTTCAATCGATAGGATAAGAATGTGCGACAATAGCTACTTTCGTTCCACCACCCCCTAGTTCCAAAACTATACAAAATGGCCTCTATAAAACTAAAAAGAGAAAGCCGATGTACTTCACCAATAACACACTAATCTGCTATCAAGAAAATACAAAAAATACCAATTCTCTGACCCTCCAAATTGACTGACAGTCTTCCTCAATTTTCCCCAAAAATCATCCGTCATCGCGATAAAAAAACTATTTTACTACCAATCCCAAATAATAGTTCCTTCATTTCACGAATGCACGTCAGTTATACTAAATTATACCTTATGACAATGACATAAGAGTCACTAACAGATTGCAAGGATCATTTAGAGATACATTTGCTTGATATTACAAATAATATATGCTCAAGCATGTGTTATTGAGAGCAAAAGCAAAACTTGTGCCTTTGTCGAGCTCGACTAATATGTGAACTGATTCGTATACTTTGGTATTACTGCATGCTTCAGAAAACAAGCTGATGAAATGAGTACCATGTACAAGTTTCCGAGTTCTGTGTACATAAATGTTGGTACCAACGTATGTTGGTATGTGTGTGGAGGAAAGTTTGACGAAATTGCGAACGTGTCTGTCGATTGTTTTGAAACAATTGGTGTTTTCGTGGAGTGACTGTGTTTCCTAACAAATAAGTTTTCGTCTCAATTAGCTTTAATACATGTTTACTTTTGAAAATGGGCGAAAGGGTTCCACAAGGGAGGGTTGCACAAGTAATAATTTATTATTTAAAATGTAATATTATTTCGAAAGAGTGTTTATGTATTAAATTAGTTACATATAATAATATGTCTAGTTCAGTCATAATGTTTTAAGACATGGTTTTAAGTAATTGTATTTAAAACTAAAATTATTGTATTTATATTATGGCAATGATAATTTTGACTTGAAATAGAACAATGAATGAGGAAAAAATAATTATTCGACTGTTGGAAATTAGTCTCTATTAAAATAAAGTTTAGTATGAATAAAAAGTTAATAATATGTCATACATTCTTCTTCACTTCATCATCACAAGGATTATTTAAAAATTAAACGTCATTATTATATTATTATTAAGGTTTATCTAAAAATAAGCAGCCTAGTTACTTAGCATTACGCTTCACTGCGTATAATTAGCATAGCCGTGAGGCACATGCGACCTATATTTGAGACTATAGAGCTCGTAGTTAATATTTAATTCCCGCTGTGTATCATGCATTAAATAAGTTTATAACCTTGTCACTAATATTACTACTTAGCATTAACATTACCCAATATTATACCAGGGTTAATTTATCCGTAATTATGATGCTTCTAACAGCACCAACAACAAACGTGAACATGGTCAATATCTTTCAGTGAAAATGTCTAGATTTTTCTACAAAGAGTGACTGCTTATGTGACCACTGCAACCCTGTTACTGGCTATCCTGAAACTTTTGAATAACATAGGTTGTCAGACGTTCAAACATCTGGCTATGCGTCACACCTGTCAAAGATCTCCAAACGCCAACCTGTTATTAACCTCATCATCATTCTCCTGCCCTTATCCCAATTCATTTTCTCTATTTCTCGTCATGTCAGCAGTCACCTCCTTCCTAGCCATATCACCCTTCACACAGTCCATCCATCGTTTCTTTGGTCTTCCTCTACTCTTGCCTGTCTGTTACCTGTTATTATTTATTTAAACTTTATGCACAATAGTGATACATAGGCGGACTTAATGCCACAAGGCATTCTCTACCAGTCAACCTTAGGGTCAAACAAGACAATATTGTGGTAGGCTACAAACTAACTAAAAAACAATATCAAATAAAAAATATATATTAATACTAAAACACAAATAAAAATAACATTAACTAATAAATATTAGTTTATGAGTTTATGTTATTTTTATATGTGTATTAATATAAGTATATCACGGCTTTCCGCGGATCATGGCAAGCGTCGTTTAAACAAGCTACCCGTGGTGCACCTGTTACTATTAAGCAACAAGCCTATTAAAACTCATTTTTTATTTTCCCTACCTACATCCGTTTATTTTTTCACAAAAGAAAACATTTTGATATACATGCCAATCAGTTCATTGATTTGTTTGTATTGACCTAACCTGACCACTGTTTACTTCTAAAATAAAAAAACAAACAACAGGACGTTTCGTTACGTTTGTTTGACGATTGTACAGTTGAACAAACAGTTTGGGATACAGGCAAAAGTATTCAATTCATCTTTTCATTTTACCGTCTTTAGAATTAGATGCAAGTGTAACGACACTTTTTTTGACGTTCGAAAAGTGTTGATTATCAGCCTAGTTTGAATAAATGACTTTTGATTTTGATTTTTAACAGTAAATTGTGGGGCACGTTAATCGGAAGGAGTCTTGTGTCTCAGCACTGAGAAAAAATCGGGATTAGACCGCCTGTAAACCAACAATACTTGTTTAATGGCACATTGCGGTGTATATCTATGTGCTTCAGACCGTCCTGCGTAAGCATGCTACAATCCCCTATAAGCCGAAAAACAAGCGCAGGAAGGATATAGTGTGCAACATTCAGTCGCATAAAACTGCTCTCGCAAGTAGAAATTTTAATGTTAATAGTTCCCGTCTCTATAACCGTGTTAACAAAATAAAATATATACATAACCTAACAAAAAATAAGTGCAAACATGAACTAAAAACGCTCACTAATTTAAATTACCGGGAGGCTGAAGATCTTCTCAAACCAATCCAATAGAATTATTAAAAAATAGACGCACCATACACTTACACTCAATCATACACTCACTCCTACACTCACTCCTACACTTACACATACAGAAACACTCACATTGTACTCTCATGTTAATAAGTAGCTTATTCTTAATTTTAATCTTAACTTTAATTTTAGTTTAAAGTATCAATTTGTTTTTATTATTTTTAAAATACTTTGACTGTTTACTTTATTAGAAATATTCTTTTCGAGTTCACTTTGTGGCACGTTCGAATCTACATATTGTGTAACTTATTTGGAAGGCACTGGTGTCTGTGATACAATGATCTTCATTAATACAGGCACCAATGATACTCTATTATCTATAATGTTCATTTTAATTTGGTAAATTGTTTTTGTGAACCTAAAATGTGATTCTTTCTGAAAAATAAAAAAATTAAATAAATAAAAATAAATAATATCCGAAATTTTTGTACCTAACCCGCATGTGTGCTAATGCGAACGGGTTGTTAGGCTCCACATAATTATTTAAATTCCTTTGGGAGGAGACACCAAAATATAAAAAACGTTTTTGTATCCGAATTTTACATACAATTTTGGTGTTGCTTACGCAAAGCTATATTTATGCCTTATCACAGGGATATGTAAATTGAGTGAAAAGAATGAACAAAACCGGTCAGGTGCATGTCGGACCACGCACAATGTAGGGTTCCGTAGTTGCCCTTCAAAATATGTGCACTTACTAAACTGAATAACCTACCTGCCGACCTGCCTCCAAACGATGATTTTTATTGTAAAAATAAAACAAACTTACATTTTAATTTGCAGTTTTGAGACCTGCGCCCCCATGCATTATGTATAAGAATATAATTCATACAAGTAAATTTTATTAGTTGATCGACTATTACTCGTAAACTTGTAAAGCATAATTAGATGTGATAGTTTTCGTTTTATTTTCGTTATATATGCTATTGCCGACTACGGGACTCTAAAAATTAGATGTTTCAGAACAGTAAAAATAAGCTATAACATTTAACTAAAATGCTAATGGATAATTAAATTTTTGGATTATAAAATCGACGTATTTCTTCTTCTTTATGGGGTTCAGGTTTCCGCACTTAGTCCTTGAAGTGGACCATTGTGCGTGAGCCATGGTGGCCGATTACTCCAACCAGCCCACCTCCCTCCAGAAGCAGATCAGATTTCCCGGTCTCCTCAGGGCATCCGCAAGGGATCTTGGTGTACCAAGGGTCTCCTCACGAATCTTGGTAACGCCTGTACACTCAAGGAGCACATGCGCCACCGTTTCCTCTGCCTCCATGCATGCTCTGCACAGGGGGCTGTCAGTGATACCTAGATTGTGGAAGTGTTTATTTAGTGAACAGTGTCCAGTGATGGTCCCCGCCACCAGACGCAGGCTGTCTCTGTCCAGGCGCAGAAGGCGCCTGGTCAGCGACGTATTTACGTTATGTTTACAATAGATAATACAAAAAAACCTTTTATTTAAAAAAAAATTAAGTTTGGTTAAACACACATCGCTTAATCTTAATTCGGAAAGATTATGCGCGTCTCGCTTGTTTACATTAAAATATAATTATTGTTATAAAATTCGAGATTGCATTATTTATTTAGATTTTACGTTTTCATGGATGAATTGTGTGTGTAATAAAATGAAGGCAAAAGATTTAAATGATAATGTCACGATTGACAGGAAAGTATGACAGAAGAAAAACGTGTCCCAAATAATATGGAATAAGGGCAGGGAGATGAGATGATTACACCACACGCGTGCAGCGGTTCTAAAATGGCCACTTCAGCAGATCATAATATGAATTGCGTTAAAAAGCTTAAAATAGACCTTTCATTAGTAACTGCGACCATTTAGGAAAATAGATCATAATAGAAAACATGAATTGCGTGCGTTAAAATTCGAAAATTGTAACAGACGCAGTTTTTCTCTGTTATACTCTGGTATATTTTGGTTTCAGATTACCTCGTAACCTTTTTTCAATGTAAGTAACTCAAGTAGTGAAACTCAAGTATAAACAGTCCACAAGGTTCACTTTTGTTAAGCCAGAATCTACGCTATAGTCATTATTTTCGTTTCCAAGTATTAAACAGAGAAAATCAAAATATTTTTGGACATTGTGACTCTCGAACAAGTAATTGGTTCATTAAAATATTGGTATAAATCCCCCCTGGGATTTGTTATATTTTTCATGCAATCAAATGTGTTTATTAACTTGATTTATTACTGAAAAGCTTGTATTATTTAATGCTTGGCTGCACTTGAGTGCGGTAGATGTATTATTTATTTAATTTTAAAACATCACCGCTGGAGGATTCGTTTATTTTGGTAGAAAATAAGATTTGTTTCATTTTACCCGAGTGAAATACATTGTTCGTGATGGGGTACATTTTTAAATTTGTATGTTTGTTTGCTTTGACTGTGACAGGACGTTGAAACGATGATAAACTGTGCGCAATCACAGCATTATTTAAATTATACTTTTAAGTTTCTGTAATTGTGGATAAGTGATATTTAGTTTAAGCTGTGCGATTCAATTGAAAACATAATAAATCAATTCTCAAATTTTGAGCAACAGTGTCTGTTGTGCTGCCTGTGTTTTTATTTTCTTTTGCGGTAAATAATTTAGAAAGTATAAAATGTATTCAAAGCCACAGTCGGAAACATAATTTTCTGCAGGAAATTCCGTTCGTAACGAAACGTAGATATTGTATACTGTATTATTTTTTAAATTCCCTTTTTATTTACTTCAGTGATATTTTGTACCTCTCTTATATTTCCTGTTTCCCCTTATCATTTATTCTAAAAACTAACTATATACTTACAAATGTTGAGGGAAGAACCTTCTATTGGTTACGGGGGATTATTTTCCGGGATTTCGTTGTCAAAATACGGGTTCGAGTGGGCGGAGGGAATTAGTTCACTCTAGGCGGAGGGAAAAACTTCTATATTGTGATTTTATTTTCTGGTTTGGAATCGAAGTACCTAGTAGCAAACATAGAAGAAGTACTAGTTATGCCAAAATAATTACATGGGGAAATTGTAACAATCATCTTCAACAACCTATTTAATGTTCCCACTGCTGGGACACAGGCCTCTTCTCTTTGAGAGGGAATGGGCTATAACCTACCACGCTGATCCAGTGCCGATTGATAGATGTCACATGTCTTCGATTTTTTTGGTTCTAAGACATTTCCTGGCCGGTTTCCTCACGATGTTTTCCTTCACCGTTTTGAGAGCAGCAGTGATGAAATAAATTACACAAAGTAATGTGCCCGCCTGGGTTCGAACCCACGACTTACTGTTCGTAAGCCGGGGCCGCCACTACTAGGTCACCGCTGCTCTATTATAACAATAACGATACTGAAAACGTATAAATATATACGTATTTTAATATTAGGACTACGGCAGTAGTCCTAATGATTTTAGATAAACTAGACCGATAAAGATCACGTTTCGGCTAAATATCATTTAATTACAAAACATTTCGAAAGCAGTCACAAAGCTTGATCATGACGGTATGTATTCTTTTACATAACGTTATTTAACTACCTCCCTTAAACCATTGTCAAACGTCTAGGGTTAGCGTTTCCGTCAGCAGGTCGACGCGACGTATCTCCGCTGCGGGGCTCCTATGTCTGTCTGCAGGGTTTAAAGGAACCTAACTAACCGAACCTCGGGGTGCCCCTAACGTCGACCGTGTAGGGTTAACGTTTCTGTCAGCATCTGTTTGTTTGGGGGGTTGGTACTTATATTAAGTCAAATTAAAAAATAACGAATTGTTTGTCAATTAATACGTTATTAAATAAAATTTTATCGGATAATTATTTTGCTAAGTAAAATATTTGGTCAACGTGTTGTTGTAGAATGATGAAATGACCAATAACGTTTTTTCCAATCGTTGCTTGTCAAGTAAAAAAAATTGAATAAATGCTTGGTAAACTGACTGGTCATCCCGCCGGCCAGCCTCAGCCGCGGCGGTGGGTGGTTAAGCCACCTGCTCCTCAGCTCGCTTAAATTACACTCTTGTGTGTGGGCAGGCAAGAATACAGCGAGTCGGTTTTGTAGCGATTCGATTCTGTCACTAACTTTTGTCAAATCATTTGCAATAAAATTCAAAATAAATACGTAAAAATAACTCTAATTTGTTTTCGTTATTTATATTAATTGAAGGCTAATTGTTACTACTACTATACTGCTACATACGTACTATTATGCTAATTGTCATTATATCAAAAAAAATATGCGTATTAAATGTACCTATGAATTAATGGCCAAAAGAAATTAGCCTTCAAGATAATTAAACTAACATAAATTGTATGTCAAAAAAGGATAATGGCAAAAAGAAGATTATTTCACATTAATAGAAACAGGCGGTATACAGTCTGAGGAATAAGAACAAGATCTTTTTGATGATATTCTAAATTGAGTCAAACTCGATTCGTCGCAATTCCATCCAAATATATTATCATTATATTTATGTAGATATAGTCGATGTTAATAAAACAATCAATTTGCTCTCAAAAATCTAGGCAAACAAGACTATAACCAATGCTAGTCTTGTTGCCCGTCGGGGCTGCGGGATGTTGTAAGAGATACCGCGGCCTCGACATAAAGGGCTAAGAAGGAACATGGGTGATTTTTAGTCAATAGAAGTCTCACACTCGCTTTCGCTCTGCCCAAGAGCGGGGGGGTTATTTGATGATTTTCCAAACCCCAAAATAAAAAGGCTAGTCTTGTTTGCCTACATTTTTGCCGAATCTCTTGTAATCTGTTGAGTACCAGTATTTTCCATGAAGTAACTGCCTGCGACTGAAAAAACTTTAATTAAAAATGATATTGTGTTGTCCTAATGATAAATGATTGTTGAAAAATAAATGAAACTCTTTTTTAACAATTTCATTTCGCAGACCAGCTGGAATAGAATTCTTTAAAAATAAGCAATAAATTTTCCAGTTTTCTTATCTTGTATTTATTTTGGTGTGTGTACATAAACTGTAAATACAAATAATTATATAAACTTACTATTTATTCATCTCAGTATTTATTTCTTATATAACATAACTCATAAAAGACTGTTATGCTTCAGTAATTTCTTATTTTCATCTTTGAAGACTAGAAATACTTGTATCTTACGACACAGCTCACGTAGTACAGACATAAACAAAGACAGTATTAAATATATTATCATATGGTTAAATGTCGTAAAGAAAGCTTTTTATTAGTGACATTTTATGTCACAAGACTTTCTTATACTGTGTAGCGTTGGCATCAAAATCGACTGCGATGTTTCAGGTTTATTTGTAAAAATATTCAATTCATGACACAAAAAATGTTAGACATTGATGTTTGTACTTACGTTTTCATAAACTAAATAAATAACGTATCAATACATATACCAGCGTATTAAAATTCATCGAAATATCAACATACTACTTATGCTCAAGTTATTATAGTCTAATCTAGAATTTTTAGTTTTGCGATAAGTCATCGTAACGTCCTCGGAATTTGAAATATTATTTATATTATAACTGTTATTAAATAAGTAAGAAATTAATTTAGAAAAAGCTACTCTCGTCTTAAGGAATTATGAGTAGTATGAGACGGACACGTTTCAGGTTACTAAATCAATATATATTTTTTAAAACATTATTAGTTCTTTTTTAATTTTCTGTGTCAATAGCCGCTACAGCCGGCCGGGAATCATGTCCCCTTATAAATTGTTTGTTCGTTCCATGTCCAATGTACATAAATTAACATCTCCGTTTGCGGAGGTTGAACAAAAATAGCTCGAACTAGTCCGATCACTGCTTATCCCTTGAACTAGCACAAGGGCTATTCATTATAAGAAGGAGTATCATTCTAAAACGTAGTGAAATATCAACCGAGTGTTAGGTAAACTAAGTCTACACTGATTGCGAATTGTAATCACTTACGTAGCTCACGGTTCCAGCCGTATTATCTGCCGACTTTATTCACGTATAATCTTAATTTATATTATGCCTAGCCAACGTCTGACTACTTATAACCTTCCACATAAAGTTAGTTACCTCAAACAGCATTCAAGGCCTGATACTAAAACCTTCGAAGTAATCATAAGGTTTACTAAACATGTGTTTACGTGTTATATGAACAAACCAATAATTATAAAATCAAAGCACGCTGTTGAACAAAAGTTATTCTTGTTTTTACGAGGTGACACGTAGTTATAAAACACTTTAATTAAACACAAATTAACCCTCAAAATTCACTGACCAAAATTTGTCACACTTAGCCATTTTCAAATTAGGCGACATCTAAATATGGTTCCAGTGGGAAATGAAATCAACTCTCAGTGCTGAGCCTAACGTTAAAAATTCAACAGTACATTTCACAATTTGGTGTTATAACAATCATACTGCAACGTTCACAACCTCAGATGAAGCGGTTCGTGACGAGTGAGTACCAAATGATAACAAATAGCGTTACTGTGATTTTTGGCATGTCGCTGTACAACACGCGAGTCGCTTGAGTCTGTAGGTCGTGGTTCAGCGGTTAACCCCGCCTGTAATTACATTACTTGACACCTAATTTAGACCTGCCAGACTGAACAAACTACAAATTTTGGCTAAATTAAATAAAATGGTTTTGTGTGGGGGTGTAAAGTTTATTATATTAGCTCAGTGCCTAGTTTGTTTATTATAAAATGTTTGTTTATTATAAAGTTTATATAAGTTATTTTATTACTGTGTTAACAAGTTGTTCACAAGTTGTTATGAATTCAAATGAAACTAATTATTAATTTAGGTACGTTATAAAGCACTAGTTTATACCTGTAACTTTATTCATGAATCAAATGTGAATTTATTACTTGGTTGCTAACGCAGGGATGATAACAACTAAACTGCTACCTAAATAAATCAAAGGTACTCATAATTTTCGGCACGGGTGGCCCTGTGGCTTTGACTGCTGCGCTGCATATCATTTGCATTTAGCAGCATGCAATATTTGTATGGCCTACAGATAATTGTTTTGGGTCTGGGTATTTGTGTACGTGAGTTTTTAAATGTCTGTGAACACACCCACGATACAGGAGAAATTCCTAGTGTGGGGCACCGTCTCTTTAAAAATAAAAATTATAATCACAATTCCCAACTGCTTGCAGTGGAGCTAAAGTAGCTGTGGCCCAGTGATAGCGACCCTAACTTACGAGCGGTAAGTAATTTCGAGTTCGACTCCAAGCAGATGCATAACTTTGCGAAATTTATATCATCACCACTGCTTTTAAAGCGGTGATAAAAAACATCGCGTGGAAACTGTCTTGTAAACAAAACTTGGGCCCGCGTGGTGGGTTGACCCAGTTGGTACATTATAAGCTGATAGTGCTTATACAAACTTCCAACAATCGTTTAAAATTGGAAAAACCACGTCATTAAGCACCACGAGATTCCCATATATCTGCGGTATCAATATTAATGTGTGCATAGGTACACAGACCTATCAAAACCTCGTCAATGGATTTCCACGAAGGATCTACATAAACCCATGTCATATGCCATAGGTAAATATTAATCCTGTCAATTTTAGCATAACTCGCATAAATTACCCGCAAAACAGGGATATGTGGACAATCAATTATTCCATTAGATAATTGACACAGGGGAGGTGTTTCCCATTCATTTAGTGACTGTTGTGTTAATATTAATTAATTGGATTACGTATTGTATTGACTTAGTGAGCTTTTGTGATATTTGTGTGCCTAGTTTTTCTTGAAAAGAAGTGATTTAATGTGGGGAAGAACAGGTGTTAACTTTTTACTTTTTCTTTGTGAAAATAGTATTTTCTTAGAAAATGGCATGTAGGTAATATTACTAGAAGACAAGTCATTTTCAATTTAAAATATCTTTATTTACCATAATAACAGAAACAAAATGCACCTATCCTAGCTACATTAACACACTAAAATTAAAACACTTTATTAGGCTAGCAATTCGCCTTTCAAAGCTTCCAATTGATAATTGGGCTTAGACCGATAAAAACATAAAGTAAACACACAATACAAAAGGGTAAAAGTGATGAAAATACGTAAATTATTTAGTTAGTCACAATTTACTGCTTGCATGTAGGTAAATCGAAAAGTATCTGATCACGCAGTCCGTGTATGAACAAGCAAACGCGAAGACAAGTGTTACTCCTAAGAGGTCTATCAACTAGCTACACCTAAGAGTTACTTACTACATGTTCACCTCTTAGGGGTCATTTTAGCTCCGTTACAAGCGCCATGACTGACCTGTTGGTCTAGTGGTTAGTGACCGTAACTGCTATGCCGGAGGTCGTGGGTTCGATTCCCACCCAGGACAAATGTTTGTGTGATGAGCACGATCATTTGTTCTGTGTCTGGGTGTAATTTATCTATAATATGTATGTATTTAGAAATATATAAGTATGTTTATCAGTTGTCTAGTACCCATAACACAAGCTCTGCTTAGCTTGGGACTAGATGGCGTTGTGTGATAGTTGTGGAATATTATTATTATTATGATCACGGATTAACTTTAAACGCAATGGTTTTTTTTTACCTTTTTAATTTACCGTAAAATATTACTGTTTTGCTACCACTCCTTAGGCCTGATTTCAAGACAGCACTGTCTCTTATAGGACGTACTTCATTGTAACTCATATCCGCCACTCGTAAAACTTATTAAACGACCGCCATATTTTAATAATAATGAGGGACCAAGATATATTACTAAATTATACAGTAAATCAGTATTTCAGACTCATTTATATCAAGATGAAGATAAATGTACTATGTGTGTTAGAGCAAGAATTGTAAGAACTGACTGCCTCGTGGTCTAATGGTTGCAAGCGCGACTGCTGAGCATGAGCTCTACGGTTCGGTTCCCAGGTCGGACCAAGTGTTATTGGGTTTTTCCATCAAGAATTTCTTAGCAACAGCATTGGAGTCTGGATTCGTGGCCAATTGATGGCAATAAGTGCACTCCCTGTAACATGAGCCTGGGACATAACTTGCAAAATGTGGGTGTACTATTAGGCACACCTCTGCCTAATCCTTCAAGGATAACAGGCGTGATGTTATGTTATTTAAAAAAATAATTCAATTAAAATAGAATTATAAAATTAATGATTAAAAAAATTGATTCTCTTGTTTTTTCAAATCACTGATAGTTTTACCGCTTCAGGGTTGTATGGTTAATCATCCTATTTCCTTAAATTCCCACTGCTGGGACACAGGTGTTCTCTGTGTTAGTTGTTCTAATTCACTCAAGACATGAGAGCTCCCAACTTAAACATCATTTTGGAAACACAGACTTTGGCAAGAAATTACGAGGCATCGATACTGAATAGGTACTATATTCAACCTATAACTTACATGTGTGGTATAACTGTTAGTATAACTTGGTTAGTGTAAATAAATAAATAAACTATATCAACCTTCCCTACATCAGTCTGTTCTCTCCATAAGTCAGCCTGGATTTTAATCCACCACGCGCGCAAACTTCAGCTTTTTCAATCAGTGTTCCCTGCCTCAGTACAGAACAATGCCCAGTCACGAATTTTGATTAAAAGCTAGTTATAAAGGAGTTTAAAATAAATTTTGTAAGCATTTATTAAAATTTAACGCTAAACTTAATATTTAAGATTCCTGATCATGATTACTTAGATCTCCAAAAATTCCCCGTCTTAAAACTGGATTATGTTATGAAACTTGAATCAATCAACAGCCCAACTGCTAACAAATTTTGGCAAAATTTTCTCATTTTTTTCGGTGATTTCTATAATAATGAAACAACTAAGTTATATTCATAAATTAATGTACCTCAAATCACATCACCATTCGTCTCCAATTTTGGGTCGAAATGGAGCAGTTCATGCTCGAATGGTTACATACAGGGTGTAAACACATACGTCAACAAGCATTCTGTACATCAAACTAAGTACCCCTGCGCAAAAATTTTTGCTGGGAAACGACATTTTTTTTTGGGGTCAAAAATCACATTTTACGGTAAAACTCAATGTAGCACTCTTAAATCATTGTGCTAGTGGATGCTTTGAATAGTAAAAGGGTTATGAAGGTAATTTAAGTAAAGTTATAACCTGAAAAACTAGTATTTACAAAAACAGCTGTGCAAAACTTTAAACTTTGACCCCCAATATCTCCGTAACTAGGGGGTTCCCAGGTATTGTCTAGTACAAAAAAATGATCGCAGTGGTGGGGAGAACAAATGCCTTTCGTTTGCGTTAAGGGTACTTTTATTTTGTAGGGTGGGAAAACATCAATTGATTCATCCCACTCTGGGCGGAGCAGTAGAGAGCGTCAGACTTTTACTGACTAAAAACCACCCATGTTTCTTCTTAGCCCTTTGTGTCGAGGCCGCGGTATCTCTTTTGAACAACCCGCAGCCCCGACGTGGGTTACATAGAAATATCGTATTTTTTGCAGTAACTTAGAAAGTACGTACTTAGCCAATTACCAAGACTATACACATTAAAGAAAACTGCTACCGGCTCCTCACCGTTCAAGTTGTGTAAATGTTGTCATAAGATATTTATGGCTTTAATTAAGTTCTCACGTTATTATATTCTGTACAGACAGTACCTATAATACGTTACTGAGAATGTGTACCTAATTAAATACCTAATTACCGTTAGTATAATAAATTACCATTTTCCCGCTAGTATTTTAGCAAACTGTAATGAGAAATTACAAACGGTAATCAGTACCTCTTACTCTGCTAGGCCAGATCAAATAATAACTTCCGTGTGGTTCATATCTCGTCACCGTTGGACGAATAATTTCAGCTATAGATTTGAATTGGTAGGTAAGTGTCCGCATAGGTTTGATCCTTTGCAGTTGTTCAAATAGGAATCCCTTCAAATCAAATCAAATCAAAATCAAAATGTTTTTATTTCACATAGGCCTACATGGACACTTATAAAACGTCGACAAAAAGGTGCACGGTGCATTGGTCGATTCCTAAGGAGAAGAACCGGCAAGAAACTCCAAAGGTTACTCTTTTAATATTTTAAAATCGTTTGGGTTAACAATAAGTTCCAGACATAATCTTGGTTTAATACACACATGAAGACTATGCAGATTCTTCTTTTTGCATCATGTTCTTTTTTATTATATACTTTGGCATAACGAGGTTGTTGTGAGTCAGCTGCTTATAACATCGCTAAGCCAATTGAAGATCCGACTTTTAAATGCTGAAGTCTAGACTACGGCTAAAAAAGGAAATGCCTTGTTTCCAACGATCTTCGGATTGAAGGCAATCTCGCTTCTATTTATAAATCGGATTGAACTGAAGGAGGAATAGATTTTGCCAATTTCTTAATCACTACTTGGTTGTGGCAGACAAATCGATTGGTAATATTATATACCCGCGGCTTTACTCACGTGATCGCGTTTTCTTTTAGCATTATGGGGATCATGAAGGAGTGTTTTGGTTATTATCATAGCATGGCGTTGTCATGACTTACACTATCTATTATTTAACTTCATAAATACAGTTTATCTATAAAACATGCTCATTTATCCATCGCAATATATTACAATCGACGTCTTCTTGGATCGTCGGACGTATCATTGTTGGCATTGTGATTGCTTAACAACTATTTTAATTACAACAAAATTACATTTTTAAGTTATAACATACAGGGTGTTTGGAAGGGAGCTGTACATACGCCTAGGGTAGAAACTAGGGATAGTCTGCTACCTACCCCCGCCCATTATATTGACCTTGGCCTCAAGGTTTTTTTTTAATTTAAAATTATTTCTTTACCTTACTACGGTACTTCAGGCCCCATAACTTTTCTTCTCCACAATTTTCTGGTGTAAAATAATCCCTAAGACTCTAACGATTAAAACAAGACCATTAGCCGACCGGTCCCATGGATAGATTTTGAGCTACAGGTAGTTTTAGTCAAAAAGTCAAATAAAAAATAATAATAAATTAAAAAAAAACCTTGAGGCCAAGGTCAATATAATGGGCGGGGGTAGGTAGCAGACTATCCCTAGTTTCTACCCTAGGCGTATGTACAGCTCCCTTCCAAACACCCTGTATAACATCACGACTATAATCCCCAAAAGCCTAACAGTACACTCACATTTTGCCGGTTATTTTTAAACCCCATGCAATGGGGGCAAGCCTATTGCCATCAACTGGGCACAAATACACAGACTCCAAAATTGCTACTGTGAAATTCCTAATATGGATGACCACTCAATAGGTTTAAAAAACGAAAATGATATGGAAAATATAGGCCTTTTTTATTTTATTTATTTAAATTGTATTCATGTAGCCTAACTAAAAACAAACTTACAATAGGGTATTTCACAAAAAAAATCTAATATGTCTGTCTGTTAGATTTCCAAAAAATAGTGGACACGTATTCTTTATTTTTTCACATAAACAAAAGATAAAGACGATACAGTGCTTCGAAAAGTCGTGTTAAGTCGTGTGACGTCACTAGGTTAGTATTTTCACTCACAAAGTGACGTCACAAGCCCCCACTCATGATCTTTGACACGTTTTATTTTCGTTAATATTAACTAATTTGATATGTTATTATTATTAATTTTATATTTATACTATGTTGCGCCGACCCCAAATAAATTGGGATAAGGGCAGGAGAATGATGATTAACTAATTTGATAAAACAAAAAACATGTATACAATTTTCGATATTCTAACAGGCGGACTTATTAGAGTTTTTTTGTGAAACACCCTATTCTGAATATACCGAAGCTTTGCCTACAGATTAATTTTATTGCATGGAGATCGCTAACCATCCTTCATTGATTGTAACCATATGCAAATAATTCTCTTTCCTGCACAAGTATATTCACCCAACATTAACCGCATATAAATCCTTTATCCTTAATCGCGTTTTACTAAACCTTTCCACATGAGCCAGCATACCTTTGTCAACCCTCATCACTACTTCCTCTTTAACCACAAAAATACCACGCTTCTCTGTTTCTCGCACCAAAGGTCCGAATTAGATATGCACAGTTTTAGTTAATGAGATTAGAGGTTATATTTTAGGGAAGATTGATTGCAATATAAATATATACAGTGTGATTCTTTATAATGTGCACATATCGAAATGAGGGAATCTATGCTTAATTTTATCGATGGAAAAAATATTTAAAAAAATCTAAATATTTTTTAATATTTTTTATGGAATTTTCAAAAATGTTGTCCGCTGTTGTGACCCCAATGTAAACAAAACGGTGTAACTTTTAAACTAAATTATCTATCGCGATGAAACAATTTTATGTAAAAAGTTATGAAAAAAAAAAGTTTTTTTGATCAAAAAACGTGTTTATTTTCAATTGAGGGTAGTTTTTTTCCACAATTTTCATTTTACGAGGACGCCTAATTGCTTCCAATCATTATGGAGTTTGTTTCATCGCGATAGATAATTTAGTTTAAAAGTTACACCGTTTTGTTTACACTGGGGTCACAGTAGCAGACAAAATTTTAAAAAATTCCATATAAAATATTAAAAAATATTTAGATTTTTTTTAATAATTTTTCCGTCGATAAAATTAAGCATAGATTCCCCCATTTCGATATGTGCACATTATAAAGAATCACACTGTATAGGTCGGGTATTTTGGAAAGTTTTAATGTTGCCTTTGTTAAGTTTTTCTTTCATTTAGTTTAATAAATAATTTAGAGGTTATAAAAGACGACATATTAGTTTCGAAATTTTCAGTACGTGTTTGCTTATTAAATATTTTATGGTCAAGTTTTCTTTACTAAAAAATTAGGACCAAGTAAAATAAAAAAAATAAAAGGTAACAAGTAAATCCCAGCTTCAGTTCCACACTAACACATGTGAAAAACCGGTTTTACTATTGGACCAAAACCAAGCTCCGCATGCCCAAACCAATTGTTGATAACTATGGTACCTACTGGTTTAATAATATTAAAGATGTATGTAGATACTTATTAAAATATATCAATCAACTCATTGTTCTGTATATTACTCGTACTGCGTACATAATTCTGTACAAAACTACAAAACTATTATCAATAAACAATACAAATCATTATTATACTACAATTATACGTAGCGATATTATTTGCCGTCGAGTAGAATCATCGACAGTCATTAGGGAAAGCAAATTGATATTTAGATCATTAAGAGCTATGTCCTCATAAATACGATCGAATTGTGAAATAATTAGTAAATGTTTGTGTTATAACCAGTTTTCAACCGAATTTTGTGTAGTTTCTGTAATACAAACATCCTCGTATGCAGAAAATGGTTTTCCGGTTTCGATAAATCTGTTCCTGTATCTTATTTTGTGTCATTATCAAGATTGAAATAGGTAAGGCCTAATTTTTAGGAAAATAAGAATTTAAATTGAGGAATTTAAGAATCAATGATGATGAAATGTCCAAATACTCTATACAAACTGTGTGTGTGTGTGTGTGCTTTAGTGTTAAGGCTCAGGGAGCGACGATTTTTGTGAAGTGGCTAGTAGCAACTGGAAGAGAGTGCCGAGAAAGGAGCTGAGTGGCTAATAGGGTTAACAAAAAAAAACTAATAAGACCGTCAGATAGATTTCCAAAAAATATTGGACATGTATTTCTTCTTTTTTCACGTAAACAATTAATGAAGACGGTACAGTGCTTTGAAAACTCGTGTGACGTCATTTTCTGACACATTAGTCTGTCGGCCTTCTACAGACTGTACTTCGGAGCGTGTGCGCAGGACCTCCAAGGGCTGATTCCACCATTCTCCTTCTTGTAGGACGTACTGCAGGTCATCATCACCCATAACTTGTTGATGTTCCACACATTCGAACGAAGCGCTTTGCTAAAAGTCCTTTATTATGCACACAGCCAAGGAGTGGAGTTCCACTCCTTGGCTGTGTGCCAAGGCTGCGCCGGTTTTAAAGGACTTTAAAACCGGCGCAGGAAGGGAGTTCCCTTCCTGCGCCGGTTTTCCCGAGTTCATATAACCCCAAATAACCCCAATCTATTTAAGTCGCGAGTAAATAAGCTGCGTATGGGTTAGCTCGTTCCTTCGTCGACCTCATCTCTGCCCTTAGAATAGCAATCCCATTTATAAAAAAAAGAGTGGCGTGAGATTAAAGAGGCCTTTAAACAGCAGTTCGATGATGATGATAATGATGCGTGTTATGATCGAGCTATGTTCATTTACCTATATGTCAACCAAAATGGTGAAAACGGGGATAACTCCCAGTGATAGATGTACTCTAAGTATCGTCACATGTAGAGGATTTTTCCTCATGTCATTTTAGTAAAGCCTTGTTTATTTGCTTGAGCGATTTTTACTTTGATATAACATGTTACAGGTTTCAGTCTGAAGTTCCTTTACTAGAGGGGACTTTTATTACAAACTGTCATTACCTACGCTTGCTCCTGACATTCCGCTAAAGTATTTTGTTATTAGTTTCTTTTGATGAAAAAATCTTTTCTTCTTATTTTCCGTAAAAAATAATTGATTGCTTCTTCTAAAAATGTTGTCTTGCGGAAATACCTATAATTCCGTTATTAAAAATTTTAGTGGGTTCTATGTGTTTTTAAGGATTTTTTTTTGTTGTATTAAATTGATTGACTAGACAATTTGGTTTCAAGTTTAAACGTTAGAAGGGAGGGACACCCATTTTACCACTTCTCGTGTATCTGTCTGCCCGACCATTCCCCCCGCCCCTTATCTCCGAAACTACTAAGCCTAAAATTATGAATAATACAGAATTTAGTTAAGCACTTATGGATTACAGAAAAACCTATAAGAAGTCTATGGTGCTAACAGCAACCTTTTTTTTTGGTTGGGTGGGAAATCATCAAATAACCCCTTACGCTCTTGGGCAGAGCAAAAGGGAGTGTACAAATTCTACTGACTCAAAACCACCCATGTCCCTTCTTAGCCCTTTACGCGGTATCTGCTAACAGAACCCTTCATGTGCAAGTCCGATTTGTACTTCGCCTTTTTTGTTTTAATTTCCGTTCTATGTATGGGGGACCCTCCCGGCCGGAGTCCCCCATACATAGAACTTTAACGTAATCATAACGTAGTTTAATTATATTTTTAATGAAGCCGGCTTTTAACTATGAGAAGTAATATCTATTAATTACATCTTGAGCTATATATTACATCCCGCGATTGATGTTCACACTGTAAGAATTATATTTTTGAACAGTTCAGCTTCGGTCACCGCTGTGTCATCGCGTTCTTTATCGAAAAAGTTGAATTCTGAAATGAATTATATGGAGTTTGTTTTGCTTATACATATAACATCTATGGTACCATGAAAACAAAAATTAAAATCACGTGATCAGTTGACCCGTGCACACGAACATCACCATTCAAACTGGGGGCGATGCAGGAGGGAGGCGTGGTGTCCGGGGACGTGAGGTAAAATATACGTCTTCAAATGACTTCTAAATATCGCTCAGTCAGTCGAAAAAAATATTTATAGTTTGAGATGTAACATATTATAGTACCGTGTGAACGGTCACGTACAAAATGTATGACGAGCGATAAATATTATATCTCAAGACGTAATATATATTATATTAAATCCCATAATCAAAAGCCGGCTTTTAAGGGTTACGTTTTTTCAGAGAAAACGTCATAAACGACCGACCGACGCCTGTCGGGGCACCGGTTATCGCGGCATCGACATAGGGGGTGAAGAAGGAACATGGGCGGTTTTTAGTCAGTAGAAGTCTGACACTCCCTTTCGCTCTGCCCAAGAGCGGGAGGGGTTATTCGATGATTTTACACCCACCAAAAAAAAAAAAAGGGTTCCGTTTTTTGCCAATCGGCTACGGAACCCTAAAAAGATGATCATTATACCTGCTTGCAAAACACCATGTATGAATTGTTGGAAAACATTTAAAACTCCGAGCTCCCATTTATGTTTTTAATTACCGTTTTGTTTTCGACCCACAAAATATAAATGTTCACAGTCGAACACGTACCTATCTCATATAAGGGTGCTTGCACAAAGATATAGGTTGCCAGTATATTTCGGAACGAATCGATACCGATAGGGATAAAATCTGGTTCTACAAATCTATCTTGCTAGAGGATTTGTTCCGCCAATTCTTTGTCCCTCCTAAAATACTAGGAAGGACGTACTAGCGAAGTGGGGACTTTTAAGGAGACTGTCTTTTTGAAGTTACACTGTCGTGGTATGGTACACGACTTCCTTGCGTAAGTACATAATAACTATTAATTTGATCTTTATTTACACACATTCATTCTTTATTTTCTTACTTTCTATCAACAATACAAGTGTATCCAAAGGTAAGTAAATTACCCAATTTATTGTAAATATTTATTAGTTGGATTTTCTGATTACTTTCAGAAGAATAAGTTTATTCTCGTTTAGGGAATAAGGAAAGTATTGGGCAAAACAGTTTATTTATTATTGCACGTAAAATATTGAGGTTGGCAAGAGGTGATTAAGGAAATAATTATATTGGGTGAGTTGGTTTAACATTCACCTTATTATGTTTATGAGATAAACTGGGCTTAGGATTTTTCCTTTTTGTTATTTTCTCCATAGATGTCATAGAATTTATTCATATAATGATGAATTGAAAAGGAGACACTTGGACCCCAAGACCCGAGCGTTTCGACCATAAACGGCTCAAAACTATAATTACCACTGAGGTTACAGTATTTGCGCCGCTTTAGGGTTATAATAGATTATATTATCATCTACGAAGGCGTTTTTATAAAGTTACATAGTAACCATTCTTCAGGCTTGTCTTTGATTTTGTGGCTTTGTCACTGCTGTTTCTAGTTTCGGCCGGATTCGCAATACGACCTTTTTTAATTCGTTTTAATTTGCAAACTAAGTCATCAAATTACCCCGTCGGGGTTGCGGGTTGTACCTACACTAGTCACCGCGGCCTCGACATATAGGGCTAAGAAGGAACATGAGTGGTTTTTAGTCAATAGAAGTCTGACACTCACTTTCGCGAGCGGGAGGGGTTATTTGATGATTTCCCACCACCCAAAACAAAAAAATGTCATCATATTATTCCACAACTAGCTGATGCCCGTGGCTTCACCCTCGTCAATGACGGATATCGCGACCAAAAGATATATTTTTATCCCTCCCTTTCAACCCCTTTTTTTTTGGCGGGTGGAAAATCATCGAATAACCCCTACCGCTCTTGGGCAGAGCGAAAGGGAGTGTCAGACTTCTACTGACTAAAAACCACCCATGTTCCTTCTTCGCCGTCTATGTCGAGGCTACGATAACTAGTGTACTACCCGCGGCCCACCCCCCCCTTTCAACCCCTTATAACTCTTTTTCGCATTAACGTAGCCAGCGCTACTGAACTGATTTAAATGAAATTTGATACACAGATAGTCTAGAGCCTGGACATATTTTTCAGGCTCTAGACTATCTGTGTATCAAATTTCATTAAAATTGGTTCAGTAGCTTTGGTGTCAAAGTAAGCAATATTAGCAAGGCTATCAATACCCAATAACACGCTGCTTGACCCAAGAATCTCTTAAACAACAGGCTTACATTAGTAGAGGAAATCAATGAGCTGATTAAGATCCAAAGCTAAAACATTTCAGATTAGTGAAAGCAAACAGAAAAAAAAAATAGTCATTCCATTACCATAATATACAGACGGTTTGTAAGTTATAAACGGACCGACATCTTAAATGTGACTTGAAAAGTTCTCAACAACCTTGTTTTTTGCTCAAACTTTGTTCTGTCTGTACCCTCTTGTATAAAAGAAACGAAGAAATTTTTCTTTCCTTATCTTTCTTCAAAAAGGCGTGGTTTGTTAGCGTTCATGCTTTGTGAGTTAAATTTAATTTTTAAAAGTTTGTTTATAGCGAAATTGAGTTATGGGAGATTTTATTGTGTGGTTTCGATATTTCGATGTGGGATGGTACATGTCAATACTTATGCTGTGCTATGCTGGCGCTACCACTGCGACCACGGAGAACCTCAAGTAGAGTAAAAACAGAAACTTTTTAATTTGCCAAAACAAATATAGCACAGAACGAATTCGCTCGGTTCCCAGTACTACTTATAACCTGTATTACGCTGGAACAGTTTATAAGTTTGTAAATATAGTAACTTTTCTTTTAAATGTCTTAGAACTAAATGTTGCCCTTTGAGATCGAAAGTCGTGAGGTCCGATTGTTTTCAGAATTTTTAAGGAATTTCTTATCGCCTAGTTGACGCTTCCTGTGACGCAATAGCTAGGCTTTTTGTTGGCCAGATAATTAGTGTTGCCATACATCGTGGCACCATCGACACGTTTGGCCACAATCCCAGCTAATAGCGTACAGAAGACTTATTTGACCCCCTATTATAGTTTATTCTATTTCTTTTATTACGTACTGCTATTTGAAAGAAAGCATTTATTATTAACTAGCTGTTGCCAGCGGCTTCACCCGCTACAACACGAAAATTATCCCACGGAAAGATAAAATAGGGATAGAACCTATCCTATGTGTTAATCCGGGTTGTCAGCTAGCTCCATACCAAATTTTTATTGGAATCGCTCCAGCCGTTTAGACGTGAAGAAGTAACAAACATACACACTCACAAACGTTCCCACTGCAGGGACTCAGGCCTCCTCTCTAGGAGAGGGATTGGCTATTATCTACAACCCAGTAAATACTAGGTAATATGATACCCTTTGGTAAGACTGGTTGTCAGACATTAAGGTCACTGACTACCTGTAACGACTGCCAAAGATATATATATGGCAACCAGGACAATAGCTTAATGGGTTTTCGAGGCACGGAGGAAACTCTGTATGTAATGGGCCATATATCATCACCCATCCACAGACCAACCTAGGCAAGCGCACTTTAACCTAAATATCGATCCGAGTGGCAGTTATTGTTAAGCTACGAGCTCCTCAAAGCTATCAATCGAGAAAAAACACTACCTTTCATCATCATCATCATCCTATATTTGTCCCATATTACATTCCACTCTGTCAACCGTCACGCTATCATTCAATTTACTCCTTATTATTTCATATCTTTTCTCACACAATCTAATCACCGTTAGGCCTTTAAAATCCATTAATTTCTTTAAAAACACTCTTGAGAAAACCATTCACCGTTGATTTACCACTCAAACAAAGACACACGGAAAAGGGTCATGACTTTTACTGAATCGTACCGTTAAAACAAAGTAAGCCCCACAATTAGTTTAAGAGCCAGTATCTCGCCACGACATGACAGCCCGAAGTCCCAGGCTCCAAGACTATAAATCTTAGGTCATTCCCCAGTGGGACATTAGAGTCTTAGCGAGCCATTTGATTTGTCGTGTTATCGTAGACTCCTTGATTGGGATGTCCGTTTGTGGTCCAGATGTCCCAAGGAAGATAGGAGTGAAATGTTCTGAGGTCATTTAGTGACTCGAGCTGTCCCTTGCCCTAGATACAATACATGTAGTGATTGAAAGTGGCTGGTCAAAGGTATATGCATTTTTACAATGTAGATAATTATAGATAGTTACGTTTCAAGTACTTCGGATTAAACAATCAGACAACGGTCACATAAAGGTAGATGTAGAATTTGATCAATGTAAGACAAATAAATCTAAGTTAGTCCTACAGTCTGATCCCAAAGTATGGTTCACCTCCTAACCTGCTTTATGTACAACGCCACCTGCACTTTAAGGGACCCGCCCGTAGTCACTACCAACGCCATCAATGTGACTGAATTCTGGTTGATACTAATTGAATAAAATAACTATGGAAATCATCGATACGAAGAAAAAGAATACTTTTCGTAACATTTATATATGCTACGATAAATAACAAAATCTTAATCTGCTTTCTGGAGCCAAACTGAATAATGTTAACTCGTCCAGTGTCACGTATTAAAATTATATTTTGTCATTAACCGACTTCAAAAATGAGGAGGTTTCCTTCAATGGATCATGCCTGAAATCTCCTTGAACTACTCAAACAGAACCTAATATAATATATATCTTTGTTCTGTATGCCAGCTTTTTTATTTATACGAGTAAATGGACATATTTTGTAATAAAATGTAGGTAATTTCATCAGCTGAGTTTATCCGTGTATCATTTCATGCCCACAGTAATCACACTATATATATCACACTAATCACACTAATATTATAAAGGCGAAAGTTTGTGAGTGTTTGAGTGTGTATGTTTGTTACTTCTTCACATAAAAACTACCGAAGGGATTTGGATAAAATTTAGTAAACAGATAGTTTATAACCTGGATTAACAAATAGGATAGTTTTATCCCGATTTTATCTTCCCGTGGGATAATTTTCGAGTTGTAGCGAGTGAAGCCGCTGGCAACAGCTAGTGTTGTTATATAATAAACGCAAAATTAATTACTTGTGGTCAACGTGTTATTAAATTCGACAAAATAAACTCCGTACACATTTATCGAAAACTTAAAATGATTGAAAATGTTTGGGATACCACGTTACGTGCGTCCCAGCAGAAATATTAATCAGAATTTCGATTTAGTCGTTTGTTTATTAAAATATGTACAAATCATTAAATGTTTCGAAAACTAACAGCATAGGGCAAAGTAATAATTAATCACTCTCATTTTGTAAAACTAGATTGTTATTGTTTTGAAACATTATGAGAAGCTGCTCAAGTAGCTCGTGGCTAGATCACAACAGCCACTAGGAACAATCTTAAGGTTAAGCCGCACTTGCCTAGGTTGTTAGCTGGATGGGTGACCACCATTACATACAGAGTTCCCTCGTGCCTCGAAAAACACGTAAAGCCGTTGGTCTCGATTGTCATTTGTAGATTTTGATAGTCGTTACAGTGGCCCAAAAGTCTCACAGCCAGTCTTACCAAGAAGTATCATAATAATATTTCCCAATACTACATGGGTTGAATTGGGTGATTGGTTGTTGCTTGGCTAGTTAGGTTGGTCTGATAGGCAGTTGCTTTATATAAAATACTAGATTTTGTCACGCGGTTTCACCCGCTTTGTTCCCGTTCCCGTGCGAATACATGGATAGAATGCCTTATATTATGTCAACCGGGATAGTGTAGCTCCCCAACAGTAAAATAATTTCTCAAATCGGTCCAATCGTTTTTAAGTTTATTCATTACAAACATACACACACACAAAAATACAAATCTATCCTCTAATAATAAGTGTAGACTGGTATTTAATTGCTAATCATAGTTGAGAAGAGAAGGCTAGGCAGACGATGATGATTAATTAAAGTAAGCTGCCCAAAATACTTTAATCAAAATGTTATAACTTTTTTTTTGGCGGTCGGAAAATCATCAAATAACCCCTCCCGCTCTTGGGCACAGCGAAAGGGAGTGTCAGACTTCTGAATAAAAACCACCCATGTTCCTTCTTAGCCCTCTATGTCGAGGCCGCGATAACTAGTGTACAACCCGCGACCAAAATGTTATAACTTCAATTTGTGCATTGACACAAACAATTCCTGAACAGCAATATATAATAATATTATAATATAATATTCCACAACTATCACACAACGCCATCTAGTCCCAAGCTAAGCAGAGCTTGTGTTATGGGTACTAGACAACTGATAAACATACTTATATATTTCTAAATACATACATATTATAGATAAATTACACCCAGACACAGAACAAATGATCGTGCTCATCACACAAACATTTGTCCTGGGTGGGAATCGAACCCACGACCTCCGGCATAGCAGTTAGGGTCACTAACCACTAGACCAACAGGCCAGTCAATAAATATAATATAAAAATGTCACAGTTTCTCAACAAATCCCCGCAGTTCGACGTTCCGCGGTCGGAAACTTCGATTAAAACTTTCGACGAGAAATAAAAAACTAACTTCATTGAAGTTTGAAGTGTGTGTAATTGAAAATTATAAAATAAAAACGTATACAGTGCTGACTCTGATTTAGGAGTTTGTGTAGTGATGTCAAGAGAATTTTTGCTGTTTTATTTTTCATAATAGGATTAAAATTAAATAAAAAATCTGTCTGTCTGTTAGATTATCAAAAAATATTGGATACGTGTTTATTGTTTTATCAAATTAATAAAAATTGACGAAAATAAAACGTGTCAAAGATCATAAGTGGGGAGCTTTTGACGTCACTTTGTGGGTAAAAAAAGTACTAACCTTGTGACGTCACACGGCTTTACGTGACTATTCGAAGTACTGTATCGTCTTCATCTTCTGTTTAAATGAAAAACGAAAAAATTCGTGACCATTAGTTTTTGAAAATCAATCTGACGGACTAATTAGATTTTTTTGGTGAAATACCCTATTATGTTAGTTTTTTTTAGTGTATCTTGTTTTGACTCGGAGTCTTTATTTGTGCCCGGTAGATGGCGATATGGTCGCCCCCTATTTTATGGAACTTAAACAAAACTGGCGATGTGTGGGTGTTCTAATGGCTGCACCATTGCCTAACGCTTCGGGGATTACAGCCATGATGTTAGGTTAACGTTGTTTTGACTCAAGTAAGCCAGGTAAGCTTAAGTTTCTTGAATTATAGGTAACCCTAATTTACAACTTAATCTCTATCATTAACTTGTGGTCCAACTGTCCAGGCATGGTTAAGGCAGAAGTCTATTTTGAACTTAGCTTAATATAAAAAAAATCTAGTCTCTGACATTAATAAAACTAAATAGGGTTGACAGTACAGTCCCACATCCGTATTTATAGTAATTTCTTAAAATCAAGGGCAAAAATGTAAACGAAGTAAGAATCATCAAAGAAAGCAAAGCCTAGAATTCTATCTTCTGGCAGTTCTAACTTCTAAAAATTACTAAACTATAGAATAAAAATCGTATCGTAAATGACTTTTACTCAAGTAGTAACTTTAACTTGTTTCTAATTACGGATGTTACAGCAAGTAAACATGCATGTTCCTTCCCTGAAAACTCAAACCTGATTTGTGCACAAACTCATATTTTAAGATTCATCATTTCCCTCTCAAAATGATTACCATGTAAATGGAAGTTCCGACAAAATTCTCAAGTTTCATAAACTTTTGCGATGTTCGTTGATCTGCAATAAAAGTTCAAAGACTTTGGCTCCGCCGTGAGTGTAGGTTTCATAAATCGAAATTAGTGTGGAAACGACGCAATATTTTCACCATTAGATTTATGCATAAATACATATTTACTTCATATGCATATAGTTAGTTACATTATATATATATCCTTGGGTGCATTTAATTTTGTGCTGGTGATATTATATCACGCATTTGTTCATATAAAGTTTCAAGCAGAGATGCAGGTAGTATAGTATAGCCACGTTTCATATTTAAATAGTGACGAGAGGTGACCCTATTGGTATCCACCCGGCTCCAATAGCACTTAACAAGTAGTGTTAGCAACCAGACAAACGATGACGTATTGTAGTAGTATCATTACTCACTAGTGACCCTTCATTACCACTACATTTAATAAAACAAAGTCCTCCGCCGCGTTACTAATATAAGAAACGCGAAAGTTTGTAAGTATGCATGTTTGTTAGATACTCTTTCACGCAAAAACTACTGAACGGATTTGGATAAAATTTGGTACACAGATAGTTTATAACCTGGATTAACACATAGAATAGCTTGTATTCCGATTTTATCTTCCCGTGGGATAATTTTCGAGTTGTAGTAGGCGAAGCCGTTGGCAGCACCTAGTACAAAATAATGTTTAGCAGTATGATATAATAATGTTTAGTAATAAAATATTTGGGTATTTTTTCCTAAAGATGTAAGAAAATAGGCTTAAATTAAGAAGGGTTAGGTCACAAAATTAAAATAAAAACAAACACTAGTCGACGTCTATTTTAGTCCACTTTCTAAACACTGGCCATATTTTTTTCTTCTTTTTTACAAATCATTTTTTTAAACAATTTGTAACCTTTCTTAAAGCTTTTCAGAGTTGAAAATAACTTTATACCATGACTACGAGAAAAGACATAATTTAAGCGAAAATAGAAATTTAATCAAGAAATAAGAATTGTTACATTAATTGAAATGGACATTAAAATTAGAGCAATGACTGAAATTAAGCGTAATTTTCTTATTATTATCACTAAGGTGGTCAACTTGTGAAACAATATATTATTAATCTAATGCCAAACTCCTTGTCGCAAATATCGACCAATCAAATCTCGAGAATTTATTTGCACCAAAGAGTTTTGAATTTCGAATCTTAGCGCAAGGAGTTTGTGTAAGCATTGAAATAGAGACCGGATATATTTTTGTGTTCCAAATTCAAACACCAAAATAGTGAATAAAAACAAAACAGTGAATAAAAGGTCTTTTTATTCACTGTTTTGCGTGAATAAAATAAGCTTTTTAGAGTAGGTATGGTATAATAGTAGATTATTGCATCGAGCACAAAGTAATTTATTATTGCATTTAAGAAACTCATATCGAACAGTTAAAATAGAAGTTTAATTATTGAAATTAAAAGTTATATTTGAACAATTATCAAACGTAAGGTTAAGAGTTTTGTTGGGCAAATTTATATTTGTTTTTTTCGATAAACATACCTTTGTGGCTAAATATATGTCATCAGGGGATTTATTTAAAAACATCTCTACGTTTTGAGCTGTAAAAACTTTAGATTTTTTGCTTTTGAACCCATCCGATGATCGTTCCAAAAACGCTGTGAGTTTTGAATATTCTTTGATATGCACATTGTGTCTTGTGCTAACAGTGGATTTTAGCATTGAGGGACCACAATGAAGATGGCTTCATTTTTTTCGATAGTTCACTAAAATAAGCCATTCATACACTCTCTGAGAACGACTTTGCTCCATTTCTATCTTTCCAATCAATAAATTTCTCATAAGATTTTACGTATTGTACTCGAGATTTTAAGAGTAAAAGATTTTCTATAACACTGTCGGCTTCAACTAGAATGTTTTCCGGAGTTAATGTGTCGCTAGATGATTCCATTTTAATTCAAAGCCGAAGCACTCAAAATCAGATAGTATCACACTTTATCGTTTCCAAAAATATTGTCAAGCAAGATTAACAAAGTTCCCGCCAAATCACTTTTTTTAATTTCTTTCATTTTTATATCAGAGAGCGCAATCATTTTTTAAATTTGGAACAAGTAGGATAGAAACGAATAATACGTACGTAAAAAAAAAAGTATTCATATCGGCTGGCTGAATAGAGCTAATCCATTGAGATTGGCACCTTTTGGTGCGATTAAAAAAAAATTAACTGTGCAATAATGAAATTTCATACATTTTTATTGCTCTAGAGCATTAAAGACTCGCTTTGTACTGAGTTTTTAGTGTAATTGTGATGAAATTAAAGCATAGTTGGAAGAAAAGTATAGTATGCAACTCCTGAATAAAGTACGAATTTATATCGAGGGCCATGAATCACTCGCGTCGTTCAGGATTCTAACAGTTGAATCACTCGCTGCGTTCGTGATTCAATCATTAGAATCCTTCACTTGCTTGTGACTCATCTACGGCCCTCGCTTTAAATCCGTCCTTTATTCACTAGTTGGATAATATACTATTGTAACAGAAGGCTGAAAGCGCAATGTTTATTTAAACACGTTTTTAATGTTATCAAAGAGGTTTTTGTTTTTATTGAACGTGTTTATTTCAAGTTAGTATAAAATGAGACGTCACGTAGTTATCCGCGACAAGGGTGTCCATGACATTTTGTTAACCCTTATGGAGATAAATATGTTGAGTTAAGTTATGATGATAAAATAGCAAGTCTGCTATATAGTAAAGTACTATGTTTAAGTCTATTTATAACGTCCCGTGGTACGGAGAAAAAATAATAATATTGTTATTTATTATTCCTAAAATGTTATTTAAAGTATGTTCCATTGGGCTGCGGGTAGTCCTCTGGTTATCGCGGCCTCGACATAGAGGGCGAAGAAGGAACATGGGTGGTTTTTAGTCAGTAGAAGTCTGACACTCCCTTTCACTCTGCCCAAGAGCGGGAGGGGTTATTCGATGATTTTACACCCACCAAAAAAAAAAAAAAAAGTATGTTCCATTACTATTTAAAACACCCTGTTTCGTGGTTTTTAAAGAAAAGGTAAAACAAAACTTGTGAAAATAAAATTTAACAAGTATGGTTTTTACAAAGGTTTGCACAAATTTAACGACTAGATTTTTTAATATATTTTCTTATGTTTGCCCTCAAAACATATAATTGTTTGTAGTTTTATGTCGCTTTTATCCTAACGATAATGTAAAAAATACATGGTCACTATAAGCAACACATAAGTACACAATAAAGAACACTTTCTATTTGTAGCATTCACGGATCATCTGGCTACGAAAGCTCTACGAACCTCTACGCCGCTACGCCTGCTACGTCGTAGCAGGTCATACATTTCATTTTTATTTCTAACACAGTGACATTGTATCTTGCATACAAAAGAATATCTACTTGTACGACTTTTTCTCATCGCAACTGCAAAGCGTTAACTGTATACTTTCATGTTTTCTGGGGCAGAAATAAAATGTGAGCGGATTTATTCAGAAACATATTTTATTTCGTTTTAGAAACGGTTTTTTGTATCTATGCGATTTTTGTAACAGGTTAAAGTGTTTTGACAAACATAAAGAGTATACTACTGAGTGAGTGTATTACTTCATGTCTCACCTGTACGAGATGTTTGTCATGCTTGCTGATTTTATTCGGATTATTATATAAATATCGTACATACAAGACGATTTTTAGTCACCGTTCAAATTCTGATATATTAATCTTTGGCGAAAATCATTGAATACGTGTTTTTTCTTTTAGTATCACTCAATACAAAAATATTGAGATATCACATCACAAAGTTTTAACGTTCCACGGAGAGAAAATGTGAAATGTTTTCGTATCGATTTTTTTAAAAATGGTGATAGTAAATGATACCTAATGCCTTGAAAAAATGTAGACGGTGACTAAAAAGTCATCTTGTATATAATAATATACACTAATTATGTAGATACATTCCTAAGAAACAATTTAATAGACTCAAATCAATAATGTAATTTCACAAAGGAAAATCTGTAATAATCACGAGCAAAAGCTCGGCTACAATTACAAATACATTTTTAACTTCCATAGTTAACTAAAAAGCTGAACTAGATCACGAAACTTGTTTAAAAACTGGAAGAATAACTCTATTATTTCATGCAACGTTGCCCGGGAATTTGAATAAATTTAACTTCCTGCAGCTTCTTCTATTGTAAAAGTTTGTTTTATTAGAAAAACTGATGTGGCGACGTGTTTAAATTCGGGAATGGTTTCGTTGAAAAAGGTAAGTTCATTGAAAAAGTATAATACTATATTATACTAACATTGTAAAACACTAAGTTTCCGTCATTATTAATTGAAACTTGCATTCATACTTGTTTAAAAGTGAAACACGAATTAGATCAACTTAAAGATAAATAAAGTATAAATAAATTGGCGCCACCCAATTGCGCTGACAGGTTTATAAAATAAAATCCTATTTCTTAATTTAAGCATCAAGATTATTTATTTTATTTGCATCCAATTTACAATTCCTATTTATTTTAATTTCAACAAAAAGAAACGGAAGGAAATTCTGGAGCGAAAATGGTAAACAAATCAATGACACACTGGCGATTTTAAGTCAATGTTTTAAGCCTACTTACAACTAATCATCGTAATGTTTCAAAAGCCTAAAGGCTAAGGCAGATATAGGTAGGACCTGAACTCATTATCACTTCAATTTCAACGGACATGAATTTGGTCTAGCTATCACGGAACTCAGGATTTGTGCGCGGTTTATGGCTGTAAGCTGGCCTTATTTTACATGAGAATTTAACTTTAACATGGCGAAATGTGGGTGTACTAACTGGTATACCCCTTCTTAACCGTTCTGGCATAACAAGCGTGATGTTGGGTGTATAATTTTGGTGTTCCACTTAAGAGATACAAAAGAACACTAATTCGCGTCTCCTTGACAAACCGCTAACGTGGTCGTAGTCGACGTTTTGTTGGCCGAGGTTTCCACAAAACTTCCTCCGCGAATACAACGCCGCGGGCAGTAATCTTTTGCACATCGCTTACGTTCAAAAATCGCTTATGTGATAGGTACCTAAAGCGGTAACTTCAAATATTGTCACAGAAGTTTCAGATATAGACCAACTTTCGCAATTTGAGAACGAACTCAAACAAACTGTTTGCGTCTTTAGTTTTTATCTACTTTTCTTTAGTTTCGTCTCGCAAATGTTGGGACTTGAAAGGTTTATGGCGACTGTGAATTAAGAGATAACCGGCCAACAGTGCCAATAGAGCCTTTGATGGGACACCGATCTTCTCTCTGAGTGAGAGAGTAAGCCGAAGACTCTCAAACGGACGAACTATGGTTTGGTGGACGTTGGTTTGGTATGACGTAAAGTATTGTCAATCAATATTCAAACTAACGACCTATCTTTGATTAGCACAAGTGTCATGACTACAGGTTTAATTATATTTATTTATTAATTTATTTAAACTTTATGCACAATAGTGATACATAGGCGGACTTAATGCCACAAGGCATTCTCTACCAGTCAAGCTTAGGGTCAAACAAGACAACATTGTGGTAGGCTACTAATTAACTTAAAAAAAAAACAATATAAATTAAAATATGTACACATCTATAAACTTATTTTAATACTAACACACATAAAAAATATATAAACTAATAAAAATTGTAACAAATACCAAAATATAACTGGTAATTACCATGACTCGAGTTGTAGTAATTGAGCGCTATTAGGTCTGATTTAAATAGTGGCTACGTACTTTCTAAATGAACTCTCACAACAACTCTCAACTCAACTAAACTCTCTCTCTCTCTCTCAACTTTCTTTTAATTATTACTAGCTGAACCCGGCATGCCTTGCAATGCCCCTTTTTCCTACCTACTATCACCTACTACCTACTTACCTACTACCTACCTACCTACTACCTACCTACCTACTACCTACCTACCTACTACCTACCTACCTACTACCTACCTACCTACTACCTACCTACCTACTACCTACCTACCTACTACCTACCTACCTACTACCTACCTACCTACTACCTACCTACCTACTACCTACCTACCTACTACCTACCTACCTACTACCTACCTACCTACTACCTACCTACCTACTACCTACCTACCTACTACCTACCTACCTACTACCTACCTACTACCTACCTACCTACTACCTACTACCTACCTACCTACTACCTACCTACCTACTACCTACCTACCTACTACCTACTACCTGCTACCTACCTACCTACCAACTACCTACCTACCTACCTACCTACCTACTACTTACCTACCTACAACCTACCTACCTACTACCTACCTGCCTACCTACAACCTAACTATCTACACAAAACAAAAGGGAAAAAAATAACTATCCTATGTCCGTCTCCTGGTTCTAAGCTACCTCCTCACCAATTTTTAGCAAAATCGGTTCAGCCGTTCTTGAGTTATAAATAGTGTAACTAACACGACTTTCTTTTATATATATGTATAGATTATGCAATATACTTACTAGGATAAAACGACGCCATTTTCGTGTGGCAACTACATATTATTGTAGTTACTTCTTCTTGTATGAACTTCGTTTTAATAAATATAAAAAAAACTATCAATAACACTGAAAAAAGGACCTTAGGGTCTCGTTGGTTGCTACCATGTCAGTGTAAAAAGTAAAATAGAGACGTCTTTTTTGTTGCCAAAATATTTCGATCAGAATATTTCGATAAAAGTAATGTCAGTATCTTCCACGACGAGACTTGTATAAAACTAAGCCTTGTTATAGAAAACTCCAGACAGTAGACACTTAGACAGGCGATCAAAATATCGTACAACCAAAATAATATTAAGTGAAACTCAGTTGAAACCAGCCTAAACAATATAATAAGCGTAGACAAGAATAATAATTACTAACTGAAACTGTTTGTTGATAGTTATCTGAGTTACGGAATAGCAGGGCTTCTGGCTGTGTCCTATCGTCGCGCTCATATTATACTCCCGCCACCTAACCAAAGCGAGCGGTGGCGCGACAATACGCTCCTTGCAATTTTTTAGTCACGGTTTTCTTTTCTGAAATATGCAAGGTGGCTTTTAAAATAGATATTTGGGCGTGGATGGCATTTGTCTAAGTGTCTTTACGAAACAATTCCCTTTTCTGTTAGAGACTAGCCTTAACTAGTTAAGGTATGTTTATGTGAATATTAAATTAGTAGCATCATTGTGATCTAAGGGCCCTTCAGTTTTACCAACAAATAAATGTCATAGGAATGCGGCAATCGATCATTCGCGCGATCGATTGCTTTAGTTAGAACACGAAGTCTATGCTCTAAAGATTAATTAGCTGAAGTGTTAGGTCGCTCCCTGATATGACGGTAAGATATCGTGTTTACTCCGTCTAAATGGAAATCGGATTGGAGACATCGTACTAATGTTAAAATCTATTCATTCTCATGGCAGAAATTATTGATAATTAATCTTATGAAATACACAAATGTTTGAGTGTCAAGCTCCAGTTGTGATGCTGGTGACCTCGACTAAATAAAACTATTGCTTTTGAATATGAAGACATACAATTTTGACTGGGTTGCAAATAAAAAAATGGCCGATGTTTACGGTTAGTGAAGGCAAGCGATCGTTCCTCGTTATGAATAAGGGTAAAAAGTATTAATAATCATTGCATTAGTGAGATATAGGAATATATAGAAATGAATTTCAACCATTTGAATTTTATTTGAAAATTAAGTTACAGTGATGAACTACTCATTTCCCAATTACTTACTAACTCATCAGTTAGTAAGTAATTGGGAATGAGTAGTACTGAAAAACTGACTGAGTTTTTCAGTGACGACGATAATATAAAAATCATATTGGATTGTTGAAAGATAATTTGGAGTTAAAAAAGGTTTTGATCTCTTTTTGAGATCTTAACTTACATAAAATTGCGACTTTTTAGTTAGTTGCGAGTACCACGCATCTGTCCTTTCTGAAGGACCTCACCAATAAGACCAGTGTATTTACTCCTAGGGTGTGGCCACCCGACGCGACGTTGCTACTCACATTTGGCTTGTAATTTTTGAGTCGCTTTTCACTCATCCTCTCCACATGACCGAACCATCTAAGCACAATCTTTTCAATTTTAGTTACTACATTTTACGTTAAAACGCAAAGTTCTCGTTCACGTTCGGCGTGTTGTGATGTTGAAAAACAAAACGATGTTAAATACTGTAATGCGAAACACGCACATCTAGAACCACCGATATAATTAGACTGACGTACCAAAGTTTGAACCTACCCACTAGTTTTTAACTAATACTATTATAAATGTACCTACATTACACATACCTAACTAATTAGTTACATAAAAGAATCCTTCGCTGCCTACTAAACATCAAATAAAACCTTCACATAAAGTTGCACAAGTGCAAATAACAGTCTGAGTTACGACCCCATCGACCACTCTTCACGCTGACGTACACTATAGTAACAACCAAACAAATGGAAAAATCCACTTCAGCATAGCATGTTAATCTAAAGTTTTCTCTTGTTTTTTCCTTGTTCTATGAGTGATTCGAGATAAAATTCATGAACCACTTAAATAAAATTTTGCTGTTGGCTGTTTTACGATTGATGTGATACTACAGTAAGGCTTCAGGGGAAATTCTCATGCTTTAAACAATAGAACTTAAAAAAAAAAACAGAAGTTCAAAACATTTTATGAATTATTTAGTGTCAAGTTGACTTTCGTTACGTCGAATATTATAGGATAATGATGATGATGATAGCAGGTTTAGTCAAAAGTTTTCATCGTGAGACTGTTTTGTGTGGTCTGTGCATTTGCTAAAGTTATGACTATATTAAGCATAGTGGTGCTGGTGGTGGTGTTCGAACCCACGCAGTCGCACTTTGTTTAAGACACAATGTATGTATAACGGTGAAGAAAAACATCGTGATGAAACCGGCATGTCCAAGAACCAATAGTTTGAAGAAATGTGACATCTTTCAAACCGCACGGGTACCGCGTAGTAGATTACAGCCCATTCTCTCTGATAAAAAGGTTTGTGTCCCAGCTGTGGGAACATTATATGCTATAAAAATATATCTTTGGATGGTTTTAGAAAACTAGCAGTAAGCTGTTTTCACTAATATCATGATTGGCGAAAGTAATCACATACCAGAGCACTCCTACCAAGTTGTTATTGAAAGTATAGCTACTACTACACAACAAATAGACGTAGAAATTGTCTGAAGGCTGAGATAAGAGATACTTGTCCTTGATGTCGATTTTCCAATTTGCTAGAATATCAAGGAATGAGTACAATCTCCAATGAAGGGCTGGAACAGCTGTTTGTATAGACGGGAGAATAATACTGGCAGGATTATATTATATAGGAAGAAAGTGTAGGTAGTGGAGTAATTGTGTTGTTTGATAACTTTTGTGGTTGGTAAATGGGTTCCATATTGAATGAAAGTGTTGTATATATCCTAATCAAGCATAAAGTTTTTACAGCTTTAAGCGCCAAACTAGTAGCCCAATTTTGGGCCGACACAATTTAGATTGTCATCGACACGCTAAGAAGAAGAAGCTTTAAGATAGTCATCCTCTCTACGAGAGGCCGTCAAAATAGCTTCGATTTCAAAAGTTTTTAAGTTAAATGAAAATAATTTAGTAACTATTTAATTATGATTTCTACAAATTGTATTTCACTCAACATACAATGTACAATAGCACATAAACTTGCAAAAAACGCGTGAATAAAGCAAAATAAATCTCTGAAAAATTGACAATCAATTCTGACAAAATGAAACAAGAAAACGTACTTTCCCATTGCCAGTAACGCTGTTAAATATTTCATCGAACATTAAGTATTAAAGGTGTTTCACCTTGACGCCTTTAGTAGGGCTGGAACCCTTTCCTTTAGTCAATGATTAAGTTAGTTTGTTAACAATTCAGTATCACTGGAGCGGTAGGCTGAAATCTCAGACGTGTTGTTAAAGGAGTTACCTTTTTTAGGTAACTACGACGTTGGTGTGACTATTTTTATCTTTTATTTTGTCTATTATCGGATAAAATAAATATTAAAAAGATTTCGTTGAAAATAATTATAGAAAATTTTCAACACATCCAAGTCCAGGTCTACTGTTACTGTTACTATGTACTGGAAACACAACAAAGCGTACAATCACAGTCTGTTATGAACGACTAACAAGTTATGGTCTGGCATAGTTTGAAATAAATACACAATTCATCATTTCCGAAATATATGCTTAATTTTTCCGTCTAAAAAGCCATTCATTTGAAATGTCTAAAGACACCCGAACATAGAATTGATGTTTAAACTTTATCTAGGTGCGTTACAAGGTTATCGATTAATGAGATCAGTGTTCGTTCCCTCTCAATACTACAAGCGATACTAAAACCAGAAAGGAGAAAAAGAGAATGGCCCTAAAACTATACTCATTAATTATAAAATATTTTTTCAACTTCTCTTAGTTCACTCGGTCGAAATACTATGTGGGGTTACTATTTTATTTTTAATTAGTAATTAATGCATTGTAGTGCATAATTTTAGTGACGTATGCGGTAAAAGTAGTGTTGCCAAATTAAAAACGACACGTAGTTTTAAAAATAAATTCAACTTTGACTTTATTAATATTTTTAATTATCACAATTCTTAAGTGAATTAAGTTGATATATTATTTTCTTAATTCACATAAGAATTGTTGAATTTAAATCTCTAAAATAATATGACTTTACTAATTAAAAATTTTTCTTTACTTGGGAAATCAGTTATGGTCAAAATTATTTTTAATTGTTGGTAACACTACGTGTAAGGTGAGCTGTCAAAGGTGTTATTGTCAATTTGTCAAACACAAAACATTGTGCCGGCGGTAATAATTGACTTACCTATGTAATAATATTTATTTGGGATCATTTTTTTTGACTGGCCTGTTGGTCTAGTGGTTAGTGACCCTAACTGCTATGCCGGAGGTCGTGGGTTCGATTCCCACCCAGGACAAATGTTTGTGTGATGAGCACGATCATTTGTTCTGTGTCTGGGTGTAATTTATCTATAATATGTATGTATTTAGAAATATATAAGTATGTTTATCAGTTGTCTAGTACCCATAACACAAGCTCTGCTTAGCTTGGGACTAGATGGCGTTGTGTGATAGTTGTGGAATATTATTATTATTATTATTATTATTTATTGATTTGTTAGTACTATTTTATCTTGTCTTTCGTGAATTGAAATCACAATGTACCAAAGAGCTTTTTTATATCTAATTTATGCCATCATACACAATGTTTTGATGCGGAACGGCGGTCAGTAGAAATTTGGGCATTTTCCTTTAATATGTTCTTTTGTAGGGTAAATTCCCACATCATTTTTTTGGTTCTCACTTCTTGGAAACAATTACACAAACTAATGCTGGTTTTTCAATGCCAAACGTTTGTTACCTATTTGTATTCCTAGAGAGTTAAACAGAGGTATATACCTAAAAGTAACACCAACATTTAACCAGTCAACAGTCACTAAGGCTGTTTTGTTATTTTCTACCATCCAAACCGAATTGGGCATTTAGGGTTCCGTAGCCAAATGGCAAAAAACGGAACCCTTATATATTCGTCATGTCTGTCTGTCTGTCTGTCTGTCCGTCTGTCCATCTGTCCGTCCGTATGTCACAGCCATTTTATTCCGAGACTATAAGGATAACACAGTTGAAATTTGGCAGGTAGATGTATTCTGTAAACCGCTTTTTGATTTTTATATAAAAATTAAAAAAATATAAGATTAAGAAGGGGCTCTCCATACATGGAACTAAAAAAACTTTTTTTCATGAAACCTACACATGAGGTATCTATGGATAGGTCTTCAAAAATGACATTGAGGTTCTTAAAATCATTTTTTCTCAAAGTCAATCGTTTCAAAGATAGACACATCCAAAGTGGTAAAATGTGTGCCCCCCACCCTCTAACTTTTAAAGTAAGAGAGTGACAATTCTAAAAAAAATATATAATGTAGATCTCAACAAAAACTACCAACCAAAAGTGGTTTGAACGAGATCTAGTAAGTATTTTTTTTTAAAACGTCATAAATTGTAAATCGCAATTTACCATTCATTCAATCAACTCAATTATAAAAATTATGTTAACATTATGTTACTTGCTGCTACGGAACCCTTCATAGGCGAGTCTGACTCGCACTTGGCCGGTTTTTTGTAGTTATTTTTTTATTTGGCTTTTCTGCCTTATCTCATAACATGAAAGAAAACACTGACATCCTATTTAACGCTTTTTTTTTCTAGTGTGGGAAATCGTCAAATCGACTCCTCCTGCTCTTGTCAGAGTGCTAGGGAGTGTCAGACTTCTACTGACCGACGTCATCTTTTTCTATTTTAACCAATAAAATATTAATCCACTTTTAAACTCAAAATAATATCGCTTGTAACATACTATGCGACCGCACTCGGCACCCGTCTCAGATGGCAGTGTCCCCATGTAAGGTTGTCGGTTCGGGAAGCTGATTGAAACAAGTGCCTTCTTGGTGTATTGTATTTTACTGCCCTTATAGTACTTTCTATCGTTATAACATGTAATATTAAGATACAAATGTGCACACATACATTTGTCTTACACACTACACTGTTTAGCCCTTTGTGTTGAGGCCGCGGTATATCTTTCGAACAACCCGAAGCCCCGACGGGATCCTATTAAAAAAGGATTTGTTAAAAATTCACCCTCCGAAATCTGGACACATAATTTCCTCGTATTATAAAAGATACAAGCATTTTTAGGTCATCATCCGAGATTTTCGTCCGTAGTTCAACTCTAATAAGATAAGGCGGGGTATGAATTTTAGAAAAGCCTCAAAGAGATGAGGTATCATGAATTTTGAGAGCTTCTATGCTCGTTAGTGAGTTTGGTAACATGTAATGTAAAATGTATTTATTTTGATATGGGTTTTATGGTATTCTTTCGTAAGATTTTCAGGGTTCCGTATCCAAGGGCAACAACTCAAGCAACGGACTGATGCGCTGCGTGTCGCGGGTTCGATCTTCGCACGGAACAAATATTTGTATGACCTACAGATAGTTGTTCCGGGTCTGGGTATTTGTGTATGTGACTTTAAATGTCTGTGAACGCACCCACGATACAGGAGTAGTCCCTAGTGTGGGGTAAAGTTTATCTTTGTGTGTTATTCAATGAATACGTAATAATATGTTACTTTTTAGAAATTCGACCATGAAAAAGAGTTAAATATGAAAGTTATATGAAAGTTTGTATGGATTTTTTTTAATTCTATTATTTCCGTTATAAACGCGGATGAAAAAAAAAAAAGCTAGTATCTGATAAGCTAAGCTATCGAATGCCTTGAAATAATATAATTTAAGTAACCTTATATAATTATTACAAAAAAGTTAACAAAGGAAGCTACAGTAGGTGTTTGTCTCGATCACAAACTCAATGTAGAACTTACCACCCTACAATATCCGAGTTCCTCTTACGCTATCAAAGGAATGGCCTATTAAGCTGGGACAGCTGCTAATAACAAAGGCTACGCTTTAATGGAAAATGCACACACGAACATAATGTCACCACCGAATAAATTATTTAAGTTTGCATTTGCATCATGCATTACAGCGTTATCAACCTCACTTTGGGGTCACAGGCCTTCTTATTAACAGAAGCTGTGGGCCGTCATCCATCACGCTGGCTTATTTTGGTGGATGTCACATGTGTATTAATGCGTTAGTGTATACTGGTTTCATGATGATGTTTAACCTTAACAGTTTTAAGGGCAGTTGTGTATAAATAAATTTGTCAAAGAAAATGGGAAGTCTGGGTTTAATCCCACGTTTATCAACTTAGGGTTGATGCCACTGGGTCACCAGTCTTTCTCTTTTTATTGCGAAGCTATATTTTGGTATAATAAGAGGAAGGTAGGTTCGTCCGTGACATAATCCCAGGAGTTTTATCATTTCGCTTCGAAACGTGATTGAATGAAAATGTAATGAGATTTGAACTCATCTTCAGGGCAAGGGGATCAGGTATATATTCTTTAGGTTTATTTTTAGGTACCACAGTTACTCGTAACTACACCTACCACAAACTCAAAAGCTTCTACGTGAAAGTAAAAAGTAGGTACACATAACTTCCAGAAAAGATCTATATTATAACAGTACAGTTTTCAAACTAATTTATTTCTAATATTTTATGTAACTTTAAAAGAAAATCTTGCGTAAGTACGAGTATGTATGAACTATATATTTATCATATATAAATATATATATGTATGAACTGGCTGTTGCCAGCGGTTTCGCCCGCTATAACTCGATAATTATCCCTCGGGTAGATGAAATCGGGGTAACATCTTGTGTCCAGATTATAAACTATCTGTGTATCAAATTTTATCCAAATCCGATCAGTACTTTTTGCATCAAGGAGTAACCAAACATCCATCCATCCATACATACTTACAAACTTTAACGTTCATAATATTAGTAGGATTTAACCTGCATCTGGACGCCAACAGTAATGACAAAAGAATATTTATTTGTTTATTTATAGAATTCGTTGTTAAAAATATACTAAGTACTTATTGAAGAAACAATTGAGCAGCTCAGTAGCTTAAAGCATTCAATGTTATTCCAGTATAATTGGGACTGCAATCAATATGTAGTCAAACGAGGAGACGGGAAATTGCTAACATACCTAGATTTCAATATTGGATCAATGTTTCACACACTAGTAGATATAGAGCATGCCTACGACCTTTTGCAATCTGGCTTTTTTTGTTTGCTTTGTATTTTTGCAGTACAGGTTTTTATACTCTACATTTTTGAGATTATACTGCGACATGGTTGATTTTTGATAAAGTTTTTATCGTCTCAATACGAGTATTCTAAAAGGACAATGGTAAAGAAATAGGGTAGTTAACAAAAAAATCTAATTAGTCTGTCAGAAAGATTTACAAAAAATATTGGCCACGTATTTTTTCTTTATTCACTTTAGCAAACAATGAAAACAATACTGTGCTTTAAAAACTCGTGTGACGTCATATTCTAAGACATTAGTATGTCATTTTTTACCGGTGAGTGACGTCACAAACCCCTCACTCAAATCTTTGACGCGTTTTATCTTCGACATTTTTTATTGTTTTGATAAAACAAAAAATACGTATCCAATATTTTTCGATAATCTAACAGACGGACTTATTAGAATCATATTATTTTAGTCAGTAAACATCCCTATTTTGAGTTGAATCAGTGTAAATATTGTCATCGATACGCTGAGAAGAATGATGTACTAAGGTTTCTTAACAATATTTTGACTCAAAAGAGTGTCCATGCCTCACCATACGGATCTACGCTTTGGAATTGGCAACTACTCGGACAATTTACTTTCACAATTCTTGTGACTGTGACTATAACATCACTTTCTTTTATTTTCTGACATTCAAAAGTGCCTGTAACTAATGGTCTAAATGAAATCAATGTTTTGAGTTTGAAAGTTTGATAGTAACGCTTCCATTCCACATCATACAAGGTTTTGTATAGAGCTCCACTGACCGACTTCAAACATATTCGCTTGTAAGCAATGTAACAATTTTCATGTGTTTCTCTTTATATTTTCATAAAATCAAATAACCTACTACACTCTAAATAAAAATGCCAAACTATTGAAATACCCTAATTTTGTTTTAGGTAAAAAAATACTAGTCGACAACAAAAATCCATTTGGCTAACCTTCATTAGGTTACCTAACTAATCGTGGGAAGTGGCAGGCGATCTAGAAAACTACTCAACTACAAGTGATTTGAATTACTTTTTTTGATAAAGGTGAAGGTGAAGAAACAAAAAAAATCGTAGTACATTATGCTGCTTTTTTACTAAATTTTTAAACGTTTGAGTGTACTATGGTAGCGTTTTATTTAACAACCGGTCTTTTGGTACAGTTTTAGAGAAGCAAATGTCTACCAATGGATTGTGATAGGTAAGTAATACATTTGTGTGGCAGAAGCAACATTTAATAATATCCATATTTTGGAGAAATAGTTTGATCGCAGTGTCAGACTGGCTCCAGGGAGAACAGAATTCCGGGAAATTCTCAATATGTTCACTGAAACTTTTGATTATTATAATTATGTACGCTAATCAGGACGTGTTCAAGATAATATTATACTTAAAGTGTTGGTTTATTTTGAAAACAACAACAAACAGAATTTGGTGTTACGATTGTTGACATTCTTAACAGTCGGTACCCGACTAATTAGAGGTATCTGTGCAGAAAAGTAATGCAGTTTTTATTCTAACATCCAACAAAAGGACACTATTATAATCTTTGGAATGATCAAATGAAGCATTCGTTACACACACAGTACTTTATCGGACTGGGTCAAAAAAATATGATTCTTATTAGTCCGTCGCGTCGGTTAGATTATCGAAAAATATTGGATACCTACGTGTTTTTTGTTTTATCAAATTAATACAAATTGACGAAGATAAGACGCGTCAAAGATCATGAGAGTTGTGAATTCACGAGTTTTCGAAGCATTGTATCGTCTTCATTTTTTGTTTATGTTAAAAAAGAAAATATACGTGTCCAATATTTTTTGAAAATCTATCTGACGGACTAATTATTATTTTTTTGTCCGATCCCCTATTGAAAAAACACCGCTGCTACACAATAGGTCTGTTAGCATTTTTGTACTAAACAACTGGTTTTTCTTGTAGAACCAACAACCACTTCTGATGTGACAGGAATTTTCACCGACATACTGCTCAATTACCAAGACAACCAACAAAGTATCTGGTCCTAAATCAAACTAATGTGGTACACCATGCTGGGAATACCAATTTTTCTGACAAATGTGATGGTTATAGTGGTCCACTGCCAAGATTGCATGTTTGAGCAACGTAAGCATTAACTGCCTTGAGACTTACTGACGTAAATTAACGAAAATTCCTCCTCGATGAAGTTCTAACACCACGTAAGTTAATAATAGCAATTTCGCAAGAGATTGAAAGAGCTGCATTATAGTATGTAAGTACCGTGTAATAGTACATTGCTGTTTTATAATTGGCTATTTGATAACTATTAAACATTTACCAAAATGTTATGTTATTTCAAAGAACTAAAAGAAATTACACGATGTGTGAATACTAAACTAACCATTTGACAGTTAATTGATGGACACTATGATAGCCACTGACATTTAAAAATATACGCAATAGCCCTGCTGATCAGCTTACAAACACAGGTTCAACATTCTTTTTGGGAAAACATTAACTTTGAACGGTACCTAATTAATGTCAAATCTCATGTTACCAGCTTCGTTCGGTTACTTACCACAGTAACCAAAATCAATTAGGAATTTCGTTGAAATTAAATTTAACAACAAAGTAAAGCAAAACATGAAAGAGATAAAAAGAAAATTTTGTTTTGCAATACTGAAAGCCGCACACCACATTCTGGCGTAAGTGACTTTCTTTGTAAAAAAATGTATGAAGTGATGTTAAATTGGCCATCAAATCTTTAAGTGGTATTCGTCGCAAGATTAAAGCCTTCTTTAAAATACTTCCTGTTCGTAAGCAAGAATAAAGACTCTCGTTTTGGTTTAGGAATTCGGAGTAAAAGAACCTACACAGTTTAGCCAGTATAATTATATAATTATAATGTTTGCCATAAATAATTATAATATATTATATTACAAACACATAATTATAGTTCGTGAAGGGTGTAAAAAACAGTTAATTTAATTGACAGTCTTAAAATTATTTTGTTTGCACTGGAGTTTACCTGGGGGAGGTATTGAATGCAAAAGTTCCAAAACTTTGTCACCAATAATTAAAGTTGTTTCCAAGCAAAAATTATTGCTCAGTGTGTAACATATTATTTAGAAAATCTAGATAAGTTTCTCGATAAAGAGTTGAAAAAGACCCATCGGTCTTTAAAAATACTCTACGTACGTATTATATTAAGCTACCTTCAATAAGCTCATAAATTATATTCACTAATTTAAAATTAGGAAGTAATAATCGTATTGTCCTCCCAATGGTGTCAGTATACGTAAAATGATTTGTATTACAGCGTGTAGGCAAGGAGATTATGTCTGACAAATGATGAATATCTTCGCATCCCTTGCAAGACAAGCCTTGGAGATTAGTCTTGATTATGTCAGTGAGGGCTGGGTAGATAATACTCTTTTGTTATTTTTGGGAGTATTGCGAGAGGCTCTACCTGGGTATAAGATAATATTTTGTCGTGAAAATTTAGCTTTTCTTAAAACATTGTACTAGAACTACAAAAACTATTTTACGGGATGTTAGTTGTATGTTGAATAAATGATTGTTTTAATAATTATAAATCCGTCAATGGTTATAAAAAACACTATACTTAACAGTATTCTGCATAAATTCAGTTATGAATTAATTTACGCATATCGTATGCAAGGAAATTATAACAACGTCTAATTTATTCCAAAATTACACCGTAACATGATCAAATATTATCATAAGCTAACTTCCCAAGAGATGTTATAAAATTAGCGTACCACAAGTTTATTGGCATCATAACAAACCTAAGTTTGTCATAAAACTGATGAGAAGTATCATTTTCGTACTTAAAATTCCTGGCGATAAAAGCAAATACTACCAAGTTTCCAGAAGGAAAAGTTCTTGAAAAACCCCTCCATATTTCTTGATTTGTAGTAAGACAGATCGATGATTGCTCTTCATTGCAATTTTAAGTTTTTATTGATTACCTTATATTGAGCACTTAGCACTAAAAAGTACCAAAAAGTACTACTTTACCTAACTCACTACTCCTTTCGGCTTCAATCTGCGCGACCAGGTCTCGAGCCCGGCCGTGCATCCGCGCGAAATGAACCCTGGACCGGCCATGTCTTATGAGACTCCTTCCACCATGTCGCACACTCCTCACTTCACTTCTGTAGCACTGCACTAGCGTCGCGATGTATATTAATATTAGCGTCCGCATTATTGAAGCATCGTGGCGTGCGCTCCCGACGGCGGCGCGGCTACTACTGAGAGCGGTGCTCGGAGACGGACTCATTTTTTTAATTTTTCGAATCTGACTTTAAATTTAAAAATGGTATTCGAATTAAAATTATTTAAAAAAGAGGATTAAAACGAGGTTTTAGTCTACTTTGGAACATTTAATTTTTTTGTTTTATCAAGCGCTGGGAGAGTAAGCATTGAGTTTACAATAGCTGAGGAACGGAAAGATATTTGTTTATCTTTCAGACAGCGACTTTGAAATACGATTTCTAATAAGATATTGTTTTTAATTAAAACTGAGCTGTAACGGTCCAGTATAAGCTTATTAACTTACGAGTTGAAGATCTTAGGTTCAAGCCCAGACTGGTACCCAAACCAAGGCAGAAAAATACAATGAGGAAACTTCCGATGATGAGGAAAATGTTCTAGAACCAAAAAGATCTAAGACATTTGACAAATGTCACGTAACATAGAATTGCTCGCACTAGGCCTGCACAGCGTGGTGATTAGGGACTATTTTTAGGAGGCCTGTGATCCACCAGTGGGAACGATATGTATAGGCTAATAATACCATTAATAAACGAGCTGCAAACCATTTCTCAAACAATAAGTAGTGGCAATAAATATTTTACAAAATCATAATCATCATATCAGCCCGGAATCACCCACTGCTGAATATAGGCCTCCCCTTTTTTCTGCCACACTTCCCGGTTCTGTGCGCATCTTATCCACGTGTTTCCGGCGACTTTGACGATATCGTCAACCCAACGAGCTTTATGACGGCCCTGGTTTCTTTGCCCTGACCTTGGCCACCACTCGGTCAAAGCCTTGCTCCATCGGCCATCTCCGCATCTAGCCAGATGTCCTGCCCAGGTCCACTTGAGTCGCACTGCCCGGTCCCCGAAATCGTAGACTTTCGTCCGATGGCGGATTTCGGAGTTACGTACTCGATCTAAGAGGGTTATGCCGAGCATGGCTCGCTCCATATTTATCTCCATATTTTACATACCTCTTTCATAGCATCATTTACTCCTTGCCGTACTCAAAGGGTTACTTTTATTGAACTACTAGGCTCATAATTGCAGTTATTGTATTGCTAATGAAAGTATAAAAAGCGTTATTAACAATAAGTTTTCAATATCTTTGATTGAGTTCTCTCAATTCAGTTCTCCTTTGTTAAATAATAAAAGCCCTGATTTTGAGATACTGAATTGAATAAATAGAGACCTTTTGATGAATTTGAATGGCCTTTTTGTTTTTTGTTGAAGTTTTAATGATTTTGACATTGTTGGAACAGCGTTAACGATCTCAACTTATCAGCTGTGGACTGTAGGTTCAAAACCAGGCAAGCGCTTCACTTAGTGGCGTTACTTTTTAAAAAGCCTAAAATCTTGGTTTGCCCTCATAAATTACTACTTTTCAAAATGTTAAGATTTCTTAACAGTCTGCTTTGTTATTGGCTTACCGTATTGTTAACTATTGAGAAAACTACATGTTAATGATGATTTCCCAAAGCCCAAAAATAAGGGTCTCTGACATGGTTTGACGACCGTGCTTTCCGAAGAACGGAATCATCTTTTAATCAGACAATCAGACGATTCAAGCCTGCAATGTCCTTAATAAACTTGAAACAACTTCACTAAGTATGCTTTCCGTGGGAATCGAACCCACGACCACTGGGTCATAAGGCAAACGCCTACTGATACTCACTGACGAAAACGATAAAATGATAGCGTGACGGTTGACGATAGCGTGTTGCATCAACTCGAAGTTACATGGAACAAGCGCAAGGAGGTGATGATTGATACACACCAACTGACTTTTTAAAACACCCTGTCTTGGTCTTCTATACGAGACTACTAAATAGGGGATTGGATTGAGTCAAAAAAATATGATTTTAATTAGTCTGTCAGTTAGATTATCGAAAAATATTGGATACGTAATTTGTAGGTAAAAAATGTACTAACATGTGACGTTTTCGAGGAGTTCATGAGTTTTTGAAGCACTGTATCGTGTCTTCATTTTTTTTATGTAAAAAAAAGCAAAAATGCGTGTCCAAACTTTTTTGAAAATCTATCTTTTTCTTTTAAAAAAAACGTGCCCCACACTAGGATTTTTTTCTGTATCGTGGGTGCGTTCACAAACATTTAAACTCACATACACAAATACCCAGACCCGGAACAACTATCTGTAGGTCATACAAATATTTGATCCGTGCGGGGATCGAACCCGCGACACGCAGCGCAGCAGTCCATTGCATGAGCCACTGCGCGAACCGTGCCGTCAAAAATCTGACGGACTAATTCGTTTTTTTTTTGTCCGATCCCCTATTGTTCAAAATAAGTTAAGTTCTTGTTCTTGAATACCTACATTTATTCTACCTTGATTATAGAAATAAAACGCCAAGTTGATATTACGTCTACAGAAATAAGTAATAAATAACTTTGTAATATTTGTTACTACGAAAATAACCTTGTTATTATAATACAATGTCATTTTAATTGTACAAACAAGTAATATAAGTATTAAGTTTAATATTGCTTGTACCTAGACGTTAAATAAAGACAGGTCGATAACCCCGCCTACATACATTTTCAGTAAATATATCAAGCAAATATTAAATATCAGGGATGATTAAAATGCACGGTATGCAAATAAATTCACAGTATAAGGTTATATTCTAGATTTTTTTGGAAAATAGTAAGATGGGATCATGTTTATCTAAATGAAACACTCCTATGATATTATGTTACATTATTTTAATTAAAATTTTTTTGGATTTAATTTATTTTAATTCATCTTCAATGCTTTAATTATTATGTTTGACTAGTATCATTTATTATAAAAAAATGTTATTTTTATTTGTGTTGTACACTGAAGAAGACATTTTGCAGGAGAATGATGATAGTGATTTGTGCAGTACAATGAACAAAATAAAAGCACAAAATAATTTTTATAACGCTTATTTTAAATATGACTGAATATAATTAAGGTTTTACATGTGCTATACTTGTTTTCTATATCAATGTTTTTTAAAACAAATTTAAAACATCAAAATCATAATAAATTGCACGAATAATTTTAAACCCACTTTGAACAACTCAGAAGAGATTCAATTTCACCTACGCACCTGAAAGTACTGTTTTAATGTAACACACTAAGAAAGAAAAACAAGGGACCTATTTACGTTACAACATTTTAAATTAATTCATTTAGCGTTCCCTAGCAAGGTAAAATATAGAACTCCAGTTTAATTTTAAATTTAAGAATTACAAAATTAATTGGGAGCTAAATTAGTCTACAGTTATGTATGCTGTGCCAAAAGTGACGTTTTCGCGAAGGCCGTGACGTCCGGTGCCGCTGCATGCCGTTGAGCTGTGTGCGTGGTAGTTGGGCTAACGCGCGGTCAGCAGTTTACGTGCAACACGTGTATGTAACACACAACACATACACACGAAATTACATAACATAAAACTTCAAAATATTCCTTCGAATAAATCTGAAAAAACCGTTAACATGCGTATTACACATACAAAAAAATCAAAATAAAACAGGTCTATAAAATAAAACCTCCGCCTCGATGTAGCCAAAACAAATATATCAATAATTCTACGCTCGTATACGCCTAAGTGATATATCCCAATAAATATGATAATACCCGTCTACCTGATTGGCCTGTTGGTCTAGTGGTTAGTGACCCTAACTGCTATGCCGCAGGTCGTGGGTTCGATTCCCACCCAGGACAAATGTTTGTGTGATGAGCACGATCATTTGTTCTGTGTCTGGGTGTAATTTATCTATAATATGTATGTATTTAGAAATATATAAGTATGTTTATCAGTTGTCTAGTACCCATAACACAAGCTCTGCTTAGCTTGGGACTAGATGGCGTTGTGTGATAGTTGTGGAATATTATTATTATTATTATTATTACCTACTAATACTAGCACGTGTCTTGTCTTACACACAAGTCAATGTGTCAGAAAAACAACTTCGCATAATTCTTGAAAAATATTAAATTGATGTTATCACTTGTAATTCGACTAAGGTTACGCAAACTTTGAAATATGGTACTTTAACCCTACTTTTAGTCAGTCATGTTTAAGTGTCGTGTAATACGCGAGCATTTTATCAATTGCCATCTACAGGACACAAACCCAAACGTCAAAATTACAGATTTGTACTACCTATTTAAAAAAAAAAACCTAATTACTCTTTTTCCATCCCAGGAATCCAAGCCAAGAACTCACGCTTAGCAGCCGTGCTTGCGACCACAAGACTATCGCTTCTAATACTTGCTTACAATAATATTTAACTCGTAAACAAAATAAAAAGAAACTTCTTATCAAAAAATCGTTTAAAGTAGCATAAAAACGAAAAAAAAACACTTTTTTTTTATAAATATAAAAAAAAAGTAAACACAAAATAAATTTCATAAAATGAAAAGTACTGGGTCAAACCTTGTTATTTTTTCATGGGACTATATAACAACTATTCCGCATTAAACAAGAAAAAAATCATGTAAATCGTATCATACATTTCAGCGTAATCGTTGAAAACATAAAAAAAACCAATCGAATTGAGAAGCCTCCTCCTTTTTACGAAGTTGGTTAAAAACCCTTATTTGAGTAAAATAGTCACTCTTCACGTGTCTGCATTTATGATAAAAAATAAATAAACAGGTCCCGCAAAATTCAATGCATGCGTTTGAAAACTGTTTAACTTTATCGGAATAAAGAATCAACACAACTCGCTTTATCCCAATTGAAAAAGAAAAAAAGAAAATCCCTTCTTACCCTATAAAATGCACATTAATTGAGCCTTCTACCCGTTCTGTGATTGTCCTTTATTACGTCATACACGGCTGAATTCCACCCCGCCGTAGTAATATCATTATCGCTTCCGTAGGCAGTTCTACGATGCTACGAGATACCGCTACGCCGTAGCCGCGTAGCACTATCGTAGATAATCCGGCACTTCTATAGGCACTTGGTGGCTTCAAGAATTTTCGGGTCGGGGATTTTGTATTGTAGTTGGGTCATTCACTTTCTTAATGTATGACATTGATCGACAATTAAGTAGCTTTATAGTGCAATAATGATGAGAAACAGTTGTCGAGTATTTTTTTAAAGTTAAGGAAATGGTTTATTTATAAAAACTCGGCTCGAACCAATTTTAACGATGAGATTTTTTCAACAAATGTGGTGATTAGTGATTGGCTTGAGCAGATTCCACGTCGAAAAATTTGGTTACTCACTCAAAATATTTAATGACAATTAGATTAAAACAAAGAAAGGTGACAAAAGGTAAAAAGGGTCGAACGTAACCATTAATGAAAAGAACTTTTTAAACGACAGCATTTTATTCTAAATTAGAGAAAAACTTCTGTTTCGTAGACCTTTTTACCCTTTTATTACACCTTTTTAACGAATCTGTCATTTTACGATTCGTAAAATGTCTTTTTACTTTTTTTGATGACGTACAATAGTTTCTTAAATAAATAAAAAAATACTTTAAAATGACAATATGTTTTTCGTACAAAAAAGCATCTGGAACTGTTTTTTTCTTTCTAAGAAATTATTAAAGCCTAAATACTTTTTCACTATTTCGTTCCTGAATATAAAAGTCAAAATTATGTTTTTCATAAGGCATTATAAAATTAGACGTTAATTCACAAAAATCCATGACAAATAGTCAAATACGAATCATTTAATTTATTGACTGATAATTTCAATAAGCAAATTATGAATTCTAAATTACATAAGGCAGCTTGGGTGAAGACGTGGAACGACAACTCCCCAGCAAAACAAATCTGTTTACCGCTTTATCTAAAGCTAACATCCCACCACATATTATGGTAATAATAACTCTATAACCCCTTCTTAAAATAAACACGTTGTATTAAATGCACGTCAGACAATAGAGGGGTTCCCCTCCCGTTATTAGTCCTTATCTACCCTCTTAAGGCACAATAGACGAACAATAAGCCGCCGCGAAAGCCTTACGGTTATCTGTGAGTTACGTGTATTAACCCCTTAAGTAAATTCTATGGGGAAACCGCTTCTTTAAGTAATATTTGCATGGGTAAGCTTTTGTTGGGAGGTAAGCATATTGTGAGGTCTTTCGTTAAGTTGTTATATGGATTAGATCATTAGAATGTATGTGTTTATTTGTCTCGTTGGTTTTGCCATTTGAAATTCTCAATAGATACCTAGACTCCGGAATTATGGTTCTTTTGATGGTTGTCACATAATATAAAAACGTGGTATAATATTTAAGTTTTAGTTAGAATCCCTTAATCTATAAACTGTTAGAGCAAACTCACAATGTTTTTTAAAGACCTCTCTAACGACATCCCACACAATGGATATTGCGAGAAAAATCATCCCCACTTTAATGTGTACTGGAGATACCCTAAAAAAAATTTTCAATATTTTATTGTAGCACTTTGTATCTCATCTATACAGTATGTTAACTAACAGAGGGCGTTCCCGTTAACCCGCAATAGTATAGCATCCATACATGCTAAAAAAAAAATTACCAACCTGGAAACCCCTTGGTTACGGAGATATTGGGGGTCTAAGTTCCAAATTTTTCACAGCTGTTTTCGTAAATTCTAGTTTTTCAGGCTATAACGTTACTTAAATTACCTCCATGACCCATTAATTATTTAAAGCATCCACTAGCACAATGTTTTAAGAGTGGTACTTTGAGTTTTACCGTAAAATGTGATTTTTGACACCAAAAAAAAAAGTTGTTTCCCAGCAAAAAATTTTGAGTAGGGGTACTTAGTTTGATGTACAGAATGCTTGGTTGACGGGAACGCCCTCTGTTAGTTAACATACTGTATATTCATGTCAAATTACAGCTTTCTAGTACTAAGTCTTTGAGATATAGTGCGGACGGATGTACGGACGGGTGTACGGACAGACAGACAGACAGACGGACATGGCGAAACTATAAGGGTTCCATATTGACTACTGAACCCTAAAAAGGATCTAGATAGTACATTTCTGCTTTTTTTTTTTTTGTCGGGTGGAAAATCATCGAATAACCCCTCCCGCACTTGGGCAGAGCGAAAGGGAGTGTCAGACTTCTACTGACTAAAAACCACCCATGTTCCTTCTTCGCTTTCTATGTCGAGGCCGCGACGACTAGTGTACAACCCGCGGAGTACATTTCTGCCTCACTTTTAAAATGAATAAAAACGTGATTATAAGTTTTAATAAATTAATACCACACTTAATAAATCCAATATTTCGAACAAGGAACATCCATAGAAGGACACAAGCTTGTTGTTCGAGACGAATCTACGAACAATAACCCCAAATATCTGGAAATTACGTCTCCCTACTATGGTGTTGAGGATGGAGTTTGAACTGGCCCGTACTCTGCAAAGTAACGACACAGACACACGGCAGCACTCTCTCATTTAATTTGTGCTGCCCGTAACATGGTTAGCACAGATCGGGACGTTCGTCTGGAAAATGTGCCCTACTCGTTACCTAGAGTGATCGGTTCGGCTACGGAAATTGAACGGGGACCAAACGTCTGTAAATTGAGAGTAGCCTTTAAATTCACTTTACAGAGAGACTTCTACACTAACACCTTTAACGCTCTTAACCTGCACGTCTTGCTTCATAGTTCTCGCAGCAAGCGTAGCTTTAGAGTGCAATGCGTCGTTCCGGGGTTACTGCGTCGAGTTGCGTGGCGCCGGATGTTTGCGGCGGCGAGTGCTGCGGGTGCGGGGGTGTGCGGGGGCGCGTGCCGTGGCGGCGGATGCGGGGGCTCCGGGTTGCGGGGCGGCGGTTGCGCGTTGCGGCATGCATTCGTTGTTCCGTGATTCGGAGTCTCGTGCATTCGTTGTAGCGGTGTGCGTCGCTGCGTGCTTTCGTGCTTGCGGTGCTCGTTGTTGCTGGCATTCGACGGCGTGTGATTCGGCGTGGTGGCTTTCGGAATGACGTATTGCACTCGTAGTTTTGTTTTTATGAATTGTTATTCTGACATTCAAAAGTGCCTAAAAAGGTTTAATTTAAATAAATGCTGAGTTTTTGAGTTTAAATATGAAAGTGACTTTGTATATGTGGCTGTTGCCTGAACGGCTGAACGGGTTGAGATGAAACTTTACTTATTGATGTTCTTACCATGAATATTACATGGTATTCACGAAGGCGAAACTGTGTGAAAAAGCTTATTGATTGTATCTAAGGTGAAAGTTTGTGAGTGTGTGAGTGAGTATGTTTGTTACTTCTTTACGCATAAACTACTAACCAAACATTCGAAGATATGTGACATATGCATATACCAATCTGCACTAGGCCCGCGTGGTGGATTATAGCCCATCCCTCTCCTAGAGAGTAGGCCTGAGTCCCTGCAGTGGGAACATTATAGGCTGATGATGTTGATGATGAAATCGTGTTAATCTATTTTGTAATAGTAAAAGCTCCAGGATAAGTGTCATTCCGCATCCTACATAACAAGAAGAAATGAATAGTGTAAAGGTCACGGTACACGAAATCGTGCCATTCATGCTCATTGTTCTAAAACCAGCGGGTGTTCTCTGTGGGTGCGACCACACGTTCAGATACACTTAAACTTGTTTGGCCCCACGCAGTTACCTTAATTTATTTACGTGGAAAGGTGAGCTCACATCCAAGCATACACAATATTCTTCCCCTTACGACACGGTAATTAAAAAAAAAGAGATATTACGCTTTAATTAATCTAAATAACCCATAATTTAGACTATACCATCTATTTTAACTCGAAATAAATTATTTATACTTTATAACCACTGCGAAATTACCCGCTCGCGTGTACAAACTCGTGAAAGTAGAAAATACGCTGATATTGTTTACTGAGCCGGGTTCTTACAAATTGACCATAAACATGTATTCCTATGGTCCCAATAAAAATAACTATTTAACTTATAAAAGTTCGTTTTTTCCCATTGGGTACGCCAATATTTTTCCTAAGTAATTTAGTAATAAACGACCTGTTCACATCCTCATACGACGCGACTCGCATCAAGCGAAGCGTACGTGTGTGTCATTTATTTTTGTCACTGAAAGATTTAGCTCTTTAGTGATAGATAAAAAAACACCGATTTCGTGAGTCCCCATTAGTTACGATAAGGACTAACTTTCGTATCTTATGGGAATAGAACGATTGCACTTGAGTACAAACTTAGTGTTGAATTTGAATTTACTCGTTTTATAATGTACTTCATACCAAGTGGGTCCAATAAGGGAATGTCTTGTTTTAGTTTAATTCCCAACGGATACGGTTTCCCTATAGTATGGAAACTCTCAAACGTCTCTATAATTAGCTCTTAGCATTATAAAACAACATCACGTCTGTAATCCCCGAGGAGTAAGGCAGAACAGCCTGCTCTTTGCAGAGCGGAAGGGAGTGTCAGACTTCTACTGTCTATAAACCACCCATGTTCCTTTTTAGCCATTGTGCCGAAGCCGCGGTATCTCTGTCGAACAACCCACGGCCCCGACGGGGCCTTGCCTAACCTCGGAATTGAATTTAAAACCTAATGCTTAGCACTAGTGCTTGCGACAACTGGAAGAACGAGATAGTCCTTTCTATAATTTATCTTATTTACAAAAAAAAATATTTATTGCTTTAGTAGGTATTGAAAATTGTTTGCATCGCTGAGTTTATAAGGAGTTGGGCAAAAAAAATATTTTCTCACATAATATTTAAATACCCACGGAACCACAGAAAAGACGAAATTAAGATAAGCTTCAGAAGTGTCGCCCGAGCTCATCGGCGACTTTTTACTCGCACTTTAAACGTACTTATATCCTGACTATATAGAACGGAATTATTTCTTCACTTCAAAGAGCGATATTCATGAATTTTGCTATGCTTTATTGCTTAACCACCATAATTTTCAAACTCCCAGTAGTTTCATTACAGGTACAGGTCGGTTTAAAAAAAAAACAAATTATAATAGCCCACAAGATAATACTTTATTTCAATATAAACTTACTGTATTATCATACCAGAATAGTTATTAGTAAACAAACATTATTCTTCAGAACAATTGTGGCGTAGTGCTTTTAGTGGTAGGAGAAATGATACAATTAAGACTTAGTTATACATTTACTTTTGCACTACACTTACAAAATAGGTTCTAGGGTCTAAGGTTCTAGGGTCTAAGGTTCTAGGGTCTAAGGTCACGCACTGTCACTGAAGGTAGGAAAACGGTACTGCCCTGAGCAACCAGAAGACGTCGATCGCCACGCACGGTAGGTAGGCCGGGTCAGGCGGTCTCACGCGTCGGTAGGGACGCGCGGCAGGGCGGTCGACCAGGTGGGCAGCGGGCTCAGGGCAACTAGCCCTAGGCAGCGTTGGTGGTAGGCAGGTAGCGGCAGCGCAGACGGCCAGTAGGTAGCGGCGGTAGGCCGCTGTCTACACGGCCACGCCGTCGTCTTGTGCCGGACGCGTAGGCGTCTCAGTTTATAGGCGGCACGCGATAGGGCGGCCGTGCAGGTGCGTGCTTCTCACCGCGTTGGTAGATGCGCGGGAGCACAGCAGAGCAGCAGAACAGTGCAGCGTGAGCGAAGCAGCCCTAGTTGGTTAGCCAGCGCTAGGAACCCTGAAACAGCGCCAAGGGGACGCTTGAGCTCCAAGATGGTTCCTGTAAGCCCCTACGATGTGCGTGTCCCAGCCATGCGTTAGATGCGGCAAGCTCAAGGCAGTGAAGAAGATGGAAGATGGGTACTCACACATCGCAGTGGTTTACAGTGATTAGTTGATAGGTGAATAGTTGATAGACTAAAGGCAAGGCGTGGCGTCACATCGCCACGTGGTTCTCATTGACTGTTGACTCGCGTCGCCGGTTTATGATACAGCATGGATGAGCATGATTTAGTTTATAGAGAATAGAATAGGATGCATGCCATGCGGAGAACCATATAACTAATTAGAGCACATTTGCATAGTGAATAGCTAGGTGCTAATTAATATTAAATACAGAATACATTGCCGGCAGCCATGTTAAATCGACACAAAGATTACAAATAGATATGGCTTGCCGGGACATAAATTTAGCAGCAAAAGAACACAATGGCGGAGTTCACTTACCCAATAACTGGGGACTTATCTAGTAGGCTGCTCGCTTGATGTAAAAGGGCAGAACCTATGCGTGCAGCCGTTTATAAAGGAGGTCCTGAGCGACGTTCTCCCTCCATTGTGACATTACAGAACATTTAGGGTTGTACCTATAATTTAGTGAGGTGACAACTTTTTAGAATTAGTCGGTTTTTAGTGAATCGACTAATTTATGCTACAGTACCCCGCCTGCAAAGAAAGGATTTTCCCTAGGGGAAATCCGCTAGAAGGCCTAAACCACTTAGACTGACTACCTGTACGTACATACATCTCATTCGTGTGCTTCCATCCATCTATCAAATATTCATCGTCAAACATCCATCAATCAAAGTCCGTCACTGACTTGAATGTAGTCCTAAGTCAGTGACTTACTAAACACACAAGAGGTAAACTAATTTAGAGTAGCTTAACTCAAGACAGTCAGTCGGAAAAACACAAGATAGAGCAAGTGTATCTCCTTGGGGGTCAGGTCACTGAGGTGTTAAATTGCAGGGTAATGTGTATAGTGTAGGTTCTGTTATATTTAGAAACAAAATTAAAGATCACCATTGATTGCTGAATACTATTATGAAGTGTAGAAGTTAGAGTACAACACTGTCAAGTGAGTGATGTACCTTGTATAAGTGTGTAATCCGAACATGAAGATGTAAGGTCTTCATATTCATGATTTAATATCAAGAAAAAGAAAACATGCAATTTAAATAGTAATAGTTTATATTAAAAAACATGCATTTAAAAAGAATTGTTAAAGTTTTAAAATCTTTAATTGATTTATGTTTTGTCTATGTTCTATGTCTATGACACATTTTATTGTTGTATAATTTTTAGTCAGAGTCCATAGTGAAGAATTTCTAATTTCTGAACGATAAAATATTGACAAGCAAAAAGGCTAATATCCAAGGTAAGTGTCAAACGTCAAAGTTGAATAAAATTTTATAAGTCGATGACACTTGTCAAGTTAGGTTAGATATGACATTTATCAGCATTATAGGTTAAATTTATTTGTTTAACATGCTTGGTTAAGAATTAAGCGTTAAGTTAAGTTGTAGAAGTCGTTAACGTTATGGTCTAAAGTTTAGTTATCAATTGTGTGTAAGGATTACGTGACATTTATGAGAGGTTTACAGAATGTGTTTATCAACAATCAAATGGCATTTATTTACTGAAGTTATTTTGTATACTAGACTTTATAGATTAATAGTGTGTATGTATAGTTGTAACTAGTGTTTAGATTACAGCGAGTATTAGATTTTAGATAGATTAGATATGTATTTAGGTAGCTGTTAGGGCTTGTTTATTGAGTTGCAATCCGCTCATAGTTAGAAAACACCTGGTTTAGAGCCAGAAGTGCTAGTCTTGCTACCGTGTAGGCGGTAGAAGATTCAACTGACTAACAGTTGTAGTTTATCAATGGTTAGCCATGATAAAGTTAGGTACTAAGGCGTCGGCCATTAGCACAATTAATAGTCCTCTATCAACGGGGTAGGCCGAGATGAGGTCCAACTGTGACTTTGATCAACAGCTGTTAGAGTACCAATGGTGTAGGGCCATTGGTATGGGGAAAAGGGTGCTACGGTTTAGCGCCATTAGCACTTTTAGTAGTCCTCTATCAACGGGGTAGGCCGAGATGAGGTCCAACTGTGGCTTAGGCCTACAGTTGTTAGAATATCCATGAACTAGGTCATGAATGTTTTAGACACTGGTTTAGAGCCTAGTGTTTGAATTCTATAGTTATAGTTCTACTATATTTAGTTTTAAATTCTAGTTATTAAGTTTTAAGTTATCCTATTCTAGGGTAGGACAATGCCTGCAATTTCAACTTTGCAGTTACTTTTCATGAAAGTGCAGACTTGTTAGTGTTAGTAACACAAACAACACAATTGTTTTTTAGTAGTTAACAAATGACCTACTCTGCTTATCTAAGAAAATAAATACACTCCATAATGACCTCAGCATGCACTATGGCAGTGAGTGTTTTAAGCGACAGAAGATGCTTACATGTGTAATATGCACATAGAATGTACGGTATGATTGCAGTCACCTATGTGTAGGTACTGTCTTTAAGATGTTCTTGTTGGAACATGATAATTACAACATAAAAACTAAGGGTAGTGTACCATAGGGCATATTCTGCTACAAAATAATTACTCATCCCTTGGGATCCCCAATACCCTCTATGGCAACGCCGTTTTAACAGAAAGGTGAAGGTGCTTACACGTTTAATAAGCACAATAAGAGTGTGACAGCAGTATGCAAGTGAGTGTGTGTAGCTAGTTAGGTACAGAATTTAAGGTATGTAGCCTACAACCATGCAGCCCAGAAGCAATTAGATAAACCTCTGTGGACGTGTTGTATGCCACAATAATAGCAATAACTATGTTATAGTTAGTGTAGGTAGTTGGCGGATGCAGATTTTCCTGCACGCCATAGACTAGTTTAGGACTAATCTAAGGTACAAGTTGACCTTCTACGACTAGTTGTTAATAGATGTCGTAGTATTTTACCCTTGGCATCGTTTGACCCTGTATGGATCAAACACTAGCTAGCTAGGCCTACGGGTGATTATGGTGGACTATTTCGCCTTAAGTCCTTGACATGCCAGGTACCCAGAGGTTTACCCTGCATATCTACCAAATCATAAACAATAGGCGATTGTTTAGCAGATACTTTACACTTAGTGAATTTAGGAGCAAGTTTTTTACTGAAATACTTTTCCTTATCGCTTTGGTAATAGGTACGTTTCCAGACTACATCGCCTACATTATATTCTACATTCTTGCGACGCAAGTTGTAGTCAGTAGCATTTCTAGAGTGAGCCTTCAGCAAGGCAGACCGTACTTGATCAAATATGTTAGAGAGAAAACCAAGATTTTCAGCATATTGATCTCTAGGTTGAAATACTATTTCCTTGATATCAGCACTTTGGTAGTGAGAGCCATCAGCTACTAACTCTCTACCGAATACAAGGAATGCAGGAGTGAAACCGGTAACTTCACTAGTTGAACTGTTCAGAGCAAATTGTACTGCAGGTATATGCAAGTCCCAAGAACGTTGGTCATTATTTATGTAGGTGGAAACAGCTGTTATGATAGTTTTATTATATCTTTCTACAGTATTAATCTGTGGTGCATACCTAGGTGTATAGTGTACGCTAGGGATTTTATATTTACTGAACAAAGCTTTAGTTTCATTAGAAGTAAACTGAGTGCCATTATCTAGTATTATACATTGTGGTATTCCATGTACCAAGAACAAGTTATCCTCTAGTAGTTTACAGATTATTTTTGAAGTTGCATTCCTCATTGGGAAAAGAAGGCAGTATTTAGAGAAGCAGCAGGTAATCACGAAAAGATAAGCGTTCTGGCGTCTGGAAACAGGTAGGGGACCAACAATGTCAATGCTGACCATTTGGAATGGCCGAGAGCACTCCTTAGGCTTACCCATGATACCCAGAGGGGCATGGTTTACTTGTTTGTGAGCAATACAAGTTTCACATGAAGTTACAGTTTTCACTACGTCACTGTGCATACCTGGCCAGTAGTAACGAAGTGTTAGTCTTTTGTAAGTTTTATAGATGCCTAAGTGACCTGCTGTGGGTTCTGCATGGTTGTCAGCTATTACCTTTGACCTAGACTCAGATGGAACAACCTCCTTCCAGTCAAACTCATCAAAGATTGCGAATTTACTTTTCATATGACGATATAATTTATCATTTTTAATTAAGTAGTTAGGAAAAGATGTTGGGTTGTGCAGACAGCCTTTGTAAATGTTTAGGTACCAAGTATCGTTTGTTTCAAGTGTGGACTGGGTGGACAATTCAGCCACTGGAAGAGCTCGGGACAAAGCATCTGGGAGGGTATTGTCTGAACCACGGCGGTGTTTGACATCAAAGTTAAATGCAGAGAGTCTAATTCCCCAGCGGGCTAATCTACCTGTAGGATTTTGTAGTTTTAGGAACCACTTTAACGCAGAGTGATCAGTGTAGACAGTGAATTTTAGACCGTTCTCTAAGTAACAACGCCAGTGTTCAAGAGCCAGCAGTACTGCTAACGCCTCCCTTTCTGTAATGCTGTAATTTTGTTCCGGTTTAGTTAAGGACTTACTCATATATGCAATAGGATGCTCCACACCGTTCTTTGTTTGTGTGAGCAAAGCACCAATACCATAGTTACTGGCATCAGTGTGTACTTCAAAAGGTAAACTATAGTCAGGGCATGACAAGACTGGAGAACCATATAACTAATTAGAGCACATTTGCATAGTGAATAGCTAGGTGCTAATTAATATTAAATACAGAATACATTGCCGGCAGCCATGTTAAATCGACACAAAGATTACAAATAGATATGGCTTGCCGGGACATAAATTTAGCAGCAAAAGAACACAATGGCGGAGTTCACTTACCCAATAACTGGGGACTTATCTAGTAGGCTGCTCGCTTGATGTAAAAGGGCAGAACCTATGCGTGCAGCCGTTTATAAAGGAGGTCCTGAGCGACGTTCTCCCTCCATTGTGACATTACAGAACATTTAGGGTTGTACCTATAATTTAGTGAGGTGACAACTTTTTAGAATTAGTCGGTTTTTAGTGAATCGACTAATTTATGCTACACAATGCTTGTAAGAAACACGCTCACCAAAGTCTTAGTTCAAACTGTCAAACCAGCTCTTGTGAACCATGTTTTTTGCCTAGCTAGAAGCTATTTAGAAGTCACTGTTAAGATTCTCTGCCATTTAGTTAGGCTTCTTGTCTTTAGAGTTCAAGATCAGAACAAAAAACATAGACAAAAAACTCAGATCAAACTAGGTCAAAATAGTTCTAATATAAATAGATCAGTATAGCAATTGGATGTTTTATTTTACATTCAAACTTTTAGTTTTGGAGGGAAATCATTAAATGACTCCTCCTACTCTGGGCAGAGCTGTAGGGAGGGTCAGACTTCTACTGACTAAAAACCACCCATGCTCCTTCAGTCCTTTGTGCCGAGGCCGCGGTATGTTAAGGCCATTAATAAAAGATGGTAAACTTCGAGTGGACTGTATATAATAAATATGATTAGGTTTCACAATAGTGCAATACTGCAACCCGAACCGACAAGTCAATCGCGTGAGCGCGTGCCTTCTTCCTTCGCTTCTCGTTTGCGACTCCCCGGCGCCCGCGCGACTGCCGACAACGCCGGGCCGTGGGCTCCTCTGATTGGCCAGCGTCGTCGGTCGCGCAGGTGTCGAGCTGCTATTGGCTGGTCGCTGCTGGCGACACGGGTGTGAAGGCTGCGACGAGTGTGCTTGTCTATGACCGCAGTGTCATAGACATTCTGCCGGGCCGCAAATGAGTGGGCATATGCGGTTGAATGCTCTCCGGATAGTGCCTGTGCTTGTCTGGATGTCAGCCACCCTTGTGACTCCATCAGGCCCTGGGTGGAGCTGTGTTACTCGCCCAAGGACCCAGCGGGCAGGTGGGAGGGCGTCGTCCTTGATGACGACCAAGGTGCCTTCTGTCAGCTGCCCCGACGACTTCTTCCATTTTGTTCTGATCTGAAGCTGAGAAATGTATTCCTTGTAAAATCGTGACCAAAAATGTTGGCGCAGGAGCTCTATGCGTTTGTATCTTGGTAGACGCAGTGGATTGCAGTCAGCCAGTGGAGGATAGGGTAGAACAGATAATGATCGACCAATCAAGAAATGGAATGGAGTGAGGGCAGTTAGATCAGACGGGTCTGAGGAAAGAGGCGTTAATGGCCTTGAATTTAAAATGCCTTCAATTTGGCATAACACTGTGTACATCTCTTCGTATGTGAGATGAGCTGAGCCTAGGACTCGCCTAAGATGATGCTTTGTTGATTTGACTGTGCTTTCCCATAACCCACCAAAGTGTGGAGAATATGGGGGAATAAAATGGAAAGTGATGCCTTGTTCTGCTGTACTGTCGCTGATTGAGTTCCGATTCTCTGCTAAGAATCTTGTGATAACATTGGATGCTCCCACAAAGTTAGTGCCATTGTCTGAATATATGTGAGTAGGTTTACCTCTGCGGCTAATGAATCTATTTAGTGATGCTAAATAAGATTCCTTCGTCAAATCGGTAACTAATTCAAGATGCACAGCTTTTACTGCAAGGCATACGAATATGCAAATGTATGATTTTATTAACTGACTACCACGCCCCTTGCGGTTATTGATCATGATTGGCCCAGCGTAATCCACACCAACATTATTGAATGCAAAATCTGAATGCATGCGTGGCTCAGGTAAATTACCCATGATTGGTGTAATTGTTTTCCCTTGAAAGCGTCTACATGTAGTGCATGATTGTACTGTTTTTCTAGCTAGGTTGCGACCACTGATGGGCCAGTATGTTTCACGTATGTGGGCGAGTAGCAGCTGTGGACCAGCATGGAGAAGTGTTCTGTGGTAAGTAGAGAAAATTAGTTTGCAAATGTGATGATTAGCATGTAAAAGTATTGGAAACTTTTTATCATGATGAAATCGCGAATTAGCGAGCCTGCCACCCACGCGAATGACGCCGCCGGGCTGATCAAAGAATGGATGTAATGAACATAGTCTGTTTTTTACTGGTAATGTTTTATTTGATGAAAGTAATTCATATTCATTTGAAAATGAATTTAATTGTGATATTTTTACTAATTTTAATTTAGCTTGATATAACTCTTCTGTTGTCAATGAAATAAAGTTGTCTGAAGCTGAATTACTTTTCTGTTTTTTATTTCTACTGTTGTTTATGAAACGTAGTGAATAAGCAGTTATGCGTGTTAATTTTGTAAAATTGGAATAATTGTAAATAAATGAATTGTTATCTATCTGTGTGTAACACTGCGTTGTGTTTTTGTGGTTCTGGGGTTTTGTTTCTGGCAGATCAGAACAGGTGCTGTTATGCCTAGGTGGTGTTGGCCAGCTGATTTCATCATTCCTGAGAAAGTCTGGACCAGAAAACCACATGTCTGAATGTATGAGTACTGATGCTGTGACACCGCGAGATAGGAGATCTGCGGGGTTCTGCTTTGTAGGTACATATCGCCATGTATGGTTATGTGTAATTGATTGTATTTCTTCGACTCTGTGACTTACGAATGCGGTTAGTTTGTGAGGTGACAATTTTATCCAGGATAAAACTATCATTGAGTCACTCCAAAAGAAACAGTCTGAAATGATGTCTGAATTGCGGAGGGAGTCAATGACCTTCCGGTAAAGGCGAACAGCTGTGAGTGCTGCACAAAGTTCCAGGCGAGGAATTGTTAAGGTCTTTATTGGGGCTACTCTGCACTTGGCTGTTAGTAATTGTACATACACCTCACCCTTTGTTGTGATTGTACGGACGTATACACATGCGCCATAAGCATTTGGAGAGGCATCACAGTATATATGTAGCTGTATATGTTTGGGTGAATCATAGAAAGCTCTTCTGGGTATGACTAATTGTTTCAAAGCTGATAGTGACTGTATGAACTTTTTCCAAAGTACTTCAATTTCATGAGGGACACAGCTATCCCACTGCAAGTTTAGTGACCACATTCTTTGCATTATTAATTTTGCTTCTAAAACTGAAGGACTTAGGAGGCCCAGTGGGTCAAATATTTGGCCAATGGCGGACAATATTTTTCTTTTGGTAATGTTGTCATTGATCGAGTTTTCTATGAATGTTGAGTATGTGATTGTATCCTGACTTTGTGTCCAATGTATACCTAATGTTTTTGTTGTGTCTTTTGTACCTAGATTGATTTTGCTTTGTAGTGTATCTGGTGATAAGTTTGCTTTCTGCAAAATGTCTTGATCGTTGGATTGCCATTTTCTGAGTGGAAACTGTGCTGATTTTAGGGCTGTATTTACTGACATTGCTATGTCTACCAAGCGAGATTTCGAGTCAGACCCTGTTAGTAGGTCATCACAGTAGAAATCTCGCATGATTGTCTCTGATACTTCTTTGTCATGTTGGCAGTCCAACCCGACTTGTCTGATGCAACGTGTGGCAAGGTAGGGTGCCGAAGCTGTCCCATATGTCACTGTGTTCAATGTGTATGTGCTCAGCGGTTTTGATTCATCGAAACGAAATACTATTTGTTGTAATGATCGTTGGTTTTCTGTAACTTCGATTTGCCGGTACATTTTTTCTATATCGGCTGATATTATGTATTTGTGTTGTCTAAATCTTATGAGAATTGATATCAAATCATCTTGAACTACTGGTCCTATTATTTGAATATCATTAAGTGATATTTTGTTTGATGTGCGCGCCGATGCATCAAAAACTGCTCTAAATTTTGTTGTAGTACTGCTGTTGCGTATTATACCATGATGTGGTATGTAATATGAAGGTGTCTGTGTGTTTTTGTTTGTGTTTTTGTTCATGTGACCTAGTTCTAGATATTCCTGCATGAAAGTTAAGTACTGTTGTCTGTATTTTGGGTCTGATTTGAATCGTTTTTCTATGTTTAGAAAACGATTCTTTGCCTGATTGTATGACTGGCCTAAACATTCTGGTGATTGTTTAAATGGTATGGTGACAACAAATCTGCCATCATCATTGCGAGTTGTGGTTGATTTGAATGTTTCTTCACATGACTGTTGAGTGTTCTGAGATATGTCTGTAGGAGTAGAAATGTTTTCCAATTCCCAAAATCTGTTTATGTTGTCTGTGATCTGATTAGTGAAGAATGATGAGTTCTGAGTTGTATTCTGAGTCTCAATGTCTGTGATGCAGCCTGAAATCAACCATCCTAAGTCTGTTGCTTGTAGTATTGGTTGCTGTTTACCTAAGTGTATTTTTTCCGTACCTATGACCTGCCAGAATATGTCTGCACCTAGCAACAAGTCAATAGGTGCTGGAATGTTGAAGTCTGGATCTGCTAATTGTATGCCACTTGGTATCTGAATAGTATGTCTGTGAATGTATGTGTGTGGCACTGAGTTGGAAATCTGATTGATTACAAGACACAATGTTTTTGTGTTGTAATTACTGTTGTGGGCTGATTGTATCTGAATGTTGATATTTTCTGTAATGTTGGTGCATTGATTGTTAATGCTAGCGACTGTGGTGTCAATATGATTGGTGGGTAAGCATAGTTTTGAGCATAGGTGCCTAGTGATGTAGCTTGAGGTGCTGCCATTGTCTAGTAGTGCTCGTACTGTATGTGGTTTTCCATGTTTGTCCAATACATTGACTAGTGCGGTTGACAGTAATACTGTTTCGTTCTGAGTAAGACTTGTGAATGTGACAGATGTTTTTGGTGCTTCCAAGTGTAAAAGTGTATTGTGCTTCTGGTTACAGTACTTACATGCTCCTCCTTTGCATGATTTGTTTTCATGGCCTGGGTGTAAACAGTTAGAGCAAACTTTCAATTTTTCGACCTCTCTAATTCTCTGCTCGATTGGCATTTGTCTAAATTTTTCACAGGAAAATAATAGGTGGTTCTGTTTACAAATGGAACATGTAGGTACTTTTGGTGTTTGGTGTTTTGTATTTTGACCCACTTGACTCTCTGATTTGCTTGTAGTACTATTTATATTATTTATTTTTGATGCTTCTAAATTCTCTAATAAATCTGCACGATTTTTTAGAAATTTATTCAGACAATCAAGTGTGGGCATGTCTGTAAGTGTGTTCTTATGTTCTTCCCAATATCTCAATGTGTTCAAGTCCAATTTACTTGTTACTAAGTATGTTATTAATATGTCTCTGTAGTCTGTTTCTTGAACTAGTGAGGCTAGTGCGCTGAGGTTTTTCTGTACTGTATCAAATAATTGTCTTAGACACACTGATGATTCTTTCTGAATGTGTTTTAAGTTGAATAAAGCCTGGACATGATTGTTTATCAGTTGTGGTTTGTTGTCATAGCGTTCACACAACAACTTCCATGCCACATCAAAGTTGTCGCCTGTCATTTCTATGGACTTGATAACTACTGATGCACTACCTGATAGTGAGGAACGTAAGTAGTGAAATTTCTGTATATTGTCTAGTGTTTTGTGTCTGTTGATGAGTGACTGAAAGGTATCTCTGTACTCGAGCCAATCATGATGATCACCCGAGAAGTGTGGCAAGTCGATTGTTGGTAACTTAATAAATGATTTTATCCCACCTGAATGGTTCTGGTCTGATTCTTGATTAGTTACCGGTTTGTCGTTCATGTGGATTAGCTGAACAGCTTGTGCTACCAGTAGCTGGAAGTCGTTCTCAAACTGTTCGCTTTCTGGGTCTGGCTCATCGGTGATATCTGAAATATCCATGTTTAATTCTATTAATGTCTGAACATCATAAAAGGTTTTGTGAATTGATTTGAAATCTGAAAGTCTGTTTTTTAATTCAATAAGTTGGGTTTGTGTTAAAGTTAGATTGGTCTGTACGTCATGAAAATACTTTTTGAATAATGTAAGTTTTCTTTTAATTATACCACGTTGTTTTACTAAGTCTGCCTCAGCGGCTTTTGCATCTTTGGTAGCCATGTCTGTGAATAATGTTATGAGACACACACCGTAATGAAAGGAAAGGTAAAGTGTGTTTGTGAGGGAATGTTATCACAAGTGTTCGTGCAATACTCAAATCAGCGTGCTGTGCAGTAAAACGGCGAAGCAGGAATGTTCAAAGCTTTGGGCACGGAGCTAACACGTGGCATGCGAGGGCGCAGGCACGCGGCAGGCGAGGGCGCAGGCACGCGGCAAGCGACCACGTGGTGATGCCACGCAGTTAGGGCGGCGCCGCCGGTCTAAGCAGCTCAGCACGGCAAGCAATATGAGATGCTGTGTAATATTAAAGGTCGTATTAATAAAATGAAATAAAGCTACTTGTATGAGCTGGGATGACTGAAACGAGATTAATTTTATGAATTTCTTGGTGAATTTACTGAAAGATTCTGTTGAAATGGATAAATATACACTGATTTACACTGAGTGTAGAAGTCTGAAATAGTCTGAACGTCTGATTGAATTTTTGCTTGACAAAAAAGGAGAAATATTAATTGGTCTGTTTGTTATCTGACTGATCCTGCTGGCTGTGATGATCACGCTGCACGAGGAAGTGTCGGACGAGAAAAAACGCTCTGCCACGGCCACGATGTAAGATGGCTGCGATGCACGACGATTTCTTTTCTCTTGCCACGCCGCTGGGTCTGTTTCTGTTCTTTCTGTAATGGCGGCGGGCGGTGACCGACGACGACGCGACACGCTTTTTGGATTGCTATGTATTATTTAATTTACGCACTATTCCGGCGAATGGACCATGTTAAGGCCATTAATAAAAGATGGTAAACTTCGAGTGGACTGTATATAATAAATATGATTAGGTTTCACAATAGTGCAATACTGCAACCCGAACCGACAAGTCAATCGCGTGAGCGCGTGCCTTCTTCCTTCGCTTCTCGTTTGCGACTCCCCGGCGCCCGCGCGACTGCCGACAACGCCGGGCCGTGGGCTCCTCTGATTGGCCAGCGTCGTCGGTCGCGCAGGTGTCGAGCTGCTATTGGCTGGTCGCTGCTGGCGACACGGGTGTGAAGGCTGCGACGAGTGTGCTTGTCTATGACCGCAGTGTCATAGACACGGTATCTGTTTCGAACAACCCTCACCCCCGACGGATTTACATTCAACCTTACTAGTATAAAATCAAAGTTCAAACTACTCAAGTACCGGGTGACTATCCTGAGCGTCCGGTACTAAACAAAGAAGAAAAAAAAGAAGGGATCTCATATAGGTATCCACTTTTTCAAAAAAAGCGGAACGTACTCACTACACAGCACAGTGTGGTTTAGCCATATAGGGCCTAGCAGATGGAACATGCCTATTTTTTTAGCTTCTAGGACACGTCGCTTTCCTCACGATGCTCTCCTTCACCGTTTCTAGAAGTCAGTGACGACGAAATATATTTGTCAATGTAACATTTGCCAGAATTAGACCTTAACTACAAAACTTGTTAGTTGCCAGCACGACCTGCTTAATAACATGATCACGATTAATCGACCGATATTTTCTAATTACTATTTCTCAATCCAGCTTTGAGTATTACATCGAAATCGGCGTATTAATTGGGCAACGAACCGAACAAAACCTTCGATTATTCCATAATTGGGAGTAATAGAGCAATAATAAATTAAAAGCATTGAACTAGATGACTAAACACTAATGAACGTGTGTATGTGAAGTGGAGTTTAGGACAAATATGCGAACATTATCATTGAACAACGAGTTGTTGCTCTTTATTTTTTTTGTGTTGGGAAATCATCAAATTACCCGTGTCAGACTTCTACTGATTAAAAACGACCCATGTTCCTTCATCATCTGCCTAGCCTTTTCCCAACTATATTGGGGTCGGCTTCCAGTCTAACCGGATGCAGCTGAATACCAGTATTTTACATGGAGAGACTGCCTATCTGACCTCCATAACCCAGTTAATACTAGGTAGTACGATACCCTTTGGTAAGACTGGATGTCATGACTTTCAGGTCACTGACTACCCGTAACGACTGCCGAAGATCTATATATGGCACTCGGGACCAACAGCTTAACGTGCTTTCCGAGGCACGGAGGGACCTCGGTATGTAATGGGCGGTCACCCATCCACAGATCGACCTAGGCAAGCGCAGCTTAACCTAAAGATCGACCCGAGTGGCAGTTCTTATTAAGCCACGAGCTCCTCCGACCCATGTTCCTTCTTAGCCCTTTATGTCGAGGCCGCGGTATCTCTTACAACATCTCGCAGCTCCGAAGGGCACGAGTTGTTGCCCTCAGCTCCTCTTGCGTGGAGGACGAAAATTGTACTACGGAGACCTACTAGAGGAACTGGGATAGAGAGAAAGTTTATTATTTATGTCCTAAGCGGGATAAAATGAGCATGAAGAACATGGTAAAAAGTCCATCCTTCATATGATAGTATCTTACGACCAAACCCGTAGATATTGTCTGGTGAGTTTATTGAAATAAAATATTATTATTAGTTACTGCCCTACAGTTGTTGTCGAGTTTAAAAAAACCAACATAGGTGCATTTTTAAATATTATTGTTGAATAAAGAATACTTTTATTTAAAAACGGGTCTCGTGGGGGTGCGCAGGCAACCACTTAGTGGGAATCAATACACTTGTATTCGAACGTGTACTGCTACATTTGTGTGCTAACTGCTGCCGATCTTGCTTCTGGGTTGTTGAACACAATTGGGATATTTACCGACTTAAAAAATATGATTATCAAATTAATAAAAATTTACGAAGATAAAACGCATCAAAGATTTGAGTGGGGGTTTGTGACGTCACTCACCGCAAAAAAATGTCTTAGAAAATGACGTCACACGAATTTTCAAAGCACTATATCGTCTACATTGTTCGGTATAGGTTAACTATACTGCACGATTTAGGAATTGGATGTCAAATAGAATTTGCTTTTAGTTTCGTGAAAACTCTAAATGAAGTGCAATTTCTTAACGGTAGCTCGGAAAACCGTTTGCCCTTGTTTCATGTAATGTCAGCCAGTATGTCATATTACTGATATCGGTGAAGATGATGTCGTTAGAATAATGTACCCACCAGACATAACACCCACCTCTGGCCGGAGGATCTCTCTTGTCTATGTGTTATGAAATAACATATTTTATTTGTTTACAATAGATTCAAGTAAAAATAGATTCATCAACAAAATTAATCCGCAAATTGATATAAAAATATTTTATCATTTACAAGAAGTAACACTCACTCACTTTCATCATAACGTTAATACGTTGGGTTTTATCGCATGAAGTTTTTGTTTGATGTGTTCTTTTATAAATTCACTGTTAACTTGAGTAAATTCCACCTAACCGATGTCTGCAGTTAAAATAAACTTCTTCTGTTGACCTGGTTTCATTAACTACAAACCATTCTTTAAGGTTGAGTTTGAACGATGTGTTTTGAAACGCCTAAACCTAACCCAGGGTAGGTAAGGTTGTTAAGGAAAGTCTCGGAAAATGACGATCTACTATGAACCCAATCCTGTAAAGTCATCGTTTGCTTGCTTTTTTCCAAACATTTTGGGGTCGGCTACCAGTCAGTATGTCCATTAAAATATATCACTCGTCTAACCTAACACCCTATATATCTAGTCCATCTCCGTCACTACCTCTGTCGTCAAACGTAATTAATATAGCTAATAATTAAACATGTATCCATGTATTTACATGATCCGTGTCAACCAATGATATATTAAAACTATAGATACGTTGTCCGCCATCAAAATGACAACATGAAATGAAGCCAATTGGCCACATCGCGCTTAGTTACGCACCAACCTCTCGCGCGATGCTACGTTTGTTCTTAATTTAAATCGTGTGTGTAAACCTGCGCGAAACATAAAGACAACAGGCATGAACAGGCATCCCGCTGTACGGTGTCATATTTTCTTTTCCGATCTTTACGCGTAAAAGTAGTTACATAATATTTTCGCCATTTTGAAGCGCCGCCATGTTAGTTCATGACGTGTCTATATATAATACGTCATTGGTGTCAACACGCTATTTTATCAACGCTCAAAGAATCACGTACCTAATATTATGATATAAACGATAAGGTGACACGCAAACCTAGCAGGGGCAAATGTTGTAATTGTAAAACACCAATTATTTTTGATAGGCATGGCGTATAAAGGAGAGCATGCACTTTGTAAGTTATGATCGCCGTGTTGATATGACGGAACAAGAAATATGTCATGATTTATAGTGTTGCTTTGGTGAAACAATCTTGTAAAACGGTGCAGTCAAACCACTGGGTTTGACTCAATTTATTGCAAGAATGTATTTATCTGTTAACAAATAACAATCGAAATTATATTACTAGAAATTTTCCCCAAATCCTAACACAGTTTAGATTCGTTTTCCGAACTAAAAAAAAACGTTTTAACTTTAAATGGAATGTCAAATGCTACATATCAAAGGTGTTCACGGTCTGCAAGTCACACGTCGAACCTACCCCAGTAGCTCGTAACCTGAACCTTGTCCCACTAATAATAAGGTTTATTTTCGACCTGCACTAACCTTTTTAATACGCTTGAAATAACTTTTTTGGTAAATAAAGTGGAAAAAACGATACGGTTTGGCGCGTTCTGCAAATTGTTTGACAGTGGTTGTAACTGGACTATTGCATTTAATTATTGCTTCATTTTGTTTTTGTTTGTTAAATTCTGTTAATAATTGGCAGGCCGTGTCGATTGTCGCAATTAGCTTGTCGAGTATTTGTAGATTTTATTAGCAAGGTGTATTAATGAAACAGGTGTGCTTTTATAACATAACAAGCGGATATGGCAGACGTCGTCCTGCACGGACAACAGCGCCACCTACTGGGTCCAATTGTAAATTTAAACCATTCTGGAATCCACTGAATTTCATCGCAATTGGTTCAGCCGTTTAGGAGGAGTTTAGTGACAAACACACGTACGGTAGAATTATATAAAGACTAGCGGCCGGGTTAGATGTTGTCCTGCCCGGACACCAGCGCCACCTACCGGGTCTTACACCATTGTCGAATCCACTTGAAAACAATCATACGAAATCTTTCATCAATCGGTCAAGCCGCTTAGGAGGAGTTCAGTGACAAACACACTTACAAAAGAAATATATGTATTTTATATACAAAGATACAACATAACATCACGCCTGTAATTTTCGAAAGCCCTATACCTAATAGGTGTATTTTTATGTAAAAACTGTAACATTAAATTGATACTGTAAGAAAGCTCACAATTACTTGTACTGTAAAAATCTAGATTATCACAAGAAACCTTTGAGCCGTTGTATGAAACGTCATTACAGTAAAAATCAATATTCAAAACGTTAATAAATCCACCTTATGAAAGTCTTACAATTTTCTTTAACAAAGCCATTCACCCCGTCGTGTCGGGGCAGCAGGATGTTCAAAAAAGATACCGCAGCCTCGACACAAAGGTCTAAGAAGGAACGTGGGTGGTTTTTAGTCAGTAGAAGTCTACACTCCCTACCGCTCTGCTCAGAGCGGTAGGAGTCATTTGATGAATTCTCACAACGCCAAAAAAAAAGCCATCCGTCCTGAAAGTATTATCATACAGAAGTGCAAGAAGGATACACATAATAATTAAATCCCAAATGTTCTTGGAAACACGATTCGAAGTAAAAGCGAAGTATCCCTATAAGTTGCAGCTCATTGTCCACAAATAACATTTTCCCTTTTGCAGATCTCAAATTAAACTTAAATAACCTCCCTCACCACGATCGGGTAAAACCGTTACATAATTCGGTGTAACAAATTCAGATATTCCAAGGACTACTCACAAAGAGAAACCGTAAGTGGTTTACTGAGACACTGTAACTTTAAATTCAGCCTTGACATTACAGCACTAAAGTAGAATTTGCTTCGACAGGATATATTTACCCAAGGTTTGTCCATTTTCATCTCATTCAGTATATTACACGAGAAATGCACTGTAAAAATCGATTTGGAATATCTCAGCTAGAAATTTAGGAGTAAATTGAATTCGATGTATGATTCGGGCGGTTTGGTTGATCAGTGAATTACGGTTTTTGGTAATAATATTTATGGTTGCATACGAGTATATGTATAATTAATGCTACAGAGGGTTCCCCAACATTTTTTTGTTGTTTTGGAGGGTAGTAAATCATCAAATGACTCCTCCCACTCCTGGGCAGAGCGAAAGGGAGTGTCAGACTTCTACTGACTAAAAACCACCCATGTTCCTACTTAGCCCTTTGTGTCGAGGCCATCTAATTTAGTATGTCATACTAAGATTACCTGTACAAGATATTATTTCAGGAACGGTATGGGAATCCAATTTGGATTTGTGTATGTTACCTAATTATTGTAGGCAATATTGCCGTCTGCTCGTTTGCATAATTTTGTATTTTTGTTAAAACGTCTAGTATTATTGGTGCCACATTTGAAAATGTGCCGCGTAGAAGCTTTGTTGATTTGTCTATCCATACTCAAAATTGTATCAGGGTTTCTTAATTAATAAATGCTATCATTTATGTGACTATAAGAGCGTGCATTTTTGTCGATTCTATCGTGTTTTAGTTTTAACTAACGTTTATGAATAAAACCCATTTTGTTTGTGTAATGACTATGAAATATTTTTATTATTTACAGAAGACTGCCGATTTAATAGGTTATTGTAAACTTTTAAATTCTTAATTAAAGTAACGATTGAAAACTTAAATACTGCCGGACGACTGCAAACTAAATTTTGATGCATCGTTACTCTATGATCGTTACCGTGGCGAAACAGCAAACGCATCAACGAGTTCGATAAACTCTGTAGCTTGGCAGGTAGTAAACAGCTGATTTCACGCGTCCGTCGTTCGAGAGTTTTTTTAACTTGGATTGTTTTTTGGTCGTGTATGCAAAAGGTGAGTGCTGCAAACAGACAATGTAATTTTATTCAAGGAACATGAAAAAAATCGATGAAAAATATGAAATTCTGGTGAAATGTGATTCTAGCTGTTCCTTACGTAAATTTTGTAAGTTTAGATGTACACAGGGTATCTCTAATACTACCTACATAGTCTTTACCGATTTAAAATAACCCTCCTTTTGGGCTTCGCCGCAGTCGGGTAAAAATATTTGAATGCTGGAAACCTACAATAATGCCGGGTGCCTTAGAAATGTGCTTTTTATGTGGGCGAAGTCGTCGGTAGAAGTTAGTGAGGAAATATGTTCGTAGCGTTTTTTTTAGTTACTATGCTATTTCCTCGGTTCCAGAGAAATTTAATTTACAGTAATTGGTAGTGCTCTCATTAGCAGTTTTACAATTTTTGTGGAGCACTTTGACAACTTTATTTTTCTGTTAAGTCAATTCATTAGAGTATGACACCTACCTCTGTTGAATTACAAATTAGTTCGTCAGATAGATTTTCAAAAGCTAATGGATACGTATTTTTTTCTTTTTTCACTTAAACAAAAGATGAAGACGATACAGTGCTTCGAAAAGGCGCGTCAAGTCGTGTGACGACACAAGGTTAGTAATTTTTTACCTACAAAGTGACGTCAAAAGCCCCCACTCATGATCTGTGATACGTTTTATTTTCGTCAATTCTTATTAATTTGATAAAATAAAAAACACGTATCCAATATTTTTCAATTATCTAACAGAAGGACTAATTTAATTTTTTTGGTGAAATACCCTATTCTAATTAGACTTTCAGACAATTTTTTTCATTCTGAATTTGAAACGATGGTTTTCATTATTTTCCTGTCCTTGTCTTATTTTACTTGGGGATGATGCAAAATGATTTCTTCTTCAATTCTCCAGACTTAATGAGGCCGTGACGTCTACACGGCCTCATTAAGTCTTTGGTCTTCCCCTCCCTCTCCATCCGTCTACGTTCAATTCCTTTAACCCTACATTAACTACTCATGTTGCGACGTACAAAGAAACTACTGAATACGAGCACAATTCTATGGTATTATTGTAGGTTTCCAGCATTAAAATATTTTTACCCGACTGCAGCGAAACCCAAAAGGAGGGCTACTTTAAACTGGGTTCTAACCCAGGCAGGCGCATTACTTTGTGTAATTTATTTCATCATCGCTGCTCTCAAAACGGTGCAGGAAAACATCGTGAGTAAACCGGCATCTCTTAGAACCAAAACTTCGAAGATATGTGACATCTACCAATCCGCACTGAGCCCGTGTGGTGGATTATAGCCCATCCCTCTCCTAGAGAGGGGGAACATTATAAGCTGATGATGATGATGATGATGATGATGATGATGGTGATGATGATGACTTGTCATCCTAGTAGTCACACCATCCCATACCTATTCATTATATTATCATCTTTACATTGTAACAAACATGAACAAAAACTAGTCCAACACACCACGAGCATGCCGCGGCAACACTACATTTTAATATTCAACGCGCGAATTGAAAAACACAATTTGTTAAAAGTAAGTTCGGCAAAAAAAACTAACTTTTCACACTGGTCATGTCTGGAAATTTCGTCAGGCATTTTGTGTTACTGAGTTGTTGTTTATAATATTGCCGTCTGCTTGTTTGCATAGTTTTATGTTTGGTATTTTTAATAACGGCCAGTACTGGTGTCATATTTAAAAATGTGTCGCGTAGAAGCCTTGTTGATTTGGCTTCTAAATCCATATTTAAAATTGTATTAGGGTTCCTTAAAAAATAAATAAATAAATGCTGTGCCGGGTGTGACCAGATGTATGAATGTAGACGAGGCAAATGGGTATGTAAGTATTGTAGCAGGTGGCGTTCTCTGCTTTATGAATGTATGTATGTAAATGCTGTGTACGGTTAAGAAATCATTAAAGTGACTGTTTAGAAGCGTGAATTTTTTCAATTTAATAATTTTTGTCATGACTGATTATTTTATTTATTACAGAAAAAGATGATAGTGCCGATTTAATAGGTCATTGTAAACTTTTTGCTGCGAAATTCTTAGTTGGGGGAAAAAAAATTTAATACTGCCAGACGACTACCCCAGACTGACCCCGTCGGGGCTGCGGGAGGGGTTATTTGATGATTTTCCACCCGCCAAAAAAAACTGAAACAACATGAGATAGTGGTTCAATTACATTTAATTACAACATGAAAATCGGTGAAGTAGTTTTTGAGTTTATCGCGAACAGACAGACAGGTTGACGCTGCGGAGAACTTTGTTTTATAATATGTAGTGATTAAACACCATAATCTGACAACTACCGAGTTAATATCCAATTATATTGTGACACCAAACGATTACAATATGACATAACTTAATTACGAAATTGTCGTAAACAATAATGGAACCCAACGATTATCCCATGATCAAATTACGCGCCCATGCAGCGTCTTAATTAAAAACATTTTAATTAATACAATATTCTCTTCAGTTTATTTAAAAATGACCGGTTATAATAGTTGATCTCGATTGTTAAGGTACGAATCGAATGATATGGCTTTTTATAGATATTAGATGAAGCTCAAGTTTAGTTGTTATTTATTTGTTCAGAGTGTAGTATTTGTAATTGGTTACGCATTTGTTTGAACACATTTCTGTCAAACGTTTGTACAGACGCAAATCACGCTACTAAATTTTTTCACTTCAATAGATCACCAATTAGATTTCTAAAGCATTACCTTCAAGATTCGGGTGACTTGATGTGCTGGCACTTGCTTAAGGTTGCAAAGATCTTTTAATAACATTGACAGTGGGTATTGTAGTAAATTTCTAAAATTGTACCAAAAAAACATGCAAATATACTTGAGTCTGTAGATTTTTGACAGCCTGTCTGCCCTAACACTCCTAAACACAAGCCTCCCCCCATTCCTTCCATTTCTTACGATGGTGTGCTTCTTCTTGCCACTTGTTTTACTTCAAAATAATGTGCGGAATCCTAAAAAATACTTTCACTAGTTTCACGTTTCAATCTCGAATCTCGACAAAATCAGATTTTACAAAAATATCTTCTTATTCAAAATCATACTTTATTTGTGTAAGCTTTCACTTGTAACTTAAATGTATTAAATTGTGAGGTTGGCGCTTTTAGAAGTACCTATCATGTTTTTCCTAAATATGTTCTTGTTTCCTAAAATGAACTCGTTGGTGTAGTGCTGAAATAGAGGTCCAAAGTTCGATAACCAGGTCGCGTCTCGATAGTCTTGAGTCTACTACTACTGTTTTTTTAATCTATTTTATTTTCGTTAAGTGGCTAACAGAAAAAAATTAAAAGAAATAAAGTCGCAGAAATAAAGTCGCTAGTCATTAAATGGTACTTACGCTAACTAGTAACATGTGCGGCTGTGATTACAAAGCACACCTGCTTACCACTGCACATAATAGAAGCGTGATAAACACATCAGACCTCACAAAACCAACAAGCTTAGCGTGCTGACAAGCCTATAAAAATCAGAGTGTATTCAAACCGATGCCTGCAAAAGGAAGGCTGCTTAATCAAGTGTCAATCACAGATGAATACAGTTCAGTACGGCGCCTTTGAGCCAATAGTTTGCGTTTCGTACCACTGGTGGCGCTCGTTATCACCTTTCATAGTTCATTAGACACGATAGAATATACTCATACTACTGTAAGGTACAGATGTAAACAGTCAGCGTGGATTCAGTTCCTTATTCTGAATCATTTTCGGAATTGTTCCCAGTCACTGTAAGAAGAAGACCTTTACAAGAACCCAACTGTTTAAAGGTCAAGCAGAGCAAGGCTGCGGAGCAGAGAAACTGAGAAATTATAAACAATAGGATTGCACACTGGAACAGAGAGCAGATTTTATTTAATCCTATTGGTCAATATTTCTCTGTTTCTCCGCTCCGCAGCTTCGCTCCGCTTGAGTGGACTGGCAGCTTTAAACAGTTGGGTAAAGACTGGACAGACATTAGGAAAAATATCATCGTATTTATTTAAAAAAGTTACTTATTGAAAAGATTTTTCGAATGATGCCTGAGCGTCTAAAATGGCCACTTTAGCAGATCATAATTATGAATTGCGTTAAAAAGCGTTAAATGGACATAATAGGAAAATAATAGAACATAATAGGAAAATAATACTAATTGCGTTAAAATTCGTAAAATGGTCACACATGCAGTTACTATTCTGGAAGGTCCATTTTACGCTTTTACCGCAATTAATCATCACCATTCTCTTGCCCCTATACCAATTAATTTGCGGTCGACGCAGCTTGTCTTCTTCTTCCATACTTTTCTTCTATGAGCTGGATATACGCCACTGACACTTCACCCTCCCGCAACCGATTTTTTGGGCGCCAGAGGGGTAGTAGCTACGAGATTTGCAAGTAGCGATTACGTAAAAAGATCCGTATTAAGAATTAAGAAAGTCATTGGCAAAAATAAGTCGATCGCCCCCTCAGCATGACTTTATATAATATATTGATGGCAATAAAAAGATCCTATGATTGATAGTTTAGGAGAAAAATTGTTACAAAAACAGAAGCTACTTTGCATGTTTAGTTTTGATGTTTTTTTTTTTAAGTTAATAGGACATGCTCTAGATTGTGTATACTTTTTGACATATATTTTTTTGAATATACGGTGATGGTTGCGGAAAAAAAATGGTTCTAATGTATCCAAAAAAGGCCAACTCACGTATGTACATGCCTTAATCAGCATGACAAAATAAGGATAGTGTAGCTACCCTTAGTTTCTTTAGTTAATTTTTTATCAATTTGCCTAAAGTGAACCTAGCATTTGCCTAAGGTTTGAGGTAATACCTAGTTTCACTACTGAGATTACACACAAAGTATTTTCTAACGACCTGTTCCGTCAGGTCACGTTACTTCTTTATTCGATCGTGTTTGCAAACCATTAGCACACTAATTTGGCAAAACTATACATTATTAAAATATAGGTTTTCCTTATTCTATTGAAGAATAGGTAATAATATTATTATTTATGTGTTTTGTATTTAGCTTTATGTATTTCTTTGTTCCATTGAAGATAAGGTAATAATACTATGTATTATGTATGTGTTTTGCATTTGGCTTTATGTGTAGTTGTATTACAGTTCAACAAAAGTGATAGCTAGAATTTTGGCTTACACAATAGGGGATAGGACCAAAAAAAATAATTAGCCCGTCAGATAGATTTCCAAAAAACATTGAACACATATTTTTTCTTTTTCCACATAAACAAACAATAAAGACGACACAGTGCTTTGAAAACTCGTGAAATCCTCGAAAACATCACATGTCAGTACATTGTGTACCTACAAATGACATCACAACCCCCCACTCAATATGATCTGTGAGGCGTTTTATCTCCGTCAATTTTTATTCAATTCAATTCAATTCAATTCGTTTATTTCAGATAGATTACATTGCATGCTCCATCCATACATCAACTTTTCAAATAATAATTTAAAATAAAATAAGACATAAAATAATATTAAAGACAGTGGACAAAGTAGACAGACACAAAACAAACAAATTAGGACCGCACTGCACGTACATGTAAGCCTGTCCAATGCTCCATGAAAGTGCAATCCACATCCGGTGTATTCCTGCTGGTGTAATACTGGATAGTGTGCTTGAGACTCAATATAGCTGTTTCAGTAGACAGCCCGGTTCAAAATCCGAACTGGGCGTCATGTAGTTTGAGATGTTTATCCAAATATTTCTCAATCACACTATCCAGTATCTTAGCAATTACAGTTGCGAGCGAAATCGGCCTATAATTATTTAAACTAGACGCGTCCCCTGTCTTGTTCTTAATAATCGGGACAACCACGGTTCTCATCATAGCATCAGGCAGGTATGAGTGCCCTAAGCAGAAGGTAAAAAACATGGAGAGCACCCTAGGCAAGTGACCACCGGCATATTGCAAGTGTTCAATGCTCAATGAGTCATGGCCAGGGGATTTTCCTCGTTTCATGCTCTTTACCGCCCGCGCGACCTCCCTACTTGTAATGTGTACGATCATGTCCCCGGTACGTACCGAATGTGTCCCAGATTCCTTATTCATGGTAGCTAAGGGCGAGCAAACCTTAAAGCGCTCCTTAAACAGGTTGGCAATCTGGTTGGGCTCACTACTACCCTCGACGCTCACAGGAACGCCCGACCCCGGACTCAGTTTACCAGTTTCCTTCCAGAATTGACTAAAATTCTTAGCTGTGTGTTGTGATGCTAAAATATCCATTCTGATCTGTGTCTGGTGATTCTGACACCACTTAAGTTTTAATTTAAACCTAGCACGCGATTTACTCATATTTTCAAAAAGAGGACCAGCTGAAGGTTTTCCGTTATCAACCCACTCCTGAAACCAAAGTCGAGCGTCGCCATGAGCCGTTTTAACATATTTGTTCCAGCCAGTAACACAAGGCTTTTTCTTTTGAAACCTATCTAATTTTCGCTTATAACAATTGGAAGCTGCATTTTGTAAAATATTGATAACACTGTTATACATCTGGTCTATAATACCTCTATGTTCTAAATTATTACAAACTACATCTGCACATTTACTGAACTCTGGGGGAAAATCAACATCACATAGTTTGGTAGTACATTCTTGAGTATATTGTTTTAATTGGCACGAATCCCTAACACCCCAAAGTACACTGTTCTGTACAGTCTCAGAAGGTTTGAATTTAGGTTTTAGAGTACTAATGTCACATATTAGTTCAATAGGAAAATGATCAGACCACGAGACATTATATTTAATCTTAACATTTAAGATTGACCGCCTCGCGGCTTCAGTCAAACACTTATTAATTTGATAAAACAAAAAACACGACGTATCCAATATTTTTCGATAATCTAACTGACGGACTAATTAGAATTATATTTTTTGACCCAGTCCGATCCTCTATTATTGTACTCCTGTCCCTGTCTCGATATTTATTTTTGTGATCGTGATTTGTGAGCGCAGTATTTTATCCGTTTCCATACTTTTGTCGTCATACCTGTATAATCAGCCCATTTTTACTCATTTCGTCATTCAGACATTCCATCCGCCTATAGTTGGGTAACACCAGGAAATTTCTTAAATATTATTTAGCGACAACAGATCAATTCCCGGCTCCAGTTGTTATACTGTGTATGGTTGCCACAATCCATGAGAGACAAAGTACAGACTTGTCTGCTTGAAAAATATATCATCTGAAAGCTACAAAACAGGCTAGACCGTTCATGCGTTCATAGCCTATTCTTACCCAACGCACAAAATGTTCTCAAGTGCTGCAATACACTATTCCCAGAACGACCCCCACTGGGAAATAAATAAAAAACAATTATTTTATCCACAATGCAACCCTCACAAAGAAAAGAATTCCAGCAGAAAACTCCAATTTTCGAAGTACGTCAATATTACCCAATTTTCATTTGCGTAAAACGATTAAGCTGCAGATCCCTACTGCGTTTGAAATAGAGCTGGTATTGACTTGTTGTTTGGTTTTATAGTTTTTGCCTTAGTTGGGTTAAAGCTACGATGAGTCAAACGGAAGTGAATTCGCACAATAGCCGATGAGAGCTGTAGAAAGTAGAAAGGGTTTTATGCGTTTTTTCCTTCAGTTTTTGCTAACAATTGTGAAATTTTCCGATGCACCTTCATTTTAACAGTATGGTTATGAAACGATTTTTCGTAAAAATCTGCTTCAAATTTTATACCCAAATACCTGTTCTTTGAAAATTTTCATAAAATTGAGGTAATTGGGAAATTTCTTTCAACCTGTGTAAATAATGTCATTCATCAAAATGATTTTATATTTCTTTGAAGTTTGTGGCTATATGGAGTATGAAGTGACTTTTATAAGTAACATGTAAACGTCATAAAAAAGCTAAAATATTTTGATTGTTGTAGTTTACTAAAATAGTAGGTGAAATAAGTTATTGGCATAATTCGAACACAACCTCAACTTACCAGTACGAAGCAAATGCACGAAGAATACTATTGTTAACTGCCGATACGTAGAGACGTATCGGCACTTACGTAACACAAAAATCTCGTGCATATATTCGAGTTGAATAGAGATTCAACACGAATATATGCACGAGATTTTTGTGTTTAATCTAAGTTACATGTTTATTTAGTAAATCTTTCGGTATTCATTCATTATCATTTCAGCCGAAAGACGTCCACTGCTGGACATTGGCCTCCCTTTAGTGTAGCCAAATTGGCTAGGCCCGTGCGTCTCACATCAAGCGGATCCCTGCAACCTTTACCAGGTGTAGTGGTTCCCCTGTCAGCAGCAGCGGTTCAGATGTGCAGCGGTCAGCGAGTCACGATACGTCTACCGGTTTGCAGTCGCCACCCTAGAACTGCGTTTTTTTATAAAATTTTATTGCTATTACTTTGAAATCTACATAAAATCGGTGCGATTTTTAATATGTATAATATAAGTATTTTTTAGTTTTGTTTTTTTTTTGTTTGTTTTGTTTAAAGATTATATTATAAAGTGGGTTAGCAAGTCTACTTTATGTTACAAAATTCATTGCTCCAACACCAAATAAACCTTAACACGATCTCTAAAATAACAGTGAACCAGAATGCTGAGGTAAACAAATAGTATGTTTTCTTGTGCACGTAACTGTATTTTAGATCAGCTGGAAACCTTACTCACGTTAGAATATTCTGGAATCTCACGAAGAGACGGACTTCGAGAGACAGTAAAAGCATATTTTTATTCATTGAATTTATATTGAAATTGAAGAATATCTATTGTCAATTGTCTCTGGCTCTATGTAGTTAAGAGTCACAATGCTAGGAAGGATTTTTGCTCTCTGACATAGCGACGTTTATCGAAAAAATATTTTGATAAAAAAAAGTTAGTAATGATAACTTAACGATGGAACTTTTCTCAAATACCTACTAACTATTATTAAACTTTTCTAAAATTATGCATCTAAATAAGAAAATGGAGCGTCTATCTGATAATCACAGACATTTAATGGGTGTGATGATGCACTTACTGCCGCAATCAGAGAGCTTTATGATTACTTAGGCCATCACTTAGTAATGGTTTTGACAGTTTTCTCATACAAAGATATGTCAAACTTTTACTAAGTGACGGCTTAAGTAATCAATAAATATCTCTGCGTACGGCAGTTAGGCACTCAGATTACTAGTAGCGACAGTCAACGTCAACCGTCAACGATCGACACATGTTATGTATTTATGGAAACTGTTATTTCCAGGAATTTAGAATTTAAAAAAATCCTGTTATTCTCTGTACATTGCGAGGTCTGGCTCTTGTGATACAGGAACTCCTAGTACAAGAGCCAAGGCTAGACTGATGTTTGTGAGTAATAACTTGTCAATAAAATATTATTATTATTATGTCCTTTATTCAATTTCATTCATATAGTTTACATTTTTAAATATTTCATACAAAACTTATAAAAAAACATTTAAAAATATAAAAAATAGTCGTCCACCGGTGACGGGAGCAGGGTCCAAGCTACCGGTGGTTAGGATTATTATTATTATTATTAAGTTACCTTCTCAACTGACGTGAATGTACGATAACTTATCGTGTTTCCGAAACCCAGAATCCTTGCCAATTATACGTTTATCTCAGTCTAGTTGTCTTCCAGTCACAAGTTAACATGTTTTATTGCCAAATAAAGGTCCAGTCTCATTTGAAATGTTATTTTGTTTTAAAGCGGTTAGATCTAGCAATATTTACTCTCATATTGATCTCGATAAAGTATAATATGTAATACAGTAGGGATCTTGCTCACAATGTGGCTCTTCGTAAAGGTTGCTTACTATCAACCAAAAACTATCCAATCTGTCCTACCGCAACGCATGACCTTCTCGTGTCCCATCATCAATTTAGCCTTTAACTTACAACAAGTTACATAATTTTTGATAGACGGAGCAACTTTCGCATTTAAAATATTAGTATAGATAGTAAGTAAGTAATATTTATTTGTTTAAACATGGTGTACATGATACATTACATGCAGGATAATAATGGGATACATAAAGTTCTAACATGTTCAGCCACATGTCGCGGCGTACAAATCGGTTGGAAGAGATGGTGCCGTGAAACCGTGATTATATTCAACCAAAAATGACATTATATAAATTAAGTAGACACAATTATTCATTAACGATTAAGTAGATATCATTACAATTTAGCAACATATTAAAAAAAAATAAAAAAATGTCAAAGTAGTTAGTCAGTAAATAAAATTAGTCAATAAAAATATTAATACAATACAAATTCAACAGATTACAATAACATGTCAAAAAAATAAATAAAAACAACGTCAACATCTTAGAAACAAAAAGAAAATTGTCCTCTTTCATAAACTCTGCTATACTGTAAAAATATAATAAATATAATAGTAGAACATCACCTTCGCTCGATGCATGACTCAAGTAGCTGATGTGGGAGAAAAAACAGCCAGGCAGAAGTGTAGGTGGATGCTCTCTCAGAGATGGCCAAGATCATCACACACTGGACGCCTGTGGAAAGACAGCGTCGAGGTCGATTGCGGCGTGGGTGGCTAGATAATCTGATATTTGCGAGGCTGACATGGCCAGAGATTGCACTGGATAACTGGATACTTGCCTAACAGTGAGACACCATAGCTAGTATAAAATAATATCGACCAAATCAAAACAGTTCTAATAGATGAGGTTATTAGTTTGAAACAACATTCCGTGCAATTAAATCATAATTACTTGATCCATTAATTCAAATCCTATCTTAAACTAATACAATTATGCTGTACATGAAATGCTGATCAGTACCTCCTATCCTGCTCACACTTGATGGAGGAACCATTGATGCTGTCAAGACGTTTTCTATCTAGAAGTTATTGGCTACCCGTGCAAATTCTAATATGCGGCAGTTACTATGATTTGGTGCTTTGTGAAACACGACATGCTTTCTTACTGACGAGGTACGTGCGTTTTGAGAGGTATTGGTTTTTAATGTAAACTTGCCACAGCAGCCTCTTTTAGAAGTGTATTTTATATCCTGGAGGTTGCTCCATAAGAACGGGAACACTAAATACTACACCACATCACGCAAATTCATGATCCTGGAGAGGTATATCTACAAGACATCAACATGACACCAGCAATGAGACTACGAGCAGACAGACATCGAGCTGCTTCTGAGAAAATCCTGATATATAATATTTCTGAAACTGAGATGTCTCTATAAAGCCATATTTTTGTAACAGTCGCCAAACATATTTTAATCAACATACAATCTGATACTGACCTGTTAATTACAAAAAAATGTAAAAAGTCGTTTCCACTCTAAGGCTGAAATAATAACACCCGTTGGGGCTCTGACACTACCTATTGCTCTGCCCAAGAGCGAAAGGAGTTGTTTGATGATTTCCAACAACCCAAAAAAAAGGGCGAAATAATAAAGCGAGGATATCCTTTAATTTTTTTTTTTTTTTAAACGTTGCCCCACACTAGGAATTTCTCCTGTATCGTGGGTGCGTTCACAAACATTTAAACTCACATGCACAAATATCCAGACCCGGAACAACTATCTGTAGGTCATACAAATATTTGTTCCGTGCGGGGATCGTACCCGCGACACGCAGTGCAGCAGTCCATTGCTTGAGCAACTGCGCCAACCGTGCCGTCATATATTAATGATATATTAATATAGTTAAGTATGATTATATTATATCTGCTTTTGATTGGAAACTTTCATAAATACTAGATATAAGACATTAAAACGCAACGAAAGACCAAACGTACAATGCTACAGTTTACCGCCTGAAGCAAGCATCTATACATAATGTAGTATCTACATACAAACGTGCGGTTTCACGGTACCGGGGTCTGATTCGTTCAAACGGGCTTTACGGAAAACCACGAAGGCTTATGTATGAGAAAACTTACTTGGAATAGATTCTACGAATGAGTTTGTTGCATAAAACATTCATTGTTTTAAGTCACTTTGACACTGTCGTAATTTAAATAAAAAATTCATCAAGTCCAATCGTCTTTATTGTGTGTTTAGTGCATAACCTTGTGTCAAAGTTTGTATGCAGCCTATGGGCCTCTGATTTGGCTTTACATGTCATCAAAAAATATTTACTAGGCTTGCTGGATTCCTATGATGTTTGTCCTACCCAAAGTAAGTGATAACTATACAATATGCACATAAATCCGAAACTTCGGAGGTGCATGTCTATATTAGGTTCGAACTTGAGACCTATGACATACTGTCTGCGCCGCGAGTTGTTCGAAAGTGATACCGCACCCTCGACACAAAGTACTAAGAAGGAAGATCGGTGGTTTTTAGTCAGTAGAAGTCTGACACTGCCTACAGCTCTGCCCAGAGCGGGAGGAGTCGTTTGATAATTTCCCAACCTTCAAACAAAGGCCTATGACTTCGCACTCTAACGGTCACACCACTAAGTAATCACTGCTTATAAAACCTAATGAACAATTGTTTCGAAAATTGCAACATTATGTTAAGGAATATAATTAATGTAATCATCTTTACTGCGTGTATGACCAGATGTGTGAATTTGGACGAGGCAAGGAGTATGTAAAGATCGTAGCAAGTGACGTTCCGTGGTTTCTGCCTGCCCCCATGGGAAACTGATGTAAGTTTATGTATGTATGTAAACATCATCTTCGCATTTTTTTAAATAGATAGCTACTAGCACTTATCTCCGGTTTCCACCGAGAGGAGGTTAAGAATTATATAGGAACCGATTTAAATGAAATTTGGTACACATAGTCCAGAGCCGGAGAAAGGAAATACTTTGTAATGCGAGAAAGGGGTTGTAAGGGGTTGAAAGGAGCCTGTCGGGGCTGCGGGTAGTCCTCTGGTTATCGCGGCCTCGACATAGAGGGCGAAGAAGGAACATGGGTGGTTTTTAGTCAGTAGAAGTCTGACACTCCCTTTCGCTCTGCCCAAGAGCGGGACGTTATTCGATGATTTTACACCCAGAAAAAAAAAAAAAAAAAAAAGGGGTTGAAAGGAGGGATGAAAAGATTAGTTTTGGTCGCGATAACCAACATAAGCTAGTATAACATCCCGTCGTGGCCGCGGGTTGTACACTAGTTATCGCGGCCTCGACATAGAGGGCTAAGAAGGAACATGGTGGGTTTTTAGTCAGTTGAAGTCTGACACTCCCTTTCACTCTGCCCAAGAGCGGGAGGGGTTATTTGATGATTTTCCACCCGCCAAAATATAAAAAAAAGCTAGTATAACATAAATTATTCAATAGAATTTTATTGCCAAGAAATTATTTTCAAATTTATAATACTCGTAGGTATGAGAATGATTTTACAACAATTATTATTAATCAGTGTAGTAGTGTTACTTAATTAGACTAAACAGCACGAACAATTAAAAACTTTCAGCTCTACAGAAAATATTTACATAAAATTTATCTTCATGCAATTTAATGAAAAATAACTTCAATCGAGGCAGTATTCATAGGCACATATCACGCGTAGCAATCGACGAGGCGTGAAAAATATCAGATTTATATTATAGGTGCTTATTACTGAAGCCGCTCGTTCAAAGCGATTTGAATATCATGTTCTGACACAGAGTTATTCATGGATATGTCAGTGTGGAAATGATATTTTATTTATGTGTTAACCTGATTGGTTAAGGCTTAATATTGGTGTTAATGGTGTCAATTTTGTTGCGTAACTTCAAACGGTTATTTCTGTCTATTAAGGCCTGTTTCACCACATACGGATAAGTACCAGTCAATTTATTTGTTTACTCAAAAATGCATGTAATGTTGTCATTATTTTGACAACCTTGTTTGAGCAAAGTCGACCTTGCCGTTCTGTTTCAAGGAGCGGCCGGCAAAGTTTTGCTGGCTGCTCTAACAGGCCGGCAATGTTTTGCCGACCGCTATTTTGACGTTTCAACGTTTTAAAACATCAATTCCAAAAAGATTTTATTTAAAACACAGCTGTTTGTACGTCTAAAGGTAAAAAAAAAGTATTAAATGAAGTAATAAATGAAGAAATAATCCAGCAGTCAAACACCGCATTAGAATTATCGCAAACTATCAGTAATATCAAACCGGGAAAGTCAGTGTTGAAATTTAGTAACTGTACTTTTCTTAATTGTCATTTTAATTAAAATTCTAGTTAATTAATATATTTTTTATTTAAATTACTTGCTGGTTTTATTTAGATTAGGTACTTGCATTTTTGAGTAAAGCACTATACAAACCTTGGCCCACAATGACTGCTTCGCTGGTCACGCTATAATTGCCTCGAGCTAGCCTAGCTACGCTCTAGGCCTGGAGCTGCGCTACGCTGCACTGTCGGCCATCATCAGCGCGACCAGCAAAGTAGTAATTATAGACCGCGGCAGTAATGTACTATTTAAATTCTGTTCTGTTTTTGAATTTATTCAGTGAATAGTGGCTATTCAGACATCGCTAAGCAGATGGATATCAAAAAGAGCTTTCAATGGAAAAATAAAAACTGTGGAAAGGTAAAAACGTCAGACCATGCATTTTGTCGAAAAGGCCAGGGATCAATCAATTTGGTACAGGCGAACTTTAAATGATGCATATTGACAGTAGCTAGAATGTAGCGCTGTCAGTGTTCATTGGCTGTTACTGCGTCCACATTCTGTTCAATATAACCACGCGCGTCTCAAAGAGTTGTCAGCAATATGGAAGGGACAAGGGCCGACGCCCATCGGGGTTGCGGGTTGTTTGCAAGAGATACCGCGGCCTCGGCACAAGGGCTAAGAAGGAAAATTGGTGGTTTTTAGTCAGTAGAATTCCGACACTCCTTTTCGCTCTGCCCAAGAGCGGGAGGTATTTGATGATTTTTCAACCCCCAAAGAAAAAAGCACACACCACTCTGATTTTTCGTATGCACGTTGATATTGGATAAATAACACTTGGTTCGGTAAAGGAATATTAGGAATAATTTCCTTACAGTGTTGTCCTTTATATATTCCTGAGAAATATTTCTCGTCGGCATGTTGAGCTAAGTCAGTAGCCCGAGGGTGTCATAGGACTCTGACATCAAGTTAGCCACTGACCACAAACTTTCTTACGCTTTGTGATTTATTTGCTTATTGTTCAAAAAATTAAGAGCTCTTTGAAATTTTATCTCAAGAATATATACTAAAATTACAGCCATTACGGATTTACAATAGGGGATCGGACTGAGTCAAAAAACAATGATTCTAATTAGTCCGTCAGTTAGATTATCGAAAAATATTGGATACGTGTTTTTTGTTTTATCAAATTAATCAAAATTGACGAAGATAAGATGTGGTTGTGACGTCATTTGTAGGTAAAGAATGTACTATCATATGATGTTTTCGAAGAGTTCACGAGTTTTCGTAGCACTGTATTGACTTAATTTTTTGTTTATGTGAAAAAAGAAAAAATACGCATCCAATATTTTTTGGAAATCTATCTGACGGACTAATTAGTTTTGTTGTCCGATCCCCTATTTAATAACTAAAATCGCTTTTTTTTGTTTGCTTGTGTTTGAACAAAGAACTAGTAGTAACAAGTTTATAAAAATGAATGTATTTTATGGAAAGCAATCACTGATAAATAGCAACTTTGCAAAGTTACTGTTTTGAAACCTACACCAAATCTTATAAGAGAATCTCTGAACGAAGTTAGTATAATGAATTAGTAACTTTACGTGAAGATTAATAAATTGAATTTGAAGTTACAAAAGCAGAGGTGTAACATAATTTATTTAATGTAGTAAAATGATTAACACTCCCTCAATAAGGAAATATGGTAGTTTTCAAGTGTCAAATAAACTTTAAAGTATAACTTGCTCTACAACTTTGTAAAAAGAGAAAAAAACACTTAAAAGAGACTTATTTACGTTTTTCTGGTAGTACCCTAAGAATTATGCTCGGACCTACGTTGTTCCCCAACACCTAAGTACTAATGCTGTAACATGAAAATACAGCATTACTTAGGTGTGATACCAAATCATTTCAAAACAGTAATCATCGAGTTTCTTGACCGTTCTTCTCCATGAGAAACGGCCCACCCAAACTGTGCACCTTTTCTAGACGTTTAGTAAAACCTTATGTAGTAAGCCAATCTAAATCTAAACTATAATACTATTATAAAGAAGAAATATTTGTCTGTTTGTTAGTAAGTTTTTTTGTTTGTTCCGATTTAACTCAAAGTTCACTTGAACGATTTTGTAAATTCTTTGACAATTAGAAATTTACATCTTTACCGAGTGACATAGACTATATTATAATTTAAAAATACACGTGGACGAAGCCGCGGGCACAGTGCTAGTGTGAAATAAAACATTTTGATCAATTATAATGTTTTCTCTAAATAAATAAGTAGCACAGGATATAAACAGTGGTGTCCTCGCTTCTCCTAATCAATTAAACATTTTATAATAAAAGTTTGCATTATTCTCTTATCGTAATCGCTGCAGACGATCAAATTATAACTTCAAACAATTTTGTGTGTATTACAAACAAACCTTTGAAGGTCAGCGCACAGTTATAAGCCCTGCACGCGATTAGCATCACATCAACTCTAGTCGTTCGGGATTATTTCCATGAAAATTCGTTCAGCAATACACAATTATACAAACGGATTGGCGTTTGTATAATTGTGCGCCGCCACAGATTGGGATCCGCTAGTGGGCATGAGGTTAAGTGATGTGGATTTGAACTTCAATTCCAACATAATTAAGTATAATTATACTATTCTACCGAATCCCAGAGGAATTTTGTAAAACACAAATACTTCTACTTTAATACACAACTTAAAAATATTTTTTTGACGCCCTTCTTGTATTTTTTGATACTTGTACATATTTTAATATAACTATTATAGATCTGTAAATTGTAGTTTGTCAATATTGTAAATAAACTTTAAATACTTATACATATTTCAAAATTTTGTCTGCTCGGCAACAGACAAACACTATCATTATATAATATAGTAATACTGTCAATGTGAGTGGGCGAGCATAGTACACAATAAACCTGCTGGTACAGTGGTTATAAGTGTGCTTTGGACTTAAAGTGAACTTTCGACAAAGTTCCCACTTTGATGAAGGCGATTTAAATAATTTCCATTTTGAAACTCAATCGCGCCTGTGAAGTATATTTTAAGTAAAAGTGATTTGATCAAAGAACCGTGGTTTAGGCTTTGTTTGAAACCTCAAAATGTTTAAAGTTCTTCACAGACGGAAAATAAGCCTGTTCAGGTTGAGTTTTGGTTCTGATGATATTAGGTACCTACTACCTACCAACCAAGTTATTTTCGGTAAGCGTGTATTTAATAAATACTAGCATTTTTTGCCCGCAGTTCTGAACACGTTTTCGTTTTAATCTTATATCCTAACCCAGGCCATTGCCTATCTGTGGGTGAAATTGTATCAACATCAGTTCAGCCGTTAAGGCGTAAAAAGTAAGACCTGTACTGACACACTTACATTTACGGTTTGGCAACGTTTTGTCTGTTTTGCATTGACTTTAATAAAAGCTGATACTGTAGGTATATTAAATTTAGAGCTGCGGTTAGCACTGAATGACTTGTATTACAAGCCTTTTTGTTTTAGGGGGGGGGGGGGAGGGGGAAATCATCAAATGGGTGTCAGACTTCTACTGACTAAAAAGCACCCATGTTCATTCTTAGCCCTTGTGGCAGGCGGCGGTATTATATCCCTTTCAAACAACCCGCAGCCCCGACGTGAGTTTTACTAACCTTGAGTGAAATTCGATACAAAATCATCATGAGATTTAATTAAAGACATTAATCAGTAACAAATATGGCAACTGAAAAATAATATTTACTTAATATGCCTGCATAATTTTTTTGCGTCATCTACTTTCGTACCTCAGCAGGGCTATTGCGTATCTTTTAAATCACAGTGGCTATCATATTGTCTATGGATTAACTGTCTAATTGGTTATGGTTTAGTACAAAATGGAACCATTTGACAGTAATTGTAAGGTACTATAGGTTACCCACTGTCATTTAAAAGATACGCAATAGCCCTGCTGGTCGCACACGCATGCTAGCGGCGGGTACTATGCACCTTTTCTTTTTAAAAATGCTCTTTATTATACCTAATTAAAACAAAACTTTATAAAAAAACACACCACTCATTTAAAAAAACAAAGCAAGGTCATTAGGAAAGGAAAGTGACCGCATAATCAGATCCAATCGAACCTGAATACCGGTGGCTTGACCTCAGCGGATCTCGATTCGATCGACCTTCATTGTCGATGGGATCCAACGATGATGGCGCTTAAGCACGATCCACCAACCACTCGAGCTAAGTGCTGGACGACAGAATATTTTATTTTTTATTGAGAAGTTAAAGGCACTATTTGTGACACTAGTATTTGAAAGGAGGTTTGAGTTTAATGTATTTTTATGGTTGATATTTTGACATTATTTCTCAAAAAATTTTTTTTTGAAGTTGTTTTGTTTACGGTTTGAAGAGCGATCATCAAAGGTATGTTCAACCGGCAGTTTTTATTATACACGAGGCCAGTTTTTCAAACCAGGATAGCAAGCTAGTTCTCTACTAAACTGTCCTGTCTTACTGCCCTGGCTTGTAACTGTAATTTCGTTCCCTTTAAAATGGTTGAGTGGAATGGTGCTGATCCATGCGTCATGCTCGTGAACGGGTGCTGTCAGTTGTGACTGGTCATCTCTTAGCTGCCACGGCTTGTATGATTTTTTTTTTTTTGAATCGTCGTTTTGGCTTTACTGTCGACACTTATCGTGCACATCTTGCTACATCGTTCTCACATGATAATATACCAATCTCAAAATGAATGATGTAACCAAAGTTTTGTAACAATATTATGATTTAAAAGAGTGTCCATGAAGTTTCTTGTCATTCTTCTCATGAGACCAACGCTTTGGAATCGGCAACTACAGTACACTGACAGTTATTATGCCTTGTGAGTGGGACTGTAGCTTTGTTTATTAGCTTATTAAAATTAGTATTTGTTCGACTATTCAGAAGAGCCTGTAATTGGCCAACTTGAAATAAATGATTTTGATTTGATTTGATTAACATGCTAGGTTTGTCTACACGGAGCCAGAAATACTAGCTTGCTGACAGTTGGTGGGTTAACTTTCTGTTCTAGCAACACAAACTTACTTTAGAACTCAGGTCACACAACACGCGATTCATTCACACACACATACACTACACACACACACACACACACACACACAACACGTACACATCCACACTTACTCACACACGATAAACAAAACAAAATACATTTTGCACGCCTTTGTTACTATTTTATCTTTTCTTTTATTTTTTTCTATTTTTTGTTTGTATATGTTAGTTTTTATTTATAGTTACTTTTTGCGCAGATTAAAACCAAAACTTAATTGTGTAAAGCAACATACCTAGCTGGTCCGGAGGAAGGTGATGGCATTCGTGATACAGGGTAACCCTAGTACGAGTGCCAAAGCACTCCTTTGACACTTAAGTGCACATTAACTATAAGCTAATTTATTTTTAAGGAGTTTTATTGTACCTATTTACTTGCAATAAAAATATTATATTATATTATTATATTATACTAGCTTACTATCCTGGCTTGAAAACCTGGCTTCGTGTTTCCCGGACATTATTGTAAAAATGTAATGTAACTAAAATGTGTAATGTAATGCGACTGTAACAGTTTTTATGTTAACAAACGATGCGCACACCTAGATGTAGAAAAAATACAGTTACGTTACATTTTTACAATACAACAGATAGATTACACATACAACATAACATAAGAATGGATTATGTTGTATGTGTAAAAAATCTAAGATACCAAGCATACCTATTTTTGCCCCACCATTTTTGTAGCATACAAGTGTTCATTTGTAAAGTGTAAATTCCCTAAATTTTGTTTTTTACGGTATTCACTGCAACACCTCTTGTGCAATAAAGTATTTTCATTTCATTTTATTTATAGAAATTCTAGTAAAAAAACAACAAGTAGTTAGTAGTAAGCTTTTTTTAAAGGCCTTAGTGGGACTAACAATTTTGTATAGAATATTAAGATGCACAAAGACCTCTGTTGAACCATTTTTAGCGAAATGTGCCAATTTATTTCAAGAAAATATACATGTATACGTAAGTACTTAAAGCCTGAAGTAAAAAAAAAAAATTTTCGTTTATTTATTTATTTAAAAAACGTTGCCCCGCACTAGGAATTTCTCCTGTATCGTGGGTGCGTTCACAAACATTTAAACTCACATACACCAATACCCAGACCCGGAACAACTATCTGTAGGTCATACAAATATTTGTTTCGTGCGGGAATCGAACCCGCGACACGCAGCGCAGCAGTCCATAGCTTGAGCAACTGCGCCAACCGTGCCGTCACATCCGCCGTGTCGTCATTTACATTTTATAAACGAAGTACGAAAGTTGTGAACAGATTCATTCACTATTTCCCAGAGCCTTCCAAATAGCATTATTTACAGTTTCGAAATAAATTTTCCAATACCTACTTTTACGATTTTCGATACAAGACATTGCCCTCCTCATACCTTATTTTCAGTTCTTAATAAAGGGACTGATATAGCTCGGATAAGTGTTTCATTTTGCGACGTCAGCTTATCTCCGGATAGCACTACAAAGAGGAAACTCAAGCCGTACTCCAGTACTAAAGCTGCAGAAGTACTGAGCTACTTATAAACCTGGATTTTGTGAGAAGTTCTTATTGAACGTAATGTTTTTCAGTTGAGTAGAATCCAACGAGACTCGTGGGAAAATAACAGTTGGAATTATCTAATAATAACTTCCGATTTGAAATAGGTTAATGTTTTCCTCTGGTTCAAATGTATAAAGAAACAGCTGTACACCTAATTTTGGAAAGAAAACGTTGTCAATTATTTAAAGATTATTTAGAAAGGAAGATAACCATGAAATAAGTCGAATCGACCCACGTTTCTCGCTACGGCGTAGCTTTCGTAGCATTGCAAATTATCGTAGCTGCTACGACGTAGCAACACAGTCGAGACAATAATAATTAATACTGCTTTTAGTAACTACATGTTATTATATTTTATTTTACATTTACTTCTTGCAAGTAATTCGTCAAGGAGCTTGTTCTACATCTTCTTAGATGCCCATTTCCCAGTTTTATGAAATTACTACCTCTACTTCATTATTCCAACTACTTTGTTATTTTAACGGTCCAGTTAGGTAGGTCCAACTTTGAGAAAGAGGTCAATCGTCGAATCCGACTCGGCTGGGCAGCGTTTGGGAAGCTGAGTAATATCTTCTCGTCCAACTTACCACAGTGTCTCAAGGCGAAAGTCATATATATGACCAGTGTGTGTTGCCAGTGATTACATACGGGACCGAAACGTGGTCGCTCACTATGGACCTCATCAGAAAGCTCAAAGTCACCCAAAGGGCAATGGAGAGAGCTATGCTCGGAGTTTCCTTGCGTGATCGAATCAGAAATGAGGAAATCCGCATGAGAACCAAGGTTACCGACATAGCCCGAAGAATTGCCAAACTTAAGTGGCAGTGGGCAGGGCACATTGCTCGCAGAACGGATGGCCGATGGGGCCGGAAAGTTCTGGAGTGGCGACCGCGAACCGGAAGACGTTGCGTTGGAAGGCCTCCCACTAGGTGGACCGATGACCTGGTGAAGGTTGCGGGGACCCGCTGGATGCGAGACGCACGGGACCGGTCAATGTGGCGACACTTAGGGGAGGCCTATGTCCAGCAGTGGACGTCTTTCGGCTGAAATGATGATGATGATGATGACTTTATTATTATAAATGAGAAAGTTTGGCTGGATGGATGAATGAATGTTTGTTACTCAATCACACCTGCTAAACTGATCTAAATTAAATTGGTTCAGAAATAGATGATAGTCTATAGTCTGGAGTATATCCTATGTGCATTGGCTATAATTATAACTAGGCATCAGGTATCATTAACTAACACCATTTTTAAAATAAAATCGATACGTAAAAATTTCATAATAAATCATTTTCTCAAAAGAATTATCCTCTCTCCGTGAAACATTAAAACTTTGTGATGTGATATCTCAATATTTTTGTATTGTGTAATACTAAAAGAAAAAACACGTATTTAATGATTTTCACCAAATATTCATATTACGGTATATACGGTTGGCGCAGTGGCTGAGCGATTGGACTGCTGCGCTGCGTGTCGCGGGTTCGATTCCCACACGGAACAAATATTTGTATGATCTACAAATAGTTGTTTCGGGTCTGAGTATTTGTGTATGTGAGTTTAAATGTTTGTAAACGCACCCACGATAGAGGAGAAATTCCTAGTGGGGGCAACGTTTTTAAAAAAAATTTGGACGGTGTCAAAAAAATCATCTTGTATTAACTTATTATTGCATGTTGTCCATATTCCTAAATTGCTTAACAACTGTCACAACATACACTAGAACAGAACGGCTATTTTTGACTATTAATGTCAATGACACGCGGTACGTCCAGCACTAGGTTTAGACCCACATTATACAGTATGTTAACTAACAGAGGGCGTTCCCGTCAACCAAGTATTCTGTACATCAAACTAAGTACCCCTACTCAATTTTTTTTGCTGGGAAACAACTTTTTTTTTTGGTGTCAAAAATCGCATTTTACGGTAAAACTCAAAGTACCACTCTTAAAACATTGTGCTAGTGGATGCTTTAAAGAATTAATGGGTCATGGAGGTAATTTAAGTAACGTTATAGCCTGAAAAACTAGAATTTACGAAAACAGCTGTGAAAAATTTGGAACTTTGACCCCCAATATCTCCGTAACCAAGGGGTAATTTTTTTTTTAGCATGTATGGATGCTATACTATTGCGGGTTAACGGGAACGCCCTCTGTTAGTTAACATACTGTATAATTTTATTTTTCTTTTTCTTTTTACTACTAACACCAGTTTTACAAGTTTTACTGTACCAACATTCTATGGATTCTTTGTAGTCTGAAATAAATAGTTTTTTTTTTATGAAATAAGTAGCCTGACAGTTCACCGTCCACCCTGTAAACCAGGGTTTGCAAGTTCGAATCGCAGCTAGCATCCACTTTCTGTGATTATTTGACTTTTTTTAAAGCTGTAAGATTTCGAAAAATCCTAAACATGGTTCGTGAGTTCAATCTCCAACCGGTTTTTGAGTTTTATTGTTTTAATGCTATACTTATTATAATATAATCTATTCTAAAACCGGTGGATAACTGGGACATTAAACCGCGTCAGCTTATCAACAATGGCTCTAGAGAGCGGATCTCGACAACGCTTAAGTACTTACATCTTTGTATAAAACTTGCTACATTAGTGCCCGCGACATTGTTTGTGAGGTTAAGTTTCTTGTCTGGTTTGTGTTTGTCTCGCTTTCATATTGCCAGTAGGAAGTTTGTGCAAGTTATGAACAGATATTAATAAAAATATTTTATGAGTTTCATGGTGGATGGCAGAGGAAATATGTTAGGATCGTAGTCTGAGACAATAGAATATTTTACCAAAAAAATCTAGTTAGTCCGTTTGTTAGATTATCGAAATAATTTAGATACGTGTTTTTTGTTTTATCAAATTAATAATATCATGAGTAGGGGTTTTTGACGTCACTTTGTAGGTAAAAAAGTACGAACCTTGTGACGTCACACGACTTGCTACAACTTTTCGAAGCACTGTATCCTCTTTTGTTTACGTGAAAAAAGAAAAAAATACGTGTCCATTATTCATTGAAAATCTATCTGACGGCCTCATTAGATTTTTTTGGTAAAATACCCTATTTACTAGGTTATGTCGAATATTATTTAGTAGGTAGTGATGAGGACAGTCTTATTATGTTTTATCCAAACTGTCTTGGCTTTCGTTCGTTCGTTCGTTCGTTCGTTTTTCCACGGGTGACCACTGAAAACCAGAGCCATGCAGTTTAGCTGAGATGGTTGCTGAGTAGTTACCTGCTGTTCATTTTTAACTTTTGTTAACTGCTGTATTTATACCTATTTTTTTTGCGTTGTATGGATAATGATAACTCGTTTTTGTGTCATTTGGTATGTATGCATGGCATATATCTGTGACTTATATTTCTTTTACTTGGTTGGTTCCTATGATTTTACGTAAACAAATTATTTACTCATAATCTCAAGCTTTGGTTTTTTCCTGAAAAGCTTAGCCATGAAATAAAAAAAATAGCATGTTTTCATGCAGTCAATGCCTAGAAATTGCTGTTTACATAATGCACTCACAATTTTAAATTACATTACAGAACATCATTTCGTTTTTCTCTTTACAAAATTCAATGAAACAACAGTTCAATGAAATATAAAAGCTTGACATCATCTAATACAAACGTCAGTATACCTACTTGTGTACCTCCACCTTGCAGTCTCTAACCTCCAATTAATCTGCAGTTGCGAAGTGGTTAGCCGCAACAGTTCGGTGGTAACAGACTTTGCAACCTCTCGATAAACGGTCAACGCCTTCGCTTCTTGTGGCTTTTAACCGTTCAGACGTTCTAACGACTATAATACTATCTGTTGAAATGTAAAGTTAAATATATTAAACAATATTCTAAAATTCAAGTTGATTGGAAAGGATTAGTTCTCTGATGGAAATGTATTTTTTTAACTTTTTGTAATTCATGTGGCTTTGTATTTGGTTCTTAAATTTCTAAATTATTAATAAATTATAATTGGTACCTAGGTATCCAAAGTCAAGTGTTGCTAAGATTTCTTTTGAATACCTACTAAGTATGGGTTTACGTTTAGCTGCAACTCGCTTGATGTCTTCTAGGCAAACTTGTTCCATTCACTCGAACTTTGATAAGAAGAAGAAAGAAAGAAAAAAACTATACAAAAAACTGTACTTAAATAATTATGTATTGAAAGGTGTGTACAAAAAATAAAAAAAATATAACATAAAACGAAACATAGAAATAACAAATATCGTAAGTGTGTAAAACAAAACAAATTTTTATTATTAAAATAGAACCACTGAACCATTCACTTCACTCAAATCCATAACATCTGTCAATCATAAGAGAATATATATGTATATAGAGAAATGACACAGGCGCTAGATAAAAAATCTGTTTGGCACGATAACTATTCACAGATTACACATTATTTTATATTTATAAAAGTATTTTATTTTTTACATGCATTTCGTCCACAATAATAATTATAAGGTAGGAGCGTCATATCACTGAGACATTTAGAGCAACCATATCCAGCTTACGTTGTGCTTCTATGAGGAACTACCGATGATCGGTATTAGTTAACCATTCTCACAAGCATCGTAAAATGTGATGAGATTTATTTCTTTCTACAATATTAAAGCCGGCTTTTGAATAATGGGATATATAATATTACATCTTGAGATATAATATTTTGTGGAGGAGCTCGTGGTTTAATAAGAACTGCCACTCGGGTCGATCTTTATTTTAAGCTGCGCTTGCCTAGGTCGATCTGTGGATGGGTGACCGCCCATTACATACCGAGTTTCCTCCGTGCCTCGGAAAGCACGTTAAGCTGTTGGTCCCGGGTGCCATATATAGATCTTAAGCAGTCGTTACGGGTAGTCAGTGACCTGAAAGTCTGACATCCAGTCTTACCAAAGGGTATCGTATTACCTAGTATTAACTGGGTTGTGGAGGTCAGATAGGCAGTCGCTCCATGTAAAATACTAGTATTCAGCTGCATCCGGTTAGACTGGAAGCCGACCCCAATATAGTTGGGAAAAGGCTAGGCAGATGATGATGAGATATAATATGTATTTTATCGCTCGTCATACATTTTGTACGTGACCTTTTACATTGTGCTATAATATATATCTTACAGTGTGAACAGCAATCGCGGGATGCAATATAAAGGGTGTAAAAGTTCCCCTAACGCAAACGAAGGGCACTTGTTCTCTCCACCACTGCGGTCAATTTTTCGTTGTAGACCATATCTGGGAACCCCCTAGTTACGGAGATATTGGTGGTCAAAGTTCCAAATTTTGCACAGCTGTTTTTGTAAATACTAGATTTTCAGGTTAAAACTTTACTTAAATTACCTCCATGACCCGTTTACTATTCAAAGCATCCACTAGCACAATGTCTTAATCGTGCTACATTGAGTTTTACCGTAAAATGTGTAGTGTTGTGTACAAAATGCTTTGTCTACGTATGTGTGAAGGTTTAATTTACACCCTGTATTTTACATCCCATAGTCAAAAGTCACGTAACTTCAATATTATTTACCCGCTGCTAAGTGGTCCTATGGTGATTAAAATTCTCAGAAACAAAACAATATGAACATTACATATATACAAGTAAAGAAAACTCTGTAGCTAATGTTATTTCTTCGAAAAAGTAATTGAATTTCCAGGAAAGGATATTGCAAGAGCGGAGTAATTTTATAACATCTGTTAAACCTTCATGTTGAAAAACTTTTGGAACATAACATCACACACAATAAGGTAGTTAACATACACCAAGTCGGACCACGAAACTAGTAAAGTCCTTTTGGAAACGCACTTCCCAGACTGCAATCTCTCCGAGGACAGAACCTGGGCAAGTGAACCAACGCACACACCAAATGACCAAGACTGGGCCAGAGCCCGCACCATAGTAACTGTTGAAAGAATAGAATGGGCAATAAAGACTTTTAAACCATATAAATCCGCAGGCTTAGACAAAATTTTCCCCGCCCTGCTACAATGGGGAGTAGACGTTTTAACGCCATGGCTGGCCATCATCTACCAAGCCTGTATAGCACAGAAATTTATACCGCTTGCATGGCGAGAGGTGAAAGTCATTTTCATCCCCAAACCAGGCAAACCAGACTACACACAACCCAAGGCGTATAGGCCAATAAGCCTAACATCTTTTCTACTGAAAACCCTCGAGAGACTCTGTGATCGACACATTCGGGACGGACCTCTCCGGGAGCGGCCACTTCACAAACAACAACACGCGTATTCGACAGGCAAATCAACAGAATCTGCGCTGCACAGTGTGACCTCCAAGATCGAATGTGCAGTGGACCACAAATGCTCTTCACTAGCTGTCTTCATTGACATAGAAGGCGCTTTTGACAAAACCATCTTCCACAGCATCAACGCAGCCCTCGAGAAACACGGTGTGGACTCGACCCTGCGAGGATGGATCACAAACATGCTCAGACTGAGAGCCGTCCAAGTTACGGTAAACGGCACCACCAGAGCAATAGTGGCGAAGGGCTGCCCCCAAGGCGGTGTCCTCTCGCCACTATTATGGAATAGACAGCCTCATCAAACGCCTCAATAGCAGAGGCTACTACACGGTAGGCTATGCTGATGATCTGACCATAATAATAAACGGCACACACGAAAACACGCTATGCAACCTTATGCACCAAGCCCTAAGTATAGTAGAAGACTGGTGCAAGGAGTACAAACTAGCAGTGAACCCTACCAAAACGGAACTCGTTCTCTTCACAAAGAAAAGGAAGCTAGCAACGTTACATTTGCCAAGCTTCTTTGGGACAACCCTAAGCCTATCGACTGAAACCAAATACCTGGGTATATTTTTAGACAAACAGCTGAACTGGGCAAAACACACTGATTACATCATCACGAAAGCCAGTATAGCCCTATGGCAATGCAACAGACTCCTCGGGAGAAATTGGGGCATAAGTCCCAAAATCACCTACTGGCTATACACCACAGTTATCCGACCAATCATTACATACGGGTCTTTGGTTTGGTGGCCCAGGACCAACCTAAGTACAGCCCAAAAAGACCTCGAGAAACTACAAAGATTTGCCTGCGTAGCAATCACCGGCAGCATGAGAACTTCCCCCACTGCCGCCTTACAGGTGATGCTGGGCCTACCTCCCCTACACCTCGTCGTAAGAGAGGAAGCGGCCATAGCGACCTTCAGACTTGGAGTATCCGGCACCCTAAGAAATGATTCTAGAATCAAACACACACGCATCAAAGAAGGTGCAATCAAAGAACAACCGTTGATGGCATCACCCATCGACAGAACCCTGAAGACCTACTGCTTTCAAAAACACTACAACATAGAGCTCATAGAGGAGTGGTGTGACTACTCAGGTACAAGAGAGCTGAGGATTTACACTGATGGATCAAAAACCGAAAATGGGACAGGCGTCGGGGTGTTCTCCGACGACCTAAACATTAAGATATCCAAACCACTTGGAACGCTCAACTCAGTTTATCAAGCAGAGTGTGTAGGTATTATCCAAGCGGCATACGCTATAGAGGCCAGGGAGGTTACGGATACTAATATTCGAATACTCTCCGACAGTGCCTCAGTCCTTCAATCCCTAAAGAGCAATCAGATCACGTCGAGACTGATACTAGAATGCCACAAGGCACTAGAACGTATCACGGTACTAAATCACAACACGGTAACACTACAATGGATAAGAGGTCACAGTGGATCACTTGGAAACGATGCGGCTGACGAACTTGCCAGAAGAGGATCCAGCACAAAACCGTACGGACCCGAACCCATTGTGCCCATCCCTTTCAAGCAGCTAAGAAGCTGGTTAAAAGACCATAGTCGCATACAAGCGGAGGAACGGTGGACCTTGACACCAGGATGTAGGCAATCCAAGGATGCTATGCCATCCCTGGATACAAAGCTGACCAGGCGCCTTCTGCGCCTGGACAGAGACAGCCTGCGTCTGGTGGCGGGGACCATCACTGGACACTGTTCACTAAATAAACACTTCCACAACCTAGGTATCACTGACAGCCCCCTGTGCAGAGCATGCATGGAGGCAGAGGAAACGGTGGCGCATGTGCTCCTTGAGTGTACAGGCGTTACCAAGATTCGTGAGGAGACCCTTGGTACACCAAGATCCCTTGCGGATGCCCTGAGGAGACCAGGAAGTCTGATCTGCTTCTGGAGGGAGGTGGGCTGGTTGGAGTAATCGGCCACCATGGCTCACGCACAATGGTCCACTTCAAGGACTAAGTGCGGGAACCTGAACCCCATAAAGAAGAAGAAGAAGGTAGTTAACTAAAAAAAAATCTAATAAGTTAGATATTTCCAAAAAATATTGTACACGTATTTTTTTCTTTTTTCACGTAAACAAAAAATGAAGTCGAGACAGTGCTTCGAAAAGTCGCGCGACGTCACAGTTTGGTACATTGTTTTCACCAGAAAGTGACGTCTGCAGCCCCCACTCACGATCTTCGACACGTCTTAATTACGTTATTTTTTTTTTAAACGTTGCCCCATACTAGGAATTTCTCCTGTATCGTGGGTGCGTTCATAAACATTTAAACTGACATATACAAATACCCAGACCCGGAACAACTATCTGTTGGTCGTACAAATTTTTGTTCGCAGCGCAGCAGTCCATTGCTTGAGCCACTGCGCCAACCGTGGCGTCAATTTGATAAAACAAAAAAAAAAACACGTATCCAGTATTCTTCGATAATCTGAAAGACGATCTAAACAGAAACATAGCCTAATACATACATAGCCCAATGACATAAAATCATAACATAACATCATTTCTCCCACTAATACACAAAGAGTTAGACAGCCGGTTTACCTAATAGTACCCTAATTTCGCGATTATTTTTAAGTGCCATGTAATAGGGTGAGCCTATTGCTATCAACCGGCTCTGCCGATTCAGGCTCCGTAGTTGCTACTGAGACATTCCTGTTGGAAAATCCCAATAACACTTTGCCCCACCCGGGAATCAAACCCAGGACCTCTAGCTGAGCAGTCGCGCTTACGACCAGTAGACCAGGGCCTGCAGTCTGTACAAAGATAGCGATCGCTTTACGACAAAATTCGGTCGCAAAGCTATAACGATGCGGATTTAAGGTGGACGTGAGCCGGACGCGACCCGCCGGTATTAGCTACCAACTTAAATCCGCATCGTTATAGCTTTGCGACCGAATTTTGTCGTAAAGCGATCGCTATCTTTGTACAGACTGCAGGCCCAGCTCATTGAGCAAACTATCAAAACTGCACATTTAGACCAACTATGCAGCTGATTGAGCAAACTATCAAAACTACACATTTAAAACTTGCCAACTCGGTTCTAGTACCTACCTGTTCTCGCTTCCCGCTATTCGTTGGCAGTGCGACCGGAGCCTAAGCAACGCATTGTGGCTACAGTTATTGTGTTATGTGTGAGTATGAATCAGGCATTGTGCAGACTTTGCGAAGCAACACGGCTACAAAAGCGGCGAGAACAGTTAATAACAATATTATATTGTATTCTTGTGTTCGTTTTTTTAATAACGTATTTTTATATACAAACTAACAATAGGAGGAAATTTGTACTGTTTAAAATTTAATTTAAAGACCGGCCAAGTGCATGTCGGGCCAGGCACAATTTAAGGTTCCGTAGTTGCCCATCAAAATATGTGAACTTACTAAACTGATTTACCACCCTGCCAACCTGACACCGAATGATGATTTTTATTGTAAAAATGAAACAAACTTACATTTGCAGTTTGGAGACCTGCGCCTCCATACCATACAATATGTATGGAAAAATATTTCAATTAAGTACATTTTATATGTTGGTCGACTATTACTCGTAAACTTTTACAGCCTACTTAGCCGTGATCATTTTTCTTTTATTTTCGTTATAATATGCTACAATCACGATTTTTTTCCAATACTAACAATATTTTTTAAAGACCTATTCAACGACATCCCACACAATGGACTTCGCGAGTAAAACAAATCATCAGTCCGTTTAAGACTGGAAAAATGCTGGTGTATCCCCATTTTTTTTTAATAATACTTTACTGTTGCACTTTGTCGGCGTAACTCTTTTGTACATTCATGCCAAATTAAAGCTTTCTATTAATAAGAGTCTTTGAGATATACAGGGTGAAATTGAATAGATGCGACAAATTTAAATATACAATAATACGTGTTGTCAAGAAAATGTATAAAATATCAAATGTAAAATTAAAAAATAATTGATCAGTGTTACGAAAAGCGTTAAAATAATTAAAGTATCAAAGAATTTCGCGTACTACCGTTTTCGTGTAGTGGGCACGATTTAGGTACATTGTCGCTATGAATGAATCGCGCCGCCACCGCCGCGCCGCCGCCTCCGCCCGCCCGGCCGCCCGCGCATCTCTTTCCCGCGCGCACGATTAATAAAAATTATTCGCAATACGTAAAGTAGGATTTGCGGAATACGCGCGCGACCGTGACCTACAAACGTTTTAGGACGACTAATGAACGAAGGAAGGGTGTTGGGCGGCGGGCCGGTCGCCGGGAAGGGATGTCGGCGCTGGCGCTCATGCGAGGTTCGGCAACGTCGCGCGATACACATTAGAAAATAGGCAAAATTAGGTAAATGACCGCTATGAACGGCAACGTTTAATAACATGAGTACTCCACGACGATTATTGTGCACTGCGATGAGTCGGGCGAGATTTTTTGATACTTTAATTTTTCTTATTTATTTTGCATATTAAATATTTTGCTGGAATACCGATAATTCGTACTTAAATAAAGATAATAACATCAATGGACCTTTTGAAAACGATAATCGCGTAATTTTTTTTAACGTATTAGATTGTAGAAAAAACTGTTTATAATTACTATGTTACTGTAACTGAAGCTCCCATTTCATTTTGTCGCATTCATTCAAATTCACCCTGTAGTGCAATCGGACAGACAGACGGACATGGCTAAACTTTACGGGTTCGATATTGACTACGGAACCCTAAAATCTGAAAACGTAAATTCACGAAATGTAACTCCTTATTCCGAGTCGACCATATTGTCACATAGACACACCTAGAAATAGCAAACTTGGAGTCCTAGATATTTAATTTTACGAGTAACATTAACTTATTTAACTTTTTAAGCTATATTGCAGAAGATACCAATCGAAGTAGAAGACCACCGTCATCTTTCAACCAAACTATGTTGGAGTCGGTTCCGGTCTAAGCTGAATTTCAATATTTTACACGGAGCAATTTCAGTATCTTTTACAACCCAGTTAGGTTAATTCGATTGTAAGGGTGGTTGTCAGGCCGCGGTTCCCCGTCGGGGCCGCGGGTTGTACACTAGTTATCGTGGCCTCGACATAGAGGGCTAAGAAGGAACATGGGTGGAGCGGGAGGGATTGTTCGATGATTTACCACCTGCCAAAAAAAAAAAGGGTAGTTGTCTTGCCCGTCGGGGCTGCGGGTTATACGAAAGAGACACCTCGACCTCGACGCAAAGAAGAAAGAAAAGGATAAGAACAAAAAAAATTGAACAGCACAAAGGTAGTGCTTATTTCATAAGAAATTTCTTCCAGCAGACCTGCGAGAGGAAAGTTGGATTAGACTTGTAGACACAGACAACAATATGAACCCGAGTGGCTGTTATTTAGACACAAGCTTCATCATCCTCATTCTATGACCCTTATCCCTGATTAAAAAAAAAGAAGGTCTTCTCTATTACTTGTAATCTCATAAGCCACCTTCTTTCTTGTCATCATTATTAACACAGACCATCCATCGTTTATTTAGCCACGTGCTTCTCTTACTATAAATAAGAGACTACCGCTTTTAAATAATTTAGGTATTGGTGAACTTACACCTAGCAAGGCGCGGTTATAGCATGCGGAAGAAACCGGTTACCGAGTGGCATCCAAAAATTGGCAAAACAATAATTAGTCGTCCCGCAGTGAGCCGGGCAGACGACATTGTTGCCATCGTGGGAATATCCTGGATGAGGCTGGTACAAGAAGCTTGTGGATGATGATGATGATGATGAGGTGAAGTCAAGCCGTTGAATAAAGACGTTCTGTAAACCTCATAGCTTACTAATTCTAGAGCCCAACAGCGATGATGACAATGTAGATATTCTAGAAATAACAACTGTGGGTATTACCGTCATGCGTCATCTCGAAGACGCTCTGTTATAGCTGTTGTGTTAATTTATAGTCTTTTGTAATGCGGAGAAGTATTAGAGGTCTCAACGGTACGAGTGAAATGTTCTAGTGATAAATCTTTCTTTAGATGTGGCAGGTCTATTTTATGCTCACTGTTTTACATATTCATTGTGGTATTAAAAGTGTGTTATGAAATTAGATTGAAATGTTTAATTGTTATAATTTTTGCTAATTTACTTCGCAAAATTAGTAGAAGTACCCCACAGAAACACATGTTCAGGTAATATTACAAATACATTGCTTCGACATAGATGCATGAAGGCCTTTGTTTTGCTTACTTTTTTACTTCATTCCCGTTCCTTTCTTCAGCTCCCCAAAAATCATTACCAGTATCATACAAAGTCTCTGCTTTATGCATCAAGCTATTGAATTTAACTATTTTTTTGGGAATGGGCTTTTTCTTGACCTCAATCTTGCCCTAAGGGCAGAGATGAGGTCGACGATGGAACGAGCTAACCCATAAGATACCTATTTACTGGCGACTTAAATATATTGGGGTTATATGAACTCGGGAAAACCAACACAGGCAGGGAGTTCCACTCCTTGGCTGTGCGCATAAAAGATTTAGCAAAGCGCCTCATTAGAATGTGTGGAACATCGACAAGGTGATACCTGCAGTACGTCTAGTCTCCCGATTGAATGGAGGGAGATGGCGGAATCAGTCCGTGAAGTTCCTGTGCACACTCCGAAGTACAGGCTGTAGAAGACCGACAGACGTGTAACTTTGCGGCGGTGGGCCAGGTAATGCAGCTTAGCAACCAGCTTATCATCGCCAATAAGCCTCATGGCTGTGCGCTCCACAGAGTCAAGGGTGGCAAGTTGGTATTTGGCTGAGCCATCCCATAGGTGACAGCAATATTCCTTGACGGACCTGACTTGAGCTTTATATAATACTAGCGGACGTCACGCGGTTTCACCCGCGTATTTCCCGTTCCCGTAGGAGTACAGGCACAAAAATAGTAGTTAGTAAGAAGCCTATGTTACTCAGGGTGAATGTAGCTTTCTAATGGTGAAAGAACTGTTGAAATCGACGTAGAAGTTTTTGATTTTATTTATTACAAACATACACACACACAAAAATACAAATCTCTTCTCTTTGTAAATTAGTGTAGATTGAAAGCTGTCCAGGCTTGAAGTACCACTTGTTTAGAATTCCCAGTTTTTTTGCCGCAGTTTGAGATTTTCACTCAATGTAGACGATGAAGTTCAGATAAGCGCCCCACTTTGTGCCAAGAAGCTCGAGACTATCAGTAACTTGTATAGACGCACTCCGGAAAGTAGGGGTCAGATTGAACGGACTCCTTTTGACTATGAACAGACACACTTGCGTTTAGGTGGCGTTGAAATCAACCAGATCCTCGTCACCCCACTTGGAGACTGAACTGGTCGCTATACCATGGCCTCTCTCAATGAACATACTTCTTCCCCAGCTTTTGCGCTGGATGTAGAACTCTCCATGACAGTGCTGTGATCTGCGTACCCAACAATACCAGTACCTAAAAATGAGGTTATTGATGAGCAGCAGGAAACGTGACGCGAAGAGAACAAACCCCTGAGGAACTCAGGGTCAGAGGAGCAGCCATCGATGACCACATGGATGAACCTAAGTACCTTAATTAGATTTTGGAACCATCGTGTTTAAAATAAAATAAGTAATCCCAATTTACAGTCTCCATGATAATCCATAATTTCAAATTTAACTCAATTTACTGCAAATCAGAAAGGGTTGACCGGCATGAAACCAGTAGTTTACAATATTAACCTAAAAAAAACGAGGCAACCGTTTTTTTTTATCTACTATTTCCAAGTCAATATGTAAAATAGCGGATACGTCACGCTAGCCAGCTGGAATTGTATAAAGGATAGAGAATAACGTTATTTTTGCGAAACTCCGATGGTCACGCAAGCTCGCGACCTGGTTTGACAGAGCATTGTGCAGCAAATCGATGAAATTGCACGAATTTTTATTTAAATTCGCGGATTGTTATGACTTTATTGGTTCTGGGTGGGAGAGCTACAAATTTTCGGTAAAGTGTTATTGTAATATTTATTTTGGTAATTTAAAGTCCTATGTCCCCCCCCCCCCCTATTATTCAAATTCAAATTATTATATTATATTATATTTGTCTTAGTGTAACTAAAATACCGTTGTATTACTAAGCTTGAAAGATATCTGTTTTTTATGAAAATCTGTAAGAAATGAATGGATTTAACCCGTGAGAAGGCGCGCCTAATTTTCTTACACGAGTAGGCGCGTGCGAGCAAATTGCTCACACTATCATAAATGTTTATATTTTTAGTGTTTCTATATTTATTGGCTTATAATGTATTTAAATAAATAACACAAGGTTTAGTAAGTAAGAAAACAAGTATTTTAATCAAAACTATTAAACATAATAGCAACTTCTAACGCAAATAACAAAACAACCTAGTATTAATTAATTTTTTTGGCACGTTTCATAAAAATCACAATAAAAACTGTTACATAACAAAAACTAAAAAGTGTTATTCATCCATTAAATCTACACTAATGTGCCTCTCGAAACACACTGAACACATGTATTTTACATGTTCGGTGCAAAGTAATTGCTTGCACGAAGTACGAGGCGCGTGATGAGCAAATTGCCACACGTTGGTACACGGCCTCCACAAACGCCTTGCTGCGCGGTCGCAACGCCACTGAGCGGATCGAGAATAGCGTCAGGGGAGAGGGGGTGAATATTTAGGAAGGTACTTAAGTGCTGGAATTGGTGTGGCATGGGAAGGCAAAAAAAATTTTGAATTAGATTTTTGTGTGAGCAAATTGCTCATAGCGCGCCTTCTCACGGGTTAAAATGAAAAACGAAGTATCAAAATAATATCTAACGACTACATCACGACCACAGACGGCAACTAGCTTATAATTATCTAAAACTTCATTGAAAATCAGCTCTCTTCTCATAAGTAGGGCCCACAATACCGCACTTAGCTAGATTTATTTATTAACATATTAAATGTATGAAATATTTTTGAGCGGCTCAGTAATAAATGTGTGGAGTTTATTATTCAAAACAGTGGTAGGCGGTGATAACAAGTTCATATTGTTTTTATTAATTTAAATGTTGGTTTATTTTAATCTATGTGTGAACTATTAAATAACTTAACTATGATGGAAAAGTAAATTTGACGTATAGAGGAAAGTCACCAAATATGAAATAGTATCTTAATATGGAATACCTTCATTTCTCTAAGACTATAAGTATGAAACGCAACACTCGACCATCTTCTGTTCCATTCGGTCTATTGCACCACGTACGTGTTAGTAGACCGAATGGAACAGAAGATGGTCGAGTGTTGCGTTTCATACTTATAGTCTTAGAGAAATGAAGGTATTCCATATTAAGATACTATTTCATATTTGGTGACTTTCCTCTAACGATAGGAGTATCAGATACTTTGAAAGCGACTGCTATTTGCGATGAACACCACATGTGACAGTTCCTAGATTACCCTAAGTTGATAAAATTTTCGTTTTTCCTCAATCATAATCATAATTATTAGTATTTACAATCGGTTTCCCCAAATAAGACAAAGATTCTTGAATTTGCTGTCCATTTTCCGTTCTCGTCCAGATTAAGAGCACGTTAAACGAGAATACTACGTATAAATCTTTACGAAACACAAGAAATATATATTTTTTCAGCACAATACGTCTTGGCAACAGCTAGAGAGGAGTTATAAAATGAGAATATATACTATAACGCGTATAGTACTGACAGAAAGGTGGAAGGCAACGCCATTTATCACGTTGCCTATAAAATATACGATGTCTTGTGAATACATCGAATGTTAAGAATTCATTACAATGTTGGATCATAAATTATGTTAGTATAAGGCAGAAAGGTATCCGTGTTATTTGTATGTTTTTTCTTTCATAAATATAGTTTATGCCTGCGGCTTCTTTCGCGTCTTGTTCGGTCATAGTCCCACAAGATCGTACTACCGGGATACAAAGGATAAAAATGTACCCTATAAAAACCTTATATTATTTAATTAATACTTAGTGATTTATGATCTCATGTGAGTTTTGCCAAAAAATACTAAGTGTTTTCCAAACTTTGAAATAATACATAGTTAGTTATAAACATATTATAAATTATACAAAAATAATTTTGTTAAAATATATCCACTCAAACTTATTATTGAACACTTAACCCAAAAAAACCTAAAGATTTTAAAATATTTTTAGTTATATGTACGGGCCTCTGCGGCCCGTCAGTGTTAATGTGAAATTAAATACACCTCAGTATTATATAACTTTTAGCATTCCTCCATAAATGGACTATCAAACACAAGAAGAACTATTAAATTCCAACCAACAGTTCCTGCGATATCTCCCTCCCGAGCGGCTGTAACGCTTTTGTGACACGCCCGTGACGCTATTGTTACAAATTGTAACAAAAAAAATCCAAATACGGGGGGTATTTGTTTTTTTTTGTCACAATAATCTATAAAGAAGACTCACTTCAAAAAATTACCTGAGAGTCCATGGCATATCCATGACACATCCATGGGCACTATGGGCCGAATAAAAGCTCTGACACCAGGTAAGGCACTAGGTAACCAAACGCTAAAGAAAAGAAATAAAGAATCTCAGCCTTTTATTTTTGGTTAAAAATGGGATCCTATATTGACTCTGACCTCGATAAGCGTACTGCGAAGGTTTTGTGACCAAGACTACTCAACCTTTCCGTACCCCGATTTGCAATTGCTCGGAAAATAATTTCAAGTATAATTTAAAACAACCCTAATAAATAAATCAAAAGGGAGCTTTAATATTTCAGCTCCATTTCAAACTCAACAAAATTATCAACGAGCTACCTAAAAATTATGCGTTACTCGAATAAATATCTATATATTACATAGTCAACATAGAGTTTTGACTTGAATTTTGTGAAACCTTATATTTTGATTTATATATACCTCAAATCTGCTACTGGTTTTATTTATACTCAAAATATGTTATCTTCATGATTTGTATTAAATTTATTTTTATCGTTACTCTGGGACCAAGTTGTGATTTTAGTATTATCTGACTTCTGAAATATAATTTCCAAGTTTTCGATACCTTCTTAAAAGAGTTACACTATTAAGATGGAGCATATCAAATTATTAATAGGCTGCTTCAAAGTATCCGAATTCTAAGTATTACAATTTATCACGATGACGTTAGCTGACAATGCACTTCCTCAGTATAAACGATCATATGAGCCAAAAGACGCTTCAAAAAAATATCTGAACGATCTAATTACGCCCTTCTTAGAAACGCGTAAAGACTCATTAAACAATAATTTTCCAAACTTAAACGACAAAATTCAACCTGCAATTCTTACACTGCCTACACCTACACCTTTAGATTAATTCTCGTAATAATATACATCTGGTCATGTAAGAACCCCCGTTGCGTCAAACATCAATAATTTCGACAATTTATTATCCTTTTATGTCGTCTCCTGATCAAACCACATCTGCCTTGCAAATAAAATACCAATTTTAATCGTTTCGGTTAAGTTGACTAAACAATGATACCATTAATTATATTGATTTTTTTCAATAACATCTAAGTCTTCCATTTTATCGTCACACGTATAGATTATGTATAGATCAAATCTGAGGATTGCCTTCTACTGCATCTGGTATTACAGTCTAGACTAAAATGGTGACGAGAAAATCAACGTCAAAGGTCAATGGATTACTTGATTACATTAGACGAGCGATTCGCAAAAGATTTTTGTCTTTTATCTAATTTGTCCTCATTAATTTTATTTGGCTTTGATATAAGTATTAGGTATGATCACATTATCTATCGTTGACCTTTTCGTCTGTATTTTGCACCTATAATTTACTTTTTCTATGTATTTTCATAGGGCGAGAATGATATTCATGCAAGGAATCTTATTTCTTGCAAGTAGATTTGTGTCAAATAAATTATCACGCACGGTACAAATATTTGTATGACCTACAGATAGTTGTTCCGGGTCTGGGTATTTGTGTATGTGAGTTTAAATGTTTATGAACGCACTCAAGAAACAGGAGAAATTCCTCGTGTGGAGTAACGTTTTTTTAAAAAAGAAAATAAATAAAATAATTATCCTTAAAACCAAACCTTAGTTGTAAACTCAGTCTTTAATTTAATTTGATTGCATCTCATTAAAAATGTTGTGGTTTATGTGGGACTCCCATCCACTAAAAACTCCGCTGTCTTTGCCAACTTCCTCCCTTTGACTGCTCCTGAAAAAAGAGTAGGATGAGCTCCGAGTACTGCTTTGCATGGCGTTCGCGACTTCTTTGCGGTGTCTTTCGCCTCATTCTTCATAAACGTGCCTTTTCTTTATTGGGGTGTGGGAAACGATCGAATACCCCTCCCGCTCTTGGGCAGAGCAAAAGAGAGTGTCAGACTTCTACTGACTAAAAACCATCCATATTATGATTCTTCTTAGCTCTATATGTCGAGGCCGCGGTATTTTTTTTTTATGGGACAAGCCCGCCTCACTCTTCCCAAACCACTGTAACTTCTGTAAGCCAGAATCAACAGTGGCGACCACAAGAAAAGCGCCGAGACAATGAAGCTCGACGAAGTCTCAGAGAAACGATTTGACTGTCTTGGATCCCGCAACGAAATTAATCAGAAAAGAATAGCGGAGGAGTAGGAAAAACACACAGGGACGTATACAACTGGGATAAGCCCAGTTGCCTAGAGGCCGCGGTATCTCTTAAAACATCCCACAGCCGTTCCAACCAGGTTTAGGAGTGCAATACGTTGTTTCGGGGGTTGCTGCGTCGGGTTGCGCGGCGCCGGATGTTACCGGCGGCGAGTGCTGTGGGTGCGGGGGCGCGCGGCGGCGCGTGCCGTGGTGGCGGGTGCGCGGGGCTCCGGGTCGCGGGGCGGCGGTTGCGCGTTGCTGCGTGCATTCGTTGTTCCGTGATTCGAGGTGTCGTGCATTCGTTGTTGCGGTGTGCGTCGCTGCGTGCTTTTTTGCTTGCAGTGTTCGTCGTTGCGGGCATTCGGCGGCGTGTGGTTCGGCGTGGTGGCTTTCGGAATGACGTATTGCACTCGTAGTTTTTCGTAGTTTTGTTTTATGAATTGTTCTTATGACATTCAAAAGTGCCAGTAATGGTTTAATTGAAATAAATGCTTTGAGTTTGAGTTTGAGTTTGAGTTTGAGTTTAATCCTTTAAAAGCATCACCATAATTGAATAAGTGTCACAATTATTTACCCATACAGCATTCTACAACTAAAATTACTTCGCAGTTACAAAGTTGTGCTTACCCGCCGTTTTTTACCGCTCGTGGCGGCGCCGCAAACTTCCTTCATTAGCATAATAGCGCCAGATGCGGGTAGTTATCTGAGAATTGCTGTGCAGCTGGCCTACGGTTGAGACCTCAGTAGGCGCTGTGTACACGGACGATTTGTGTTTTTATAGTTCGTCAGAGAATTTGGTTTGTGTTTTGTTATTTAACCTTTCCAAAAGAAGGAGAGGTGAATCTCTCAACTAGTTTAGAATATACCTTTTTTTTCGCGAAGGAAATTAACTTACTAACCAACCTTGCCATTTAGGCTACCAGCTTTACGTGCCTTGGCAAGGAGCTATTGCCTCCAAGACGTTTAGTTTTTTTTTTTTAAACTAACATATAAATAACCACACTAGGATTTTCTCCTGTATCGTGGGTGCGTTCACAAACATTTAAACTCACATACACAAATACCCAGACCCGGAACAACTGTCTGTGAGTCATACAAATATTTGTTCCGTGCGGGAATCGAACCCGCGACACGCATCGCAGCAGTCCATTGCTTGAGCCATTGCGCCAACCGTGCCGTCAATTATTGCAGTATCATTTCGGTAACTTTAAACTATCTAATATTTTAGTGTAATTAATTAACCTTATTGGTACTTTTTCAGAATTTGCAATTTTATTTAGCTTGCCAGTTAGCTGAAGTAGCCGTTGGACTCTCTATAGCGACGTTGTTAGATCTCCATGGCCAAATAAACTTCCATTTATATCTAAAATCAAAAAGTAGACCTCGTCATAGACATAATCAAAAAGAACGCCGAAGCTCATGAACGAAGGCTTCACCATCATGTGAACATCGAGGCTATCCAGCTCCTCGATAACACGGACATAGTGAGAAGGCTAAAAAGGACAAAACCTTTCGAGCTAATTTAGTGAAGTGTTAGTGTAATGTAGTGAAGTGAGTGCTACCCATACGAAACACAAGAACAAAGTGTCTTCCCCTTATTAGAGACAATAAGAAAAGTGTTAATGGACACATTCTTAGACGTAGCCTCCCTACCAAATTAAGTCAAATTAGAATTACTCATTAGCTTTAGTATTAAGCTAGATTGTATTTCTTATGATGCAACCGTATCAGGACCCATCATACAAAAAAAAAAAAAAATTCAAGTAGGCCAGTTACAGGCTCTTTTGAATAGTCGAACAAATACTACTAATCAGACTGCCTCGCTGGTTTAGTTCTCGCAAGCGCGACTGCTCGTCATAAGGTCCTCATTATGATTCCTGGGTCTGGCAAAGTGTTATTGGGTTTTCCAATCAGGAATTTATCAGTAACAGTCACGGAGTCTGAATTTGTGCCCGATTGATGGCAATAGGCTCGCCCTCTATTACATGAAACTCAAATATATCTGGCGAAATGTGTGTGTTAAGTACACCTCTGCCTAACCCTTTGGGGCTAAAAGGCGTGATGTTATGTAATATCAAATCTGTGTATAGAAAAACCTTGCATATATTCATTGTCAGACTGACTCGTCTATTCTATTCTATTTTATTCTAGTCGCAGTCGGTCACTTGTACGTCCACACAATCTGTGGCAATACGATTTCTGTTTTGAATTTGGATTGTAATAAGGGAACGATATTAAAATTGGCATCGGAATTGTAGGGTTAAATGGGGCATTTACACGCTATCAATCTGACTGGCCTGTTGGTCTAGTGGTTAGTGACCCTAACTGCTATGCCGGAGGTCGTGGGTTCGATTCCCACCCAGGACAAATGTTTGTGTGATGAGCACGATCATTTGTTCTGTGTCTGGGTGTAATTTATCTATAATATGTATGTATTTAGAAATATATAAGTATGTTTATCAGTTGTCTAGTACCCATAACACAAGCTCTGCTTAGCTTGGGACTAGATGGCGTTGTGTGATAGTTGTGGAATATTATTATTATTATTATCAAATGGGGAGTGGAGTGATAAGGTCCTGGTTCGGTTTACACCCTCACAATTAGAATATTATAAACAAACTGGCGTTTTTGCCAGTGCTATGCCAGTGTTTCGAATTAATGGTGTCACAGCATTATACAGAGCGATCTACAGTTTTTTTTCCTTGTCAAAAAGAAGATTTTATGTCATTAGCAATCAGATATTTAATCAATTATAAAGAGTTATAGTGTACATTTAAGCCATATTTTTTTTTTTTATAATACTGTAATTTTTTTTGGCTTGTTGAAAATCATCCCGCTCTTGGGCAGAGCAAAAGGGAGTGTCAGACTTCTACTGACCAAAAACCAACCATGTTCCTTCTTAGCCCTTTATGTCGAGGCCACGGTATCTCTTATAACATCCCGCAGCCCCGACGGGAAATATGACTGTCTTGATCACATTATAAAAACGTTGGCATGCCATCCTACTATATTAGATGTTCTTGTTTCATTCATGATTTGCCACAAAACACGTTGCCTCGTTGCTTGATTGGTGTCTCCTTTTTATGTGAAACCAATCATTATTTTCCGTAGCCATATTTTCATTGACTAAACCTGTGAATACCACAATTTGTTACTAACACATTCTTTATTGTAAAGCCCCTTTCCGGACCAAAGCCACAAAATCATTTCCATGTTTTGCTTTTAAAAGGGAAATGATTTTCCCGTTTCATACACTCAGTGAGTTGTTTATTTTATACCTTTTTGTAAACGAGACACACATTACAAAAAAATGAGAATTTTGTTAAAATAACGCTGACCGCGAACCTGGAATTTGCGTGAGTGATAATTTAAGTGGTGTAGTACTTAATAAAAATAAAGGTCAGCGCACAGTTATAAGTTCTCAAACTCGAGATTCTTACTGTAACTTCATATAGCAACGCACATTTATAAGAATCATAATTGTATCACCTGGCTCAGTAATATATAAGTAGTTAACAACAGTCACCGAGCTTATGGCGGAGCATCCCTGCTTGCGGTGAGCCTACCAACCTCTTGGTGTTCAAATAATGGCTTAGACCGCAGGCGGTGCGCTCACCCGGCGTCGTCTTTGCGAAGCTTAGCCGGACTTAGACGGGTTGACGACTAGCCGATGTGTCTACGTCACGACTTGCCCTACTGAATAAGTTGCCCTCTACGGAGTGTGGGAAATCATCAAATGTCTCCTCCCGCTCTGAGCACAGCGGTAGAGAGTGTCAGACTTCTACTGACTAAAAACTACCCTAGTTCCTTCTTAGCCCTTTGTGTCGAAGCCGAGGTATCTCTTTCGACCAACCCGCGACGGGTGTTGGCCCTTGCCGTTGCCCTCTTCAATGTTGCTGACATCTCTTTGAGGCGCGCATGGAACACGAACGCGCCGTCGTTTGTACGATGCCCTTAAATGCGAAATGCGAGGGGATTTTTTGGTGGCAGTCCTTGCATTTCTGGCCATCTCGAGGGTTCGCGAAATCAAGTGCTGTTGCAATCTGTGCTCCGAAGTTGGGAAACCTAATTTTTGAGGAGAAACTTCGTAGTTTCTGGGGAAAAAAATGCGCATGTTTTTAAGAGGAAATTGAATTTTTACGGTTTGGAGAGATGCGTTATTCCTGAGGTGGGCAGAAATGAGATTTGGTTGTACTATTTTTTATTATAAATTGAAGAAAATTGTTGTTCTACAGTAATTTTAGTAGATAAAAACATTTATAATGTTTTTTAAATTAACTTTTTAAAATATTTGATAAAAAATCGTTCGTGCAATTGTGTTGTGGCTTCATTATTCATAGGGTTAGGCAGAGCTTTACGCCCAATACGCTTCCCGTATTGAATAAGCACATTACAAGCGCTAACCTTCTTTTATAGATATGTAATGGATTTGCTATAAAACAATAATAAAAAAACAACCTAATACTTCCCGATACCGCTGACATGCCCAATGACCGAACAGCAATTGGGCCTGACCTATTAACCTACTCAATTGACGGGCTCAATGATGACAGCGCAAAAACTGCCTCAATCGAACTGCCCCAAGTAAATTAAGTTATACAATCACGCTTCGGGCCTGATGGCATAGGATTTTATTAGGCGTCAGGTAAGGTTGAAATCAATATTTTTTTATACTCTTTATCTACATACTATGTATTATAAATGCTATTATAAGTTTGCGAAGGAGTAGATATATTGATTATCCTACATACAAAACTTAACCCAATAACACTTTGCCCGACCCGGGAATCAAACGAGGACTTCATACGCAACAGTCGCACGCGACCACTAAACCGACAAGACAGTTACGTTCAAGACATTTTTATAATACGATTGTACCTTTTAATATTATTATCCCCTAAATAAAAAACTATGTCCCCTTTAAAGGCTCATAAACATACTCAAGATAAAATAGAAAAATTAAATTTAACAACAAATTCAGGCCAAACCATTGTAACCAAGCTAACAAAACACAAAACTAAAATAAGAAACATTAAATCGAAGCAAACAGAAAAGGTTCAACAAAAGCTTTACAAAAAGACTACATAATTAGAAACACGTCCGATGGGAAATCTCAACAAACCACTTTAAGATAGGGTCCTATTCACAAGGATTGAATGTTAATTTAAATAAAACCCTTGATTACTTGACCCAGCAAATAAACGCGGTCGTTTGTTGGTAGCAAAGTATTTTCTAGCTAATTAAGCTAAGGGGATAATTGTTTTAAGCAAGTTCAGGTTATTAGAGGCAATTAAAAGAAATGGCATATTGCTGTTTTACTCGTTAGATGGCCTTGCAACGTTAATTGTGCTATTGTAGGGTATTATTAAATGAAACAATGCGCTGTATTTTCTTCGTAGCTAATTTATAAGCCATTCTTAATAGCGTGTTAGTTAATTTCTTTAAAGTTTTCCAATCACGATTTATTTCTTCGAGTATATCACGCATAACATACCAACACGCCTGTTATCGTAATGACTCGATTGGCAGCGCAGGGCGAAGCAGGGGTGGGTCGTGGAAGTATTGTAACAGGTTTTGATGAGAATGAGATGAAAAGCCAGCAATTGGCTACTTATTTAATGTTATTTCAAAGTACCAACATAAATAGAACTATGTGTGACTTTTGCTACTAAAGAGTTTCGTATCGTGTCGTATACGATTTTTAAGTTAGTATGTGTGATGTTGACTAATATTATCGCTATTTGTACTCGTATGAGTGCTGTTTTTTGTGTGCAATAAAGCATAAAAATAAGATGTTGAAAAAATAGGGATGTTTACTGACTTAAAAAAATATGATTCTAATTAGTCAGTCAGTTAGATTATCGAAAAACTGAAACCCGACTACAAACCGCGGTCTTAAAAGTAGAAAACAAGAATTCTTGTCTGGTACCTATTCATATATTGAATTTGTATATTTCTATTTAAATATAAGTAAAATTATTTTAGAGGACCGCCGTAGTCGCATGCCACTGATACCTGATGCTCCTTCATGGCGTTTTCATTGATACAGAAGTCAGCTGCTGTTGCCATTAGCAAGGTGGCATGCGACTACGACTGACCTCTATAATAATTTTACTTAAATTTAAATAGAATTATACAAATTCAATATATGAATATCAGACAAGAATTCTTGTTTTCTACTTTTAAGACCGCGGTTTGTAGTCGGGTTTCAGTTTTTAGACTTATTTTTTTTTTAATTTTATTTTAGTGTTATTTAATAAATCCGATATAATATATTACTTTCATGATGTAAAATTCTACTGAATGATGGTTTGCTATTTAAATAGTACGAGTAAATAGCACCGCGAGAACTTTTTGACCGCATTATGAACATGTATGTTGACTAAAACTATAATATACATATTTGTAATGTGCTCGCCAAGTCCTCTCATTTGATACCAAACATGTTATGATTATCTTAATTAAATTTTTTTCGAGCTTAGAATTTGACATTTAAATTCCGTCATAAAAATAATTGTTAAAATTTATATAGCCTATGTCACCCGGGCTATTCTTACGAATCTATTGACACCTAATTTATTAAAATGCGTTCAGTAGGCTAGGTGCTATGGTGGAACATACAAACATACATACATACAAACATACATAGACGGCCAAAATCATTACCCTTCCTTTTGGCTTCGCCGTAGTCGGGTAAAAAATACGTGTCCAATATTTTTTGGAAATCTATCTGACGGAAGAATATTTTTTTTTTTTCGTTTGAGTTAAACTACGTTATTCAGTTGGAGAAATTTACTTTTAAAGGATAAAATATTAGTGCTCGCAACTGTACGACATTTTCCGAAACATTTGACTCGTAAACGTTCCTTGTATATGACGTTGGCTAGTTCAGCCAAGACTTCTAAACGACGTCTTTCTCATTCATTCATGTGGAAAACACGAAAAGTATTCCCAATGACGTCGACAAAGGAGTCGAAATACTCTTCAAATTGTCGTTTGTGTCCAAAAGTTGTTCAACTTAGTTTTCGAAAAGGCTAACAAGCAAAATCGGAATCAGCTTCGTGAATGTTTATTTTTGGCCCAAAGGTCAATTCAATATTTGGTTTTCTACGGATTCCTTAGCGATTCCGGGCATCAAAATTTAATCATTTATTTGCTACATCTACCCGTTTAATTAGGATCCACTGGGTGAAACCAACCCTTTGGGAAAACGTTGCTGTTCACTCAAATATTATACAAGCTGTTGCCGTGACTTTATCTGTATCAACATAAATAAACTCAAGCCTCTCATAAGTAAAAACAGAAACCACAGAATGCCACGTGCTGACAGCCTTACATAATCCTTTTGATTCATCCACGTCCATGTTCATACATCTGGCCATACATATCGTCGGCGTGAATTTTGTAATTCATTATGAAAAGGCACCTGTGTCCTTTTGCAGGCTTCAGACTGTCCACCTGTCAAATACACACATCAAAAGTGTCTAGGGATCAACATATATTTTTGCCATAACTTTTCTCCTGATTGATATTAATTAAAATTTTCTTTAAGGATTCATCAAATAAAGTGTTTTCGTTTGTCACAGTAACGATAAACCAAGTCACCTTTGCATTAATAAAGAAATTTGCCATTTTCCTAATAAAGGGATTTTTGACATTTGAACCACTAACATTAAAGTTCGAAAAAAAGACTGAAATAACAGTTTTCTTTAAAATTTTATTGGGTAACTTAAACAATTAATAATCCGTGTTTCTACCGCGAACACTAACAACACAAGAACATCGGTTTGGCATACTCAAAATGAGTTCATCCAAATCACGCTGTGGAATGGCCGCCCATGTTCGTTGCAACAACAAAAAAAGGTCTTCTTGCGACTGGATACCCTCCATATTCGGCAGAGCTCTTCTCTGTAGCATATCCCATGCATGCTCAATCGGGTTCAAGTCTGGCGACTGAGCAGGCCAGGGCAGGACATTGATGTTAGCTGCGGCGAGAGTCTGTCTTACAACTCTTGCGGTGTGCGGTCGTGCATTATCATGCATTAACTGAAATAAGGGACCGATTTGCACTTGTAGAGGAACGATGACGTCTGATACAATCGTCTCAGCATAAATTTGAGCGTTGAGGTTGCCTCTGATCCAAATCAACTCAGTTCTTCCGCCGATCCAAATACCCGCCCATACCATGATGGTTCCACCACTATAAGGATGGACTTCCTGGCAGGATTTTAATCGCTGTTGGCGTCCAGGGGTTCTCCAGTGTCGTATACGTCTTGTATCCGGTCTCATACCAAAACGAGACTCATCAGAAAAGCACACGAAACGCCATTGTTCTTCTGCCCAATTTCTGTGTTCAAGAGCCCATTGATATCGAATCCTACGATTGTGCATTGCTATAGGTGGTACCCGTAGCGGTCTTCGGGAATGAAGGTTCACTTCATGCAAGCGGTTTCTGACTGTTTGGTCGCTAATTAAGTTGCGTGAAGAGTGATGAAGCCTCACGGCTAACATCATGGCGGTTATTGTTGGAGCTCTTCGAGTTAAGATTTGAATGTATCGGTCTTGTCTCCGTGTGGTGCAGCGATACCGTCCTCCATGGCGCTCAGCCACGGTACCAGTGCTTCGGTAACGTGTCCAAAGTCGACTGATAACACTCTGACTTGTATTCAGAGCTAAAGCCACAGTACGTTGCCGGGAACCAGCTTCTATCATTCCCACGGCTCTGAGCATTTCTTCCCTGCTTAAATGACGTCGCCGCTCCATAATAACGTTGGTTTTAATCAGTAGTAGGGAAACAGTAGCACTAATAATGTCTTCAATGCGTTGTATGTTTTTATAGGGAAAATATTGACAGCTGATTTTCATCTTTTACTCGAATTTGATTCACAGTTCCTGATTCAAATTATGAAATGCACCAAAAAGGATCCATATAAATTTATAAAATCATAAATTTATTACAAAGCCACATCTCAATCTCAAGAAATCCGCATAAAAATGCTTGATCCCTAGACACTTTTGATGTGTGTATAATGTTCGGCTATTGTGTGAATAAGTAGAGGCAGACAGACAAAGTTTTTTACGCATTTTATATAATTAAATTAGTATGGAAATCGAAAAACATCATACAATAATATCATATACTCTGATTTCTACATCTCTACCACTTAACATTTAGAAGGCGATTTTCAAAATCTTTAGAATAACCTTTAAAGCCAAACACACATTCAAAACTCGTTAAGCTGGGCTTAGAAAGGTCGGTTAAGTAAAAACTACAATAAATTTTAAGTAAACTGCAGATCAGCACCATAACGGCTCTTGAGTACAAAAATGCAAGTCAACTAAGAAAATCTCCATTGTAAGGTTCTGCAAGAGAAGGGTGATGTACAGTCCAAGATGTAACCGCAAGCGATTCTTCAAAAGATTTTTGTTAATCACCCGTTCTTGCAAACTACAAAATCGGGTGAAATATCAATTAGCCTTTTGAAGACATTAATCTGATGTTCTTACTCCTGATCGTTTTCTGGTGGTATCGCCATCACATTGGACTATAATGAGGGTGAGAAAAGAGTGTCTCACCCACCACGATGAAAACCTTATTTATGAGTACACAAAATTCAAAACCTTGATTTTCTCACCAAATAGCGATTTAAACTTTAGGCAACGACCTAATACACTACAAGCAATCAATACCTACACTGGTTTTTATATAGTCTTTGCTGAATTGGCCGCCTTGACCAAAACGGCCAGGAGAACTATCATTAACAAATCCGCTGGCGCTTATAACTCAAGCCACCTTATAATGAAGACCCTTCGCCGTTGGTGATTCAGGGATTCTGCTGGCGATAATGGCAGATAGCCTTAATCACAGTGAGGGGTACCGTTGGCATTTCGGCTAATTGTACCCTTTGCTTTTTGCCGCTTTCTAACACAAACTGCTGAGTAAGACCCAAGTAATTGGCAAAACCTAGTTTTAGGCTTATTTTTGGAGATGAGATTTCTAAATTGTTGTTTCTTTTAATTGACCTAAGATTGTGCTTATATTGATAATGTTTTATTTAGTGAACGAAGTTAGAGGAAAAGGCACGGAATCGTAGCATGAAGCGTTCTGTAATTTCGGCCTATTCCTATGATATGAAGTCGTGAGTATATAATTATGTATGATTCGCAGAATGAACACCGAGGCACAATAATTAGAGTTGTTATTGATTATTGTTAATTTACAATAACGCCATCTATCGTCGTTTGTCGGAAACGTCAAGCAGTGTGTTTGGGTGAGGTCGATACAGAGCGTCGGTTCAGCGGTCTGGTTTAACAGCTGTCAGTTGACAGATGTCAGATGTCAATAATCAGTGGTAGGTGGTCGTTGACCAATATCAACGACCACCTACCGGTGCTCGTTGATATTGGACGCATTTGACTTGAGGGACGTTACTTTTGGTTGGGACTTTTTGTTGAGACACGAGCGCGAACGGTCGTTCTGCCCGCCTGTATCGAACTTACCGCGTTTCCATACTAAATCCATTTCTATCGGCTTGATTGTTTGAGGTTTTGTTAATTTGTTATCGGAAGTGAATAAATAGGCGGTTGTAATCAGTGTTGAGACTATTATTTCGTACCTCCACCATGTCGAACTCGAACTCTGACAGCGATGTAAACGAAATAGTTGAACTTCAGCTAGCCGCATAACACGTTTTATTGATAGTAGTTAAAATATAATTTCGTTGTTGCAGCTACAGAGTCTGGATTTGTGGCCAATTGCTGGCCATAGGCTCGTCCCTATTACATAGGACTTAGGCGATATGAGGGTGTACTATTAGGTACATATCTGCCTAACCCTTCGGGGATTTAAGGCGTACAAACATACCATATAATTCAGCTCCACTGCAGTAGGATCAAATGAAGTCCTCCCACAAAACACATTTCAATCGTGCCCGTTCTGCCGTCTAGCCCGGTCAGATTCTAATCACGTGCCAGACGTATATCTGCGTCGGGAACAACATACAGGCGTGTTGCTGTGCAATACTCGTTGGTGCATGTTTCCGGCATTTAATGGCGGTACAGCTGTGAGTTGTACAGTAATAGCTGGAATGTAAGTCTGGAGTTTAGACATGCAGGTGCATTTAGATACACGAGGGAAAGCTCCCAGAAATTAAATTTGGTTATGATTAGTCATATTACATCTTCCCGAATAAAACACAAGACTCAGATACACCCCGTTCATTATCAAGCGTGTGTGATTGGGCACTGTTTTTTGACGTCCAATAAATACTGATTCTCAGCCTAATTAAATTAGGAATGACTTTTGATATTTATTCTTTAATTTTGGAAGACGATAAAAGTAAAATGTTGGTGATTTGTAGAGTAGAAATCACCATGATCAATTGTAATGCTCGTTTGTCGATTCTGTGATAGATGGGATGAACTGGAGCAAACATGTATTGTAGTGGAAACGTAGAACACAGAACTCATAATCTATCAGCGCGGAATCGCACTAGACGTCATTTGCTAGACCGAGAAACAGAGCGGATTTTGCGAACTAGTTGTTATTCAACCACACGCAAGCTCGAATCAATAAAGAGTTATAATAGGGTATTTCACACAAAAAATATCTAATTAGTCCGTCAGATAGATTTTCAAAAAATAATGGACATATATTTTTTTCTTTTTTTACGTATATAAAAGATGAAGACGATACAGTGCTTCGAAAGGTCGTGTCAAGTCGTGCGACGTCACAAGGTTAGTTTTTACCCACAAAGTGACGTCAAAATCCCCCACTCATGATATTTGACACGTTTTATTTTCGTCAGTTGTTATTAATTTGATAAAACAAAAAACACGTATCCAATATTTTTTGAAAATCTAACAGACGGACTATTTAGATTTTTTTGGTGAAATATCCTACTGTAATTATTAAGTAAATTATACATCAGGTGCCTTGATAAATGAAAATGGCATGACATTCGATCAGTACAATAACATTCTTAGGCATTATAAGTCATTACGGACAGAGAGCGAAAAGGTTGGCAATCTAAGGATTTATATTCTACTAAGGTCAGCGGTGACTTTGCCCGCGGTAATGATTTTTATTATTATGCGTACACGAACCCTTTCTCTGACTTCCTGTAATGTTACTATTCTAAGTAAAGTGTAAATTATTTATTTTTACGTCACGTAGGATTAGCCGACTTAACCAGATTTTTCTTGACGTTTCCTATCGGGTTTTCCATCGAAAGTTCGCTAATTAATAAAAATAAAATTATTCTGAGTTAATATTTTTACTGTTGTGAGTATTTTACTAATTATAATAAGGTAAAATTACATTTAAGGTAAAAACCACTTCAAATATTTTGGACTAATCCACACGTCAAGATTTACAGATTAACAAGACTTGCCAAACCTTTAAATGCAGACTAATCGTGACTCAGTACAAACAGCTGCTTAATTCGTTAATTTTATATTTAATTTGGGGTCATAAATAGCACGCTTTGAACGTCAAAGTTTACAAGATACAGACTCCCAAAACACCTTATCTCTGCCAAAATGCAGTCAGAAGCGTGTGTCATACAACCTTACCGTAGAGTATCGTAGTACCCAGCAAGTGTAAGTGTGTTGTGGGAACTTCTTATGAGTTAAATATCAGAATTTTATTAGATTCGTTTTCATATTGAGCTGTCAAATACCCAGTTAGACTGGAAGCGAACCTCAATGAAGTCAGAAAAGGCAAAAACTCAACATTTCAAAATCTGCTTACTTATGATTAATAATCACAATTTTATTATAACTTACACCAGAAATCTACCCTTCCGAACTAAGACCAAAATTATAAAAACTAGAAAACTGCTCTCGAAATAAACGTTAGTTTCAGTACACAGACACGCCCTCTTATTCGCCGTAGTATCGACGGGCAGTGAACCTGAAAAAGATTTGGCACGGGACCGGACCGGCAGACGTAATTCGCTGGTCGTTACACACTTCAGTGTATATCGATATAACTTTGTATAGAACGTACTTATAAACGTATAGAATCCGTCCTTTTGAGTAAACTATTTCCTTCTGTGAATTATGTTAACTGCACTCTTGTATTAGGTATGGAAGGAAAATACACGTTGTGCCGACGCCAAATAAATTAAAATAAGGGAAGTAGGTTGGCTGCGGGATGTTGTAAGAGATACCGCGGCGTCGACATAAAGGGCTAAGAAGGAACATGGGTGGTTTTTAGTCTATCGAAGTCTGACACGTTTCGCTCTGCCTAAGAGCGGGGGGGTTATTTGATGATTTTCAACCCGCCAAAAAAAAAAACAAAAGGGAAGTAGGTTGATGATGATGACGTTTTCTAAGGTTCCACGTCAGTCCTGCATTAGGAAATGGTTTTATAAGCTCAATTACACCTATAATACTTGGACATGAATATTCAGGAGGTATGGAACATATGTTACTAAAAAAACCGGCCAAGTGCATGTCGGACCACGCACAATGTAGGGATCCGAAGATGCCCATCAAAATATGTGAACTTACTAAACTGATTAACCACCCTGCCTACCTGCCTTCGAACGATGATTTTTATTGTAAAAATAAAACACACTTACATTACACAGTTTCGAGACCTGCGCTCCCATACATTATGTATAGGAAAATATTTCATACACATACACATTTACATTTCACATTTTATAAGTTGGCCGAATATTACTTGCAAACTTGTAAAGACTACTTAGCTGTGATAGTTTTTCATTTATTTTCGTAATAAATGCTACTACCATGAATTTTTCACACGCCCAGACACAACCCGTATAGGTGGTTTAGGTTGGCACACTTAAGTCTATCTATCCAATGACACCACACACAATAGAGTTCGCGAGAATAACAAAATATCGCTACATTATTGTGTGCTGGAGGATACCGTAAAAAAAATCTATATTTTACTTAAGCACTTTTTCGGCGTAACTCATTTGTACATTCATGTCTAATTACAGCTGTCTGGTACAAAGAGTCTTTGAAATATAAATTTGACAGACAAACAGACAGACAGACGAACATGGCGAAACTATAAGAGTTCCAGATTTTTCAAACTCAAACTCAAAGCATTTCTTTGAACGAGTGCAATACATCATTCCGAAAGCCACCAAGCAGAACCATACGCCGCCGAATGCCCGCAACAACGAACACTGCGAGCACGAAAGCACGCAGCGACGCACACCGCCACAACGAACACTGCGAGCACGAAAGCACGCAGCGACGCACACCGCTACAACGAACACTGCGAGCACGAAAGCACGCAGCGACGCACACCGCTACAACGAATGCACGAGACTCCGAATCACGGATAAACAAAAAATTATGTGTTGATGGATGGAGAGGAAGAGGAAGACAAAAAAGTTGATGGATGGACAAGAACTGAAAGATGATTATTACTTGGGTTTTAATATGGACGTCCTGTCAGATTTAATGCTATGAAAATTGAGAATGTAATAAAACTGATAGTCCAATTTAATATCAATTCTAAATTTACTCTAATGCAAGCTGATGGATGTAGTTGACCTTTTGATTTGTCTGGTAAACCCCAAGAGAGAAAAACGTAGTTCAACTTATTTTGCAACTATCTTGCAATGTTCAAACCACATAACATCATCGACATTCAACTCAATTTATCGTATCTAAGCCAAGCAAATAAACAGACAGACAGACATGAAAGATAGGATATCGTGAAATTGCGATATACCTTCGAGACTTTGCAATATCGTAAGTACTATCTTATGTAAATCATACGAGTTGTAACTCTAGAAGTTTTCTTTTAAAAAGACACGTACTAACCGCAATGCGTCTTGTTCTGTACCACTTTTCTGCTGAAATATGAATTTAAAGTATTTTTCTGGAAAGCATTAAGGATTCTCAAATGATAAAGTAGGATTCTGTAACAGTTTGGATTCCTGGAAAAGTTTCAAATACTTAATGTGGTTATGGAGTTTGTGATATGGTTTTGAATGCGGTTTGAATCATAGAAAATATTAAACTGCTTATTTTTTATTCTCTCTTTTTGAGTAAATAATTGTGATATGAATCATCAATCAAAAGATTTTATTGGAACGCATTTTAGATACACAGTATATTGGCTCACTAATTTAGTTGTTAATGTGTCCCTAGAGGCATTTGTGAGAATGCTCCTATGACCCAAGTTTATATCTCAGTAATAATTCTATAAAGCATTCTAAATGCCTTTTAATTTAACATGACATTAGCCCAAAGACGTCCCCCACTGGACACGTTCCCCACTATCGTCACCACATCGAACGGTCTTATGGTCCGCACACCCAGCGTATTTGGCAGCATCCAGGCTATCGCGTGACGTGTTAATCAGTATGTACTTTGCAAACATTCACTAATCGAACAGAACAATCGACCAACACAAAGCATTGCGTATTTTTTCTTAACTTCATAAAAGGCATATAATCCGCAGATTTTTTCTTTCAGACACTTGAGTAGATAGGAATCCAGGATTCCGAACACCTACCATATCCAGTGAATACAAAAGTGATTTTGAGTATCGATATGACAACGCCAAACCCTCATTATTGTCAATGTTTCAGTTGGCTGTATCGTATCTTGATGAAATAACTTTGTGCTGTGTGCGTAGTAGGTAGGTAATGCCGCGATTTCGTGATATGATAGTATTCAATTTCGGTAAAGTAGGTCGTATCATTTTCATAATGTCAACTTGTTTTTTGTGTTTTTCAATGTAGTTTGCAAATAAATATATTATGGAAGTAGGTAAAACCTACAGAATGCCACCTGCTACGATCCTTACATACTCAAACGAGTTTGCCTTGTTCACGTTCATATCTGGTTTTTGCGGACGAAGTCGCAGTGAAGTGTTAGTTTTAGATAGAACCTAAACATAACCTTTACTTTGTTTTGTTAGCAGTTAATAGAGATGTTTCCTGACTAAACAAAATATGATTCTGTTTAGTTCGTCAGTAAGATTTTCGAAAAATATTCGATACATGTTTTTGTTTCTTCAAATTAATAAAAAAATTATAAATTAAAACGCGTCAAAGAACATGAGTGAAGGCTTTTCAAGGTCTACGTGGTAAAAAATGCAGTGCAGTGTGACGTCACACGAGTTTTTGAAGCACTGTATCTTCTTCAATTTTTGTTTATGTGAAAAAAGAAAAAAAAATGTGTCCAATATTTTTTTGGAAATCTATCTGACGGACTAATTAGATTTTTTTGTCAACTACTCTATTTAAGATATTTCTAAGCTCCCATTCGAAGCTACTAAAGATAAGATCATTCCTTTCCCTTAGAATACAAACAGCTTGTACGAGAAATTTCAGCTCTATTCACGAAAATGTAAATCAGAACGCCTTCCATTATCTCCGCTTAAAACATCAGGTATAATCAAACGAGGAAACGAAGGAATAATATATCAAAGTGGCGGCTGCTTCATCAAGTCAACGTGTTTGTTTCTAGGATAAAATCGTATATTGTGATGATGCAAATGTTGTTTAGCCACCGTGTAGGGAAGAATTTGAAAGGATTTTCTAGCTGACGTAATATAAAATCACACCTGGAAGCCTCAAAGGGTTAGGCAGGCCCTCTTGTAATAGGGGGTGAGGCTATAGCCATCCCGTCAGGGCTGAGGGATGTTGTAAGAGATACCGCGGCCTCGACATACAGGGCTAAGTAGGAAGGAACATGGGTATTTTTTAGTCAGTAGAAGTCTGACACTCCCTTTCGCTCTGCCCAAGAGCGGGAGGGATTATTTGATGATTTCCCACCCCCAAAAAAAAAAGGCAATAGCCATCAACTGGGCACGAATCCAGGCTCTGTAAGTACTACTGAGAAATGCCTGAGGGTAAAACCTCATTTACACTTTTCCCGACCCGGGAAACACGACCAGCCCGGCGAGCACGGCCTACAGTGACATGGCATGAGTCACACATTTTATCACAGTTTGGGCGATAAAACCGTTTTGTCTTAAATGCTAGCACGGCGGCGTAAGATAATTTCTTGATATGTGATATAACTTCTTGACGTTTAGTTGGGACTCCTATGTCTTAATTGCTAATATGGGCGCACCCATTTTGTAACAAATGTCACATTTTGACAGATGAATATGCTCGTTTATATCACGTTCGTTCGGAGGTGGTGATAAAAGTAAATTAAAAATATAAGTATATTTTTCTGCTTACTACTGCATCAAATGGCAGTAAATTATTATAATTATGTTCTTGCCCGAAGGCAAGAGGTCCAAAGTAGGAAAATATTCCGAAGAAACATTCGGGACTCCTCTAATCCGTTCGAGTTGCCAGACAGGGAGTTCCAACGGATTTTCCGCCTGACAAATATATTTCAAAACAAATCACATCAAACTTTTAAAAGAAAAACAGAACTTTTAGTTAGTAGCAAGTTATCAAATAATAAATAAAAAAGAAAATGAAAGACGTGCCGCGTACGTGTTATGTCAAAAATGAATTAGTACCCAAGAAAATTAAAAAGTTGTTTAACTGTATGAACTGTGCTCTTTTATACGTATTATTTTATTTGGTCGCCTATTCAGATGGTCATAGACATTTTTATTTTTTTAATATACTAGGTCACACTATGAAGTCAGCAACAAGAAAGACAAGTCGCGTCTTAAATTATATCACATGTGGTACCCGTGCTAGCATTTAAGACAAATTCTAAGACATGACATAATTTATAACGTCTTGTCACCAACGTCTTGGGTACGCCCGTGCTCGCCCCGCAGGGGTGTCTAAAATGGCCGCTAAATTTTTAACGTGATTTATACTAAGATTCTGCGGGGATTCTGATAAAGCGGCCATTTTAGACCCGCTGGACCTCATTCCAAGCAATCGCACTAGCGATCACTGGACCACCAAGGCAGTTCTAGCAAGCCTGTGTCCCAGCAGTGGGAACATTAATAGGCTGTTGATGATGATGATGAATATCTGCTAAGATGTCCTCTCTTTCTCTCCTGTCTGCTAGAACTGCCTTGTGACATCTACAAGGAAGTTTCCGGTTTCCTCACGATGTTTTCCTTCGCCGTTTTTGAGAGCAGTGGTGATAAAATAAATAACACAAAGTAATGCGCCTGCCTGGGTTTGAACCCACGACCACCACTGCTCGCGTAGATGTTGTAGATGATTAACACATATATATATATATATATATACACACATCAAAAGTGTCTAGGGATCAACATATATTTTTGCAATAACTTTTCTCATGATTGATATTAATTAAAATTTTCTTTAAGGATTCATCAAATAAAGTGTTTTCGTTTGTCACAGTAACGATAAACCAAGTCACCTTTGCATTAATAAAGAAATTTGCCATTTTCCTAATAAAGGGATTTTTGACATTTGAACCACTAACATTAAAGTTCGAAAAAAAGACTGAAATAACAGTTTTCTTTAAAATTTTATTGGGTAACTTAAACAATTAATAATCCGTGTTTCTACCGCGAACACTAACAACACAAGAACATCGGTTTGGCATACTCAAAATGAGTTCATCCAAATCACGCTGTGGAATGGCCGCCCATGTTCGTTGCAACAACAAAAAAAGGTCTTCTTGCGACTGGATACCCTCCATATTCGGCAGAGCTCTTCTCTGTAGCATATCCCATGCATGCTCAATCGGGTTCAAGTCTGGCGACTGAGCAGGCCAGGGCAGGACATTGATGTTAGCTGCGGCGAGAGTCTGTCTTACAACTCTTGCGGTGTGCGGTCGTGCATTATCATGCATTAACTGAAATAAGGGACCGATTTGCACTTGTAGAGGAACGATGACGTCTGATACAATCGTCTCAGCATAAATTTGAGCGTTGAGGTTGCCTCTGATCCAAATCAACTCAGTTCTTCCGCCGATCCAAATACCCGCCCATACCATGATGGTTCCACCACTATAAGGATGGACTTCCTGGCAGGATTTTAATCGCTGTTGGCGTCCAGGGGTTCTCCAGTGTCGTATACGTCTTGTATCCGGTCTCATACCAAAACGAGACTCATCAGAAAAGCACACGAAACGCCATTGTTCTTCTGCCCAATTTCTGTGTTCAAGAGCCCATTGATATCGAATCCTACGATTGTGCATTGCTATAGGTGGTACCCGTAGCGGTCTTCGGGAATGAAGGTTCACTTCATGCAAGCGGTTTCTGACTGTTTGGTCGCTAATTAAGTTCCCTGAAGAGTGATGAAGCCTCACGGCTAACATCATGGCGGTTATTGTTGGAGCTCTTCGAGTTAAGATTTGAATGTATCGGTCTTGTCTCCGTGTGGTGCAGCGATACCGTCCTCCATGGCGCTCAGCCACGGTACCAGTGCTTCGGTAACGTGTCCAAAGTCGACTGATAACACTCTGACTTGTTTTCAGAGCTAAAGCCACAGTACGTTGCCGGGAACCAGCTTCTATCATTCCCACGGCTCTGAGCATTTCTTCCCTGCTTAAATGACGTCGCCGCTCCATAACAACGTTGGTTTTAATCAGTAGTAGGGAAACAGTAGCACTAATAATGTCTTCAATGCGTTGTATGTTTTTATAGGGAAAATATTGACAGCTGATTTTCATCTTTTACTCGAATTTGATTCACAGTTCCTGATTCAAATTATGAAATGCACCAAAAAGGATCCATATAAATTTATAAAATCATAAATTTATTACAAAGCCACATCTCAATCTCAAGAAATCCGCATAAAAATGCTTGATCCCTAGACACTTTTGATGTGTGTATATACTACACTTAGGACATCTATAGGTACAAAGTAATATCCTGATAGCCTAATTATGCTATCATAATCAGGTTATCAGTACCCCACCACTGGAAAACTGGCTTCAGCATCTCTGCGGGTTGTGATCAACTATGGCATCTCCGTTTTTTTACTCTAGAATATCCCGGGATCCTCAAGATAATGTATCTATCATCGATTTGAGATTAGAGGCCAAACTGTAACGAATCTACCGATCCTTAATAAAAAAAAAGAGTTAAGGTAGATTGTACAATAAATATTAATTTTTAAGATAAAAAAATACAAAAGAATATATAAAACACCTTCCTACCTATCACACACTCAGGCGGCGGAGGTTTTTAAAATTTAGTTAGTGATCCACTTTTAATTGAGAGAAGAGAGATCCGCTTCTTAGATGGGTATTAAGTTTGCCAAAATTGATCATGATTGATCATGAATTTGACAGAAATGCCCCTTTTAAACAAGGCTTATTTGCCGTAGAAAGGCTTGCACGTCAAAATAGGGTATTATATTATTATAGCTAGCCTATGTTGTGCCACTGCTGAGCAAAGGCCTCCCTCCATTCCTTCCAACGGTCACGATTCTGTGCAACGTCTCTCCAATTCTCAAGGAACACATCCAGTTTGTCCCACCATCTCCTTCGTGGTCTGCAAAACAGGGTACCTAGTTATCAAAAAAATCTAATTAGTCCATCAGATAGATTACCAAGAAATATTGGACACGTTTTTTTCTTTATTCACGTAAACAATCAATGAAGACGATACAGTGCTTTAAAAACTCGTGTGACGTCAAATTCTAAGACATTTTTTACCCGTAAGTGACGTCAAAAATCCCCACTTAAATCTTTGACGCGTTTTATCTTCGTAATTTTTTATTGGTTTGTTAAAACAAAAAATATGTATCCAATATTTTTCGATAATCTAACAAACGGACTAATTAGAAACAAATGTAATGTATATCATCAGATCTAAAGTGTGATGAGGTGATGCTGTGTTACGCTTTCATTTATAAATATTAAATAAGGCCATGCTGTTTAAAGTCATAAAACCCCTTCCCCGCAAGCTCGAACGCAAAAAAAAATTACCAAACTTATACCATAAAAGTGTCACTCATATTTTTCTGTTGCCGAAAAATTTAGAAATATGTCTCCTTTATAATTCAACCAGTAAGGCAAACTTATACAATTTGAGCCAGCTTTAAGGTACAATTCCGAGAACAACGACCAAAAGCACTCGGTACTTGTGTTTCAATAGGGATAATTAATGACTAAAAAAATGTGATTCTAATTAGTCTGTCCGTTAGATTATCGAAAAATATTGGAAGCGTATTTGTTGTTTTACCAAATCAATCAAAAATGACGAAGATAAAACGCGTCAAAGATTTCAGTGGGGGTTTGTCACGTCACTGACCGGTAAAAATGCCATAATGTCTTAGAATATGACGTCACACGAGTTTTCAAAGCACTGTATCATCTTCATTGTTTACTTACCTACGTGAAAAAAGAAAAAGCACACGTCCAATATATTTTGGAAATCTATCTGACGGACAAATATTTTTTTTTTTTTTTGTTAACTACCCTTTTGTAATATTCGGGCGACAGTTCCATTAACTAGCTATTCAATTCCGCGGGACGTCACATCTATGATAGAAGCGTCACTGCTATAAATTCGCGTTCTTTCGTTTTTATTGTTTTACTTTATCGAACTATTAGTAGTGATAGTTATTGACAACATGTATGTAAGTAAATCGTGTTTTGACTACGGTCAGCCGCAGCAGGAATCGGCACTGTCGCCGGTCCACTGAAGCCTTTCCTTTTAAATACGTAGAAAGTAGTGGTCGCTGCACATGCGGTCTAACAGTTTGATTGGCCTCTGTCGTCGCAGTCTCCGGTCTGACGTCGCGTTCCCAACTGTTCCTTTAATTTATAATTTTGACCTTAATAAAACACAACGTTAATGAACTGTTAATGTCATAACTTCTCGGTTACTTCGCCAAGTGGTCATAAGGTTTTGTTTTTCGGCAATTTCGTACTGACAAGAAATATGGGGTGTTGTTTACGTGAATTTACTTTGAAACGTGGTTGGGTGTTTGCTTTTTTTGCGCTCTAGAACAAGGGATGGGATGGTATATTCTATATGTTCCCACTGCTGGGACACATGGCTTCACTCTAAGGAAGGAATGTGCCCTATTCAGTCTTGGTCTTTGTTTTTACTTCAATATTTTGAGAGTGGGTAATAAGTTAATTAGGTACACAAAGTAAGCGGGACTGTGGACGGTGAGTAATGGGCTATCTTATGACGACAACAGGCCGTGCGCCTGACGAGCGCCTCGAAGAGATATCAGTAACATGGCAGGGAAAGAACTGACAAGAACCGACACCTGCCGGGCCTGTGAGTTGTTCCAAAGAGATTCCGCGGCCCAGGTCACAAAGGGCTAAAAAGGAACATGGGTGGTGTTTAGTCAGTAGAAGTTTGACACTTACTTCCGCTCCGCCCAGAGCGAGACGCGTCATTTGATGATTTTCAACCCTCCAACGATAGATACTCAAAGAAAAAAATTTGGATTTGAACTCACGGAGTTTCTCGAAGTTTGGTCATTAGGCAGAACACACGGCCACCACTGCTCAAACAACACATAACTCTTTATTATTGAATGCATTTCAAGTCACTGATTCGTTAATTTGCTGCCAAATTATAACGTGTTTAGATTGGTCTGTATCTGAAATAATAACTATCAAAATAATGTTAATTCAACGTGAGGTTTGACAGCAGATTTGCCCGACTATGATTAAGATTGCTTTTGAAAAATATTATTCATAATAGATGACCTAATTCTTTTGAAAGAAATCTATCTTTGTCTTTTACCTAGCAACCTATTTGAGTCCATTGGTCACGTGCATAGCAAAAAGTTTTACAAAAGTTTTGGCCAGCAAAGGCATTGCTGTAAAGAGCAATTCAGAATTCAAAAGGAGTATCTTTTGATCTAAATCGGTTTTTGTTTCCATTGAGAAAACTTTTGTAATACGTTAAAACCGACCCAGTTCAGATACGACGGCTTAGAAACAAACTATTTGATCTACTCACCGAGGTATTTGGCCAAGAGAAAGGCAGCAAACGAGATAAATATTCGAGTCTAAACCTGCTCAACTTAGTTTTTTTGTCTGTAAAAAGCCTTGAGTTAAAAAAAACTATCAATAAAAAAAACAATAATCAAAACTCATTTATAAAAATAAAATAACTTATAAATTTACTTTACTTATTTACAAGAGACAGGCCCCCAAAACGCCCCCCTTTGATACTTCCTAGTGTTTTAGCTAGAAAGAAGAAGTGGCGAAACAAACTCCCCAGCAACACATCTATCTGTTAGATTGGTAAGAAGAACCAGCAGACTCGATACAATAGTAAGATGCAAGTTAATGACTGCAGACACATTATAATTTTAATCAATAATTATAAAGCATGTAATAATAATAATTTAAAAAAAAATACTAATAATCTTAAAAATAATAGATAGATTTTTTAGAGAAAGTATTCCCCGATATTGTACCTATGTGCATATACAGTGAATGCCATCAAACAGCAAATCTTAGCTCCAGGTGGAAAACCCCCAACGACAGTTAATTCCACCTCCATATGGAATATATTTTACTTATCCATACGTCCTGGGTCCGTTTCATCTTGTTACTCTAAACAGTAGCATGTTGACAATGTGAAAGCTCTTTTATTAACAAGCATATAACATTCAATCTTGAAAGATTCAATATTCGCTTGATTGATGCGTCTACAAGGACGTCTGCAAATTTGAAGAAAAATCGCTCTTTTCTTCGTGATTTATGGAATAATGTCAAAATGATTGCTATCTTATCATATTGTGATTGATAACGGGGTGAAAACTGAAAAAACTGGGTGAGATAAATGTAATAATGAAGTTAAATTAAATAAGGGGAATATGTCAATCGATCTTACAGTAAAAGTTTTGAACAGATAGTTATACATTTCTGATTTATTACGTTACACTTGGGCATTACATGGGCAGAAGATAGCTTTCGTGTAGTGAAAACACACACTGCTGCTGCTTGAGGCACAATGAATCTCCTCCTCGCAGCGAGCTCAAAATATCACCACTTTGTAGATGCACGCTGTGGTGTGAGAAGGCTGGTAAGTAGGTCGCGAGATGTCACCAGAAACGCGCTTGCGATTCAATCCTTATCTGTAGCGATAAATGACTGGGTCGGACATTCACAAGTAGATCACAACTTAGGACCCAGTAATATTAATGACAATAATATCCGTGGTGCTAGGCAACTGGGCTTATTCCAGTTGTGTACGTCTATGTGTGCCTATTAGCCTTGTTCTGTTCTTTCTCCTGCTGATATGGAGGGAAAGTGGAAATTATGTTTTTCCTACTCCCCCGCTATTCTTTTCTGATTAATTTCGTTGCGGGATCCAAGACAGTTAAATCGTTTCTCTGGGACTTCGTCGAGCTTCATTGTCTAGGCGCTTTTCTTGTGGTCGCCACTGTTGATTCTGGCTTACAGGAGTTACAGTGGTTTGGGCATAGTGTGGCGGGCTTGTCCCATTCAAAAATACACAAGTAGATGACATTACATAAATGTTACAGTGGTTGTGGTAGAAAAGTCCTAAGAGTCGGATACATATCTAAGTATAGGGGTGAAGCCTTCTCACGTCAAGGGTGAAATATACCTAGATTTAAAACAATCTAGATTTAAATCAAGTTCAGAAATTGTGCTAATTTCACTAATTAAACATTTATTAAATCCGTGACAGCACCTAAAAGTTCAGGAGCTTAAACTCAAAATACCATTTCAATTGTATCAGTAAGAGAATTTTAATTTTAACTGAAATATATTAAACGATTAATTATCTAAACAAGTTTAAAAGTTTCATACTTAACTTTAATCTTTCGATCTTAAGGCTTTAAATTCTTTGATAAGGCTTAAAATTGTTAAGTGGGAGCGACGGCTGCGACGATCTATACAAATACAAATCCCATTTTTTCGTTCTGAATAGTTCTTCTACAGCAATATTTTTAATAAAATCAACTTCCTTTTTGCAACTAAAAAGTAAACAGAATATGGCCCTCCAAAAATGACCATTTCGCACCTTTAAAGTTAAACCGTAAAAGAAATTTTTAGAATTGAGTTTGCCATTTTTCTTAAAATTACGTAAACTATACAATGAATTTGACACTTTCTTTCTTAAAAAAACGATTTTAGAGGTAGATGGCGCAGTATTTGACCGTTACAAAACGAAAAAAGATTTTCTTGCTAAATGCAATAACGTGTTTATACTATTAATTGTGATTTGTTTATTGAAGAGTGATGAGGGAAGTTTAACGGAAAGGTGTGACTATTTGGATAACACGTCCGGCTACACGTCAAGATAAAAATATTTTGTTTATTCACTTTAATTGTAATTTTAATTGCTTAGCTTGGGGCTAGATGGCGTTGTGTGATAGTTGTGGAATATTATTATTATTTATTTATTATTATTGTTGTAGTGAAACATTTTGTTTAGTCACAGTTTCCTTATATCACCTTAGGCTCTTTCTAATGTAAAATTATATTGGTAAAATGTTACATTAGGTATAGTTACAATTTACTTGTAAGTTTTGAGATATTTTTGCAATGATTATTTACCTCTCAAAAGGAATTATTGGTTTAGTCACAGTTTATCTTTAAAAATATAAGTCCCATTAAGTCAAAGAAATGTATAATCTTACTTTTTAACTAAACTTGATTATACCGTGTTATCTTATTTGTTTGTCCAGTTATAATTAATAGGAATGCTAACTATGTTATTTCAAATTTGATATTATTGTTAAATCATTGTTATAATGGGTTTTTATTAGTTTTTTGGTTAGTTACGTTATTTATATGGGAATTTAACTGAAATTAATCATAATCGAAAAAAAAAAATGGTAAAGTGTTACTATAAAAACTAAAAATCATAATTAACACTATTCTATTTAAAAATAATAGCTTTACTGAATTTTATGTTAAAATATTCATAAATATCCATCATTATGACAGTAAAAGATGGTTAAAAGCACTTTAATCTCAAATTAAATTGCGATAAACGTGTGCAATTTTTTCGTTTTGGAAAGTTTTTAACCTAAAAGATTGATAAGACCTCAGACATACTCTTTCTAAAAATTGTAATGTCAAAAATAATTGAATCGACTCCGTTTCTGGAGGAGAATAAACGGGAATACGGAACATGTCGTGTTGCAGTTGTCATAGGGTGCCTGTACATGTGCGCCTGTGTTGCGGCAAGAGATTCTTCAAATACCTACCTCGCAGTTATTCCCTGCTCCCGCTTAACCCTTTAGGCGGTTTCCAAACATGATCGCAATTAGGATTTCTAACTTCGTGCCAGTTTTTGATCTAGTGCTAATAATACAAAGTCTTAATTAGAGGACTCTTGTGAACTTATAGTTTCATTGGAGTTGTAAAAGAGTTTAATTTGAATTTATTTAGATAAATGATCCTAAAATTTTTACAACGATGTTTTTAGTAATAATTGTGTGATACCTGGTATTTCGCCTGCAGTAGACTGTATACACCAATCAATTAAAAAAGACGAAACATTTTGTGAAAAAATCTCCCATCTACCTATGACCCGCGGCGCGAGCACTGTTAACAAATGTACAAAATGTATAAGGCCAGCATTCCCGGACCGCCTAATTAAATTCTACACTAGATTTATGAAGTTCTAAAACCTACGGTTTTCAGTTAAATGTTGGTGTTTTGCAGAGAGGTTGAATTCAAGTAGACATTCAGATGTGCGGCTATCATCAAATTACTCCTTTCACTCTGCGCAGAGCGGTAGGGAGTGTCAGACTTCTACTGACTAAAAACCACCATGTTCCTTCTTAGCTCTTTGTGTCGAGGCCGCGGTATCTCTTTCGAATAACCCGCAGCCCCGACGAGTGACATGAAACACCCGAGGCTGTGTTAAATTGTGGATGAATGTAAGTAGTTTAAGTTAACTACTTCCTCCAATTTTACTTACACCAGAATGTGTCATCCCGAAGCACCAAATCCCTTGGCGATTTAGCTACAGCTTTATTTTGGAAACTTTTATTTGAAGCTCTCCCTCAAAATATGAACACGGTGGATGGTTATGTTGATGTGATGTATTGGTACTAAAAAGCTCTAGCTGTCGTAAACAGACACCTTACTAACAATAAATAAGCAAAAACGGGACAAAAATATTTAGAAATAAGTATATTGTAGAGGACACCTTGCAGGGAACAAACATTATGTATGACCTACAAGTAGTTGTTCTGGGTCAGGCTGTTGCATGTGCGACAAAGGTTTTTTTCTAGAATAAAATATTTCTAAACGCAGCTGGGCTTATTCCAGTTGTATACGTCCCTGTGTGCCTATTAGCCTTGTTCAGTTCTGTCTCCTGCTGATATGGAGGGAAAGTGGAAATTATGTTTTTCCTACTCCTCCGCTATTCTTTTCTGATTAATTTCGTTGCCGGATACAAGACAGTTAAATCGTTTCTCTGGGACTTCGTCGGGCTTCATTGTCTCATTAAATCGTTTCTCTGGGACTTCGTCGGGCTTCATTGTCTCGGCGCTTTTCTTGTGGTCGCCACTGTTGATTCTGGCTGACAGGAGTTACAATGATTTGGGAATGGTGTGGCGGGTATGTCCCATAAATTTCTAAACGCATCCACGATATATACATGTACACGACACGACATAAAGAGTCGTCAAAAATATTTGAAGTTGACTTAGTTGATAGAAACGATTGCCCACACAATATTATTAAAATATCTTATTCTTAACTGTATAAGAATAAGATATTTTACAAAAGATCTACCTACACTTTTCAGTGTTAATAATTGATTTCCACCAATTACAGACAAATTGACGACTAAGTGGCTTCTCTTGTACCAGCTATTGGGATATTTATGGACATAAAACCCTTGTTTATTTTTAAAATGGGCGAGTGGGTTCCTTACTTAGCGTTGTTGATTTAACAAATATTTGTGCCAGTTCTCATTAGTTTCACAATATAAAAAAGAAATGCTGAAGATATTTCAAACATTCTTCTTCACTAAATTGATTCTATAATATTAATGTTGTTATAATTAATGGATATGAATGAAGTCTTAAAATTGCGTCAATACGAATATTACGCGCGAAACTTTATTTTCAATATATTCTTAATTAATTCTTATTCTTTATTTTTAGCAAAGGTCTCTTGAGCGTTATTGCTGATAGGCATGATGAAAGCCCCATAGTGAGGCATCTAATTAAAACCACCTTATCTGTAGTAGTAAATAAGTACTAACATAGTCTTTATAAGCTTTATTGTTACTAACATTCTAGTATTGTAAGTATTTCTTGTGTAAATGTTTGTGAATCGTGTTTGTTTGTTATTATTAAGTACTAACATAGGCTAAGTTATATTGTTACTAACACAGTGTACCTCTGTAGTCTGTTTATTAAATAAATAATTATTATCCTTTATTTAAGTTTTTACATATAAATTATATTTTTAAATATTCCCATACAAAATAATATAAAAAAAAACATTTAAAAAATAAAAAATATTATTTATTATTTCCAATATTTCATAATTCAAAATTTTTCCAATTGCTTGCTAGACATTTTTAACAGACTTCTAAAAAAAGAAGATGGTTCTCAATTCGGATGTATACATAGGTATTTTTTTTATATTTGTTCGGGCATATCTCCGTCGCTTGCTAACCGATTTACAAAATCTTTTTTTGTTGGAAAGGGTATACTCCCCAAATAGTCCAATGGTCAACAATAAACTTTCTAAAGAAAAATTTGTTTCTGAAGACGGTGGCAAAAAAATTCAATCAAACAAACAAAAGTCACCGACTTCAGAAATAAGTTCTTCTAAAGTTTATTTTTCACTTTTTGTGTTTTAGTTTATGTTGAAGTCGGTTTTATTTTTTGTTAAAAAGTTTTTATTATTTAACCAGATTCGTAATAGTCCTCATGAAATAGACGGTATATTTGCCAAAACAATAAATGAACTCGGAACGGAGGTCAACATTTAATTTTGTAAGTTCTTGGCAGTCGTTACAACTAGTCAGAGGCCCGACAGTCTGACAACCATTAAGTATTACCCAAGGAGTATCGTAATAATATCTAGTAAAACTGAAATGTGGAGGTCAGGTAGGCAGACTCTTTTCTTTTTTTTTTGGCGGGTGGAAAATCATCATATAACCCCTCGCGCTATTGGGCAGAGCGAAAGGGAGTGTCAGACTTCTACTGACTAAAATCCACCCATATGCTTTCTTAGCCCTATATGTCGAGGCTGCGGCTTGTGAACAACCCGCAGCCTCGACGGGGGGTAGGCAGTCTCTTGATGAAAATACTGGTAATTAGCAGTATCTGATTACACTGGAAGCCGACCCCAATATAATTCATTTATTTATTTAGGATCTCCAACAAAGAATATACACACACAGATCATGTTAAATACGTATCAAGCAAGTGTACTCCTTCACTTACAGGAGACCACAGCATGCACAATATGATTAAAAACTTTCTAACAGAGCTATATAGTGCCAATTAAAAATACTTCTAAATTTAATACAAAAAATAAAATAAAATCAAAACTCAAAGAAACAATTAAAGTCAGAAATGATCAATTGAATTACAACATTTTCAAAATTTTAATTGCTAAAGGCTAGGCATAATATGCCTAGCCTTTATCATCATATTATGTATTTCAGCCCGTAATCACCCACTGTTGGGTATAGGCCAAAACAACTAATAAAGGTTATGTGGTTCAAAAAATAGAGATTACAAATAAAGCAAAAGTTTTTCCTACTAACAATGCTAATGCTAAAGCTGAAGAGTTCTGGCTCTCAACCAATTTTTCAAACAAAACCGACTCAGACTTTAGACTTTTCATGACTTATAGCAACCGAGTAAAAAATAAAAAGGTAAGTATTAAATTATCTTTCCATTCGCACGCTATTGTTGAAAAAGCGGCTCAACTCCAGGAGAAAAATCTAGAATGATTTTCTAGGTATTAGTACGCAATTTTCGTAGCATTGAATTTGAAATATTGCCTTCACTTCGGGTCAATGGATACGATCCCCATCGCCGCCGGCTTTTTGGCTTTAGGACTCGATCGAGGTGAGACGATTTTTTATAGAATTCGTACTAAGGATGTTTACCGACTTGAAAAAATATGATTGTAATTAGTCCGTCTGCTAGACTATCGAAAAATATTGGATACGTATTTTTTGTTTTATCAAATCAACGAAAATTGACGAAGATAAAACGCGTCAAAGATTTGAGTGGGGGGTTTTGACGTCACTGACCACTAAAGAATATTATACTAATGTCTTAGAAAATTACGTCACACAAGTTTTCAAAGCACTGTCTCGTCTTCATTGTTTGTTTACGTGAAAAAAGAAAAAATACGTGTCCAATATTTTTTTGAAATTTATCGGACGGACTAATTAGATTTCTTTTTGTTAACTACCCTATCGTGCCTACCGACTTGTACCTATAAATGGTTTAATATAACTATAAGCGTGCTCGACAGTAAAACTACAGTCAAAATTAACATAACATTCTAGCTGTAATTCCCAGAAGGAGAGGTGTACTCTAATAGCACAACCACATTTAACAGTATTTTTCAAGTTCTGCATAATACTCACATGAATCTGAAATATCAGAGGTACTTATATATAATTATTAAACTCAATATGCCAAAATTTTGAGTTAGTTGGTATTTGAACTAATCCCACGATATGCATGTCTTTTTTTTTTTTTTGGGGTGGGTAATCATCAAATATGCCCGATCTTGGGCAGAGCAAAAGGGAGTGTTAGACTTCTACTGACTAAAAACCACCCATGTTCCTTCTTAGCCGCGGTATCTCTTACAACATCCCGCAGCCAGAGGTGCATGTCTTGAGACTCTGTGCTTGCTACTGATAATTTGCTTAAGAGAAATACGTTTTGGCCCGCCTGGGAATCAAACTCAGGACCTCAACCTAAGCAGTAGCGGTTGCAACCAGTTGAATTTCTAATTGTCTTTTAAAACATTGTAATTGATTACTTCAAACTTTTATTCGATCACTTTTATTTCGGTTTAGTGTCTAATGTTCACCTGGGAGATACCACCCAGGTGAACATTAGACACTAAAGTAGTGTCCTCAATTCACCTGGGAGATTCGATTGGGAAAAAATATTTTTAATTAATATTTCGCTTGTTTAGATTACCTTAACATGTTTTTGGTGTTTACATTACCTTAACATATTTTTGGTTCTTTTGATACCCCTTAACGAAGCCGTCAACAAACCATTCTGTTAATCAAACTCGGTAATTCCACGCAAAAAAAAACTGCTGGGAAACGTCTTTATTTTTTAGAGTAAAAACTTATGGTAGGAATGAATGAAACGCACTCAAAACATTGTGCAAATTGATGCATTGAATTATACAAAGGTCCGTCTCGAGGTACTTTCATAGGATATTTTTATTTATTTATTTTATTTTATAATCTTTGGGAAACTTGCAGCTAAATACAGACAATGTACTTAAACAATAAACATTTGAAGGCCAATAACAGATTTCCACAGTTAAAACCAACTTGTACTACTACACCTTTATGTTCTAAAATTTCTTCATATAACACAATTCTCAAAGAGCACGGTAGCATATATAGGTGATAAATAATAAGCAGTAAATAATATTGCAATCCCTGCCAAGTTTCCAAATAATTACACACTACAAATCAAAAGCCAGAATATACGTTCATACGTACATATATTCATATGAAACCGCATTTTGTCCAGTTACAGTTTGTCTTTATATAATCCCTGTTTCTGGCCTCTACAGCCACAAAGCTATTAATCGGGCCTGAAACTAGGCCGAGGCCTAATGCCGCTTGATATGGAATATTTGTCCACGTAATCCGCGCTGCTAGCATTAGTCTTTGCGGGGTCTGCAGGATGGGTGGTCTGTGTGTTGCACGTGAATTAGTGGGGCCATGCTAGAGTGGGCTTTGATCGAATATTTTGGAGATCGGCAGTATTGAGGTAATAAGGAAACTGATATAGTTGTAGCCTTGTTTTAGAAGATTTGTGGCGGTGAAGCCCAAAAGGAGGGTTATTTGTATAAGTACGTAGTCAACAAAGGAAGAACCTGTAAATAAAAAACAAAAATAAATTACATAGTTTCAATTCGTCCTGTCCAAAGGAGTTTGAAAATCACTTTTTTTTAATAACGTTGCCCCACACTAGGAATTTTTCCTGAATTGTGGAAGCGTTTACAAACGTTTAAACTCACATACACAAATATCCAGACCCGAAACAACTATCTGTAGGCCATAAAAATATTTATTTCGTACGGGGATCGAACCCGCAACACGCAGCGTAGCAGTCCAATCGCTCAGCCACTGCGCCAACTGTGCCGAAGATATTTTTAAGCAGCACAGAGGTCAATTTATTTCAAAACTACACCAAATAAAAGAAGATATAAAACTAACTAAACGGTTTAACAATACCGTCCAACAAAGTCACGCAAATCGAGAACATGCAAACGAAAATAGAGAACGCTCCCAACACTATTATACCACTGAATTGACACTAATAGCTTACCACACTATTCAAAAAACCCAAAGTTTAGCAACCCAGCAAAGATAAGCAGTTCATAAATACTTTCCACCGAACAAGGGTCCAAACCCGAATCAGCACAAAAAAATTACATATTCCGACTAAACTAATAATAAAATATGTTTCCTAACAAAATATCTTAGAATATTTATGTGACTTTGGCAAGCTGAATCGGATTCAAGCCGGGAACGTAAAGGCGTATAATAAAAAGATTTTACAGTCAATGAATGCTGCAACAGATAGAATGGCCGAGAATATGATTTACTGCTTCAGTGTGGTGCGAGAGAGAGCATACGCGATTTTTAACCGACTTCCAAAAAGCCCCGATGGTCTAGTGGACGTAAGCGCGACTGCTGAGCGTGAGGTCCTGGTGTCGATTCCCGGATCGGGCAAAATGTTATTGGCTCTTTCCATCAGGAATATATAAGTAATAGTGAATTTGTGCCCGGTTGATGGCAATAGGCTAGCCCTCTATTAATTGGGACTTAAACAAAATTGTCGAAATGTGGGTGTACTATTCGGTACACCAACCTCTGCCTAACCCTTCGGGGATAACAGGCGTGATGTTATGTTATGCGTTCCAAAAAGAAGGAGGTTCTCTATTCGTGTGTATGTTTATTTTTTTGTGATCAAAGATTAAGATGCAATTGTGGCGAAGCCTTTTGAAAAAGAAAAACACTTTTTTCAGGAGTTTTTGAAATATATTGAGTTGATTTAGCACACACAAAGCTCAAGAGCTGGTTTTCTTTCAATTACTTTCATATCTATAGAACGTTTTAAATCATTCAGGAATTCAAACGAATCATTAACTACTTGGCCCAAATCACATCAGAAAATGCATAGAAAAGAAGGTGAAGGGCATAAGTTAATGTCAAGGGTGTCACAAAAAGCTTTAGGACGCAGTCTTCCCGTAGAAAACTCAGAAATGCAATGAAAATAAACATACATGAACCCTAAAAACATAACACTCTTTTTTTTGGGCAGTCGTGTAAAAACAAAAACACATCGTGTGTGCGATAGAGCTCCCCTTTGACACCTAGCCGAACGTAATTTGCTTGATGAAATGAAAACAAAATCAAATCAAAACAAAACAGCAACAAAATCTACTTACCAGGAAATAAATATGAACTAGACAATTATACGTTACTAGCTGTTGCCAGCGGCTTCACCCGCTACAACTCGAAAATTATCCCACGGGGAGATAAAAACGGTATAAAGACTATCCTATGTGTTAATCCAGGTTCTAAACTATCTGTGTACCAAATTCTATCCCAATCCGTTCAGTAGTTTTTGCGTGAAGAAGTAACAAACGTACACACTCACACACTCACAAACTTTCCCCTTTATTATATTAGTGTGATTCCAAACGCTCTCACAACTTACACCAAACAAACCCTTTTCGATTCCTAGCGGGAGATCTCCTCTCTTTTATGACCTCCTAGTCTGTGGAGCGAAATCACGAACGTTTCACATCGCACTGTTTGTTACTGTTGTCACGACGTGACTTTACTCAGGTATATAGCTTGACATTTAAAAAGCTAAATAGTATGTTGAATGCTCAAAATAAGCTTCTATTATTCCACTGCACGGCCAAGGTCTCCCTTTGCTCCTTCTACTTTTCGCTATCTACTGTGATTGTAGGCCAATCCTTTGGAAAAGACTGCAGTTCATCCCGCCATCTCCTTCTGGGCCTGTCGCATTGTACGTTAATGAGTGTCCCTTTACAAGGCCGTCAACCAAGCATTCGGTTCATCCTAATAAATAGGTAACTCTACTCAAAAAATATTGCTGAGGAACTACAGTTTTCGGGTGTAAGAGTAACGATTTACATTAGAACTCAATGTCAACGTTGAAACAAACTACACAACGTTTTTCAAAAATACTAAAATTATAACACACATAATATCACGCCTGTATTCGGCAAAGGGTCCTAACCCTTTGCCGAATACAGGCGTGATATTTGAGCCTAACTTAGTGGTGTGGTTGTTGTGGTTGGTAGGCGTACCTAATAATTACGTTATAAGTCCCACCCAAGTAATTAGGGCAAGTACATAGTAATATTGCTACTGAAATTTTTTTGTTAGAAAAACTCAATAAAACTTTGCTAGACGCGGGAATAGAAGTCAGAAACTAATGCTCAGCAGTCGTACTTGTGGCCACTAGACCTACGAGGCAGCCACTTACTTTGGTTTTTAATTAAAAACACAAAAGTTATTTTCGACCGTTATACTTATTTTGCCAGTAAATTTAAACAATTTGAAAACCAAATAGCTAGATCGGTTTTCACACAGTCAGGCATCAAAAGGGTGCTTGAGTTTTATATTTCAAGTTGTTTTAACAGTGAGCTAGCCTTTGTGGTTTCATATTGCGAAACACGAAGCTTAAAACAAGTTTATACTTTAGCGCTAAAAGTTGGTAGAACACGAAAATAATATTGCTGGATACGTGGTGGGTATATAGGTAACCTATCAGGTAACAGGTCTTTATAAGTTATTCTTGTGAACTGTTTTCTTTAATTGGAAGATCAACGAAGTGTCAGTTAAGTTATGTATGTTGATTTTATAGGTCAAATTTTTAATCACAATATTATGTTTTATTTTTACCCGATATATACCTAGACAAAGTGATTTAATACGAGTACAATCCATTCACCAACTATCAAACTGCAATTTTAATTCCTTCAATTTCTTCCTTCCTAAATTAGACATTCGATTAATAAAAAAAATCAGGCAAGCTTGACTTTCAAGTAATATCTCGTGTCTGATTAGGGAGAGACCAAGAAATAATAACAAAAAAAAAATATATATAATATAACACACAAAATGGCCCAAAGTCTTAATCGCCGAAAACTAATCCTTGCCATTACTAAAAACGATTAAAGACCGTATTATTTTTTGTGTGTCCCTGCATTAAATATTCTAAAGGGCCAGTCCTGGTTTTTTTGTGCTAACAAACTCATCAATCTAGCTCCTGAAGGTTAAATTCTTCTCAAATGGATGCCTGTTTTAATTTTATAGCCTAAGGATCTAATTACCCGTATTTGTGTGCCGTTAATTCGCACTCGGCAGCCATTTTATCTGGAGTTAATGTTGGTAAAGAATACTTAATTTTGTTGGGTTAGATCTTGTGTTCGGAGTCCATAAAAATAGCTACTTCAGATTCCAACAGAATGATTATGTAAATCCAAATACACAGATAAGTGAGTGGCATGAAAGTCGGGAAAGCATAAATTACAAGTATGTATGTACTTAAGCATCCAGACAAAAAGTAGTCGAAGAACACCTTGTAATGTTGTTCTATGCTACCTTCCACCTACCCCAGGATAGGCCCGGCTGAGTTTATTTTTCCCTGATCTGTTCTTTGATAATTTTACAGACAATATTTCAGTTTTTTTTTTTTCAATTTTGTATCTACTAATCGATTGTGTTTCACGCACCCGATCAACATTCCACGAGATTGAAAACGATCAAAATGAAAATAATAAAATGTTTCTAGTGAAATCAATAAGAAAACTTTATTTTATGAATTCTTTTCAAAGTCGATGACTAAGGCCGTTTGTTCACCGTCGCCGTCACCGGACCGTCACGTCACCAACAACGAGATTATTTCGAGCCCAGTTTAAGACGACGTGACGGCGTGCGGTGGACACATGGCCATAGTAAATGTATGTATAGCTAAATCGTCGCCGTCATCTCGTTCTCGGTGACGGTCCGGTGACGTCGGCGGTGGACAAACGGCCTGTGAGGGTCATTACATGGTTCTAAATGCATGAACAAAAAATTGCTTTTATTGTCCAAATTAAGAAAGGTAGGTATTATTCCAAACATTCTGACCGTGTGTAAGTAGGTATTCCAATTTAGTATGATCTAGAAAAAAATCAAAGTGGTTATCGTGTACTAAATCTTCTTTAAAAGTAAGTGTCACGCTGTCTTTTCAACCGTGTATTTTCAGCTATCCATCAAACACATTTTATGTGTCGATTATTATTTATTCAGTGACCTTAATGTATCACTTAAGATACTCCAAAAATATGTACATCAAAAATAAATTCTGAACAGGCTTTAATATGCCTAGAATAGCCGAAAAAACTCACCAAAAGCTTTAGTAGTTATACATATAAAGCACTAAATAATAAAAAAGCGATTCTTATCACTATTGAAAATATAACGTAAAAGCGGCCACAAAAATGCCAACTTGGCTTAAAACGGCCTATAGTACTTTGTATAAAAACGCCAGAAAATTCGAATACAATTTTAATAAGAAGCAAAAGTAGCCGCATTTGGAGGCTTGTGCATGCATCGCTGACTTCTAGGCTTTAAACCACTTTGTGTAACGAGGCGAACGCAAAAATGTCCATCTCTTTTAAAGTCTTAATCATTTCTCGCTTCGCTTTGAACGTATAAATAATTATATTTTTTAGTTGGAGCCGTTGGAGGTGAACGGGGTTCGCTGTCAAGTTTTTTTAATGGGTTATAATATCAATGGTGTCTTACACACCATCATCATCATATTCTTATCCTCACCCCATGTTACTTGGGGTAGGTACAATACGCTTTTTTTTCATAATCCTCTGTCAACCAACACGCTATCATTTACTCCTATCATAAGGTGAAGGCGACGAGGTCAGTGTCAGTAATGCTTTTTTCATCAAATAATCACTCTTGACACTTGCATGAACTGAGACGGTTGTTTTGGTGGTTTTAATCATTATTACTCAGTAAATAGGCAATAGGGGATCGGACAAAAAAAAACTAATTAGTCCGTCAGATAGATTTCCAAAAAATATTGGAGACGTATTTTTTCTTTTTTCACATAAACAAAAAATTAAGTCAATACAGTGCTTCGAAAACTCGTGAACTCTTAGAAAACGATATGATAGTACATTTTTTACCTAAAAATGACGTCACAACCACATCTTATCTTCGTCAATTTTGATTAATTTGATAAAACAAAAAACACGTATCCAATATTTTTCGATAATCTAACTGACGGACTAATTAGAATCATTGTTTTTTAATAATAATAATACTGTTATTATTTTAAATTATTTTTTGTATGTCTCAACACAAATTGTAGCTGTTTATTGCCCCTAAATAAATTAAATAAAAATAATATGAATTGCGTTAAAAAGCGTAAAATAGACCTTTCATAATAGTAACAGCGACTGTGATCATTTAGGAAAATAGATCATCATCTGCCTAGCCTTTTCGAATGTTGGGGTCGGCTTCCAATCTAACCGACTGCAGCTGAATACCAATATTTTACCTGGAGCGACTGCCTATCTGACCTCCACAACCCAGTTAATACTGGGTAATACGAAATCCTTTTGGTAAGACTGGTTGTCAGACTTTCAGGTCACTGACTACCTGTAACGACTGCCAAAGATCTAATTATGGCACCCGGGACCAACAGCTTAACGTGCTTTCTGAGGCACGGAGGAAACTCGCTATATATAATGGGCGGTCACCCATCCACAGACCAACCTAGGCAAGCGCGGCTTAACCTAAAGATTGACCCCGAGTAGCAGTTATTATTAAGCCACAAGCTCTTCCGATTTGGAAAAAAAGATCATAGTTATAAAATAATATGAATTGCGTTAAAATACGTAAATTCTCTGAATAGCGTACGTGACAAAACTGAGAGCGGTAACCTTTAGGTAACTATTACTATCTTTAACTGACCATAGCTCACAGGTCACGTCGAGTTTAGACACGTCTCAGGTAACGCACGTGACCACAACACCTTTGCTGGGAAAAACCACGTCACGAACCACCTGAGTCCATCGACTTAGGACTAGGACTTAGGTAGTAGACGAGAGAGCTCACAGCTGCTAAGATTATGAAATATTTGCTTGTAGCATACGCGCGGTAAGAGACATCGTGAGATAAACTTTTAGCATAGATATTCTAGATTCTCGTTGATATAAAGGGTGTAAAAGTACCCTTAACGCAAACGAAGGGCATTTGTTCTCCCCATCACTGCGATATTTTTTTGATTCTAGACCATACCTGGGAACCCTCTAGTTACCAAGATATTGGGGGTCAAAGTTCCAAATTTTGCACAGCTGTTTTTGTAAATACTAGTAACTAGTTTTTCAGGTTATAACTTTACTTAAATTACCTCCATGAGCCGTTTTCTATTCAAAGCATCCACTAGCACAAAGTTTTAATAGTGCTACATTGAGGTATCCGTAAAATGTGATTTTTGACCCCAAAAAAAATAGTCGTTTCCCAGCAAAAATTTTTGCGTAGGGGTACTTAGTTTGATGTCCAGAATGCTTGGTTGACGTATGTGTGAAGGGTTAATTTACACCCTGTATTTTCTGTATTTTGTCGTTATTCTTTAATGAAAAACGACAAAATATAGGTGTAATACATAAAGTTCGAGACGATCAATATGAATTGGTAAGATGTTTTTTTTTTTCAAAATATCTGAACAGAGAAATAATAGGACCTATGAAATTGCCGTTTTGTATGAAAAAATTTAAACGATTATTTTTCATGTATTTTTTATTTGTATTAATCGAAGTAATCACCCATGCAATCAATGCATCTTTGCCAACGCAGTGGCAGTTTATTGATGCCCTTCTTAAAGAAATCAGCTGGTCGGGAGGCAACGAATTCTTCAAAGGCATTTTGTACTGCCTCTCGGGTATTGAATTTTTTTCCCGCCAAGAAGTTATCCAAATTCTGGAAAAAGTAGTAGTCTGTAGGCGCAAGGTCTGGTGAGTAGGGCGGATGACGGAGAGCTTCCAACCCCAGTTCTTGCAACTTGGAGACCGTCTGCTGTGCAGTATGAGGTCGCGCGTTGTCGTGCAGGAGCAGCGGAGACGAGCGATTGACCAATGCTGGTTGGAGATGTGCCAGCTTCTCCATCATTGTGTTCAGTTCTTCACAGTACACATCTGCAGTAATGCTCACCCCGTTTGGTAAGAAGCTGTGATGAATCACACCGGCGCTAGACCACCAAACAGTGACCATCCCTTTTCTAGGGGTAAGTTTTCGTTTAGGGCATTGTTTAGGTGCTGAACCAGGATCCAACCAACTTGCTGAGCGCTTGCGGTTATCAAACAGAATCCATTTTTCATCGCAGGTAACAATGCGGTTCAAAATTCCTTCATTTGTGTGTCTGTTGAGCAGTGCAAGGCACGTCTCGACGCGTACTTCGCGCTGGCGATCATTGAGTTCGTGGGGCACCCATTTGTCAAGCTTTTTTACCTTGCCAATTTGACGCAAATAGACCAATATTGTTTTGACGCTAACGTCGAAAGCTGCTGCTAATTCAGCCGTAGATTGTGTATCATCAGCTTCCACAATCGCCTTTAATTCGTAATTGTCGACCAAAGTCTTCGGACGACCGCGAGGTTCATTTTTCAGGTCGAAATTTCCAGAACGGAAGCGAGCAAACCAATAACAGGGGGTGCGTTGGTTTGTAGTGTTAGCTCCGTAAACGTCGTTGATGTTGCGTGCCGCTTGTGCCGCGTTGCTGCCACGACGGTACTCATATTCCATAATTACTCGAATTTTTAACGTATCCATGATGGCGAAAAAGATTGAAATGCGATGAAAATGTAACACTAATCAATAAACAAATGACTACTTTTGGAAAAAAAACCATGTTTTTAAAATAAAATTAATTTGAAATTAGAATTCCTAGCCAAACAAAAATTATTTTGATTTGAAATGGCCAGTACTGCAGAACAGCAATTTCATAGGTAAAGACCTAATATAATATTGGGCGTCAAAAATCACGTACCGAATCCATGGTAGAAGTTTGTGTCTCTATTGTATCATCATTTGTTTAACATTTTTATAGTTATTTCGGGGTCGGATTCCAGCCAAAACGGATGCAGCTGAAAACGATTATTTTTCATAAAGTTATTAACTTGTTGGCCTCCATTACCCAGGTAGAACTTGGTAAAACGATACCCCTGGGTAAGACTGGCTGTCAGACGTACTATACACTGACTGCCTATTGACTTTCAAATAAATCTACAATTAACTCTTGGGAGCTACGGCTTCAAGTGCTTCCGAGGTACTAATGAAACTTGGTATGTAATGAATGAGCATTGAGCACACATCCGCGGACCGACCTCAGCAAACGCAACTTAACCCTAAAGATCAATTCGTGTGCCTGTTTTAAGTGACAAGCTCGTTCCCATCGTGTATAGAATAAAATTAATACAAATTTTAAAATAACCTCCAACGGTTTTCGAGACAGATTAAGTAACATCAAAAATGTTATGAATTTTAAGAAAATTAACATAATCTTTTTGAAAGCTAATGGTTCCTTCCCTCTAAACCGCCGCCATTAGGCAAATGTTCAGAAATTGTTCGTGAATTATTTTTACGAACAATTAGGGTAATGGAAAGCATACACCATGTTCTGTGGGATTCTAAAGATATTGTGATTAAGAGTAGGTATTTGCGTATCTTTTTGTGTAGAATCTTTTTTGCTATTCCATTAATTCAAATGTTACTAAAAAGATGATTATGCTTTTTTATTATTAATTTATGCTATAATAATATTTTTCCCGCTCACAATAAAAAATAATATAGATTTAAGCCTCAGCAAAAAAACATATCAGTGTATTACCAAACTTAATTTAGATATTATATTCGCAAAGAAAAACTCCTATTCATTCTCTGTAATCAAAATTCACCTCATTGTTATTTAAAAGAAGAAACCTATCTTTTTACTCAGATTTATAAAGGCAATATTTTAAAAGCCAATGCATAATGCGCTCTTTAATCTTTTAAGTAGGCATTGGAATACAAAGGTATGTGTAATTTTAGAATATTTGTGGTTTCAAAATAAGCGAATCATAAAGAAATAGTTGTTTTCAGATGTGTGATACGAATTTGAATTACAAAAGGATCAACCACAAAATACGGTGAACGAATTAGTTTTACACATTCTTTCTTTCTAATTAGAAAGGACTATGATACGGGTTACCTGATAAATCTAGACAAAGAGATGATTGTTTGGTGCTACCGGATCACTATTGTCATGTTCAGCAAAACATGACAATACGGCCCGCTAGCACCACGGATCACTATTGTCATGTTCAGCAAAACATGACAATACGGCCCGCTAGCAACACGGATCACTAAACACGTTTAGGATTGAATTTTCTTAAAAATATCGTTGTTTCTGTCATTTGTATGTAGATGTCAGAAAAACTAATAGTGTCCGACCAAACGCCGAAGACGAACTCGAAGAAATTCAGCTCACGATGCCAATCTTAATAAAAGTGAAAAATCGAGTGGAAATATTTACACACAGAATTAATGATTAATGTTTAGTGTAGTTATTATGAATTTTTAAATTAAGACCACTGCCACCCGCGTATTCGTAACAGTTAGTTCAAATTCGGTGCTGATTTAAAGCCAGCGACATTGACCAAAACCATAGCATATTTTGGTCGAAGTCGAAGGCGTACTGTTTGGTAGGAAGGTGTTTTTTTTTTGGACGAACGTGGTCGAAATTTTGATTTGTGATAATATAGGTCTTTTACGACAAAATATTACGTTTTGCTTTTTCTTTTGTACCTCTTTTGGCTCAAAAATAACTTGGAGAAACTGAGCATAATTATTTAATTACCAGTAAGTAAGAAACTAGTAAGATTTTTTTCATTTTTTTAAACTTTGCCCCACACTATAAATTTCTCCTGTATCGTGGTACGTTTACAAACATTTAAACTCACATACACAAATACCCAGACCCGAAACAACTATCTGCTGCAGGCCACACAAATATTTGTTCTTTGCGGGGACACGCAGCACAGCAGTCTATTGCTTGAGCCACTGCGCCAACCGTGCCGTGATTGACATTTGTATATAACCACTTTTATAACAGATCTTTTTACAGTTTGCACGTATTGATCCTTCGCTAGACTGTCGGTACTGTGGTCTCGATCTGATATGTGATAACCCTCCTACTGAAAAAGTTGATAAAATAATTCTTCTTTATTTTCTTTTATTTTAAAAGCATTACTCTTTCTTTCTGAAAGTACAGAATGAAAGTTCAAAAGTTTTATTTCACGCATCTGTCTTTATTTCGTAATTTATGTGGATATTTTAAGAAGAATAATAGAAAAGTCTAAACCATTTACAATGTTATGATTATAATATTACTTTTCCATAGATAAGTATTCTTTTTGTAAAGATTACGACGTTTTGTATAATTATGTGCATACATTAATAAATTACAATGTTGATTACGGCAATTCGCTATTGGTAAATTAGTGTCATGTTGTTAAAATTCAAATTCAAATTCGTTTATTTCGTGAACAGGGTTACTTACGTACAAAAGTTGTTAAAATAAAATGAGGTCCTTGCTGTGTCCCGCCAAAAGGCATACAAAATATCAAAAGTTATACGACACACTATAAATTCAAAAATAAGTATTTACACAATAACTATAAATCATCAACAACAGATAAAATTATTCATAAAATGTCAAAAAGAATACAAAATAAAATTTATAATGTCAAAAACTCATACAACAATTAGCACAAATTAGAATACTTAAATATTTTTTGGTCTGAAAACAAACTAAATCATGAACAGTGTAGTAAACATCTTAAACTGAATCTTATTGAATCTACAAGGTGTATACTATCGGTTTATTGAAAACATCAAACGGCATAAAAAGGTCTGTCTATCTATCTCAAAACACAAACAAGCTTTAAGTAAACTACACACATCCGAATCTCCAATACTTCGTCACATGGGACACTTAATATAGGAAAAGGACCAGAAAATGTGAAGACAAATAGGAATGGTTGGGCTTTCGGGCTAGCACTTTAGTAAACCCAAGTAATTTATTTGACTGTTACCGCTCACTTAGAGAAACTCTCCTACGTTCTACATCTAGCATATCCAAAGTGAGCCCAATTTTTCATTGTCGAGGAGATTGCTAGCAGTGCATTGCGGCCGGCCTTCAATTCTAGGCATAAATCTGGAGCTCCTAGCCTACTCCAATGCATTTACATACTAACGAGACTTTAACGATGTGACTGTGGTATTATTTAGTTGTTGTTCGTTAAGTTTTTAAAATTTTATGTTTTTTGGTCTAACTGTTGTATTATCTGGTTTACATATAGAAATAAACAAGTGTATACAGAAAATTATTTATTAGAAATACAGAAAATTATTTCACTAACCAGTTTATGACAATATTTTGTAATGTCACGGGTTTCTACTACGTACTCGTAACGATATACATTTATATCCCAGTAACAACTTTACAGTTCCAGTTTCTAGCACCTTTAATACGCATTTATGTAAAATTCAAAAAATGAATTTTGATGCATAATTTTCCGTGATGAAGAATGGAGATGAAGTGTTAGAATCGGATAAAACCCGTTCTAAATCATCTTGAAATCGGTTAGAAAATTCAAGATGGCAGAGATTTTTCATATCCAGACAAATTGCCAAGTGTGCACCAGCCTACAGTTCTAGACATAAATCTAGTCCAATACAGGCCATTTACATACCAGCGAGGCGGGAACGACACGTTTTTGTGTAGGGAAAATGGGCTGATTTATTAGTTACGGTTTTGTGAGGGTAATTAAAATAATGATGTAGTCGGGATTAATATTTTGAGTTATTTAATGTGGGTGTTGTTCTGTTAATTGATTATTTATTTAGATAGGTTATGTTATAGCTGACGTTAACATGCATAATAAACCCATTTTGTTGAGTTTATTAATAAACTTTCTAGTAATTTGAGCTCCAGTGGGCGTTCATACTAATTTGATGCGATGAATCACAACATCACGCCGGTATTCTTCGAAAGATTAGACAGAATTAAATCGTTAGTATTCTGCTAGTGAGCATATTGCTATCAACTAGGTAGAAATCTAGATTCTGGGCTGCTCAACTCATTTCATTGGACCGGTTTTTATTCAACGGCATTTATGGCTATGTAATATCGTATCGACGTCGTCGCGTCCGACATAAACAGGTCTAAATCTATGCCAGGTATGTTAGAGGCGGCACGTCGATGTATAGGGATGTAGCGACGATGCTATTACTGGCCAAGTGTACGCAGCGCAATTGTACGTGATTGCTTGCGAGAGTAGTGTTGTGCTAGTGTTGCTTGTTGTTGCATGAGTTGTATGGTCAAGTTAGGTAGGAACTTCACTAGTTCTATTGTTAAGTTGGCTGTATTTCGATTGTTAAATTTTGGTAAATCCATTGAATTCTGAAACATAACTATGCGTACAGTAATTCTTTAAGTACAGCAAGCTCGCTTATTTTCAGGACAAAAAAACCCTAACTATAAATATAATGAGATCACAACAAATTAAAAAGTAGGAAGGAAAAATACTTGCATGTCAATCCATAAAAAAATGAAATAATAACAGAATCACTTTTTTATTATGATTCCTTTTTTACCCGACTGCATGGAAATGGTAATGTTTTTTATATTTTATGCAAACATTTTTAGTTTCACAGTCAGCTGGTCTTTTTGGAGTCACAAAAGTCATCGATACGATTTCATAATTACTTCTGGGATGCGCTAAAAACAAAATAAAATCATATCAACGTTGTTCCCACAGAAAGCATGCCTGTTCTCTGTTCTCAAAGTAGTGATTACTTCCTCATACATTTTCACTGCACTACAGAGCAACTAGGAAATGACTAATTCTAATGTTCAACGCAGACTGGCAACACAGGTACAATTATTATTGTAATAACATACTCAACGCGTGCGGGGATAGCTGTAAGCTGCAGTTTGTGAAGCTTTAGGCGCAAATGAAATTGCAGCTAGTCGGTGGCATGTTTATGAATGTAGTTGATGAAATAATTAAGTATTTTAAGGAGACAACAAGAGCTAAACGCGAGTTTTTTAATGCGTTAAAGTATATGATTCACGGCAATAAAGAAAAAATATTATGATATTCTTCAGGATAAAACATAATAGAACACACAGACAGATAGAAAAAAATCGCGAAGTTGCCTCTAAAAATTTCTTTTCATGAGTAAAAACCATACTAAAATACATGTGATCGTTCTGATTTTTTGACAAATAATTCTACAAGCAATAAGTATAATAAGGTCATAGTGTTTTATTTTTTTAATCCAATCAATAGTTTTTAAATAAATCGCATATTCTTATTCTCGAACATAATTTTGTATGGTGATTAAAAATCGGGCTGGACAGACCTTAATATTTGAAACTTACCCTACGAAATTACGAGCATGCATTGCGGGGATGCGTTTCGCGGTCACGGGGACTAACGCAAGCTCCACCCAGTCGCTCAAGGTCATTAGCATTTGGTCTCGCCTTAAACGATTATATTGACTGTTAGTTGAGTGGTCGGCGGTGGGGGAGCTAATGTTCCTGAGTTCGATGGCACGTATAAGCCGGTGGTTCCGGCTGTTAAATGGCGGCCGTCGAACCATATCAGAGGCCCTTGAGGCGGTTTAGAAAGGAACTCTGACACTAGGGTCGTTAGACCTAACTGCCCACGCAGTAAGAAGAAGTATAATGCCAGAAACCATTCTAAAAATGCTTTATGAGAATTTACGTAATTCAACCAAGATTAAATTAATAAAACACCTGTTACACCCTAACGCCTCGACGTAACACTAACTTAACATCAGCAGGACTTAGTTAGCCCCTTTATAAATTATAGGTTAACTTCTCAGTTGGTCTAACGTTAACTAAACTTTGTAATAAACAGGCTTTGCACCGAGGTTCGAATTTGTACGGTAGTTGTCAGTGATATTGAATTTGCTTTAGTAGCTTCTGTAACTGAATTATTGTTGACTTGCATGGTACTGATAATGCAGGTGATCGTATGCAAGTGTGTTTAATACAAATTGTTAGGAGATATTAGAATGTTGGTAAGTAATATGTGGAACAACAGTATTTATTGTTGTTTTAATAATTACTAATTGTTTAATGTAATGGGGTTCGAATGGTGTCCTAAGTACGTGAATAAGTTTTTACCAGAATCTGTAAGTAAACGTCCTTGTGCCCAAAGTCAGTAACCTTCTATTTGCAGTTTTACACTTCTAATAATATTTCAAGTTTTGCATTTCTCTGCTTTGAGACCTTATGCAGCGTCTTACGCTAAACTAGTACAGGGATAGTTCCTGACTAAAAAAAATGATGATTCTGTTAGTCCGTCAGTTAGATCATCGAAGAATATTGGATACGTGTTTTTTGTTTTATCAAATTAATAAAAATTGACGAACATAAAACTCGTCATGAGTGGGGGCTTTTGACGTCACTGCGTGGTAAAAAAATGTAGTGCAATGTGACATCACGCGAGTTTTCGAAGCACTGTATCGTCTTCATTTTTAGTTTACGTGATAATATAATCAATATTTTTTTGGAAATCTATGTGACGGAAAAATATCATTTTTTTGTTAACTACCCTATTATTTTGCATATTATTATTTGCGTAGTTTTTCTTAATACATTTAAATAAACTTTACTAGTTTTACCGTCTGGTATTAATATTATTATGTCTATACAAGTAACCCTAAAATATGAAATGAATACAAAGCCTCTTTTTTGATCTCGTAACATAATTTTATTTCGGCAGCCATTTTAGTTTTCATAATTAATTTAACTGGTTACACTAGTTACGAAGTACCATACAAAGTTCGTTATATTTTAGAAGGTAAAATTCAAAAGCTGCGAATATGATATTACTCTCTGTTATAGAAATGGTTTTGTCTGCGAACCTAAATTTACTAATTAAAAAAGCTCACAAAGCATGCATTGTTAATCTCGTTTAGTGTTTAAGTTATTACTGTTTTAGAACCTAAATTTGTAAATCTAATAAATCTCGTTTTCAGGAACGTTAGGCAAAGCTTAAATTAATTTACTGCTACATTGTGATACCGCCTCTCTTACTGTCCGACCTCACCGTAGTAAAGCTACTGGCGTTCTGTTGTTTCTGCCCACCCTCATAGGAACCATATACGTAAGTTGAAATTTTAATATAGGCGTGTGTACAGATTGTAACATATTTAAACAAAAGATCTCTCGAGTGGTGTAGACCATGAAACTGAACAACATTCATTGTGCATATGTTATGCCTTGTGTGTATATTTTTTTTACATCCTACTAAAATTTAAACTTGAAAGTTTTTATGTATATATGTATGGATTGATGGATGAATATTTCTTACTCTTTCACGCAAAAACTACTGAACGGATTTAGATAAAATTTGGTACACAGGTAGTTTATAACCTGGATTAACACATAGAATAGTTTTTATCCTTTTCATAGTTTTAGTCTTCCCGTGGTATAAATTTCGAGTTGTAGTGGGCGAAACCGCTGGCAACATCTAGGTAATTTATATCAATGCATTGCCTGCTCGCTATGCTCGCAGTTTCCTTGCGTAATCGTATCAGAAATGAGGAAATCTGCAAGAGAACCAAGGTTACCGACGTAGCCCGAAGATCTAGACTTAAGTGGCAATGGGCAGGGCACATTGCTCGCAGAACGGATGGCCGATGGGGCCGAAAAGTTCTGTAGTGGCGACCGCGAACCGGAAGACGTGGCGTTGGAAGGCCTCCCACTAGGTGGACCAATGACTTGGTGAAGGTTGCGGAGACCCACTGAATGCGAGACGCACGGGACTGGCCAATGTGGCGACACCTTGTGGAGGCATATGTCCAGCAGTGGACGTCTTTTGGCTGAATCTCATCGCTCATCTCATCGCATGAATTCAGGTCGACAGATACTACAAGTCACGGAAAATTCCATTTGTCTATTTGAAGTTTTGTAAAATAAGAAAACTTACCAGAAGACCCATGAACTCTTTGCTGTACAGCGAATATGGATACGCTTATAAGATGAATATTGAGCTTGAGGGTTTATCTTAGCGAAAGTCTTGCAAATATTAGTATCTGTTAAGTTCTACTACATATTTGCGCTTGTTACGGCCTGAACCAGTGCAGAAGGTAGAAGCAGTGTTAATTAAAGTGCATATTTGCGTACTTTTGATTTAATTTAATATCTTAAGCGTTTAGATTTTGTGGTTACGTTCTTAAAATATTTCAACACGTGTGAGCTTGAGAGTTTATTTAATATGTGTATTTAGTTTATTCACATTCAAAATATCTGAAGAAATGTGTGCATGAAATTAAAATATTTGTAATTCAAGTTAGAGAGTGGTTTTTGGTTATGGGCTAATAATAATAATAAATGCAGTGGGCATTTGAGTCTCATTTTCAGTAATTGCCAACCCGACCGGTAAAGATATTTTAGAACTAGCAGTCACGCGGTTTTACCCGCGTAGTTCCCGTTCCCGCGTACAGGGATAAAAAGTAGCCTATGTTTCTCAGGGTGAATGTAGCTTTCCAATGGTGAGAGAATTTTAGAAATCGGCGCAGTAGCTTTTGAGTTTAGTCATTACAAACATACATACACACACACACACAAAAAAACAAATCTTTCCTCTTTATAATATTAGTGTAATATTAGTGTAGAGGTAGAAAACGGCTGAGTTATTTTTGTACCAAGAAATATTTTTGAAGAACTTTTAGACTTCCTATAAATAAGAGATTTACAACTATACTTCAGAATCTATTTTTGCAACTTTGGTGGCAAAAGTCTTTCACATCATTACGGCCATGTTTCAGAGACAGATAAGACAAGCACCTTTTTTTGGATTGCGGGAAATCATCAAATGACACAATGAGTAAAAACCACCCATGTTCCTTCTTAGCCCTTTGTGTCTGAGGCCACGGTATCTCCTTCGAACAACCCGCAGCTAAGTCAAGCACCTCAAATTATGTCTGGCCAATTATGTTTCTCCTACTCGTTCGCTTTTCTTTCCTGATAATCTCGTATTCTCGTATTTGTGTGTATTAAAATATATATTAGTTTATTTAATTCTATCTGTATATTTATGTATTAGTATGCACCAATTTATGTATTATGTTTACAAAATGATACTGTATTTGTACTCTACCACAGTGCTGTCCTTTTTTAACCCAAAGGTTGACTGGTAGAGAATGCCTTGTGGCATTAAGTCCGCCTATGTACCACACTTGTACATGAAGTTTAAATAAATAAATAAATAAATAATTGTATTTAAGACAGAATTAAATTGTTTCTCTGGGACTTCATCAAGATTCACTGTCCCGGTGTTTTCTGGTGGTCGCCACTGTTGATTCTGGCTATCAAGAGTAGCACTGGTCTGAGAAAAGTGTGGCGATCTTGTCCCAATAAATAATCAACCGACTATCTCAAGTTGACACGTCTCTGCAGCTTAAATAAAGAAATAAATGTTTTTAATGTTGTTTTAAGATATGGAAGTCAGGGTTTGTAAAATTTCAATGCACCAAGAAAGTATTTGAGTAATCTAAATCAGTAGACCCAACAATATATTAGTAATACACTATTTACTTAACTAATTGCTAAGCTTAACTTATCAACTTATTATTAGCCGGCAAACCAAATTCTCCTACTAAGTGACAATTCTTCGAAGACCAGAAATAAATTCCCAGTAGAAACCTCAGAAAATCACATTTAAAGCTATCGCGAAAAGATAAATAAGAATATATATATTTAGTATCAGTGTCAAAGTGATCGTTCGTCCGAGGGGACTGTTCACACGAAAAACCCCTATAATATTTGTGGTTGAATTTAATTTACAGGTACTGAGTTTTGAGTCAGTCCTGCCGACGGAAATACAGGACGCTGAACATATACGGGGACGAGTTTTTGATTGAAAACAGGTCAGCCCAAATATAAATAACTAGCTGATGACCGCGGCTTCGCCCGCGTGGGTATCGGTTATCGCGACCAAAACGTAATCATTAAATTTTAATCCCGTTCCCGCATCCCACGTGAACCTATTATTTTAAGTAGTAGTTATGTCGGTATGAGAAAGTGCATGTGATATAATAGGGTATTTCACCAAAAATATCGAATTTGTTTGTCAGATAGATTTCTAAGAAATAATGGGCACATATTTTTTCTTTTTTCGCGTAAACAAAAGATGAAGATGATACAGTGCTTCAAATAGTCGTGTCAAGTCGTGTGACGTCACAAGGTTAGTACTTTTTTACCCACAAAGTGACGTCAAAATCGTCCACTCATGATATTTGAAATGTTTTATTTTCGTAATTTTTTATTAATTTGATAAAACAAAAACACGTTTTCAATATTTTTCGATAATCTAACAAACGGATTACTTCGATTTTTTTGGGGAAATACCCTATTGTAATGAGAGGAATATTATCGCTTAAAGGAGACTCAAAACAATTCGTAAAGCGTAATTTATTTATCCGTAAATCAATCAGTGTAAAAATTAAAAATCCAACATGAAACTCTTCATGAAAATTCTCATACAACGTAACGTAACTCTCATTCTCATAATCAACTTACTCGTACAACAAAATCTTGCACACCATCATTAAAATGATAAAACTAACAAGCTGACTCCGAAATATATTTCGGCAACCCTAATTGTTGTATCCGGTATCGCCGTGGCGTCAATTACTGCAAGCACTAACAATAATTAAATTGTATTTACGACGCAATAATTATAGTCACTAGTGGTAATTAATTACCGAATACCGGATAATTATTAGCGCTTTCGGATACTGTTACCGCTGGTCATTACCGACTTTGAAACTGTATGTTTACAATCAAATGGTGGAAAGTTATCCTGCAGCTTTACAGCGCTTTAACGCGCTCGCATACTTTAGACTGCCTGTTTATTAAAGAATAGAGCAGAGCTAGGTGATCACTGATCATTGAGAAACAAAAATCAATAAATTTCGGTATTCTCGTGTTATTCTTGTAACACTTTTAAAACGGCGCGGGTGGCGAATGAATGCAAACCTTACTGTCTCCATTTTGTTAGGTGCCCTTTATGTATGTGCTTGCACCGTTACCTATGCGTGCCGTACTACAAGATATATCTGAAAGGATACTACAAACCTAGCTAGGTTAGGCTGGATGTATTATAAATGATAATAGGTTTTACAGACTCTTTTCGGCATCATTTTTCTTAAACTCTGAGAAGAAACAGCCCAAACAATCTCAGACTCAGGTCATAGTCTCCAGACATTATACCTCTGATTATACAGCTAGAAAGGTTTACCCTTAATGATGACTATTCGCAAGGTTCTGCTACAGTGAACAAATATACTACGTTTTAATAGGCAGGTAGCTTTAAGGGGAAAAAGGAATGTCCACCATTATCACGCTATGTTTTGTAAATGATGGGCTGCCGACGAGAATGACGGCTTTAGAGCGGAGATGGAGGCTTTAAAAGTCCAGTTTAAAAGATTAATGGGATGTCCTAGATTTTTTGTGCGGAAGATATTCAGGTTTTTAAGACAGAAATGTTTTGGTCGGAATTGGGGAGGCGGAAATTGAAGAGATCTTTTTGTAGAACGCTTTTATTTTAAAAATGAATAATTTTATGATTTAAAATTTTAGTACTTCCAAGCTAAAGCCAAAAGTGTAGCGACAATTTTTGAAACAAAAATAACTTAAAACGTACATTTGTTTCGTGTTTATTATTGTTTACACAGAATAGGTCTCTTTTCACATTTTTCTAAAATTTGGAGTTACCGGTTTATGAATCATCGAATACCATTTGAGTAAAGACTAAAAATTGCATTTTTATCTTTCACGATTTATTCTCCAACTCAAAGTTGACTTATAAGCTGAATTTTGAGATAGTTTGTCTATGTATATGTAGATATAGTTTAAAAATTCCTTGTAAGTCCAAAATACTCTACAAATAAGTACTTACAGTGAATGATTGTGTATTTTTGGAGAAACATTCAACTTGCGTAAACGTTCAGCGGGTCTAAAATGGCCGCTTTATCAGATCATAATATGAATTGCGTTAAATACGTAAAATGAACTTTGTATTGTAGTAACTGCCATTTAAGAAAATAGATAATAATAGGAAAATAACATAAATTGGGTATAATTGATAAAATGTTCACAGACATATTAGGACAGGTCCATTTTACGCTTTTTACGCAATTCATATTATGATCTGCTAAAGTGGCCATTTTAGACGCCCTGTTCTTCGTGTAAACGTGTGTTCGTCGTGTTCTGCTTTTGAGCTACTATTGCCAATTAATTAGTTAGTTATTAATACTTGATACACTATTCGTATTAAATTGATAACCTAGCAAATGCGGTAAACTTCTATTATCTGCTGTATTATCTGATGTTTAACTTCAGTATTGAGGAAGCGACGTAGAGATACCTAACTAACTCCGAAGAGCGAGCGAATTGCAATCACCTGTGTTTGAATTTAAGATACGATTTTGTGTGATTCTGCTGTTTATGTTGAACATGGGACTGATACAGTGTATTTGAAGTTTTGATGTTCCTGATCTAGATTAATGACTTTGTATGTGTATCTTGTTGCGAAAGTTGCAACGCCTGCGGTTAAACTTATCGCAATATTCCAATGACGCGCATTATTGGTCCACCTTGGTAGGCGCATTAATAAAGCTTTACAATAATAATTGATTAATAATAATAATAATAATAATAATAATAAGCTTTATTTGTTCTCACAGTATAAAACCTTAAGATTAGTTGGTTACAATAATTAACAGTGATCGTGGCTTTATACTTAGTCACAGTACGGATCGCAACTAGCATCTTAGCTAGGTTACAGAGTAACCTGTGTTAAAGATACCAGTCCCATTCCCCTATAAATATTACAACAATGTGAGAAAAACTAAGTAAATAAAATAAAATAGAAATTAAAAACTAAAGGAAAATTTTCTTTGTATGCATGCGCGTGTGAGTGAGAGTTTTGAGATGTGTAAGTGTGGGTGTAATTGGATATGTGTATGTGTATGTGTGTGTGGGTGTCTGTGTGTATTTGTATATGGAAATTATACTATATCATTGTACTTAAGAGGTTTTCCGTTTCTTGGTAGGTCAGCCCCTGAAGCCATTTAGTTATTCGATTTTTGCAATCGCAGCTAGATAGTTGGTAGATAAGGAGTATTTTATTCAATTTATTGTACAGTGCTGGTGCAAGAAAATAACTGAACCTACTGGAATGGGTAAGGTTACTCTTCCTAGTTACACACACTATGTCTTTACGCCTTTTTGAGATTTTTTTGTATGGGGTCGCAGAATGCTGAATTAGGACAGTATTTGCTATGAAGAGTTGCCTTACCGTCAACACTTGACAAATTTTGTAAAGTTCGGCAGTAGGAAACATATAATGTTTGAAGGTGCTCACTTTTAAGATAGCTCTCTGAGCTCTTTCTACTTTTAACAACCTTGTTTTTGGCGCACCGCCCCAGGTCGATATGCAATAACTCAGTAACGATTGACAAAGTGCAAAATAGACCTGTTTTAACAATCGTGCATCAGCTACGTGACGTAGGGTTTTAAAAATATAAATTAGTTTTCTAACTCTGTTTTGTAATAACGCAATGTGGAGTGAGAAAGAAAGACCACTGTCAAGAGTCACGCCAAGATATTTGGTATTGGTCACTTGAGCTAATTTGGGACAGCTACAGCTCTGGTCGTCGGGAACAGAGCACGAATGTGCGACGAGGTATAGGGAGGGTGGGGGTTGGGTAGTTTGACGAAGTGAGAAAGTCATATAATTGGTTTTGTCAATATTGACTGTCAATGAGTTTCTAGCCAACCATTCCTTAATTATATTAAAGCCATATTGGGCTTTGGTATAGACTTCTGGCCATGTGTCGCCACTAAATGAGAGCGCAGTGTCGTCTGCGAACGCCGTTATCTTGGTGTCATTTAACTTAATCTGGCAAAGGTCGTTTAGGTATACGAGGAAGAGTGTCGGCCCGATCACACTCCCCTGCGGAACTCCGTATGTTATTGGCAGCTCATCACTCACATAGTTGTTAATTTTTACACATTGGGTTCGGTTACGTAGATAGTCCTTTAGAATAGATTCACCTCTCACGCCCATTTTTTCCAGCTTATGAAGCAGGAGGGGAGTAGAGACTGTGTCAAACGCCTTAGCCAGATCTAGGAAGATAGTGAGGACCTTTTTCTTTTCATCTAGGTTTTTGACTACATGGTTAGTAAGATTCAGGACTGCGTTAGAGGTGGATCTATTTCGTCTAAAGCCATACTGAGCGGTTGACAATAAGTTCTTGTCTTCCAGAAATTTTATCAGTCGTTTGTTTATTATCCGCTCCAGGATCTTTGAAAGTATAGGCAATACGGCTATCGGACGATAATTCGCGACACAGTCTTTACTCCCACTCTTGTAGATGGGATGGATAAGTGACTTTTTAAGACACGAGGGGAAAGTACTGGTTTCAAGGCAGAGGTTAAAAACATGAGTTATAACGGGGATGAGGAGGTTTTTATATCGCTTTAGGAGAGCTGTAGGAATGTTATCCCATCCCACAGCACAGTCAGATCTTAAAGAGACTAGAATTGATTCAACTTCGCTGCAATCGGTTGGTAAAATAGCAAAGGAGCCACAGTAGGACTTGTCGGGGACATGTATCTGGAATTTTGATTGGGGGTTCGGAGGTTTTATTTTGGTTGCGAGGTTTTTGCCAATGTTAGCAAAGTAGTCGTTTACTTGATTAACAGAGTATTCAGGGGATGTAGAAGTGTGTAATAAATCAGTAGATAAAGTTTTAGATTTAACACAGTTAGTTACGCGTTTTATTACCTGCCAGATTCGCTTATTATCGGTGCCAGCGTCTGCTAGCTCCTTACGATCATGGTCTCTCTTAACTTTTTTTAGTATTTTGTGACAAAAATTCCTGTATCTTGTGTATGTTAACTTTAAGATATTATTGTTTGGATTTAGCATGGCTTCTTTATGCATATTATCCCGATTTCTCATGCAACGAAGTAAACCAGGTGTCACCCACGGTTTTAGTATAAGTTTACGGTTCGGTATCTTAACTGTGGTTGAATTATTATCTATAGCACACTTTAGGGTATCAATTAACTGAGCAGCAGCTTGATCTGCGTTTGTTATGCAATAGATCTGGTCAAAATTGATATCGTTCATCTCCAGGTCAAGGGTTTTATAGTTGATTTTATTGAAAATATGGCGATTTGAACCTTTAGAACATTTTCCTTTGTTTCCGAGGCACAGTAGTACACTGTTATGGTCCGTTACAGATGAATCAATTACTAGGGTTAACGCTTCGTATTTTGACTTAAGCATCACGTGGTCCAAGCAATTTGGGCCACGCGTAGGAAACGTATGGGCTGGCAGTAACCCATGACTGGCTATTAGGTTGAGGTACTCTGAGGCATGAGTATCATTTTGGGTATGTACGATATCAATATTGATATCACCAATTATTGTAATATTTTTGAATGAGGATAGTGTATTAAGAACTAAGTCAAGAGAAATTAAAAAGTTTGCCGTATTATTAAAGGAGGGTGATCGGTATATACAGATGATTGCTATATCGTTACCTATTTTTAACACCATACAAGTGCCTTCCATGAAATCTATCTCAGAGACTGTGTGTTCAAGATGATCCTTGAGGTAGACAACTATGCCATCGTTCTGGTTTTTAGGCTTTGTAGTATGATACATTAAGTAACTAGGTATCTATGTTAGGTATCGTTACGTTGTTTTTCAGCCAACATTCTGTTAAAATAATCGCTTCACAATCTATGTTAATTCTATGTAAGAGGGTAATAAAACTATGGAAATTGCGATTGATGGATCTTATATTCTGAGTTAGGATTTTAAAGTGTTTATTAGGAATTATTATGGAAGAGTTACAGTCATCTGGCCTACAGCTTTTGCTTAGTGATACAGAAAATGTATCTATACTATTATTTATATTAAAAAAGTTATCGAATTATATAGGCCGGAAGTGGGGTCATTTCATTTATAAACACATCATCATTTAGTAATAAAAAGAGAACGATCTGTATCAAAAGGGATCCGGACCGAGTGGAAGATGGCAGGTGAGTTGATAATATAGTAATGGAGTTGTTTATAGGTAGGTATGAGTAATTTGTGAATATTGTGTACAAGAGTATGTTTGATTGTGTATGCTGATGAATGATTTGTGAGAGGTAAGTGAGGTGTGTAGATTTATGCATATTAAGTTGTTTTCCGAATAATACAGAACTTTTAATCGCTATTAATAAAGTAAAATGTTGGTACAAAAGGCAAAAACATAAATTAAACGCTAATAAAACAGTAAAAAGTTGAATCATAAAACAAAAACATAAAAACATGCAGAAGAGCCAAGTATCAGCAATTACAGGTAGTCAATCTGTGGTGTTAAATTGTTCCAGCTGGGGTAATGTTTTTATGAGTATAGATGAATCACCATCCTCTTTCTTTATTAGGACTTTTCCGTCTGAGATCCAACAATACTTAATTTTGTTACATTTTCTGAGTTCTCGAGCGTGAAAATAAAGTTTCCTTGCGTTAGAGGTCAAGTTTTCCGCCAGGTAGATAGGGCCCTTACCCTCAAGACCTAAGTGACTCATATTCAGTTTATTCGATGGGTTAGTACTATTGTAAGTTTTTACGGCGCTAAGTAGGGTATTTCTTAAAAACAGGTCTGACAATTGGACGATAACAGGTTTCTTGGTGTCGGGTTTTCCAGGAACACGATAAATATCACGCACATTTGAATTGTGGAGCTCAATATTGAGCTTTTTGCAGATATTAGAGACATAGGACAGGAGGTCTTGTTTATTTTCCTTAGCCTTTTTCGGAATATTCCTTAGTTCTATAGTTGTCAATTTGGAACACCTTTGCAGATCTTCTACCTTTTCTTGTAAAGAGATAATGTTGGAATTGTTAATTTTACACTCCTCTTCTAATGACTTTATCTTAACTTGCATCTCGTCTTGTTGTTGAGAACTAAATGTAATGTTCTTTTCGATATTTGATAAGGTATGTTCTATATTATCGTAATTGGTCTTGAAGGAAGCAAGCATTTTACGAATTTCATCTTTGAATTCATCAAAGTCGGCTCTAGTAATTTCCTCTAATCGGCGTTTAATCCGTTGACTCACAAACGCAGAAGGTGGGGGTGTTTTTTCTGAACTTCGAACGTTCAATGCAGGGTCCGAGCCAGACTTGGTAGGCGAGCGAATCATAGTACCAGGCAGTTATAAGTGTGCGGGAGTTAGGTGCGTACAAGGCGGCGGCGCGGCGGTGGTGGCGCGCGAGACAGCGGCGTGTGCGACGAGATCAGCGATATTAGCAGAGTACGTACGTGTGTATCGCGCGGTCACAGAGTCGTGTTCGTGATGCGATGAACGAGCGCTCGTCGGCGACGCGTGTGTGCCAGTATACGCAATGAGTCAGTAAACACAGTACTCACGCGACTCGTTGTGAGCTCCAGCAGCTTTTTGCTCCCCTGATAGTTGGTTTCTTTATGCAACTATTTTAAATTGATTTTTTGAATTAATATAAAATAATATTTTAATATTTATTAAGCTATGCGGTCACACGTCTGCTCCCTTTCGCGGTCCAAGGGGAAGGGATTATGAACATAACACGATTTAATTAGCAATACAGATGCATGGCAATACTTCTGCGTAAACCTTCAGGGATTACAGGTGTGATGCTTATAATAAAATTATAAGCTGTGCTTAATTCAATTATTTTCCTAATTATTCAACAAACCTGCGGGTCTAAAATGGCCGCTTTATCAGAATCCACGCAGAATCTTAGTATGAATAATGTTAAAATTTCAAATTCCTAAAATGGACTTAATGTCTATAACTATAAAGTCAATTTTAAGAATTTTAAATTTTTAATATGATTCATCATTTTAGATACCCAGTACTACGTAATTTTTCCGCTATTTAATTTAATAATTAACCATTTTAATTTGAAGTGACTGCCATTAATATGAAAATCAGTGTAAATACCAAATATTTGTACTACGATTACCACAAAATTGTTAGCAATGGACATCAGCTTTGCTTCATACAATTATGTTTTAATTAAATAGAGTGATACTTCGTCTTTTTACAAAGCAGAATTATTCATTAGGGTGTTGTCGTTAATTGAAATTAGACAAGAGAGACAAGTATCGGTCTTTGCAATGATTGAATAATATGCAATCTGCAAACATATTTGATTAGTTCCAAGTAATAGGAGGTAAGGCTGTTATAATTAACGCAATAAATTAAAATATTAGGGTCTAAAGAGAGACTTTTTACTATCAACATCCACAACCCGATTGAATCATCTGCTTGTGGCAAACTCCAACCTTTTGTGTCAGTCTAAATCAGGATATCCCCGCAATGACATCAATATCGTTTGCACATCTCGACACCGGACGAGCAACATTTTTTTAACCGACTTCCGAAAAGGAGGAGGTTCTCTATTTGTGTGTATGTACTTTTTTATTTGTGGTAACCGATGTCTCCGTCAAAAAAGACAAAATTAGGTACTTAGACCAAAACATCTCTTGTAAATAACTATGGCATTCGGAAGTTACAATACATCTAAAATCTCTGAGATGACTCGCCATGTGCTTGCGTTGTTGTCTATGAACCAGAAAGTGAGAACGTTTAATAGAATAGAATAGAATAGCATTTATTTGCAAATATGGGTTATACATAAGTATCTAGTAGTAGGTTGCCATCAGGGTTCTGCCATATTTCACCATTCGACATGCAAACATTTTCATTACATAAAATTGATAAAACTCAAATTCTTATTGGAACATTAAATCAGTTATGTCATTTCTCATTAAATAAAATTATTAAAATTCAAATATTCATTAAAAACATCAACTTAATTATTACATTATACCTAAAAAATTGTAAAAAATAAAAATTGTCAGTAACAGTATTTAGAAGAGATAAAAAATCGTGGTCCAAAGATAAATAAACAAAACAAACATTAAAATTCCAGGTCATAGACAATACACCATAATTATGAAGTAAGCAAAACAATAATCAATTAATTAAAAATTCGATGTAGTTTAATAAAAATTGTCCGTTAAAAATTCAGTTACAATGTAATTTGTTTTATCTATTAATAATTTACTAAGGGTACTTTTGAATTGCACCGTTTTCAAGTCTTTCCAAGCACTTGGCAATATATTATAAAGAACTGGGGCCATGCAATAAATACTTTTGCTAAGATTACTTTTTTTTAAGACTTGACTTTGCATATACAGACTGTGTTTTCCTGTGGTTGTAATTTACTGTACAAGTTTTCTTTTACTACACAAGAATCCTCCTAGGTAATACTAAAGCAATCGCCATACCTACACCACACACAATCGATCACACAACCACGCTGGTATTTAAAAACATCACTAGGTACAAGCTACGCGTGGGACTATGAGTAATGGCTTACATATTACACAGTGGCTGGCTGGCTGCCAATATATTCTACACTGTCATGCTGTCAGCAGTGTCAGCAGTGCACAAAAGAGGAGGATATCAATTATATGCGCTGAACACTTTTCATTTTGTTCGGTGGTCCTTGCTGCTTTAAGATGGGGATGTAAACGAGTGGCCGTTTTAAAAGATAGATTGTTAGGTTAGACAGAAGTGTACCTAATAGAGAACACATTTTGCCAGTTTTGTTAAAGTTTCATGGAATAGGGGGCCAGTTAAAAAAAAATTAAGAAAAAATTTGAATGCACCTTAAAGAAACAAATGACTTCTTAACTCCACTGCGATCAGACAAATAATGTAATGATACAATGACGTCCTCACTGTGATCTCAAAATATCACAGCTCTGTAGAAGCGCGCCATAAAGTTCGGGTGGACTACTAGTAAGTAAGCCGCGTAATCATTACTAATAATTCTTACTGTGCGTCTGTAGCGTTTTCAAGACAAAACTACTGTACCGATTTAAATGTAATTAGGTACAAAGAGAGTCTCTAAGCCTGAGAAGGACATAGGCTACTTACTTTTGGTCGCGATGACCGACATCCACGCGGGCGAAACCGCAGGTATCAGCTAGTGTCACTATAAGGGTGCCTGTGATTAATTTCATGTCCATACTAACAACCGGATCATGCACATACAAAACATGCGTAGTACCGACTAGTCATACTAAACTCAAACTCAAAGCATTTATTTCAATTAAACCTTTATAGGCACTTTTGAATGTCGGAAGAACAATTCATAAAAACAAATCTACGAGTGCAATACGTCATTCCGAAAGCCACCACGCCGAATCACACGCCGCCGAATGCCAACAACAACGAGCACCGCGAGCACGAAAGCACGCAACGACGCACACCGCTACAACGAATGCACGAGACCCCGAATCACGGAACAACGAATGCAATGCGCAACCGTCGCCCCGCAACCCGGAGCCCCGCGCACCCGCCGCCACGGCACACGCCGCCGCACGCCCCCGCACCCGCAGCACTCGCCGCCGCAAACATCCGGCGCCGCGCAACTCGACGCAGTAACCCCCGGAACGACGCATTGCACTCTAAAGCTACAGTCACAGACACAAGGCATAATAACTTGTGAAAGTACTGTAGTTGCCCATTCCCTAGCGTAGATCTCTATGGAGAAGAAAGGGCAAGAAACTCCATGGACACTCTTTTCAATCAGAGTATTATTACAAAATCTTGGTACATTACATCATTCATGTTGAGATGGTATATTATGTGAGAACTATGTAGCAAGACGTGCAAGTTAAGAGCGTCCAGAGTAAAAACATATAATAAATAAATTAACCATGGCAACTAAGAGATGACCAGTCTCCACTGACAGCGCCCGTTCACGAACATGACGCCTGGATCAGCACCATTCAACTCAACCATTTTGAAGGGAATTTAATGATCCGACACATGCGCCACCATCAGCGAGACATTTAAGTGAGCATGACATACTCTCAGACACCAGGGCAACGTCACTAAAAAATAACTAAATGTAAAAAGTGGCTTTATAGTACATAGTACTCACACATGTGCCATGCAATTATATAATATTAAGATATTGAATCTATACAATGCAAAGATATTCTTACAATCTTCTGCAGCCTCTACAATAACTTCTCATGATAGGTAATCAATGGTTGTGGAGCAGGCCCAGCATTAAGCCAAGCATTTTTATCATCAATTTAATCCCCTAACTTATAATATGCTTGCCTACACAATGTGTGGTTTATACAAGATTTTAATTGCGTCTCATTCAGTTGAACAATGTGGGGGAGTCTACTTTAGCTAGCCTAAATGCTGCGATCTTACACATATGTGAGAACAAAGTACAAAAAAATAAAAATACGTGCAAGTTAAGAGCGTCCAGTAACCGATACAATAAACAAATTAAAAAAATATATATACATATATCCATGGCAACTAAGAGATGACCAGTCTCTACTGACAGCGCCCGTTCACGAACATGACGCATGGATCAGCACCATTCAGCTCAACCATTTTGAAGGGAGCTAAATGATCCGACACACGCGCCACTATCAGCGAGACATTTGAGTGAGCATGACATTCTCTCAGCAACTAGGACAAAGTCACAAAAAAAAAAAAAAATAATAACTAAATGTAAAAAGTGGCTTTATAGTAGTACATAGTACTCACACATGTGCTATGCAATTATATAATATTAAGATATTTTAACAATCTTCTGCAGCTTCCACAATAACTTCACATGATAATCGATTTATTTGCCCCTATGGTTGTGGAGCAGGACCAGCATTGAGCCAAGCATTTTTATCATCAATGTAATCCCCTAACTTATAGTATGCTTGCCTACATAGTGTGCGTTTTATACAAGATTTAAATTTGGCCTCCTTCAGTTGAAGAATGTGAGGGGGTATTTTATTGTAACATTTTAAACAGTACCCCATGAAAGATGAGTCTACTTTAGCTAGCCTGAAACCTGGCTGAACTAATTCGTCCCTATTTCTCGTATTATAGTGGTGTCTATCACCTCTTTTGCTAAATAAATGCAGATTTTTTCTAACGTACATGATGTTTTCATAGATGTATTGACAAGGTACTGTCATGATGTTAATTTCCTTAAATAGCTCTCTCAGAGAATCGCGTCTTCGTAGACCATATATGGCTCTAATGGCTCTTTTCTGCAGAATAAATATAGATTCGATGTCTGCAGCCCGTCCCCATAGTAAAATACCGTATGACATAACACTATGAAAATAGCTAAAATAGACTAGTCGCGCGGTATCTATGTCAGTAAATTGACGGATTTTCCTAACAGCATATGCTGCTGAACTCAGCCGGCCTGCAAGAGATGTTAAATGCGGACCCCACTGTAGTCTTGAGTCAATCGTTATCCCCAAGAAAACAGTTTCATCGACAAATTTTAGTTTCTCTTGATTCAAGATTATGTCACAATCAGTACTTTTGACATTTCGTAGAGCAAATCTTATGCATTTCGTTTTTTTCATTTCATTTTATTTTTTAATACTAAATTATTAACTGTGAACCAATTATGAACCTGCAGTAGGGCGTTATTTACGCCATCAAGATTTGTGGCACGTCTGTTTACCTTAAATATTAAAGAAGTATCGTCGGCAAACAATACCATTTCAGGTTGGTTTTTAAATAAATGCTATAGACAATTACAAGTGACAGTAGCAGCGGTGGTGACTTACAAAAAATAAGTCGTGGGTTCGAACCTCGTAAGGCGCATTACTTTGTGTAATTTATTTCGTCACCACTTCTGTCAAAACGGTGAAGGAAACGTCGTGACGAAACCGGAATGTCTTAGAACCAAAAAAATCGGTTGGTAAATCATCAAATAACCCCTCCCGCTCTTGGGCAAAGCAAATGGAAGTATCTATGTTAAGGCCGCGGTATCTCTTATAGCATCCCGCAGCCCTACAAGATCCCGCAGCTCAAGACGTGTGACATCTTTGTAGATGCCACATGTCTTCGAATTTTTTGCCCGCACTGGGCCCGCATTGTGGTTTATAGAGCCCATCCCTCTCCTGGAGAGAAGGTCTGTGTCTCTGCAGTGGGAACATTAATTGCTGATGATGATAATGTTGTAGGAATACTGGTAATGATCAGCAAATCAATGGCATATGGTATTCCACTCATGTAACGTAAAGCAAGACCAAAATTGTAAATTACGGCTATTGTGATCAAAATTAAAGGTAATTGTGATGTTATTAGACATGTTATTGTAATTGAATTAAAATGCCTGGCATGACGATTTGGAGGAGGAGGGCTGGTGAGGAGGCAAAATACTGACAGAGTTGGAAATAGAATAAGGAAGGCATTTGGCCAGCATGTGCAGTAGCACAGAAGATGATAATCAAAACAACTATTGCGATGTGTAAGTTGTAGGTTTGTTTACTAGGTACTTCTAGGTCACTTCTAAGGTAGGGCACGCCACGATAGTGGCGGTAAGTCCCCTCTTTGAGGAGTGGCTTGAGAGGCGCCACGGCGCCCTCACCTTCCGTCTGACGCAGGTCCTCACCGGACACGGTTGTTTCTGGAGGTACCTGCACCGAATCAGGCGGGAGGAAACGCCCGGATGCCACCATTGTGAGGATCGGCCGGAGGACACGGTGGAGCACACAGTGGAGGTGTGCCCCGCTTGGGCGGAGCCCCTCCGTGTTTGCCTCTCGCGCCCGGCCCTGGTGCAAGCCATGGTCCGGGGCGAGGAGGAATGGGACGCCGTCGCCTCCTTCTGCGAAGCAGTGATGCTGGCGAAGGAGGTGGCGGAACGCGAGAGGGAGAGAACCTCTCGTCCCAGCCGCCGCGGGAGGCGCTCCGGGCGTCGGGGGTCTCGCGATGACCTCCGGCCACCGTAGACGCGGGCCTGTGGACGGTGAGTGATGGGCTAACTCGCCGTCCGTCCGTCTCACGACGAAAACAGGCCGTGTCGACGGCGCGTTCGTGTTCCACGCGCGCCTCAAAGAGATGTCAGCAACATGGGAGGGGCCCGAAAGGGCCGACGCCTGTCGGGGCCGCGGGTAGTCCAACGGTTATCGCGGCCTCGACATAGAGGGCGAAGAAGGAACATGGGTGGTTTTTAGTCAGTAGAAGTCTGACACTCCCTTTCGCTCTGCCTAAGAGCGGGAGGGGTTATTCGATGATTTTACACCCACCAAAAAAAAAAAAAAAAAGGTCACTTCTAAGGTATTTTTTTTATTAAATGTAACATAAATAAACCATCTTCATATAACCATGAAGAAAGAAACCAAACTGCTCGAAAATGAACATTAAAAGAACACAAAAGTCACACATCACACACACAGTCACACGTAACACTCATCCTCACTCGCTTAAAAATACGAACTTAACATAACTTGCTACAATAGGACCGAATTACGCGTACTGACACGTTGATGGATACTTACATTTTCCGTGTGTAAAGTGAATTTTTACACATCCAACGCCATTTTGAAAACGGTCCACCATTATGTGGCTGCGATAAAACTGCGATATCCCTGATAAATTGATGCAAGATAACCGGATTTCTTTTATCAAAAATAAGATTGACGTGCAGTCGTCTTTGATTCGGTAATTGTACTGAGGGAGTGGTTGATAGCTGCTTATCAGGGTAATGTAACAACTAAAAAAATAACACTAATATTATAAAGGCGAGAGTTTGTGATTGTGTGAGTGTGTATGTTTGTTACTTCTTCACGTCTAAACGGCTGGAGCGATTTCAATAAAATTTGGTATGGAGTTAGCTGACAACCTGGATTAACACATAGGGTAGATTTTTATCCCGATTTTATATTCCCGTGGGATAATTTTCGAGTTGTAGCGAGTGAAGCCGCTGGCAACTACTAGTAACAAATAAAAGAAGCTTTCTATTATTCAAACCCAATTATGAAAAACACTGCAATTTAAATGTTAGTCTTAAATGGTATCGCTATCTGCAGGGCGAATGCTACAAATCAGACTAAAAGGTATAAATCTAGTACATCTTTATTAAGTAGAAAAACAGTGAAAAGTATTTAAGACGTGGATATACTCGTAAGTGAATTGGCCTTAAGGATACATTAGAGACAATCTACATCTACACAATTTAGAGCATGTCCTCTTGTCTTAAAAAAAAAATTAAACATCATAAATAAATATGCAAAGTAGCCTCTTTTTTCGTAACTAACTACCATTTTTCTCCAAAACTCAATCAAACATAGGATCTTTTTATTGCCATCAATATTTATACAAAGTCATGTCGTCATGACCTTTGGACTATTTTTGGAAATAACTTTCTTAATTATTTAAATGGATTTTTTTACGTAATTGCTACTCGCAAATCGCGTAGCTACTACCCCTCTGGTGCCCAATAAATCAGTGCGGGAGGGTGAATTGTCACTGGCATATACCCAGCTCTAAAACAAAACAATTGCATACATTGAAATGTCAAAAAGTAGTTTCAACAAATTAACAAAAATAAAACCGGCCAAGTGCATGTCCGTTCCGTTCCGTAGTTGCCCATCAAAATAAGTGTACTTACTTAACTGATTAACCACCCTGCCTACCTACCTCCGAAGTCCAAACGATGTTTTGTATGGTAAAAATAAAACAAACTTACATTTGCTCCAAACATAGGAAAATATTTCATACAAGTACATTTTATAAGTTGGTCGACTATTACTCGTAAACTTGTAAACCCTGCTTAGCTGTGATAGTTTTTCTTTTATTTTCGTTATAATTATTTGCTACTACCATGATTTTTGTCACAGTCCCAAACACAACCCGTATAGGTGGTTTAGGTTGGCACACTTGAGTCTAACAATAATTTGCACTTAAAAGCTGAATATTTCACAAACGAATTCCTTAATCGAAAAGAGTGTCATAGCAAACTATCAATATTTTTTAAAGACCTTTCCAACGAAATTCCACACAGTGGGTTTAGCGAGAAATAAAAAATCATCCCCACTTTAATGTATACTGAAGATACCCTAAAAAATATATTCAATATTTTACTTAAGCATTTGGTCGGCGTAACTCATTTATATAATTCATGCCAAATTACAGGTACTAAGATCTCTGAGATATAGTGCGAATGGCGAAACTATAAGGGTTCCATATTGACTACGAAACCCTAAAAATGGCAAACCCTGTTCCTATAGTAATCATTTTCTTACAATCTGAGTATTTCTGAGTAAAAACAGAATCACAGTACGCATTATCAACTGACCAACCGTGATTAAATGCCGGTCATTATTGATGTGAATGAGTATTGTAATTTTATGTCCCAAAGATAATTAGGGTTCTCGGAAAATTACTAAGAGAAAAAAATATACTAACATTTTGTGTGGAAACTAGGCACTAACCGCACGTTAAAGAAGAACTACTTGTTATTCCCTTAGGTTGTATATTGTAGGTTTATAATTATGTATATCATATTCCCATTAGATAAAGCAGAAACTGCCTCCTGTCTGATAAAATAATTGTGATCAGCATAATACAGTAATACAAGAAGAATCAATGTTGCAATTTATTGTAGCTTTCCAACTGAAAAATTGGGTTTCCGCATCACAAGTAGCTGGATCATTTCTCTTCAAGAAAATAATATTCAATAGGGGACTGGGTCAAAACATATGATTCTAATTAGTCCGTCAGTTAGATTATCGAAAAATATTGGATACGTGTTTTTTGTTTCATCAAATTAATAAAAATTGACGAAGATAAGACGCGTCATTTGTTGGTGACAAATGTACTACCATGTGACATTTTCGAGGAATTCATGAATTTTCGAAGCATTGTATCGTCTTCATTTTTTGTTTATGTGAAAAAAGAAAAAATACGTGTCCAATATTTTTTGAAAGTCTATCTGACGGACTAATTATTATTTTTTGTCCGATCCCCTATTGTTTTGTTTACTACGCCACCATGCAGAAGACATTCCTTGAAAAGATCTCACGAAGAGTGAATAAAGTTGTTTAAGGTGAAAGCGTCAGGATAGCCGCGAAATTCAAATTTTCTTACGTTTTTTGCAATTTGCAGGCAAGTGCTAGGTTGTATGTTGATTGAAATGTTGGACGCGAGTGTAAGACGTATGTAGTTACAGAATTATAATCATCAAAATCATCAATACAACCCTCCAAGTTCATATAATTCGAGGAACGACTTTTTCGTACGTCTTACACTCGCGTCCAACATTTCAATCAACATACAACCTAGCACTGGCCTGCAAATTGCAAAAAACGTAAGAAAATTTGAATTTCGCGGCTATCCTGACGCTTTCACCTTAATATAACTTTCTTTCAACACTCCAGAAGTAGTTAGTATAAAGGAAGTCCCCATTAGTAGAACGCCAAAGTAGTTCCATTTCAGAACATAGTTTTCGAACAACTTTAAAAATGGTATGCCATTAACCACGCGTACAAATTAATGCCAGTTCATTCTAACCTTCGTTGTAAGTAAAAAGCATGCATTCTCCTTGTAACTTTTTAGTTTAGTAGGTCACAACAATTTGCGGGACACAGACAAACAGACGCCAAATGCATAGCACCCAGACTTGAAAGAAAAATAATAAAAGTAAGTGTAACCTTAATATTCGTGAGAACTTTTTGGAAAAACTTTGATTATAATTTTGGCACTCCATGATTAGAATAAGATTTCTTGGTCAAGGAATAATTTTGATAAGTTCAAAATAATACGCAATTGTTACAACAGCCTGCTCACAGCGTGCCACCCTAGCCAGCCAATGACAGCTAACCATAGCCATGCCACTCTAGCAAACCATAGCCATGCCACTCTAGCCAGCCAATGACAGGCAACGACTAGCGAGCCAATCACAGTCAAGCGAAGACACCGCCATAACTACCGGATGGCTCCGGTTGGGATATAAGTCTATATAATGCCCTGTAAGCTCAGTTTCGAGGTCTTGTCGCGCTCGATTTTGAAACTTGTAAGTCGAGACTCTGCCCGAATAAATTAATTAATCAGTTCCTGTCTATTTTTTAGCACTGTCGTTACACAATGGAAGTAATACAGACTCACAACACAACAGTAAATACAGAGGTTTTCCCCAACGGAGTCCGTGTCCGTTGGGGAAAACCTCTGTATTTACTGTTGATATTATCTCTTCGTCTTCTTCTTCGTCATGTAGGTAATACCTTTTTTTTTGGAGGGTGAGAAATTATCAAATGACTCCTCTCGCTCTGGACAGAGCGGTAGGGGAGTGTTAGACATCTACTCCGCCCATGTTGCTTCTTAGCCCTTGGTGTCAAGGCCGCGGTATCTCTTTTAAACAACCCGCAGCCCCGATGGGGAGTAGCTAGTGCGTAAACCTAGTATCTAAGTTTTTATACTGCCTATATAGGACTTGGCTTAAAATGCCGTCGAGAAATATCTCCCAGTCATGCTGTTTTCCTCACGATGCTTTTCTTCACCGAAACTAGTGATAAATTAACAATACGCACATAAGTCCGACAAATCAGGGGTTCGTTTCTTAGGTTTGAACTATGAGTTCAAGACATAATAAGTCGTTGATAGTCCAAAGCCGCGTAACTAACATTGTCGAATACCGCGAATCTACAGTATGTGCCCAGTATTATCTGACCCCTCTTCTCACACCACTTCCCCTCTTACTCTTTAGATTAGATGACAAGTAATACTTGGATCCAATTCCGCGTTACTATCATTGTCGAATACCACGAATTTACAGTCTGTGTTCAGTATTTTCCGACCCATCTTCTCAAACCATTTTCCCCCCTTATTCTTCATATTAGGGGTCAGGTAATACTGGCCACAGACTGTACATTCGCGGTATTCTACGATGTTAGTTACGCGAAATTGAACTATCAACGACATGACTCGTCAGTACGACGGTCACGCCACTAACAAACCACTGCTGTTGAACTCCATATCACGAACAAATCGATGAACATGTTACTAACCTTATTATAATTGTTAAAACGTAAAGCTATTACTAGAATTGCAAGACCAATATTTTAAAGTGTTGATACACACGGCAGTGTCGGCTTTATTCAGAACCAATAAAGGTGAACTGAATTGGATTTCCAATTGATTGATTTATCATTTAGCATGTGTAAAATATTGTTACTTTAGTTGCCTTCCTTAAATAGCTGTATTTTTTTCATACATTCGAGAATACACATTTGAGAACTAATGTATTTATAGTCACGTACAACAAACGAGGAGAGGGAGGGTGAAAACTCATTACAAACCGAGTTTGCTCAGTGCATCAGAAAGCACTTTAACCCTTTGATCCCAGCTGTAATTTGTAGATTTTTGACAGTCTTAACCGGTAAAGACAAGGGGTAATAGTCATCATCATCATCAACAGCCTCTCTTTGAGAGGGAATGGGCTATAATGTACCACGCGGGCCCAGTGCGGATTGGTAGATGTCACATGTCTTCGAATTTTTTGGTTCTAAGACATGCCGGTTTCCTCACGATGTTATCCTTCACCGTCATAAGAGCAGCGGTGATGAAATAAATTACACAAAGTAATGTGCCTGCCTGGATTCGAACCCACGACCTACTGTTCGTTAGTCGGGGCCGCCACCACTTGGCCACCGCTGCTAGGGGAGGGGTAATTGTAAATTAAAAATATCCTAATCCAGGAACTATCTACTTACTAGGATAGAGAATCATTTAACTTATACAGTCTGTCGGTGTACTTATAATAAACAATCACTACAGATTAATCCCTTATCGGAATGCAGCGTGAATATTAAGTCAGAACACGACCATAACTGCGGTTTAAGATTACTTAATCTATCGTTGGGCACGACGCCTGAGTAAACCTTGTAACGATACTCCGTCGATACTGTACTTACATTCATTGAAAACTGTTTGCCTGTTCCGGAGCTTGAGTTTTAAGCAACCGCAGTACAGTCAGCAGCGCCAACGCTAGCGCTAACAAACTTTAGAAGCAATTTTCGCCTACTGTAATGATTTAATTTTCATGTTACATCCTTCCTACTAATATTATAAATGTGAAAGTTTGTGAGAATGGATGTGTGGATGTTTGTTACTCTTTCACGCATAAACGGCTGGACCGATTTGGTTGAAATTTGGTATGTAGATAGGTTATACCCTGGATTAACATATAGGATAGTTTTTATCCTAATTTTATGATCCGTGGGATAATTTTCGAGTTGTAGCGGGTGAAGCCGCTGGCAACAGCTAGTATGATCATAAAAAAGTTCTTATTTCAAAGTTGCAATCGCTTTTGTTTTTGGCGGGTGGATATCAACAAATAACTCCTCCCGCTCTTGGGCAGAGCGAAAGGGAGTTTCAGACTTCTACTGAATAAAAAACACCCATGTTCCTTCTTGGCCCTTTATGTCAAGGCCGGAGTATCTCTTACAGCATCCGGCAACCCCGACGGGCGTCGGCCCTTGCGGGCCATCCCTTCCATTTTTCCGACGTCTCTTTGAAGCGTGCTTGGAACACGAACGCGCCGTCGACACGGCCTGTCGTTGTCTCTTGGGCAGAGCGAAAGGGAGTGTCAGACTTCTACTGACTAAAAACCACCCATGTTCCTTCTTCGATAACCTGTGGACAACCCGCGGCCCCGACGGGCGTCGGCCCCTCCCATGTTGCTGACATCTCTTTGAGGCGCGCGTGGAACACGAACGCGCCGTCGACACGGCCTGTTTTCGTCGTAAGATGGACGGACGGCGAGTTAGCCCATCACTCATCGCGTCTACGGTGGCCGGAGGTCATCGCGAGAACCCCGTCGCGCGGAGCGCCTCCCGCGGCGGCTGGGACGAGAGGTTCTCTCCCTCTCGCGTTCCGCCGCCTCCTTCGCTAGCATCACTGCTTCGCAGAAGGAGGCGACGGCGTCATGTTAATAATACCCCTCAGGGTAATTTTGAAACCCACGTTCTTGAACAAAAGTTTAATTTACTTTCTCGAAACTAAAATAATTTTTCATCAGATGAATAAAGAATAAATGTACTCGTACAACATAACATTGTTCTCAGACATTCACTTATTACCCGTTTCTTTTTAGTTTATTAATAATTTTCAACAATAGCTCGCTAAGAACTCCTTTAGATCTTGTTAAATAACAAATGGTGGTACTATTATCAAGCTTTGTGTTTCCTTTAATTTTTTTGTAGAAAATAATAAAGTACTGTTTGAGTTTTAGGTTTATGCCTGAAATGTATAATGAAATTTAGTTTTAAATAGTTTTAGATTCTTAGTAGGTAGGACAGAGCTACTCAGTTTAAAATCATACTTCCGTATTTTTCAAGTTACATCACTTTTAACTATTTTTTTTTATCCAAAATTAAGTGACTTGCCACCACTGGCGGACACTAAGAATCTTCGTTAGTTTCATATTCAAAATTCACCTTCCTTGAGTAACAATTTCCCTGATTTGTGTGTATGAGAAAAAGCCTGCAGTGAAACTTCAAAAGTGGAATAGGGGATTCATTTTATAACTCCACGTTAAGTATACAACGATTTAATTCTTTGTTTAACTTATCACATCACATTAACCTAAACTAGAACTTTCTTATTTGTCTACTGCAAAATAAGTAAAAGTTTAGTCTCGGCAAGCTTTAAAATTAATTAGGTAGCTACAAGAATAGCTTTTAACACATTATTTTATCCGACTTCCAAACAAATTAAATATATACCAGCCACTTGAGAGTTTAATGGCCAATTTACACTTCGTTTTAGCGGTACTTTACATTATCGCAGTCCGATTTAGAGGCGCTAATATTCTATTAGATAAACAATTTTATGTCTGTTTTCATTAACCGTGTAAGTACTAACTTAAAGATTATTGGAATCTCAATTCTTGGAGGTAGGACGAGAGTTGAAAATCTTGTTTAACACTTCTGTCTAGGCATTCACCTAAGTGTCACCTTGTGTACCTAAGTGATAACATTAGAACTTGCGATATGGTGGTAATTCACATTCTAATGCGAATACACAAATGGGTATCGTGAAAGGTCGTTTTTGTAAACTTGTTTATTGAACTAATAACGGGTGATTTTTCTATAAATATTTCTCTCTATGCCGCTCGAATCGATCATTAGGTAAAGCCGTAGGTACTTACCTAGGTGAGTTCTTTGATGATCACACACCTACTTTTATTCGTGTCTCGGAAAGCACGTAAGCCACTGGTCCAGGCTGCTATAATTATATAACCATTGAAAGTCTGACAGCCAGTTAAACCAAAGGGCAGCGTATTACCCAGTACTACTGAGTTGTGTTGGTCAAATAGGCAGTCACTCCATTTAAAATACTGGTATTCAGCCGCATCCCATTAAACTGGAAGCCGACCCCAACATAGTCAGGAAAAGACAGGCACATGAGTATTCCTACCGTATAAACTCTCCGTACAAACATTTGTGGGACGATAAGACGGTTATCACAACTCACAAGACACCGCTCGTCCATTCGGTTGGGTGGCGACGCGGATCATACGGCGCATTGGCTTGTATGAAATCCTTTGAAGCCTAATACCTACACGTAATTCTTACACGTGTCGTGAAGGGATCTCCCAAACCTATTGTGCAGAATCCAAGGTCAGACTTTTTAGGTCAGTGGAATCCAGTTGCGTATCACAAATTAATAGCAGCTTCAGTGGCGTTTATCAGGTCCAGCAGGGCTATTGCGTATCTTTTAAATGACAGTGCCTAATCTAAACTGTCAAATTGGTTATGGTTTAGTACAAAATGGAACCATTTGACAGTAATTGATAGGCACTATCTATCAATTACTGTCAAATGGTTCCATTTTGTACTAAACCATAACCAATTTGACAGTTAATCCATAGACAATATTATAGCCGCTGTCATTTAAAAGATACGCAATAGCCCTGCAGGTCTCTAAAGATGCGCTTGTGAGGGCACAGAGGAAATATTAGCAAGTGGGTCTTGTTGTGGACAGGATTGCACTCAGATTAGGTGTCATGTCTATTAGTTCTATAATCCCTTAACACGCCAAATTGTATTCGTAATCTTGACCAACAACATTGAGCAATCGAAACCAGGACCTCAAGCGGACTTTTCACGGTTGGCGCAGTAGCTCAAGCAGTTGACTGCTGCGCTACGTGTCGCGGGTTCGACCCCCGTACGGAACTAATATTTGTATGGCGTTTATATAGTAGTTTCAGGTCTGGGTATTTGTGTATGTGAGTTTAAATGTTTGTAAACGCACCCAATATACAGGAGAAATCCCTAGTGTGGGGCAACGTTTATTTAAAAAATAGCTGAACAGTCTGCAGTAGTGCGATCACTAGATCAATTTTATTAAGCAATCTATATATTTAATACATATGTCTTTAACTTAATTGTGTATTAAAACAAGTTAAAGTAAAAACACTAATTCGAAAGAGATAAGAAGATTCTTGGTAGAAACTAACTAACCACCAGAAACCACCACCACCTTACGTATAACAGAACCTAGTTTCCTACATTTCAAGCTAATTTCCGCATACAAAACGTCCAATGGAAATAATAAAAAGAGTCGGTCGCAATTCCCCTTTTGATTACAAATAGCGGTTGCAAGTGGCCACAGATGCACCGCCGACAGAGTAGGGCGGACGCTGCTGTACGGTAAATAAGGATATCGATGAAAATAGCCCGTATTAGTACATATCTCGCAATGGCAAAATAGCTGTTGATTTTCTTCTAATGTTTTGATTGCAACTACTAGTATTCTGGTGCATCTGGTAAGCCTAGAAGCCGACCCCAATACATTTGGGAAAAGGCTGGTCAGATAATGATGATGTTAAGATGACGAGGATATGGCTTAGGTATAAGTATTTTGTTCTCACTAGGTTTTTTATCTATATTCTACTCTAGGAATTTCTCCTGCATCGTGGGTGCATTAACAAACATTTGAACTCGCATACATAAATAAGTGCGAGCAGCGGTGGCCCAGTGGTGGCGGCCCCGACTTACGAACAGTAGGTCGTGGGTTCGAACCCAGACAGGCACATTACTTTGTGTAATTAATTTCATCACCGTTGCTCTCAAAATGGTGAAGGAAAACATCGTGAGGAAACCGGCATGTCTTAGAAACAAAAAATTCGAAGACGTGATATCTACCAATCCGCACTGGGCCCGCGTGGTAGATTATAACCCATTCCCTCTCAAAGAGATGAGGCCTGTGTCCTAGCAGTAGGAACATTAATACGCTGTTGATGATGATGATATAAATAAGTAGACTCGGAACAAATCTATAGGCCATACAAATATTTATTCTGTGCGCGGATTGAACCTGTGACACTCAGCGTCAATCGCTCAACTACTGCGCCAACCGTGCTGTCAAAAATCTTTCAGTATTAAAACCTTCGTCACCCAAAGTCATCAAACGTGATGTAATCTAAGCCTTTTAGTTTCACAAACACCTCGATCCCCATATCTCACTCGAAGCCATTGAAAAACCAATCGGAATCGGAACATTCACAGTTTCCTTCCATTTTTCAATATTCTGAACAATGAGGCCCCGACGCTCGCGATAGCTCGAGAACATTCTCGAACGCTCGGGATTAGCTTTAAATTGAAATATTTAATGGTTTTTAAAGCAGCATTGCAGAGCGTTGTTTTCAATTATTCTTTTTGAACGGATATGTGGGACAATCTGCGGTGAATCCATTAGTGTTTGCAGATGCTTTTCAATAATCTAGATTGGAAGTTTTGTTTAGTAGTAAGAGTAAGAGTAAATCGGATTGAATATCTACTGCAAGCTTAAAGACAATAAATAAAACTAGTTGAAATAGTTTAAATGGTAAAAATCGCAATTGAGATTTTTTAACGATACAATATTTTTGATTATGAATTGCTTTTTTTATTGAATGAACTTAAAACACACACAAAAGATCCGTGTAACTGCCGTAGGTACTCAAAGATATATAATGATTACTTAAGCCGTCACTTAGTAAAGGTTTGACATATTTTTTTATGTCAAAACTGTCAAAACCATTGCTAAGTGATGGCCTAAGTAATCATTAAAGCTCTCTGAGTACGGCAGTAAGTGACCTAATATTTAATAACTTATTATCTAGCGTTAGTACCAAAAATTCTTTGCACAAGAAGCATTACAATTCGAGTTCCTTTTTTTCAGAATGCTGTTGCGGCTATCTCCAACTCTCTTGCAATGATTATTGCTCAATATAATCATCATCAGCCTAGCCTCTTTCCAACTATGTTGGGGTCGACTTCCAGTCTAACCGACTGCAGCTGAATACCAGTGTTTTACATGGAGCGACTGCCTATCTGACCTCCACAACCCAGTTAAAACTAGGTAAATACGATACTCTTTTGGTAAGACTGGTTGTCAGATTTTCAGGTCACTGACTACCTGTAACGACTGCCAAAAATCTATGTATGACAACCAACAAACGTACCTTTCGAGGCACGGAGGAAACCAATGTAATCATCCCATCCACAGACCAACCTAACCCAGCGCGGCTTAACCTAAAGATCGACCCGAGTGGCAGTTATTATTAAGCCACAAGCTCCTCTTTCTTATTGCTCAATATAATATTATGCAAATATTATACGTAAAAGAATAGATAAATAGTGCACACAACAAAATAGAAAAATATAATAAAGAACCAAGAACGAAAAAGAGTAAGTATCTCACGGCTGCCTCGCAACTAGTGCCCGACGCTGGTTTTCAACTGGACCTGAAATGGTGATGAGACGGAATTAAAACAATAGGGTATTTCACAAAAAGATCTAATTAGTCCGGCAGATAGATTTCCAAAAAATATTGGACATGTATTTTTTCTTTTTCCAAGTAAACACACAATGAAGATACAGTGCTTTGAAAACTCGTGTGACGTCATTTTCTGAGACATTTGTATGACATTCTTTAGCGGTCAGTGACGTCACAATCCCCCATTCAAATCTTTTATTTTTTTTAGTTTTATCTTCGTCAATTTTTATCGATTTGATAAAACAAAAGAAACGTATCCAATATTTTTTGATAATCTAACGGGCGGACTAATTAGAATCTTATTTTTTTAAGTCCGTAAACATCTCTATTTTGTACTTTGTGTTTGTTTCTTTCTGTTTTTAGGTACAGGTGGCGTTCTGTGGTTTCTGCCTACCTCCATGGGAAAAGGCCGTTGTTACTTATGTATGTATGTATGTATTGTAGGTACCAAATACGAGTACGTTAGACACTTCATATCGAAACAACATGGAACAAACAAATTACAACTATCTGTTAGTAGCCTATTTTTGGAGGGTGAGTAATAATGAAGTGACTACACTCGCTCTGGGCCGAACGGACCCGCGGATACTTCTACTGACTAAAAATCACCCATGTTCCTTATTAGCCCTTTGTGTCCGGGGTCACGGCATCTCTTTCAAACAACCCGCAGCCCCAGGCATCTGTCTAAAGCGTGCGAAAAACTTGTGTTCATTGATAAATACTTTGTTAGGGTGTTGATTAATTAAACCAACCGTATTGTACAATTGACGTCCTCGACAACGCGGCGGCACGTGCATTCTAAAAAAACTTATCAATGTTCAGGCAACTGACATTTCCTGATTGACTGACACCCTGTCGAGCGGCAAAACGGTCGTCAAAGCAAATTGGCTTTACAAAGAGAAGCTAGTAGGAAAGTAAAACAAAATAAAAATGCTGTATTTGTTTTCCACGCAATCGAAGGCATGTATCCAAATCAAATGGAGAATGGGCAACGTAGTATGCTTCAAGACGAAATAACCATAATAGGTACATCACTGAAAATATCAAGACAAATCGACATAATCCTACTATCCTACTCATATCATAAAAGCGAAATGTGAGGATGTTTGTTAGTCTTTCACGCAAAAACTACTAAACGAATTTGGATAAAATTTGGTGCACAGATAGTTTATAACCTGTATTAACACGTAGGATCGTTTTTATCCCGTTTTTATCTTCCTGTGGGATAATTTTCAAGCTGTAGCGGGCGAAGCCGCTGGCAACAGCTAGTAAGAAATATTCACATATCACGTCTGTAATCCCGAAGAGTTAGACAGAGATACCTAATAGTAGCCAGTTATTTTTAAGTCCCGTGTAATAGTGGACGAGCTTATTGCCATCAATTGGGCACAAATTCAAAGTCCGTGGCTGCTATTGAGCAATAGGGTGTTTCACAAAAAAAAACTAATTAGTCTGTGAGATAGATTTTCAAAAAATAATGGACGCGTATTTTTCCTTTTTTCACGTACACAGTCGTGTCAAGTCGTGTGACGTCACAAGGATAGTACTTTTTTAGCACACAAGCCCCCACTCATGATCTTTGGCACATTTTATTTTCGTAATTTTTTTTATTAATTTGATAAAACAAAAAACTAGTAGCCAATATTTTTCAATAATAAAACAGACGGACTAACAATAAGACTAGACGTCCACTAGACCAACGAGGCTGTATTCATTGGAATAATATTTATCTTAACCAGTGGTTGCTCGGGCTGAACAGCTCATTTCTTTATCATAGAAAGAAAAGAAAAAAAGAAAAAAGTATTTATTGGTTTCACACAGGACCAGAACAATTTACAAAAACAAAATTTAAAAATAAAATATAGTAAAAACAATAGTAAAGTAGGCAGTATCATATAGTGTGCGAAGATAAATTAAATATTAACATTCTGTATATTAATTACGACAAAAATATTTCCACATCCAACTAACTTGAATGTTTATCTATGCCAAGAGCGTAAATGGCAACACTGTCTAGACAGCATAGTCCCGTTTAAAAGCATGTAATCCTGTAGATATAGCTTCATACATTTTAAAAATAAACACCATGGAGTTTCTTGCAGACTTCTTTTTCATAGGAAACGACGTGCCCAATTAGTAGGCTTCATCATCATCAGCCTATAATGTTCCCACTGCAGAGACTCAGGCCTCCTCTCTAGGAGAGGGATGGGCTCCACCACGCGGGCCCAGTGCGGGTTAGTAAATGTCACATGTCTTTGATTTTTTTTGGTTCTACGACATGCTGGTTTCCTCGCGATGTTTTCCTTCACCGTTTTAAGAGCAGCGGTGATGAAATAAATTACACAAAGTAATGCGCCAGCCTGAATTCTAACATTCGACATCTCAACACTCATCCCCATATCCAGCGTTGTCTAATAATTATTGTACTTTTGTTGTCAACTAAAACATAACAGGGTTGAAAGTGGTCAGTGTGGTTGAGAACAAGCTGACGCCATTTTGACGTTGCGGTCTAAATCCACAAGGACTGAGCTAGCATTACCTAGTGTTCCTACGGTTTGTTCAGTCAAAGTATAAGCTATTTACAGTGATTCAGATCACTTATTAGATTGGATTTGCCAAGACATTTCTGAGAACCGGAGCTGATATTATTGGCGCAATTAAATGAATTACTACGTTTCTGTTATTATGTAATATGCATTTCGTTGCAGTGGTGTTACTATTAACATGGTTGATTGACTACTCAGTACAAAAGTAAAAAAAATGTGCTAATTGAAAAACTATTTCAGTGAATAATTTAAAATGAAAATAGCACCGTTTTTCCCCCGAAGGGTAGAAAACGGATATTTAGGTTCCAGCGTAGCTAGACCCACCTTGAGATTACCCCTTGGATTTTCGCATGTGACAACACTAAACTCCTATCCTATCTATGCCCCGCGCGCGCTACCACCCCCCTATAGTACGCACGCCGCCATGTTGCGCCGGGCGATCGCTTCGCTTGTTCTTCAGTACTCTCTCAAGCCGGCAAGGCCTAAAGTGGTGGGTCTAGCTACGCTGGAACCTAAATATCCGTTTTCTACCCTTCGGGGGAAAAACGGTGCTATTTAGGTGTCCGAGCTACGCTAGACCCACCTTGAGATGTGTTTATTTTCTGCCGGCGCTACATGACGTGCTGTGATCGGATAACACATTGAGAAGCAGTTGAGGTGATGCTCAATGATTGAATATGATCTGATGTTATGGTTAGGGTAGTAAAATTAATGTAAAGAATTTTCTAATTTTGCAAGAAAACGTTTATTTTTAGTAAAGTAAATGAGAGAAGAAAAAACATAACATTACTTTTCTTCCAAGTACTTATAACGAAATTATTACATGAACGTAACATTTAACTTTTTCAATCACACTGGTGAAAATAAATCAGTAAGATTTGCACCGCCTGAATCTCTACTTTGATTGGTTACCTCTTTATAGTAATATTTAAGGAATGTGTCTCTACTTCTCCAATTACCTCTTCTTAATACTTCGTCAATGTTAATATTTTTGTTAACCCACATGTCAGAGTTAACTGCAGCTCTAAAACTGCCGGGGGAGTCTTGAATGTTGACTTCTCGGAAAAGAGTTCTGATCCAACCAGCGATAATTGTTCGAGAAGCCGCATTTACTTTTCCTCTAGTTGTAATAAACAGGCTGTTTAAGTTTTGTCTAGTTTTCCTTCGCCCATGTGATATACTAATTAGTTTTTGAATCCATAGGACAGGGTTTAGCCTTTCCGGGCCGTCATTTGATAAGCGCCACCCCGATTGTCGGTGTGTTGCCGAGTCAGTTTTAGATCCAAATCTGGGCCAGAATATCACATGATCGCCATTATTTTCAAAATATTCCGGGCTTATGTCCAATAAAGTGAGGTCATGTACTCTTCTTCCCGTGCACAGTAATAAAAGTGCCGTGACATGACGCGATATTTGAAATATGCTATCAACATCGATGCAATAATGTTGTAGATATTCAATTAAACTGCCAGCTTCCCAAGTGGAAGGTTTGCGAGGTGGAGGTTTTGTTATGGCTACAGCTTTCATTATTTGCTTAACTAATGGGTGTCTGGCTAGGACTTCGGATTTCTCAGGGTTTGCAAAAGTAGCCACTACAGACTTGTGTACGGCTATAGTGCTAGGTGCCAGGTTAGCATCATTGTGTAAGTAGCAAATGAATTTTGAGAGGTCATCAGGTTTGGGGTTATCAATTTGACACTTTCCTCTGGACCATAAGCGCCACCTTTCCCAAGCGGCCTTATATGTCTTTAACGTTGATTTGCGCCATGCGGACTCTAAGAGTATTTTGTTTTCTTCATGCCAGGTTTCAACTAAACTGGTCCAGCCTGAACCCTCCATACCTGCAAAAATAGCTTTTCTACGTCTGGTGGAGGTTTCCCCGTTTTCAGGTCCGTAAGATGTTGACGCAAGTTCTGGATCACAAATGGGGGACTTAGTGCCCGCTGTTTCAATTCCGCTTTCCAAAAGGTCTTTTCCCAATTCGGGACCACGAATAAGTATATTCCCGTGCTCTTTTCTAAGTGTCGTAAAACTCGCGGTATCAGTGAGGGCGGGGGAAAGAGCCAGCCGAGGTCGTAATGCCATGTTTTGCTGAAGGCGTTCACAAATGCACATGCTTGATCTCGTACATCTTCGCTCACGTATCGTTTTACGACCGCTGAGTGAGAGCTCGCGAAGAGGTCTATTGTTGGTGTGCCCCATTTGTTGAATATGATTTGTGTTAATTGCTTCGACAGTGTCCATTCTGGTGCTTGGCGGAATCTTGAAAGGCTGTCGGCTAGAAGGTTGTATCTTCCTGGCAAGTAGCGAACTACAAGGTAAATTTGATGTTGATGTGCTATTTCCAGTATGTCTGTCGTCAGCTGTAGTAGTTTTAGGGACTTTTTCCCCCCTTCTTTGCTTATGTATGCTGCCACAGATTTGTTGTCCGTTTGAGCTAAGACCGTTTGACATCTGTAAAGATGTGCAACTTTTTGAAGAACCATCTTTAATGTCCACAGCTCTTTTCGGTTGCTGTGCCAAGGTTGTTGATCGATGGTCCAGGTGCCGCTTAGACTCCTGTCGTTTACTGTGGCACCCCATCCTTGATCTGATGCATCGGTTGTAACAAATACTGTGGGATCTTTGTGGTGAATCGGTGATGTCTGATCGACATGGTCTAACCACCATTGAAGCTCCTTCACGACACATTTTGGAAGGCTGAACTTCTTGTTTCTGTCGTCCTCTGGGAGTAAATTTGCTTGTCTTTGGATTGGTCTGCAATGAAGTCTTCCCAAGGGAATAACAAATGACGCAAAGCTGATGTTTCCTAGAATGACTTTTGCTTTGTGCCACGTCCACCAGTTTTTCCTCAGTGTGTCTTCTAATAGTTTTATATTTTTTTGTGTTTTGATCTTTGGGAGGCATTTGACATTTTGCTTTGTCTTCCATATTATTCCTAAATATTCTACTACTCTTGTTGGAGTTGTGATCGACTTTTTTAGGTTGACACACCATCCCAGGTCGACTAGACATTGCAGTACCTGTTGAGTCTGTTGTAACAAGACATGCTGATTCGTGTGCATTATTAAAAAATCGTCTAGGTACACGATGATTCTGATGCCTCCTTTTCTGAAATAATTAGCCATCCAATTAGAAATACTTGCAAACGTGTATGGGGCAGTGGCCAGCCCAAAAGGCAAGCATGTCATTTCGTAAATATTGTTCTCATAAGCAAAAGCCAGGAACCTACGGTGTGTACTGGCAATAGGAATGTGAAAATATGCCTGTGACAAATCTAATTTTGTCATGAAATCTGATGTATTCAAGCAAAATGGTATTTTGAAATGGGTAACCAGCCGAAATTTCGGTGGTTGCAAATAGTAGTTTAAATTTCTTAAATCAAATATAGGGCGGTTGGATCCATCAGATTTATGACGCAGAAATAAAGGCGACAGAAAGCCTGATTTGTGGCAACACTTTTGGATGGCGCCTGAATCCAACATTTTTGCTATTTCTTGTGACATCTCTTTGGAAGTTTTAGTTTGATAACGTTGGCAGGCCTTTTTGCTAAATCTATATGATGGTGGAACGCTCACAAATGGTATCCGGTGACCTGATAATATTGATAAAATATTTTTTGGCGCCCCTAGTGTTTCCCAGATGTGAAGTTTTTTACTAACCTGCCCCGCACGAAATTTAGAACTTCTTGTTTCTATTTCGGTTAGTGGGGACGCGCTTTGTTTGAAATCGAGACCTTTCCGGCTTCCGATTATTGGAGTTTCTACCATGATGATTCTGCTGAGATCTTTCTCTGATTTGTGTCGTCGTCGCAGGTAGTGTTCGTCTCTCCCGAAACGTCGAACGATTCGCAGACGTTGAAGCGGGTGTGTTTTTGCGAAACTTGCCGGGAAAAAACTTGAAAATACCTCCTTGTTCTTTTATTAGTTCAGATAGTTGAGGTTCAGCGAATAAGTGGTTTTCTGATGGAGGTATTGTATGAAGTAATTCACTTATAATTTTATTTTGCGGTTTATATATGGCCCTTCTTTGTTGGATTACCTCCGAACGTTTGCCACAGGTGTATTGTAGGAGGGAGTCCGAAACTTTTCGAAACGTTGAGTCCGGCTCCAAGAATTTCTTGCTGATATATGCCTTAACTGAGGTAGGAGCATCTTGATAAATATCTTGGAATGTTCGACGTTGTTGTAACAGGCCATGCGTTATCGCGCCAAGACATAAATCCATCTTTTCAAGTACTGAAACCAGCTGCCAAGATGGGGTCACTGTAGCAAGGTTGCTGTTGACTTTCAGGGCTGTGAAAGCTGGAGATGCCTGAAACGTCTTCTGTACTTCAGCATAACGTATGTTTTGCCAACTTTCTGAATTGAATCTTTGGCAGTCAATCCCTTGTTTCACAAATATTTCGTCAGCTTTTGTAATCTTGGCCTCGGTTTCTTTTGTTCCCGGGGTGAAATCCTGCAGCGGTTCCGCAGTAGTGTCCAATTCGCCTGCATCAGCACCTACTAATGGATCGGTGATAATAGGTGGCGCATTCCAGTTATCTTCTGGCACTGATGGTTCGTCATCATAACTATAATTGGAGTGCAGACTTGGGGACAATGGGTCCTGAGCTGAACACAGAGAATGTGCTTGATTTTCCCGATTGATCATCAGTCTGACATTTTCATTCGTGGTCTGCGCTAGTGTGCAAAGTTTTTCTAATATAAAGTTTTGTTGTGTCATGAAGTCACTCATCCTTGGTTCTTTAGCAGCAGTAGCAGGCACCTCTGGACTGTGGCTCCTTTTAGAAGCCCGCGAGTTGCTTGAGATGGAGGCGATCTCTGTGTTGTGCGTACCTTCTGCTTTCAGCATTTCAGAAGCCTCGTGTCTTGACACGAGCTCAGCTTTGATCATATTAATCGTCTCCGGAAACTGGTTATAAGCCTGAACTGGATGTATTTTTGCCATTATTGCCAATGGAGTATAAATTAATGCACGACCCAATGGCCAGGTTAATAATATTCTTTTTATCTTTTTATAGCGTCGCTCACTAAGTGTACTTTCTGGGCTGTGTGCCTTTGCTAGTTTGACTGTTGGAACTGCAAAGCGTAGTCTGCATTCTGTATCCGAGGAGATTGCTTCTCCGAAAAGGTCTTTATAAGAGGTTGTATTGACGACCCAGGCCCTCCAATGGTCTGGATACACCTCATCCAAGAGGTTTACAATATTGTTAAAGAAGTTTTCTTCTTTTGCCGGAGGTCTCCATTCGGTAAGCGTGCCCAGTGTAGTTTGCTCCATCTGGAAGCATTGCAGCGTGTGAGCTTTCGTATTAATGTTATGCTGGTGTAAGCACGCAGCTGACATTTGACCATGGTAGAAAACAATTCATTCGTCCAACAAAACGCCTGATAATTGATTGGCGGGTGACACTTCCTAACCTACAGCCGACGTGTCGTCTGCTGATGAACAGACGACGTCGTTTGCTCAGCCGACCGTCAGCTGCGGAAAGGAAATGCAGTAAATACGATAAACTAAGGGCTTTCCATAGTTAAGTTTGTGGAGACGCATTGGAATTGTCGTCTGCACGCTTAGCCGACTGCCGGCTTCAATATTTAATAGATGCATTTTCTAAGTACGATAAGTTAAGGGCTTTCCTTAGTAAAGTACATGGATTTGCTAGCACTAACAGGGCTTTCCTGTTTAACACTTTACGGGACAATTATAATAAGACGACGCAAAGTAGGAATTTATACATCTATTAGCGTCCAGTGTCCCACAACGTGTAAATTTCTAAAATAATAAAAATTAAAAAAAAAAAAAAAAAAATCGTAATTAGATAGGACTTACCATTTTTATAAATATATAAAACAGAAGTGAACTAATATCACTAATAATGTTTCTAGTTTCGATTAAATGTTATCGCTTCGAAAATCCAAGACGTACTGAAGAACAAGCGAAGCGATCGCCCGGCGCAACATGGCGGCGTGCGTACTATAGGGGGGTGGTAGCGCGCGCGGGGCATAGATAGGATAGGAGTTTAGTGTTGTCACATGCGAAAATCCAAGGGGTAATCTCAAGGTGGGTCTAGCGTAGCTCGGACACCTAAATAACTCTATAATCCTTACTTGATATTATAAATGCGAGAGTAGCTCTGTCTGTCGGGTTTTCACGCCAAAACTACTGAATCAATTTAACTGAAATTTGGTGCACAGATAGTCTAAAGCCTAAGAAAGTACAAAGGCTACTTTTTAATGCGAAAAAGGTTTGTAAGAGGGAAAAGATTACTTTTGGTCGCGGTAACCAACATCAACGCGGGTGAAACCGTGGGCATCAGATACTCATTTATATTTTTTAAGAAATCAGGTTAACCTTTATTTAACCTACAAAGTCGTTATCTCAAGAATGAACCAGAGCCATTAGTATTAATTAGCAAACAAAATACAGTATTATCTGTTATTTAGTCATTAACGAAACAAATCCGATAGTTTCCCAGCGGTACTGCGGTCTGTGGCTTGATGCAGATGCACCCAAACTGTGAACTTTACCGTTAGTTGCAGGAAGTTTAGAGGGAAAGCTGCTGCTAATAGGATATTAATTTATTGTGCAGCTTATTTTAAGATCAGACGACAACAGACGCTGGGATGTTGGGTGTTTTGTTATAAATGTAGAGTACAGCTTTAAGTTAATTGAGTTAAACAGGGATTTTAAAAATATGGCAGATTGAATGATTTATTTCAAATTTAATCTAACGATGCTACTGAAAGTGATGACGGCACGGTTAGCGCAGGGGCTGAGCGATTGGGCTGCTGCGCTGCGTGTCCCGGGTTCGATCCCCGCACGGAACAAATATTTGTATGGACTACAGATAGTTGTTTCGAATTATTTTGTGTGTTTGTGTATGTCAGTTTAAATGTTTGTAAACGCACCCACGATACGGGAGAAATGCCTCGTTCATTCATCAGCAGCCTATTAATGTTCCTACTGCTGGGACACAGGCCTCCTCTCATTTTTTTGAGAGGGTATCTCAAAAAAATCTACCTAGAAATCTACAGAAAGAAAAGGAAAACCTACTAGAGAAATGCCTAGAGTGGCGCAAAGCTTTATAAAAAAAAAGTATTATTGTATGTATAAATATCTATTAACATCTAATTATAGAATAACATAACATCACGCCTTTAATCCCCGAAGAGCAGATATGTACCCACATACATCCACATTTCGCCATTTATGTTTAAGACCCATGTACTTAATAGGTGCGAGCCTAATACCATCAACCAGACGCAACCTCAGTCTCTGTGGCTGCCGTTGAGACACACCTGATGAAAAAACCCAACAACACTACCCGACCGGAAACGAACCCGGGACCTAAAGCTTATCAGTCACACTTGCAACCTCTAGACCAACGAGGCTGTTCATAAAAATAAAAACAAGATACAGCTTAGTCATCGTAATTAGCTTCCACGCACTTTCTTTTCGACTGGGCAGTTCTCCATCACGTCATCACCATACAAGGTCACATAATTAACTGCTCAAAAAATATAAGGCAAATTTTTACCTGACTGCGGCGAAGCCCAAAAGGAGGGTTATGTATGTCCGTTTCTTTGTTCCCTCATTACTCCTAAGCGGATGAAGGAACTTGAATAAAATATTCGTCATTAAATTCGCCTTAATGGCGCGAGTGTCACTGGCTACATCAAAATTTAAAAAAACAAACAAACAATTTTAAAAAATGCAGATTTTGGGGGCCATAGCACGGAGTTCAAAAACTTTTTTTTTTCTCTACCATCGAGTAGGGTATCAAAATGAAGGGTTTTAAAAATAGATTACAAAAATATTTAATATTTATATGCTTAAAAGGAATTGGAAAATGTGCTTGTTTTTTCCTTTTTCAGTCGGGTTTTTTAGTTATTTAATTCCTTCTTTGAAAACTCAATTTTTCAAACCGATCGAATGTGCTCTTAATTTTCATAATTCATGATCAAAAACACTCACGAAACAAGCGCTCAAATACGAACCAAACATAAATCAATTCAATATCCAAAAACAATGTCGCATCAAAATTTAATTTCCTCAAGACGGATGAGCCTTCAGTAAGATAAATCATTTATCAATTTAAAATGCAAATCTGTGAATTACTTTGGCGGAGTAAGATCAGGGAACGTGCCAAAAGCCTGCATTGAGATCCCAACTAATTGGCTAGTGTCCATAAATTTTGTCGCAAATCTGCATATTGGACTCGATTTTTGTTCATCTACTTAATTTGGTCGTTTTTATTGGTAATCTAGAATTGGTTTATGACTTATTTTAGGATTGATATTCAGTTTTAGAGTTTTTGACAGCTTTTACTAGCAAAAAAGAGAATATTAGATTGAAAGATTCGTGTATGATAAACTTAACATACTTGGTATAAATCGCAATTCTAAATGATACACATGTATCATTATTTATTTTATGAGTTGTAGGAGTCTCAGTCACATACATTTATGCCAGTTTTTTTTAATTTATTTTTTCTTTATCATAAAGTTTATACAAGTGTTTACCTACTTCTCTTGCAAATATAATACCTAACTTAAACTAAACTTACATTTGTAGAGCATAGTTATAAGTTAAGATTTTTAAAAGTATGTTGCACGCGATCTTGTCCGCGAGAAATTATTGCTAAATATAAATTTCTTATTTGAATCGAATGTTGCTAAAAATTCATGGTCTATGTATTTTGAAAATTAAGTTACTTCTAATAATATCAGCCACTAAAAGTCCCGTCAAAGTGGATTGAGCCATTACGGAGATAAGCCGGAATAGACATACAGACAATATGTGTTTTTCAAAAAAACCGGATATACAAATTGCATTACACATTCCGTAAAAAGCATTTATTTTAAAATAACGAACACACACTTTAATTTTATTTATTTGTATAGGGGACAGACTTTTTAATCAATCAATGAATCAATGAGCCAAAGACTATGATATTCCTTCTATCTAAGTAATTAAGTTTCCAAACTCACGATTGTTTGTGTTAATTCAGTTATGCTCAAAGTTACCATTTGACATAACGCTGTTAGCGCTGCTTCCGAGAGTTGCTTTGTTTGTTCGTTACAAATAACTATGATATGGTTTATGTTGTATCTGATTATTTGAGTATTTGTTATCTACATGTTTGTGATTGGGGTCCAATAATAAGAAACAATCAAAACAATTATATTGAGTTTCTACGAGTGAATGTTCGTACCATTCTATTTGCAATTTGTGCGTATTTTTTTTCTATTTAATGCAGTACATAATATTGCACACACACGCACACACACAAACATATACCCATTAATTTTTCTCATGGGGATGGGATATAAATATGACATTGTAATTGAAATTAAGGATTACATGGTCAGACACACGCAAAAAGGCAGATACACATTGACGCCTTTTGAGAACCCAGATTCAACAAATGAACCTATGATGTCACTTAATTAGTGAGATCCGTGATGGAAGATATTGATAGGGCGGTTCCTCGGTTACTAATGGTGATAAATGACGCGGAAGAGCTGAAATTGGACCTATAGAAGAAAATAATCTTGATGGTCAAAGAGCTTTAGTAGTTCGTGAACTATGCTATAATTTCATGAAGGAAAGCAATAGTATTTATTCGTTGCAAGGCCATGAAAATAAAATACCCAAAAAACATTAACAATCAACATACAAAGCGTAACATACAGGGTGTAAATTAACCCTTTCACACATACGTCAACCAAGTATTCTGTACATCAAACTTAGTATCCCTACGCAAAAATTTTCTCTAGGAAACGACTTTTTTTGGGGTCAACAATCACATTTTACGATAAAACTCAATATAGTACTCTTAAAACAGATAACAGTTAGTAAACGGGTCATGAAGGTAATTTAAGCAAAGTTTAGTTATAACCTGAAAAACTAGTATTTACAAAAACAGCTGTGCAAAATTTGGAACTTTGACCCCCAATATCTCCGTTAATCCGTCTTTCGTCGTTATCTCCGTCCCAGGTATGGTCTAGAACCAAAAAATGATCGCAGTAGTGGGGAGAACAAATCCCCTTCGTTTGCGTTAAGAGTACTTGTACACCCTTTATAATTATAAATACTACAAGACGGAACAAACAAAACAGCTTGCATGTCACTCTGCAACGTTAACAAATGTTTTCTTTTTTAAGTTATAACATTAACTTAGCAATCGCCTAGTGGCAGTGAAAGCAGATGTACCTACAGACAGGCAGCACATCAAACTCTAACAATCTGTCAAATTTATTTAATGGTTTTTCAACTTTATCGCTAAAGCATTAGATTTAAAGTTGCTTGGGAAAATGTATGCCGAAATATGGGCCTATAGACGCATGTTGGCCATTAACTGGACACATCGAGTGACCAACGTTCAAGTGCTACGCCGTGATTGCAGACCATCAAAAAACTGGACAAAAGCAAGTCGGACTTGCACATGAAGGGTGAAGAGCTCGTGGCTTAATAAGAACTGCCACTCGGGTCGATCTTTAGGTTAAGCTGCGCTTGCCTAGGTCGATCTGTGGATGGGTGACCGCCCATTACATACCGAGTTTCCTCCGTGCCTCGGAAAGCACGTTAAGCTGTTGGTCCCGGGTGCCATATATAGATCTTTGGCAGTCGTTACGGGTAGTCAGTGACCTGAAAGTCTGACATCCAGTCTTACCAAAGGGTATCGTATTACCTAGTATTAACTGGGTTGTGGAGGTCAGATAGGCAGTCGCTCCATGTAAAATACTGGTATTCAGCTGCATCCGGTTAGACTGGAAGCCGACCCCAATATAGTTGGGAAAAGGCTAGGCAGACTTGCACATGAAGGGTGCCGTACCATTGAGGTAGACATTGAGCGAATTTCCATGTTATTTTAGCACCTTAGACTTCTTATAGGTTTTCCTGTATTTTTTAAGTGTTGAACTAATTTCTGTATTTTTTCAATATATTAGGCTCGACCGGAGATAAGGCGGGGGAAAGATCGGACATACAGACAGACACACCAGTGATCCTATAAGGGTTTCGTTTTTTCCTTTTAAGGTAGGTACGGAACTCTCAAAAGGAAAGTTGACTATCTGGGTCACGTATAAGACTGATAGATACGAACTGTTGCAACTGATACCTAATGATTAACAAAGTGGCAGGCAAACAGGGGGTCATAGGAAGAAATCGTGGCTGCGCAACATCCAGGAATGAACTATAGTTAAGAGCGCCGCAGAGCTTTTAAGACGGAATCAGACATGCGAAGTTGACTGCCAACCATCACTAGTTGGCAGAGCGGTAGGAAGTGTCAAACTTCTACTGACTAAAACCACCCATGTTCCTTCTTAGCCCTTTATGTCAAGGCCGCGGTATCTCTTTCGAACAACTCGCAACTACGACGGGCGTCGGCCCTTGCAGGACCCTTCTTATATCTTTATGGGGTTCAGGTTTCCGCACTTAGTCCTTGAAGTGGACCATTGTGCGTGAGCCATGGTGGCCGATTACTCCAACCAGCCCACCTCCCTCCAGAAGCAGATCAGACTTCCCGGCCTCCTCAGGGCATCCGCAAGGGATCTTGGTGTTCCAAGGGTCTCCTCACGAATCTTGGTAACACCTGTACACTCAAGGAGCACATGCGCCACCGTTTCCTCTGCCTCCATGCATGCTCTGCACAGGGGGCTGTCAGTGATACCCAGGTTGTGGAAGTGTTTATTTAGTGAACAGTGTCCAGTGATCTTCCCCGCCATCAGACGCAGGCTGTCTCTGTCCAGGCGCAGAAAGCGCCTGGTCAGCTTTGTATCCAGGGATGGCATAGCATCCTTGGATTGCCTACATCCTGGTGTCAAGGCCCACCGTTCCTCCGCTTGTATGCGAGTGTAGTCTTTTAACCAGCTTCTTAGTTGCTTGAAAGGGATAGGCACAATGGGTTCGGATCCGTATGGTTTTGTGCTGGATCCTCTTCTGGCAAGTTCGTCAGCCGCATCGTTTCCAAGTGATCCACTGTGACCTCTAATCCATTGTAGTGTTACCGTGTTGTGATTTAGTACCGTGATACGTTCTAGGGCCTTGTGGCATTCTAGTATCAGTCTCGACGTGATCTGATTGCTCTTTAGGGATTGAAGGACCTCCCTGGCCTCTATAGCGTGTGCCGCTTGGATAATACCTACACACTCTGCTTGATAAACAGAGTTGAGAGTTCCAAGTGGTTTGGATATCTTAATGTTTAGGTCGTCAGAGAACACCCCGACGCCTGTCCCATCTTCGGTTTTTGATCCATCAGTGTAAATCCTTAGCTCTCTTGTACCTGAGTAGTCACACCACTCCTCTATGAGCTCTATGTTGTAGTGTTTTTGGAAGCAGTAGGTTTTCAGGGTTCTGTCGATGGGTGATGCCATCATCGGTTGTTCTTTGATTCGTTCACCTTCTTTGATGCGTGTGTGTTTGCAGGACCCTTCCATGTTGCTGATCTCTTTGAGGCGCGCGTGGAACACGAACGCGCCGTTGATACGGCCTGTCGTCGCCATAAAACGGACGGACGGCGAGCTAGCCCATTACTTACCGTCCACAGGCCCTTTACTGCATGTCTTAAGTGTCAGCTAATTTCTTTATTGTTGTCCTTTAAAACACGATGAATTCTTTCGCTACTTTACAAACACGATTTTATGAATAGACAAAAACCTGACCTCTTTTATTGATATTCTGTTCAACACCAACGTAATACATGGGTGAAACGATTTCTATCTTATAATACAATAAGTAAGCCTTCAAAGTAGTATCTGCTTAAGCTACTAATATGACTTAAAGTCACGTCTTCTAATAACGAGAGAATAATTCTGAACAACGTTTGTAATCATCTAGATGTTGTTTAACATAAGCCAGTTCTTAAGTAGATAAAGGGATTGAATTGAGTCAGTCGTTATTTTTTATACAATTTTGAAGAATAAAAACAGAATAGGTAACTACCATTATAATTGTCTTGCCCTTAACACAATAGGGTAGTTATCAAAAAATAATAATTAGTCCGTCAGACAGATTTTCAAACAATATTGGACACGTATTTTTTCTTTTTTCACGTAAACAAACAATGAAGACATATAAAGTGCTTTGAAAACTCGTGAGACGTCACAAACCGAAACGCAAATCTTTGAAGCATTTTATCTTCTTTAAATAACCCTCCAGTTGGGTTTTGCCGCAGTCGGGTAAAAAGCACTTTACTTTGAGTATCCAAATTGAGCTGACCCTTCATCAAACGGGAACATCATATGATGTGAGGTCAGGTTATACGAAACACAAAGGGCTAGAAAGGATCATGGTTGGGTTTTAGTCAGTACAAGTCCGACACTCCCTTTCGCTTGAGTATAATTTCCCATCCGCAAAAAGAAAGGTTAGAGACTTGATGAGTCGCCGTATACACCAAAAATGCCGCTAAACACGGCGCAACGCGCAACGGTACCAGGATTCAAGGAATTAGGAAGAGAACTACCATTAATTAAATCGAGCGACTCCAGAATAAACTTACAAGTTGTTTTACGCTATAAAATATCAATTCTACCGACCATAACCGTTATTCCAAAATACGCCTATCAATCATGTCAAAAAAGAAAGACAACTTCACCAAACACAGTTACTAAGAAACACCAAACCCTCATACCCTCACAATAGGGATTTACTGACTTCAAAAAATATGATACTAATTGGTCCGTCTGTTAGATTATCGATAAATATTGGATACGTATTTTTGTTTTATCAAATCAATAAAAATTGACGAAAATAAAACGCGTCAAAGATTTTAGTGGGGGGTTGTGACTTCACTGACCGCTAAAGAATGTCATACTAATGTCTTAGAAAATGACGTCACGCGAGTTTTCAAAGCACTGTATCGTCTTCATTGTTTGTTTACGTGAAAAAAGAAAAATACGTGTCCAATATTTTTTTGGAAATCTATTTGACGGACTAATTTGTGTTTTTTACACGTACTTTTTCTTTTTACTTAAACAAAAGATGAAGACGATACAGTGATTCGAAAAGTCGCGTCAAGTCGTGTGACGTCACAAGGTTAGTACTTTTTTACCCACAAAGTGACGTCAAAAGCCCCCACTCATGCACTTTGGCACGTTTTGTTTTCGTCAATTTTCATTAGTTTGAAAAAACAAATAAAAAAAGTAGTTCAAAAACTAAAAAACCCGACTAAAAGACTGAAAAGCAAAAAACAAACACATTTTAAAATAAACAAAACTTGGGAGCCGGGCCCAAGAACCGGGTTAAAATAAACAAAACTTGGAGCCGGGGCGAAGGCGGGGTCCATTCTATTTTCATTTCATAATTTAATATTCAAATGCTTGTTGCTTGTTTGTTTTTTGCTTTTCAGTCTTTTCAGTCGGGTTTTTTAGTTTTTTAACTACTTTTTTTATTTCTAACTTTTTAGTTCTTTAGTGTTTGTTCTTTCGTTGGTCGCGTAAAATACTTCGCAGATGATTTAACTTTTGTGTTTGTTTATAGAATTTGTGACTTTGAATTTATTTTAAACATATAGGTGTCATATATTTTTGTAATCTCCTTTTAAAACCCTTCATTTTGATACCCTACTCGATGGTAATGGTTATTTTTTATTTTTTCAAATCCACGATTTGGCCCCCAAAACCAGAAATTATCTTTGTTTTTTTAATTTTAATGTAGTCAGTGACACTCGCGCCATCAAGACAAATCTAACGACGTACAATTAATCTAACAAGTGCTTCATCTTATTAATTACGTGGAACACCAAGAAGCTGCCGCTAAACACAGCGCAACAGTACCAGGAGTCCAGGAATGAGAAAAAGAAGTACCATTAATTAAAGCGAGCTACTCCTGAATAAACCTACGAGTTGATCTACGCGAACGAAATTTGTATTCACTTCTCTGGTCATTGAACTGTGTGCTTTTGGGTTTGGAGTTGTTGTTAAGTAGGTATGGTACAATTTAGACTTTGGAGGGTGTTAATTAGCTACGTGGGTTAAGAAGTGTGTTGAGTGTGAACATAGAAATTACACATGATCGGTTGATGACGGACGGAAACCGGAGGCTTAATAAGAAGGTCCCATTAGCTACCCTTTAGGCACGGGACCCGAAAACACACGAAGTACTGGTTGCACAGGTACTGGGTGTGCTGGTTTGCAATCTATAAAACAATAAACTTAAAAAAAAACCAGAATGGTCTTCAAACAAACGCCCTCTGTTTCTAAGGCTCTCGAACCCGCGTAAAAGTAACGTTTCCTTATAAATTAACTCGTCGGCAGCTCCTACCGCATTTTCAATGGAACATTAAGGAAATTGCCCGGGGCAATAAGCTATACAATAGTGTGGTCCGACTATTAGTATGCAAAGCGAGTATTACTTAGATGGACAGGGTCCTTATTGATGACGTCAATTTTATGTTGTATTGTTATGTTTACTAATAGAGACCTGAGAGGTAGACGGAGGTATGTGTCGTAGCCTTTTTGGAGAACTTGTGAGTTATAACGTGTGTTGACCTGTCAATTTATTGTTGTAGACTTTGCGTGTTGTGTCGTGTACTCGTGTGCCTTTACTTAGCAAACAAACGACCACAGCGCAATAACTGTCTGTCAAATTAAGTAGCTAAGTACTTATAATTTGACAATCTGTTTTGACAATCTGTCATTGTAAAACTATCAGACATTCTGTGTGTGTTTGTATCACACGTCAATATTCGATGCAAGTAGATTCAAAAGTATGAGAGGGAGGGCTTTAATCCACTACGATGTGTTTGGTTGGTAGATGTCACAAGAATTTTGGGCTCACGTAATGCACTCTAACACTCAGTGCAATCCTGAACGTTGAATAATGATACATTGAAGAAACAAGCAGCGTGCAGAGCTAGACGACTGCTTTAATTAGGTACCTACCCCTCAAGCTTACGAATTCCCTATGCAAGAAGTGGGTTCATTAAGCTCCTAGACACGGTACTAAAACATAGCTAAATATTTTCCTTCCTTAGTAATACTAAAGATAGTGACTATTTGACTATGATAAAGGTTATTTTAATATACTCGTACAATACTTACGACCCGCACGCAAAATACGCGCATTGGGCGTGGAGTTGCGGACACAAGCCCGTTGTACTTATACTTATAATACTTACGACGAGCTATCGCAAACAGTATCATAATATATTTGCAATAGAAAACTGGTTGCTGGCAGTACATACAACTGTGATACATTAAAAGTAATTTTATACATGTACACCGCAAGAAAACTGAAAACGTTGCACATCTACACTAATAATTATTATTAATATTTTAAAGAAGAAAGATTTGTTTGTTTGTTTGTAACGAATAGGCTCCGAAACTCCTGGACCGATTTGAAAATTTCTATCACCGTTGGGAATATACACTATCCCCGGGTGACATAAGCTACTTTTTGTCTCTATATTCCCACGGGAAGGGGAACTACGTGACGTCCGCTAGTGTTTACTTTTCGTTTCGAGTTTCCGATATTTCAGCGCTGCAAGCACCATGATGACGGTTTATCTGAAATTATTGCGGGTTTTTAAGCAGATAAATCAGTGTAGGTACCTTCTTTCTTCAAAAACCAGAACGGGCTTTTTCCTTTGTTCTTTAAGCTTTATTGATAATAAACATCAGTTTTTGCTACATGGCCTCTTTAAAATGTATGAGATCACTTTTTTCCTATCATATTTCTTTTGATTCCCTACAGTCGCTTATCACTGGATATAACAGACCAATATTACAAATTCAAGAACATAACAATAAAAATTCTCACACTTCAATATTTTCAATTCAATCTTCAATCGTCATTACCAACAGCTGCTCTGGAAAAGCTGTTCCAAGCTATCAACATTACAGTAGAAGCAGAATTTAATAAAACTCCAATATCCAATAATGGTCCCGAACGGTACAGTAACACGAAAGTCTTGATGTGAAAATTCACTGAAAATTTTCTCGATACAAAATCATTCCGCTTTTAAGTGAACAGTTACAATAAGGGGAAGTGTACACGAGCGGGGTATTAGTGTAAGTTAGAGCAAGTACAAGTGATGGCTTCAACGTGAATTGGTAAACAAATTAAAAGATTGGGTTAGTCCCGCTATGGTATGGTCCCGGTATGGCACCCTCTTAAAATACCTATCAAAAAGTCCCGCTATGGTACCCTTCAGTTTTTGGTACTGTTGTAAAGAAAAGTTATACAATGCGTTAAGAAAAAAATAGTATAAATAAAAAATATCTTTTCTTAACTATGTAAGAAGCATTATTTTGGGAATCGTGTAGTAGGCTTATCCCATAATTAAATAAAAACTGTTTTACGTTTTAGTAAAATATAAATATATTTCCAATGGCGTGCCGTTCAAAATGTATATCATGGTACCGAACTACTATGAATTTCCTGTCACAAGCCTGTCACACACACAAAAATACAAAAATATTGATTTCATCTCAAAACACTGTGTCGTACATAAACTTAGGCAGCCCCAGTAAGTTACAATCGTACTTGTCTCGCAATGAAAACAATTTACATTCCAATCCAGGTCATTTAAAAAAATGTATATAAGTAGTTAATCAGCCATCTCGTTACCATAACACAAGCATTAGGTTGCTTAGCTTGGGACTAGATGGCGTTGTGTGAAATGTCCAAGGATATTTATTTATTTATTTATTTATCTAGGTATTTGCCAAATTCGAGACCGTTCAGACGTGGACATACAGGCCGAATTTACTATCCCATGTGCTATGTACTGAGGATTAAATTCCTAGCCCATCTTATCCTTATTGGTGAGGATTTTCATTAGGAAAAGGTGCGTAGTAGTTGCAACTGGCAAGCGTGTACGACCAGATGTTTGAATGATACGAGTCAATAGGAGTAGGGATGTAAGGATCGTAGTAGGTGGCGTTCTGTGGTTTACCTCCAGAAAACAACGTTCTGTTTATGTGTGTATGTCTGGATTAAACATATCTTCCAACTACCGTTTCCAGTCACCACTTACCAACAAACAAACTATCTATCTGAAACTAATACAAATAAAAGACCGGTTTAACACCCGTATTAATTGTGCAACAATGGCTATAAAACTGGGTAACGACCAACAAATAAATCATTAAGACGGATTGAGTGCTATAAATTGTTATCAGATACACTTTATTAGTGGTGGGTCTGGGTCACTCTTCGGATTCAGTGGCTTTATTGGACTAATATTGTAAAATAGCTCCTTAACATTTATTTATCTTTAAGAAACTTTGATCCAAATGATAAAAATACAATTTATGTTAGTAAATAGAACCATAAAGCTATAAAACAACACTTCATTTGCATGTACCTATGGAATTGAGCTCTCTTGCTTAAGGACCTACATAATTCGGGGGCCACGTGATGTCTTCCGGCCACCGTAGATGCGGGTCTGTGGACGGTGAGTGATGGGCTAGCTCGCCGTCCGTCCGTCTTTCGACAACGACAGGCCGTGCCGACGCGGCGACGCGCGACGGCGCGTTCGTGTTCCACGCGCGCCTCAAAGATATGTCAGAAACATGGGAGGGGCCCGCAAGGGCTGACACCCATCGGGGCTGCGAGTTGTTCACAAGTCACCGTGGCCTCGACATATAGGGCTAAGAAGGAACATGGTTGCTTTATAGTCAGTAAAAGTCTGACACTCTCTTTCGCCCTGCCCAAGAGCGGGAGGGGTTATTTGATGAATTTCCACCCGCCAAAAACAAAAAATGTGTGTATCGTCATTTTTTTGGTTCGGCGGTAAAAATCATCATCATCATCATCATTTCACCCTGTAATCACCCACTGTTGGGTATGGGCCTCCCCTTTCTTCTGCCACTCCTCTCTGTTCTATGCCTCTCTAAATGCATTGTAACAATAACAATTTAATGAGGGTACAGCAGGATAAATCAAATTTAAATAACAAAGGATTATTTACCGCTTTTGTGTACCAGCCTTAAAAGCTTAATGCTAACGTAAGCATTTCTGCTGAAACCGTCATCAGCGATTTTCCATCAATGTACTCCCATCCTAAAGTCGCAGCGAGATTGCGGAGTACTTTGCATGCAGGTGTTATTGCGACGGAAACGTACTGTCGAACAAGGTATTAAGTATACAGCAAGCTAACTCGCATTTACTTTTAAGATTACACAGATACATTTAAAAAAGGTGTCAAACATCAGACATCAGTCGCTTAATGACAAACGCTTACGAAACAAAATTGCAACCACTATTGTCAGTATACTAGAATTATGAATGTTTCTGCGTTTTTACCAAATAGCGAGGTATTCCCATCCGAGCACCGATTTTTAGAGCACCTACGTTTAGAGCACCAAATCTATTCCCATTTGAGTACCTACGATTTGGTAGCTGCTAATAGTGATGGGGTATATAATCAAGGTAATCGATAATAATTTTCTCTAATGGTTCTGTACCTCCTATATATTTCTGGGCTCCTGATAATTTGTGAGACTTTACTGTCCTTGTTTCTCATCTCCAAAAAAATTAACTGCATGGTAAGTATTAAAAAGGCATAAAGATTTGATTTAAAGACTCCAATTTCCAATACCTCAAAATGTTTCTGTTCTCCCGGTAGTTTGTGGAACTTTACTAAAATTATCATCGATTACTTATATTATACACCCCATCACTAGCAGCTACCAAATGGTAGGTGCTCAAATGGAAATAGCTTTGGTGCTCTAAGCGTAGGTGGTCTAAAAACCGGTGCTCAGATGGGAATACCTCAAAATAGTTTGTTTGATTGTACCTACAACGTTTCAAAATTAAATTTCGAAGAAAATTCCGAGGCGCATGCATTTTTTGACTATTCATAAGTAGAACGCTTTTTTTTAATGATCCAGTTGCAAGTGACGCGTGACGGGGTACTTTCTGGATCTTTTTGCTTTTTAACCACTTTTACTGCTGGCAACTTTGATGTTGAAGTTTGTGGACGGCTTTGGGTGTTGAATATTAGGGAATGGTTAACTTTTGGAATGTTAAGTGTTAACTTGTGAGTGGTGTGAGCATCGTGCTAAATGATAATACGGTTACACTTGCACTGTTTCGGGACTTAAGATTTATAGGAAATGGGGTTCCATTTAGAAATTAGTTGACCAGTGCCAATAGCTAGATGAGAATCTAGTAAAACTTTTAAGTGTAAATCTTACTATTTACTGCTATTACAAATGTGAATATTTGAGATAATAGTTGTATGAATATATGTTACACTTTTACGCTAAACTACTGAACGGATTTTGACAAAGAGTTTTACAAAAAATACACAGTAATTTATTTCTAATTTCAGAATAACTCAATTTATAATGATATTGTATTAATGTTGATGAAGCCTCGGCCAGAAGATAGCAATATTTATAAGCCATTACATTAACTAATACCATACCATAACATTTATATTGATTTAAATTATCTTTCCTTGTTAAGCTTCCTGTATTAAGATAACGTTTACTAAACTTTTGAACGACGTTAAATTGTTAGTTGGGTTTTACTTACTAGTTAAGACTGCAGTACAAAGTAAAAATTCACCTCATAACACCATTTATAGTATTTTCAAAAATGTATGTATAACATGCAACGAAATACAAAACAGCTGTAGCAATTTGGAAGGGATTTTATGCGCAAACACTTAATTTTGGAGAGAGAAACATGATTTACAACATAAAATTATACGCTCATGTAACAGCGATTAGCTCCCGCCACCGTTTTATGGGATATTATGTGTTTTCCCCTCAGGTTTATGTTAAATTCGGTAGGAACATGGAAACCTGCAGTTATACCAGCTATTAAAGTATGGTAGCATTTTTAGAGGTTTTTATAATTGTACACAGCAAGCAGCTATTATTTTGTTGTTTTCTAAAGTTTTATGACACGTTAGGACACGACCTGAGCTATGTTTCATCATCATCATCATCCACAGCTTAAATTAACCCCCCGGGTATAGGCCTCTTTTCTTTCTACTTCTCTCCATGTTCCTGTGTCAGCTTCATCCAGGTTTGTCCCCCGAATGGAATACTGTCAACTGTCTGCCCATCCTACTGTCAGACGTCCCACGTTCCTTTTACCAGTTCTTGGATGCCATTCACTAATATCCTTAGTCCATCAGTCATCACTGCGCCTGGCTAGGTAGGTATCCTGCCCAACTCCATTTGAATTTCATGAGCTACGTTTAGTGTCTAAATAGGGTATTTAACAAAAATAATCTAATTAGTCCGTCAGATAGATTTCCAAAAAATATTGGACACATATTTTTTTCTTTTTTCACGTAAACTAACAATGAAGACGATACAGTGCTTTGAAACCTCGTGTGACGTAATTTTCTGAGACATCAGTATGACATTCTTTAGCGGTCAGTTAAGTCACAACACCCCACTCAAATCTTTGACGCGTTTTATCTTCGTCAATTTTTATTGATTTGATAAAACAAAAAAATACGTATCCAATATTTTTCGATAATCTAAAAGACGGACTAATTAGAATCATATTGTTTTGAAGTCAGTAAACATCCCTATTCACTTCAAATAAAAATACTTACCTACTTCATCAATACACCAGATCGTAATTTTCAACTTTTATAAGCCTCACTTTTTTACTTTCCCACGTCACATTTTGCAAAACAAAATCCGATCAAACTTTTTACATAAACAAGGTTTTGAACTCGATTTAAAAATTCGAAGTTCGTTGAACTTCTTAGGTAGAGCGTTGACTCAGTTTACTCACTGATATAAGTGATCGAGTAAGTATGCATAACTTATCATTTACAGGTTTGTACAGTTCTCCCAGGAAACGCATGCGCTTCGCCAATTATCATCTATCTTCGGAAATACGAACGCGCAATGGTGAGATTCAGTATCAACCTATTGCATCAGTGGAAGTCCTTTTCTAATTTACAGTACCATGGACAGAAAATAATAAATTGACAAATCTGTGCAATTTCAAAATAACTTTAGATGGGCATAGTATTCGGTGCGACTGACTGTACCCAGCGGAGAAATGGCTTCACAGGAACACGTGTTGTTGTTCTCCTTTAATACGGAAACACAAACATTACCGAAGAGCAAATCTTTTCTGGTTGAACTGTATTTTATTTATGGTTTAATCGTACTCTCTCGGCGCTTTTTTGCATTCAATAAAACTTTTTTTTATGAAATCGATCCCATCCTCTTTTGATCGGACATAAATATTTTAAGGGTCAAAGCAGGGTCACACTCATGGGGTTTCGGGTTTATTCACTGCTCACGATGTTGTTAAAATGTAATAAGAAATGCTGAATTTTTATTTCTTTATCAGCTGTCTTGAACCGATGAGTCATCTTGTCAGATTTTATTATATTTTACGATGTTTCTTATAATTTATAGTATTGTTTAATCTTTTTCTCTCGTGTTAACAGTAATTAGTTATGAGAATAAATCTTGTGTCATTGTTTTGAATGTAATCGCTCACTACTTACTAGAGTGACAAAGGTGATCAGTACACACATTTATGTTAGTCAACCGTTAGCGCAATAGGTCACTTCACCTAAAATAAAAATGAGTCCGTCTGTTAGATTATCGAAAAAAATTGGATAAGTATGTGTTTTTTGTTTTGTCAAATTGATAAAATTTGACGAAAATAAAACGTGTCAAAGATCATGCTATCATGCTATGCCGGAGGTCGTGGGTTCGATTCCCACCCAGGACAAATGTTTGTGTGATGAGCACGATCATTTGTTCTGTGTCTGGGTGTAATTTATCTATAATATGTATGTATTTAGAAATATATAAGTATGTTTATCAGTTGTCTAGTACCCATAACACAAGCTCTGCTTAGCTTGGGACTAGATGGCGTTGTGTGATAGTTGTGGAATATTATTATTATTATCATGATCGTTTCAAAGATCATTTGACGTCACTTTCTGGTTAAAAAAGTACTAACCTTGTAACGTGACAAGACTTTTCGAAGTTAGTTTACGTGAAAAAAGAAAAAATACTGACGGACTAATTAGATTTTTTTGGTGAAATACCCTATTTATTTGAAGTCGGCGCGGCATGTTATTTTTCTATTACTCGACCTCTAAGCAGTCACCTTCTCTTTAGCCATAGCCACACTCAATCCATTGTATCTTTAATCTTCCTCTACTCATATACCTAGCCATCTTCATTCATACTCAACACTTTCCTTATTACATTTTCTGATGTCAATACCACGATAACCGATTACCACATAACACCTATGTATCGCATCGTTGATAAACACCACCATACAAACCCGGATATTAATCTTCAACACATCGCCTCGCAGTCTGTCTACTTGAAATAACATCCACAAACCATCATCAATTTTACTTGGGTACATAGGTACGCTGAGACGTGGTGCTGTGCTGAACATGAAAAATTACCTTACTACGAGCATTCTATCCTACTAATATTATAAATGAGAAAGTTTGTAAGGATGTAAGGATAGATGTTTGTTACTCTTTCACGCAAAAACTACTGAACGAATGTGGATGAAATTTAGAACACATATAGTTTATAGCCTGGATTAACACCTAGGATACTTCTTATCCTGGTAGTATGTTCCCGTGGGACAACTGTCGACCTCCACGCGGGCGAAGCCGCTGCCATGGCACAAGCTAGTGATAATAATGTTAGAGCTAGAATATTATTAAAGATATATATTCCTTCCCTCATATCAAATAGTACGAGAATAATTTATAGCTCCTGCCTTTTTAAAATAACTACGAACAAAGTTTACTCGTAAGTATTGTCGTAGAATCTCTATGTAGCTCTATCTAGCGGTATCCAAATTCCGAGGATGACTGCAACAACAAAGCGTATTGGCAAAGCCAGGCTGACTAGGCGCAGTCCCAATGACAGACTGTAACGAGATAACTGGCCGTTTACATCGACGAACACACGAGTTAACTGCTAAAATAATAATTAGCTTATCTATTAAAATAACAATTGTCTCTGGAGCCCTAACCGCCGGTAGCTTGGACCCTGCTCCCGTCACCGGTGGATGATTATTTCTTTGTTTTTTTTTTATAAGTTTTATATGAAATTTTTTTAAATGTAAATTGTATGTAAGAAAATAAAAAAGGGAAATAATAATTATTATAAACAGGAAAGAATTGTAATTTTTGTGTGTGTGTATTTAACCAATTTGAACAATTGTTGCAACGTTAGGAAGCTTCACTACCCCATGACATAGGCTTTTTATCCATATATTCCCACGGGAACGGGAACTACGCGGGTGAAACCGCGTGACGTCCGCTAGTTTTTGTATTAAAAAAAAAAGACTGGTTGCAGGTGCTAATTTGGAAACTTCTGACTAAAAAATGTACGAGCACTAATAAGTACATTTAGCAAAATTCAAAAACAATTTCCTCGTTAAATATTAGTTGCTACTTTGAGATAAGACCAGAGTATGGCTGGCGAAATATTAGTTTCGTGAAAACGTAAAATGTTAGCTCGTGCAATAAAACGGGAGCTCGTGATGTTAAGCCGCGCTTGCCTAGGTTGGTCTGTGGATGGGTGACCACTTATTACATACCGAGTTTAATCCGTGCCTCGGAAAGCACGTTAAGCTGTTGGTCCCGGTTGCCATAATATTATATCTCTGGCAGTTGTTACAGGTAATCAGTGACCTGAAAGTCTTACAAATAGTCTTACGAAAGGTTATTATATTACCCAGTAGTAGGTTGTGGAGGTCAGATAAGCAGTCCCTCCAAGTAAATACTGGTATTCAGGGTCGGGTTTGACTAGTAGTTGGGAAAAGACTAGGCAGATGATAGCAGGTGAAAAAACTTTTAAAAGGTGTTGCGTGTATATATATAGGTGCTGGTGACTGTACCTACCTACACATGTAATACTATTCGTATTTAAATTTAAGATACCTATGATTTTTCTCCAATCAAAATCTTACTTTGATCAACAAGCATCTTAAACAAATCTTCAGCCTACCTAAAATATTCTAGAAAAACGAAACGACTTCTAACGAACGAGTCAAACGTATAGTTACCATACGAAATTACGAGCATGCATTGCGGAGATGCGTTTCGCGGTCGCGGTGAGTGACGCAAGCTCCACCCACTCTCTCAAGGTAGCTGGCATTTAGTGTCGCCTTAACTTATAAAGTTGACCTCAACCTACACTGTGCATCTCTGCCCACCACCAAATACAAGCTTCGTGAAATAAACGAATTTACAGCGCACCTTATTAAATTTCTTATTACTTTCAACAGCAGGTCTCATCTTTATGCAAAATTCTGTTGCCATATGGCCAGGTGCTACGCGACAGTGAGAAAATCAGAAGTACCATTCTATACAAAACTAATAAAATATAAAAATGCACACAACAAACTAATTCAAGTTATTGTTTTTTTTTTCTAAAATATATAGCGTCTGTACATCCGATACTTATAATCAACCTTGGACCTAATGATTTAGCGTTTAAGTTGAAAATCCATTAAAGGACACTGTAATTGGTTGATGTGCTGGAGTCTTCTAATTGACTTCTAAAATTCTGGTAGCAGGCTGAACAGAGTGCTTTCAAGTTTTTAATTAAGACATTTAATAATAACGGTACGGTTGGCGCAGTGGCTGAGAGTTTGGACTGCTGCGCCGCGTGTCGCGGGTTCGATCCTCTCACGGAACAAGTATTTGTATGGCCTGCAGATAGTTGTTTTGTGTCTGGGTATTTGTGTATGTGACTATAAAGGTTTGTAAAAGCACCTACGATACAGGTGAAATTCCTAGTGTGGAGCAACTTTTTTTTTTTAAAGAAAAAAAAAGCAAAAGAATTAGGTACTGCTATTAAATAGTACAGTTATCTAACATGTTTATCAGATCAGTGTTATCTATGACTGCAATAGTAATCTCTTGTAAGCCGAAAACGATTGATGAGTGGGACTTCCACTTGAAAAAAACTTTCATCTCTCAAACTTAAAATTTTAATCAAAATAAAATAAAATAAATGAAATAGTATTTTGATTTTCATCTGTTCTCTTGATACTTCTGCACCTTTTTACTTAGTTATGAGGTCAGACACGAGGGCCATACTATTTTTGGAACAAGGAAAATTCCTGGCGGGATCCCACCGCTCTTAAATTACAAATACAATATGTCTTGCGGGATTAAAACAGACGTTTGTGATGTCGTGATTTTGTAAACGTCGCGGCGTCGTTTTGGTATGGTTTTTCTCTCTTTTGGTATGGGTACAGTTAACAAATTCGAACTCAATTATCAAGTTTGTTTAAATGCGTTCTTTTGATAAACAGACTGACTGTCGTTTTATCTTTGCTAAGGTTCATGAGCAGGTTTCTTATCACTAAAGCCAGAATCTAGCATTATTTAATACTAGATTAAAACCATGTTTGATTTGTTGAAACTAATTTTAAGTAATGGTTGAGTTTTGAATAACTTATTGTCAATTTAGTTGAAAGTTGTACGACATTTAGACATCAGTATGTGGATCAATATACTACAGTCTACGGCCAGAATTTCAGACTTTGAGAGTAAAGAAAAATAGGGTACACAATGTGTTTACACTTGTGCACTAAAATATCTTATGTGTAGGTACTTGGCTAGGTTCGATATTGAGAGGATATTATATGTAGATACATTGCAGTGTGTAGCATAGAAGTCCATCGTCACTGCGTGACCTGATACTTACTTAACACACAAAACAAAATTTGATCAACAAGTTACGAACTTTGCACACGAGTGTTAAACAGAATATTTATTATCTGACTCCCCTCAAAGGAATGCTTTCTTTCAAAACTGTAAGTTAGCACATCGCTTTTATTCGTTCTCTAAAATATACTCAAACCTTCTTTTCGCAGGCACTAAACAATATTTAAAAAAGGAAAGTTTTGTGTTCTAGTGATTTATGGAACAACATTTTTTTTTTTAGTTACTTTTGAAAGTGACTGGAATTTTTATGGTCGTAGCTACGGAGATGCTTTGTCCTATGAGGAAGTTCACATGAAAAGTGACACGGTAGAGATTTATGGCAGTCACTGGATCACAAACTAGTTAATAGCGCTTAAATTATTAGCGTCCTGAACAGATCATCACCATTTAAATACTGGTGGAAGTAGACTTTCTGGCTAAACATGGCCAATATAAGTCTGTAAATGGTTAATTTGGTTATTGCAACGGTTAATTTTGCCGGTATTCTCATACGATTCAGCTTAACGTGTGTGTCCCTTTTATACGTCTAAATAAATATTGAATAGATGTCCTAGAGGGAATTGCAGAGACTCATACTGACTAAAACCACACGGTGTTCCTCGTCATCACTTCTGTCTGGAAACAACTGCATTCACCACGGTCTCCCCAGCAGTGACGGTTTTCTTGCGACAAACCCCAGTCTCAGGTAAAGAGTAGGAGTGACCAGCTCCTCTCCCTGTCATTCTATATAAGAGACGCAGAAACACTACGCCACACCAACTCGAGCTTGTTTGTTTAGATGACGGACCTAATGTTTGCCCATACTGCAACACAAGCCTCCTCTAAGTGAGAGGGATCACGCTGTAAATCTATAATCCACAGAAACAGTGCGGTTTCTCAATTATCACACGCCTACAGTTATTCCCTTTTAAGCATTTAAAACCATCATTCGAATAAATCCAAAATAACAACAGGAAATAAAAACCATTATTTATTTTAAACAAACCTTCAATACGACCAATAAACAGCTTAATTCTTAAAAAGCTATATTAAATCACTCGGTGTTACTCATCCAAAGTGATGTGTATAATCCTAAAGGCTGCGGTCATATCGCAAAATGAACGAAGGTCATTTGTCCAGACATGAATGCAAAACGGGTTTTATTGGCATCGCCCTGATTGGATTGCGGAGGTCAGGCTGCAGTGGCTTCGAGTTAAATATTGTTATTAGCTTCATCTAGTTAGTGTACAGAATACAATATGGAAATGGGAGCTGATGAGATTCATATTTATTAGCACTGAAATTTAGTTTTTTTTTCTCTTGTTGATGATATAAGCTGTGGGGCCACAAATCACATAACATAATCAGTCTATAATTTTCCCCCTACTAAGACACGTTAAACAAGCCTCCTCTCTATGAGAAGATTGAGCTAAGTATAATGAACACACACATGTGTGTGTGTGATCACTCTCTGGGTCAGAGAGCTGATCGTGTCATAATTATAATAATAATATAATAAAAATGACATACTGTGGTAATATCAATGGTCATTGCTTCGTCAACAAGACAATCAGGTTGATCTATGTATTTGATAATCTTCCCTGGTGTATGATTTAGGAATACAAAAATTTGTCATCCTAAAACTGTTACATTCTACCAAAATGAACGAAAAAAAATATACTGCCTTCCTTATTCACATTTTCGACTATCAATCTACTTACCATTCATGCATCGCCTCCCCTCGCACATTTTCTGATAGAAGGAACCATGCCTATGTCTGTCAATTTATTGTCACGGAAAAACAAACCAGCAAAATATTCAATTTATTTCCCCACACAACATATGGGATCAGTCAGTTTTTAGCCTGGAATTTGGTTTTACGTCCGATCAATGCAAATGGCCATCAGCATGCCTTCTATAACAAAAAAAATAAACGTAAATGGTTAAATGTGGATGTAATACTATTATCGTTCAGAAAGCACTAGTATGATGTTATGATCATCATCATCAGCCCTTAATGTTCCCACTGTCTGCAGGGTCTCAGGCCTCCGGCCTCTTCTCTAGGAGAGGGTTGGGCTATGATCCACCACGCGGGCCCAGTGCGGATTGGTAATGCCACATATCTTCGATTTTATGGTTCTAAGACGTGCCGGTTTCACCGTTTTGAAAGAAGTGGTGATGAAATAAATTACACAAAGTAATGCGCCTTTTTTTTTTTTTTTTTTTGGTGGGTGTAAAATCATCGAATAACCCCTCCCGCTCTTGGGCAGAGCGAAAGGGAGTGTCAGACTTCTACTGACTAAAAACCACCCATGTTCCTTCTTCGCCCTCTATGTCGAGGCCGCGATAACCAGAGGACTACCCGCGGCCCAAAGTAATGCGCCTGACTCACTGTTCGTAAGTCGGGGCCGCCGCCACTGGGCCACCACTGCTCAATGTTATGATATTTAAGTGTAACTAAATTGGAATGTTAAATAGCTTTACCTGAGTGGGACTGTAGCTTAGCTTATTAGCTTATTAAAATTTAGTATTTGTTCGACTATTCAAAAGAGCCTGTAACTGGCCAACTTGAAATAAATGATTTTGATTTGATTTGATTTGATTTGATTTATCTCCTTAGAAGCGGCCCACTGAGGCAATTTTTCGTTGTCCATTGTGATGAACTAACAAATAAAAACTAGATACCGTTTTGCATCCTTGTCAACGTTGTCATAAAATATATAATAATTACAATTAAAAAGTTGAAAACAGTGTACAATTGCAATTGACGTGGTAATCCACCACGTCAATTATCATTGTACACTGTTTTCATCAATAAATTATTGTTTTTTTAGTGCTTTAAAATATTATAGTATTTCAGAATAATCCCACGCCATGTCTTTAATTTATAATCTTTTGCGCCTGTTTGTGTGTGTGGGAAAGTTCTAAGGCGAGAATAAAACGGGCCGCGATTCAACACAGTTGGTTCACACTTACCGTTTTCCGTAAATAAAAACAAAAACTTCCACATTTAATTATTGATTGACAGAGACAGCTTGTATTTTGAACGACCATCCAATAGTTTTCAACCCACATTCACTCGTTATCGGTTCGTTTCTGAAAAAATAAAACAATAGGACTATTGGTCATTAAAAGTTTTCAAAAATGGGCACCGATGTACCTACGCTTGACGATGCAGGAGTGCAGGACTATTGGGAATAGTTTCAATACGAAATGAATGCTGGATACACGGAACTTTTAATGAAGCTAGGTACAAATGCTGTATTTTCTTGTTGTAAAATGTTTTTTACACATAAAGCGGCCTTGGCACGAGGTCCTGGGTTTTTGGTTTTTTTTCCATTAAGAATTTCTCAGTCGCACTGAATTTGTGCCCGGTAGGCAAGTAACAATAGGCTCGCCCCCAATTTAATGGGATTTAAACATAATTGGCTATTTGACTACTGTTAAAAATTCATGAAAATGTTATGTTATTTCAAAAAAACTAACATAAAAAAACACGATGTGTGAAAAAAGTTATAAAATCGATCGAAAAATGGCTTAGTTTTAACAGATTTTAAATGAGGTGTTGGACAAAGACAGCGCGATAGAAACGTGACGTCATATTTCATAACGCCATAGTTACGTAGTACAAACGGCCGTTTCGCGCGACAAGAATAGAAAAAACTTCTAAAGCGTGTAGCTACTCCATTTATTGTTCGATTTTATTACTTTTTCACACATTGTGTTATATCTGTTTATTATCTTGAATTTTTAACAGTAATCAAAAATCCAATACGCGCAATGTGAATGTACCTCTGCCTGACCTTTTATGATGATATTTTATGTTCATATTATAGATTTTGTTTTATGTTGAGTTTGTTAAACTTAGACACAGTTTGTTAAATTTTGGGGCGTGGGAAATCATCAAATAACTCCTACCACTCTTGGGCAGAACGAAAGGGAGTGTCAGACTTCTACTGACTAAAAACCACCCATGTTCCTTCTTAGCCCTATATGTCAAGGCCGCGCTATCTCTTACAACATCCTGCAGCCCCGACGGGCGTCGGCCCTTGCGAGCCCCTTCCATGTTGCTGACATCTCTTTGAGGCGTGCGTGGAACACAAACTCGCCGTCGACACGGCCTGTCGTCATCATAAGACGGACGGACGGCGAGCTAGCCCATCACTCACCGTCCACAGGCCCGCGTCTACGGTGGCCGGAAGCCGTCACGTAGACACATACTTCATGATTGCATGTTAGCTTCGAAGCAAATCATTAAATGAAACGCTATCACTGAATGCAATTCATTCATCACATAGCGTTCATGCTTTTGATCTACAATTACTGAATTTAACCTTAAAAAAACCGGCCAAGTGCGAGTCCTACTCGCACATGAAGGGTTCCGTACCATCGTAGTAGGGGAGTCGAGTCGTGTTTTTTGTTATAGCAGCAACAGAGAGACACATTCAGTGAAAATTTCAACTGCATGCCTACCTTATATTGATCATGGGATAGAGCTCCCGGGCAGACAGACAGATGGATTGCGGATGCTGAGTAATAGGGTCACGTTTGTCACCCTTCGGGTACGGAACCCAAAAGCAAATTTGCATGAAATTTTGTGTGCATATCGGGTAGGTCTGAGAATCGGCCAACATCTGTTTTTTTTTTTTAATCGCTGAACAACGTTTGCTGGGTCAGCTAGTAAGTTTATGATTATTAAAAAAATATACTATGTGATGTAACTAAAAATTTAAGATTTTCGGAATTTTTCCTATATGTGTACTTTATAACGTTGCTTCATGCCAAATTTCAAGATTCCAGGTCGTCTGGAAGTATCCTTTAGGTTTTGATTCCCTTGCGAGTAGTTGCGAGTTTCAAAATATGCGGCTTTAATTGCTGTATCTTTTGATTGCGTTGACGTAGAAGTTTGATTTTGTTACAGCTTAAAGATATTATAGACTTGAGTATTTGTTAAGAATTTCAATATAATACCACTACGCGTTCATGAGTAAAGGGGTAATAAGTTTAAAATTATTAAAAATATTTTTATTATATGATGTAACTAAAAATTTATGCTTTTCGCAATTTTTCCTTTATCTGTGTTATAAGACGTTGCTTCGTACCAAATTTCAAGATTCTGAGTTCACGGGAAGTACCCTGTTGGTTTTGATTCCCTTGCGAGTGTCGAAAATTTGCGGCATAAACGGGAGTATCTTTTGATCGCGTTGACTTAGAAGTTTGATTTTTTCACAGCTCCAAGAGACCATAGACTTGAGTATTTGATATGAATTTCAGCTTGATACCTCCACGCGTTCCTGAGAAAAAATGTCTTGACAGACAGACAGACAGACGGACAACAAAGTGATCCTATAAGGGTTCCGTTTTTACCTTTTGAGGTACGGAACCCTAAAAAGGGGTCTATTCTATTTTCTTTCATTTCATAATTTAATATTCAAATGAACCCCGCCTGCTTCCAAGTTTTGTTTAATTTAAAATGTGCTTGTTTTTTACTTTTCAGTCTTTCCAGTCGGGTTTTTTAGTTCTTTAACTACTTTTTTTATTTCTAACTTTTTAGTTCTTTAGTGTTTGTTCTTTCGTTGGTCGCGTAAAATACTTCGCAGATGATTTAACTTTTGTGTTTGTTTATAGAATTTGTGACTTTGAATTTATTTTAAACATATAGGTGTCATATATTTTTGTAATCTCCTTTTAAAACCCTTTATTTTGATACCCTACTCGATGGTAATGGATTTTTTTTATTTTTTCAAATCCACGATTTGGCCCCCAAAACCAGCAATTACCTTTGTTTTTTCAATTTTAATGTAGCCCGTGACACTCGCGTCATCAAGACAAATCTAACGACGTATATTTCATTCAAATCCCTTCATCCGTTTAGGAGTTATGAGGGAACAAAGAAACGGACATACATACATACATACTTACATACATACATACACGCCAAACACATAACCCTCCTTTTGGGCTTCGCCGCAGTCGGGTAAAAAGATAACCTCCAAAACCAGCGAATGAGAAACAACCCATTACCCATACATTCCAATACCATTTACGCAAAATAAATGGCATTTATTCATACAATTTCATACGAAAGTCCCCCCTCACTAATAAATACGAGTGAAGTTACAGTAACGTTTAGTCCTATTTATTCGTTTATTTGTTTCTTTCGCCGATCATATTTATTCAAGGAAGTTGTCTCCAAACATTTTTGTATCCCGCTAATATCTTTTAGGCAGCGTTGGCGGCGGGAATGCTTGTGTATTTTTTGTATTTTATGTGCAGCATTTTTTTTTTGGAAGTTTGTCTTATTGAAATCTATTTTCTTTTATTTTGAGCAGCAACTGTGCCGTAAAAACTTCAGCAACATTTTTCAATTACTAAATGTTGATTTTCATTTACTACTTTGTCTTATTTTGGTACAAACTTGGGGCAAACTTTGTCAAACCTTTAAAAACATGCTCCACTTTAGTGAGATTAAAACTATGCGCTATGAATCTAATCGTGGTGCGAAAAAGGCCAGTTTTGAGCTGCAGCAGTATTTAAAATTAATTTTGAATCAAGTACCCCATCATCATCACCATCATCAGCCTAGCCTTCCCTAATTGAGTTGGGGTTGTCTTCCAGTCTTACTAGATGCAGTTGTACCTATTCCACTATCTTCAACGAAGCGACTGTCTATCTGAACTCCACTAAATGCCTAAACATTTAATAAACAAATCTTATACCCCTTCTAAGTAATCGATCAGTGTAAAACACACAAATACATTAAATTGCAAAATAGATGACTGTGCAGAAAGCAATTTTTAATATTGCTTTGTACAGATAGTTTACAGTTAAAAGGGATTAAATCAAACACAAATAACGAAGTTCGATCATTTGATTAGTATTTGAAAAGTTTGTACACTTGTGACCACAGATATTGGGAGCACTGAATTTATTTTGAAGCTACGATTTTATCCCTACTTAAATATACCTAAGTCGTACTTTATAGGCATATAGACGTATACTCTTAAGGCATCTAAAGCCGAGATCATAATGCAAAGAATATATATTTTTTTTTTAATGAATAAATAAATAAAGAATATTTTACTACAACAAAAATATCTAAACGCAAAATAAATCAAAAGTAAACTTGAAATTAATAAATTTTTACGTCCACTTGAGTGAAGCAACGGAAATAAGTTCCTAAAAGAAAATAGTTTTACATTTTTTTTAAACTGACAATGTAACTAACATTATTATTAACACTTGTAACGGGATAGTTGCCATGTTTACTGTTTATTTCAAAATTTAATAGTAGGTAAACATGACAAATATTCCGTTTGAAGAGTTAAATATACAGCGTGTTAATTAACCCTTCACACAGCCGTCAACCTAGCATTCTGTACATCAAACTAAGTACCCCCACGCAAAAAAAATTGCTGGGAAACGAATTTAATTTTTGGGGTCAAAAATCACATTTTACGGTAAAACTCAATGTAGTACTATTAAAACATTGTGCTAGTAGATGCTTTGAAAAGTAAACGGGTCATGGAGGTAATTTAAGTAAAGTTATAACCTGAAAAACCAGTATTTACATAAACAGCTATGATTTTTTTTTAACTTTGACCCCTATTATCTCCATAGCTAGGGGGGTTCCAGGTATGGTCTAGAACAAAAAAAATATCGCAGTGGTGGGGAGAACAAATGCCCTTCGTTTGCGTTAAGGGTACTTTTACACCCTTTGTAGTGAATGTATTGTTGTTTATTCACAAAACTGTGTTCAAGACCTCCTCCTCGGTGGTCCAGTAGTCGCAAGCACTACAGACTGCTGAGCATGGGGTTCCTGGATTCAATTCCCGGGTCAGGCAAAATATTATTGAAGTTTTCTATCAGAAATTTCTCAATGTCTGAGTATTGTGATGTGATGTGATATATGTGATGAATGCCGCAGAGTCTGGATTTGTGCCCGCTTTATTTTAATTAGGACTTATACATAACTGGTAAAATGTGGGTATACTACGGTAAACTTCTGCCAAAAGCTACAGGGAATAGAGGCGTGATGTTACGTGAATTACGTAACATCACATCATCGTCGTCATCGTGTTGTTTTTGGGGATTGGGAAATCATCTCTGGGCAGAGCGGTAGGGAGTGTCAGACTTCTACTGACTAAAAACCACCCATGATCCTTCTTAGCCCTTTGTGTCGAGGCCGGTACCTCTTTCGAACAACCCGCAGCCCTGACGGGATGTGTTATACACCTCCACTTAAGAATACTTACACCATTAATAGCTAAGTTCCTCAAGGTAGTTTTCGAGTAAATCAAGTAATTATAACACATGCACATTACTAAGAGCTGTGCCTACCCCTGAGAATAGAAGTGGTACACATCCATGCATTAATTAAAACGTTAGTAGAATGAGGAAACTGCGCTTAGATAAAATACTCCAGCAGGAAATGTAGGGCAAAGTATATTAGTATATACATAGTTGCTTTACTCTGAATTACAAATCACGGTCAACTGAACAGTTCAGTTCAGTCCCTGTAAAAACATTACCAAGTGTCATATTTTGTTGGAATTAAACATCTGAAACGACTAAACCTACTTGACTCTTTGAGAAAGTGGGGTAATGTACAAAATTCTGCTACGTAATACATGATAATAATACCCTTATACCGTACGTTATATCGTATGCTTACGATGTTCGTGGAGACAAACCCTTTTTTTTTCATCGTTAAATTTAATCATCAAATACTTAACCCCTCCCGCTCTTGGGCAGAGCGTATGGGAGTGTCAGACTTCTACTGACTAAAAACTGCCCATGTTTCTTCTTAACCCTATATGTCAAGGCCTATATGTCCCTTACAACATCCCGCAGCCCATAATGCTAACTCTGCCGTGGTAAAAGGGTTCTTAACCGATTATGAATCATTTTCTGATGCATATTTTTGGACTGGCCGCTGACTCGAACTTGTGTGGTTAAGAAATTAATTCGTTATTAAGTCTGAATTATACGCCTTTTTCCGTATCTATTGTATTGTGGAGACAAACCTTGGATTGGACTTGATTGCTGATGAATGGAAAGCGATCATGTGTATTTGTGGTTCTGTGAGAAGACCGATTTATAGAACTACCTAATTTAGCATTTGGCTTATGCTTTACTAAATGTAATAACTAACTAAATAAATAAATGATAATATTATAAATTAATTGAAAGGACTCTTTATACAGAGCACGCCATTTAAAATTACGCATGAAATGATTTCTAGTTTTAAACAGGCTAATCTAAGATTACGATCAGCTTTATGATTGAGTACGTTTACGTTATGATTGATTACGGTTTTACTTATGGACTTGCTACGGAATGGCCGGTTGGGAAAACTAATCAGTTTTGGACCCAAATAGAGGCTAGTTTGAGTAATTTTGAGATATGTGTGGTAATCAATTTACGGTTTCAATTCTATTGAAAATGACCTAAGAGTTTAATCAATCAATCTGCCTTGCGTTTTTCTTATAATACTGGGGTCAGCTAGCCTTACCCGAATAAAAACAGCTGAATACCAGTATTTGATTGGTACCAGGTACCTAACACGGTAGCTGTTTGTAATATTGTTGGTCTCTGGAATCTCGACCCACAGCCTACCGTCGAAGCCCACTGCTGGACTTTGGCCTTTCTAAGCTGCGCCACAATACCCTGACCTCCACGTATCTCATCCAGTCTTCCACTTTTTATGGTCTTTGGTCTGTAAACCTAGAATGCGTCCAACACTATTATAATTTCTGCTCTTTTGTCTCTAAGACGCCATGTTATATTCTTTCATTATTATTATTTCTCAGTGGACATTACAAATTACAATTAGTTAAGTTAATTGATTTGGAACTGAACAATAACATAATTACCGGTAAATGGACTGAGACTTCAACTAATTGTTAGATTCATTATGATAATTACATTACATTATAATTGCAGGTGCATTATTATGTGGCTGATAATGCGTTTATAAAAATTAATCTTTAAAAACATCTTTGTTGATAAAAATATTGGAAGGTTCGGTAAATAAAATAATCGGTTTCATCGGTTTTCCTGTTTTTGGGTTACTGATCATTTTTAGCAATTGAAAAATATTAAATACTTTTTCTGTCTTTCCTTAGTGCTAAGTACTATGCCTTAACATATTTTATAAAAAAATATATCGTTATTGGTGAAACCTCTTAAAATGAACAAAAAAGTCATCAAATTAAGAGGAAATTATTTTGTGGGCTATTTTTAATTGTTCACTGACTGTTGTTCTACCTGACTCTAGGAGTTTAAGTAACTAGGGTTGATTCTGGTCACACAAATCAAAAATTGTAAAATAAAGCCATGCGAAATAACTAATCAAGGGCAAGTTTCTCTAGAAATACAATAAAAACAACGGGTTGCACTCCGGGAGTGTCGTCAGAAGTGAAAAATTGAACATAACGTTTTGCATTTTTGAATATTTTGTAATGAATAGGAAATGATTTTGAACGAAATGTTTTATTTATCAGCATAATAGCATTATCATTTATTTGGTTAAATACAATTTTCATTTATTGCGCTATCATACACAAAACATGACAATTTTATATTGCATAAAAAAATTGTCATGACATTTATTTATTCATCATGACATCTTGACGTTTGACACACGTGACGCACATTCGTACAAGCGCCCTGCGCCATCTTACGAATTTTCGATCAGGTCACGTGTCGCGTCAGGTGTCCAATTTTAACATGTTTTACCCATCCCAAAAAAAGTGCACAACGTCGCTAAAGAGGTTTTCTTTTCAGAAACAGTTTTTATCCATTTTACTCACAAACAAACAACGTTATAAGTTATCAATCCAGCCGTAATATTAATAATTAATAAACCAAGAATAACTCCAGAACAACTGGAACTTCCTTAACTACCAACTTTGACTTCCAACTACCTTACTTCAATTTAACTTTCCTTGCATATTTTCTTTTGAATAAAACTTGTAGATGATACTTTTTCTGCACGCCACTGTAATAATATTTTACTTTCGCAATTTTCTGATATTTATCTTTGGTTTAGTTTCAGGTGTATTTACTTTGTTTCTAATATTCAAATATTCGGGCCAGTTAATATAGTTTGTACTTTATTGGCGGTGCCTGTTTGTTTAAGAGATTCAAGTTTTAACTTACCTACATCTATGCTCAGAGTTTGATTTTATTTTTTACCTTTTTTTTGGAGGTTGTGAAATCATCAAATGACTTCTTCCGCTCTGCAGAGCGGTATGTAATTGGGACAAGCCCGCCACACTATTCCCAAACCACTGTAACTCCTGTAAGCCAGAATCAACAGCGGCGACCACAAGAAAAGCGCCGAGACAATGAAGCTCGACGAAGTCCCAGAGAAACGATTTAACTGTCTTGTATCCCGCAACGAAATTAATCAGAAAATAATAACGGAGGAGTAGGAAAAACATAATTTTCTCTTCCCTCCATATCAGCAGGAGATAGAACTGAACAAGGCCAATAGGCACACAGGGACGTATACAACTGCAGAGCGGTAGGGAGTGTCAGACTTCTACTGACTAAAAACCACCCATGTTCCTTCTTGGCCCTTTACGTCAAAGCTGCGGTATCTCTTACAACAACCCGCAGCCCCGAAGATCTCACTTTTTACCCTTGAGTTTATAATTACACGCTATTTGGTTTTCATTAGATGTACCGATAAGCAGCAGACGAATACTTACCTTCCTGCGAAATCGGCTTGTTATACCGACCCATAGGCTCAAGTAATTAAAGGCCGGGTGCTGTTCTACAAATAATGGAGCACTTAATATACTACTCCGCATGTTCAAAAATTTGCTACAAAGCCTCTAATGCTGCAGTACACGTGGGCACTAGCTAGGCCCAAACATCGTTACATTATGAATGATATCTCGAATACAAAAGGAGTAGCTAATTACAGGAACTGATAGACGCTACTGAAGACGCCAAATTCTGGATCGATTCAATGTAGATAGCCGTCGACATCACACCTGTGATTGGAGAAAGGATACGCAGAGGTGTACCTAATACTCTCACATTTTGCTAGTTTTGTTAAGTCCCATGAAATGTTTGGGCGAGTCTATAGATATCCAAACCAAAATCCAGACTCCGTCTCCGCTACTAATAAATTTGGAACAATTAATAACAAACAATTCTGGTTTAAGAGCCGGTGAAGATCGACCTTCACAGCTCAAATAACCAGATGAGACGTATTTCTTATCAAAAATATTTTATAAACAAATATGCCTATGTTACGAGTAGCTTGCCTATTAAAAAGTTGTCAAAGCAATTTTTATTTTTTTTAGCAATTTTTTGCAGGCCAGCCTATATGATTGGTTTTGTAATTAAAATATCAAACCTTTTTTTTTTTTTTTTTTTTTTTTTTTTTTTTTTTTTTTTTTTTTTTTTTTTGGTGGGTGTAAAATCATCGAATAACCCCTCCCGCTCTTGGGCAGAGCGAAAGGGAGTGTCAGACTTCTACTGACTAAAAACCACCCATGTTCCTTCTTCGCCCTCTATGTCGAGGCCGCGATAACCAGAGGACTACCCGCGGCCCCGACAGGAAAATATCAAACCTTTGATTTCAATTTCGATTAGTTAGCAGATTGGTGTTGTTACCTATATTGACTTAAAACCTACCAAGGCATTATTATTTTGTGTGTGTTAAAAACTATCAGTTGAGATAAAATTAATTCGGTTATTAAAAGAGGAAGATGAAAGAAAGTTGATTCAAATTAAATTAAATTAAAAATAGCTATGAGCACTTTTTGATAGGCAAGTTGTCAAAGGATATTTGTTTATAAATTATATTTGATAAGAAATACGTCTCATCAGGTTATCAGTGCTGTGAAGGTCGATCTTCAACGTCTCCTCTACTATTAGTGTTAAATGCTTCGCACTGATACAACGGTGAATTTAAAAAATGCACACAAAAACGAGTGCAATAATGAATAAAGACGTATATGTATAAATATTATAAATAAATACATATAAAGCCTGATACAAAAATAATAACAACTAGATAACCTTGTCGAGACATAGTCTGACAGGTAATAACCTTATTTTAGGTAACAAAAATTTAGTAACGCAGGCATGAAATTACAGATCTGATATACATATTATTACTATGACTTGCTGAAATATGCCTTCTGATTTTATACAAGGTATTAATATAAAAAATTTGATTAAGCACCTACCACAGTCTGCCTATTTATAGGACTGTTTTGTGATTACTTTCTTGAAAGAGATTTTGAGTTGTAGCAAATTTTCTTAGTATCATTGGAATAGAGTGGTTTATGTTTCAGCAAAGGTGGATAAACTATCAGCCGATAAAGAGTTCATAGGTTTTGGAGACTTAGTGCTTTCTTTGAAGTAGTTTCTTAGGTTTGATATATGTTGTATGTTGTGTGTAATTGTAACGCTTTCTGTCAATGATAGTTAATATACTTTAAAAGTAACTGATAAAAGGCAATCTCAACGAATTAGCCAAAGAGATACTCGTCGTATTATTGTACACAATATAGTATTTCACTAAAAAACACATATATGACGGCGTCGCCGTTGTAAACAGCACGTGCAGCGGGCCAGGTGCGCAGCGCAAGGCGTCACTAAGGCCGCGCCACTTTCCCCACTGCTCGAGCCGGTCTTTATAAACGAGCGCTTGGCATGGAGGGGATCATTCTTGTCGCAGGCTTGGCCCGGTGCAAATGCTGTAGCGCTTAGAGTTTTTAAATTATATCTGAATTATACAGTGGTTTATTTTAAATAACGTGCTATTGGAGTAAAAGTTTATTACCGCTATATTTCGTAGTTTCATTTAAGATGTTGGACCCTCTGCCTTCATATACATATTTTTTCTATTGTCACGTAAACAAAAGATTGAAGCGTTGTGTCAACTCGTGTGACGTCACAAGGTTAGCACTTTTTACCAACAAAGTAACAGCCCCCACTCATGATCTTTGACACGTTTTATTTTCGCCAATTCTTATTATTTTGATAAAACAAAAAACACGTATCCGATATTTTTCGATAATCTAACAGACGGACTAATTAGATTTTTTGGTGAAATTCCCTATGGCACCCTGTATGCTTTGCACTCACAGTCCGAAGGGACGGTAGTCAGACGCGACCAAGGACAAACATTGATATAATGGCAACCCACATGCACATTAAACGTCAATAACCATAAAATATTAAACTTTACGTACCCTCACCCCATACTTTACGGGAGCATATTAGAACATTCATCACGATGATAAAACCTTCCCAGTTAGATTGAACGATCACTCCCTAGAGGAGAAACATTGTGAGGAGGTACGTGAACGAAGGAACATGGAGCTGTTTCCTGTTTGCGTAATAGCAATATTCATCATTCTTGCGTTTTGTTTGGTAATAGACTTAGAGTAGGTTTTTCTGTACAAATTATAAATATGAAAAACTTTACTGAAATTATAACACGACTTCACCCTTATAGTCTCCGAGGGTTACAAAATCAATCAAAATCAAAATATTTTTATTTCACATAGGCCTCATGGGCACTTATAAAACGTCGGTAAAAAGGGGCACGGTTCGGTGCATTGGTCGATTCCTAAGGAGAAGAACCGGCAAGAAACTCCAAAGGTTACTCTTTTAATCTTTTAAAATCGTTTGGGTTAACAATAAGGTCTAAGTAATACACACATGAAGACCATGCAGATTAATGTCTGAGATGGTCTTGAGATGGTCGTTTACTATCGCGGCCTCGACATTGAGGGCGTAGAAGGACCATGGGTGGTTTTTAGTCAGTAGAAGTCTGACACTCCTTTTCGCTCTGCCCAAGAGCGGTAGGGGTTCGATGATTTTTCATTCGATGATTTTCCACCCGCCAAAAAAAAAGAAAAAAAGATGGTCGTTTACAGAAGTACACCCAGTAACATATCCACATTTTGCCAATAATATGAGCATTTAAGCTTCAATGAGGCTGAAAGTATGGAAGCTAAAGTTGATTTGTTTAGATATCGGAATTCATCAAAATAAACGTTAGTATCCTCCAATCAGATAGTGTTGTGTCTTGTAAGTTATGTGAGCTCCACAGTTATTTTCGTGTTTTTTTAAATACGATTACGTCGTGGATTACTTCAATACCGTGGTTTATAATTTTGATGTTAGTTCATCCTTTACGGCATAGATAGCTGTACTGTAGTAGTTTTTGCACTTTTTGCTGTTGGAATGTTTGTACTGTCTACTGCAAATTTAGCTATAAAATAATATATTAACCAAGCTAGTTCATAACAATTTCTACTAATAATAAAAGGAAAAATATGTTGCCGTCTCTATAATTAATTTGCGGGTATAGCCTGTGGCATATTCAATTAACCGACCGCTTCAACCTGGCTTCTAGTGGTTTCAATACCATATACCGCTATTCCCTATAGACTAGCAATACAAACTATCACGTGTACCTACAAAAGCAGGAAAGTCTAAATAGTAGGCACGATGCGTGACCGTTGAAAGTAAATGATATCGTGGCCTGCCAGAGCAGGCGGGAAAAAAACACTGGCCATGTGCAAGTCGGACTTGCTCATGCAGGGTCCCGTACCATCGTTTTAGGGAACCCCTCTTTAATTTGTATTATTTCTTGTTAAAGCAGCAATAGTAAAACATACTTTGTGATAAGTTTGTTTTTCATAGTGCTTAATCTCAAAAACTTTTTACCATATTTCGTTCAAACCTAAAATTCGTAAAGTTTAGAAGTTAAAGGAGGGGACACATTTTACCACTTTGAAAGTGTCTATCTTCCAAACGATTGCATTTCAGAAAAAATGGTTTTACATCCCGTTTTTTTTTTTGGCGGGTTGAAAATCATCGAATAACCCCTCTCGCTCTTGGGCAGAGCGAAAGGGAGTGTCAGACTTCTACTGTCTAAAAACCACCCATGTTCCTTCTTAGCCCTCTATGTCGAGGCCGCGAAAACTAGTGTACAACCCGCGGCCCCGACGGGCGTCGGCCCTTTCGGGCCCTTGTTGCTGACATCTCTTTGAGGCGCGTGGAACACGAACGCGCCGTCGGCACCGCCTGTTTTCGTCGTAGGACGGACGGACGGCGAGTTAGCTCATAACTCACCGTCCACAGGCCCGCGTCATCACGTGGCCCCCGACGCCCGGAGCGCCTCCCGCGGCGGCTGGGATGAGAGGTTCTCTCCCCTCTCGCGTTCCGCCACCTCTTTCGCTAGCATCACTGCTTCGCAGAAGGAGGCGACGGCGTCCCATTCCTCCTCGCCCCGGACCATGGCTTGCACCAGGGCCGGGCGCGAGAGGTCGCCGCATGGTTTTACATCCCTCAATGCCATTTCTAAAGACTGTGACACACCACACGTATAGGTTTGATAAAGTGTTTTTTTTTGTTTCAGTACCAAGTATATAGACCCCCTTAATCATATATTTTTTTTTATTTTTGTACAAAAATCATAAAGTGGTTCACAAAATAAATGTTACATCATGTTAATACATATGTATGGCATACGTAATGAGATTATTACGTATGCCAATCTAAAGACCATACCTTCGTATAACCAAAATTATCAGAATAAACACCAGGGTCCAGGAATATGGAGATGTTTAATATAGCAAAGCTAGACTACGGATATTTAGCTCCCACGGGTAATCAGCAAACGCGTTGTGTTGGCAAGCGAATACAGTCCTGGATTAAGCAAGTCCCGGTTATTAGGGATTTTGGAACTCCCGGCATTTTCATAATGCTTTGAATTTGTTTTTTTTTCTTGTTCGTGTGCGCTTCTCGAAGACAAAAAGTAGCGTTTAGAAATCCTAATTAAAGTAGGGAAGCTGAGCGAAATGGGGAATTTTGGAATATGGCATTCATTCTAGTTTGGATAATATTTTCTGTTGGTACTTTTACTGTACTCAAAGGTTGAGAGTTTTTTTCTTAGTTACGTCATGTTCGTGAACGGGCGCTGTCAGTGGAGACTGGTCATCTCTTAGTTGCCATGGTTTATATATACATATTTTTTTGATTTGTTTATTATACTTTTTTACTCCGGACGCTCTTAACTTGCACTTCTTGCTACATAGTTCTCACATAATATACCATCTCAACATGAATGATGTAATGTACCAAGATTTTGTAACAATATTTTGATTTAAAAGAGTGTCCATGGAGTTTCTTGCCCGTTCTTCTCCATAGAGATCTACGCTAGGGAACTGGCAACTACAGTACTTTCACAAGTTATTATGCCTTGTGACTGTGACTGTAGCTTAGGAGTGCAATACGTTGTTTCGGGGGTTGCTGTGTCGTGTTGCGCGGCGCCGGATGTTACCGGCGGCGAGTGCTGTGGGTGCGGGGGCGCGCGGCGGCGCGTGCCGTGGTGGCTGGTGCGCGGGGCTCCGGGTCGCGGGGCGGCGGTTGCGCGTTGCGGCGTGCATTCGTTGTTGCTTGATTCGAGGTCTCGTGCATTCGTTGTTGCGGTGTGCGTCGCTGCGTGCTTTTTTGCTTGCAGTGTTCGTCGTTGCGGGCATTCGGCGGCGTGTGGTTCGGCGTGGTGGCTTTCGGAATGACGTATTGCACTCGTAGTTTTTCGTAGTTTTGTTTTATGAATTGTTCTTATGACATTCAAAAGTGCCAGTAATAGTTTAATTGAAATAAATGCTTTGAGTTTGAGAGTTTGAGTTTGAGTTACTTTACTAATTATCAGCGTTATGTTCGTCACCTAATGACAAAAATCTCGTGCTCTACAACACATGGTAAGCATTATCTTCAATACTTAATAGTTGGCAGCTCTTAGGCTAGCTATTGACTGACTCGAGCATGCAGTCAGTCAATACACGGAGTGCTCGCGCAGTAAAATTCAACCACTAGAAGCTGTCTATGATAACTGCTGCAGTTTTGGATATCAACTGGTCGACAAGTCAAAATTTCTAAACAGTGGCAACATGGATTTTGAGGAACAGTAGAAGTAGGTGGTTTTAATGATTAACTTTCAAGCCGTTTGTGTATAGATTTCCTAAAGACTGTACCAGCAACGTCAATAACCCGCCTTTTGTGCTTTGCCGCTGTCGGGTAAAAAGGAAGGAAAGTCTTTGAAATTTTGAGACACATATATATTGTGTTGCTTTAGTAGATATTCTTATTGACCCAAGCAATCACCCCCCCTCCAATAAGTCGTACTATTTACTGGACTCCCTGTCTATCTAGCAATATTTACAAACAAAACCCAATCAAATAAAACGGCCTACTGACACAATAAACTCCGAACATTACGTAATAGGGAACAGAAAAAACATTATTTTTACTACGAAAGTGTGATAGAATAACATGTTTTACTATGCGCTCTACAGGGCTATAAATTGTTGAAGGGCTGAGAATGTTCACTATGATTCTCTTGGGGAATAAGCAGAGATGACACTCTTTGTCCCTTTTACTAATCAAACATTTAGTATAGGCACAAACGCTATTTGGGTACTTGATTTTTGTAATGAAATAACTTTTATTTCGAAAGTGCAACATTGATTAGTTAGTAAAAGAAAAACAAACTTATAAAATATGTTAGTCACAATTTATTATTATTTATTTGGACACAAGCTTGATGCATCTACAAATATCAAATATACAGAACGTAATGGTGTCTTAAAGTATTGTATTTTTTCCAATCTGTTCCAAAGTCAAACTCAAGGAATTTATTGCAATTTTTTATAATTTAATATGTCGCATCATGGGTGGCCGAGATGCGAAGCACGGGGTCTTTTTCGTGATACGACATAGTTTTACTTTGATGTGGGCACTGTTGTGGCTACTCGGGCGAAACAGAATTTAAATCAAAATAACTTTATTTAAAACACTCAACGGAGTTCCTCGCTGCTTCCCCTCTACCGACGATCGTGTCCAAGCGGTAGGGCGCGCTTGCGTTTCCGGTAATGATTTATTTAGTTCGAAATCGAATTACTAGATGGCGCTGTCGGTTGCACCATGACGCCATCGATCCACGACATAATTATAAATATCACAGTCATAGCAAAGATTGAAATTCAAAACCAAAATATTAGCAGTGAAAAGATTGAAGTTGTATCTCGTTGATCAGCGCTTTCACAGCTTCAGATAAAGTAGGTAGGTAAACTCATGTTACAATGAACAATCTTTATAGCCGATCTATACAGCAATTGCTGCGTCAAATCTTGAAGTCTGTAACTTAAATCTCAAAAAAAAAGCTAAAAAAAATTAAAAAAAAGCTAAAAAAAAAAGTTAAAAGCTTCGTTTTCCTTTGACTTTAAAGAAAATAGAGTAACTGAGTATAGCAAAATGAAAAACCAAAAATTGAGAAAAAGTAAAATGTAAACCCTAAACCAGGCTGCAGGTTGTTCGAAAGAGATACCGCGGCCTCGACAAAAAGGGCTAAGAAGAAACATAGGTGGTTTTTTAGTCAGTAGAAGTCTGATACTCCCTACCGCTCTGCCCAGAGCGGGAGGAGTCATTTGATGATTTCCCAACCTTCAAAAAAAGGACAGGAATATCCATGACACACTTAATTATCCGCCACCCAAGACCGATCGGTTATTTTCTAATTACGAACCATTTTACGTATTCCTCCTTTTCGCTGTAATAAAACGAGTGGGTAACGGTTAAACGTGCTTCCTCGTTAAATACCCCTTTCATTAAATAGCGGGCGGTTAGCGGCGGTGACAAGCACTCGATTTTCATTTTATTCTGGTGTGGGATCTAGGTTTTACGTTTTTGTGGAGTTATTTTACGAGATACTTAGCCTTTTTTGGGGGGGGGTCATCAAATAACCCCTCTCGCTCTTGGGCAGAGCGAAAGGGAGTGTCAGACTTACTCCCTGAATAAAAACCACCCATGTTTCTTCTTAGATACTTAGCCTTGAGATTAGTTTGATTGTATGTCCAAAAGATAAGAAACAACTGTACTTAAGCTAACTGAGAAGAACAAAAGGCATGATTGATCAGTGAAAGTACCACCAGAAAAAAAGCGCCGATACAATGAAAATCAACGAAAGTCAAGAGTTTCTCTACCAAGTACAATTTGTATGCGTCGACTACGTATCTAACCAATTACTCCTAAAAGCGACTGCCTTTTTAAACTTCACAAAACAACTACTGTTTAATATAACATATAATTAAAAGACATAGTTGCAAACTACATTCTTATTCCATCACCATCATTATTTCCACCAAATGACGTCCACTGCTGGACATAGGCCTCCCCCAGTTGTCACCACATTGACCGGTCCTGTGCGCCTTGCATCCAGCGGGTTCCCGAAGCCTTAACCAGGTCATCGGTCCACCTAGTAGGAAGCCTTCCAATACAACGTCTTCCGGTTCGCGGTCGCCACTCCAGAACTTTCTGGCCCCATCGGCCATCCGTTCTGCAAGCAATGTGCCTTGCCCATTGCCACATAAGTCTGGCGACTCTTCGGGCTACGTCGGTAACATAGATTACAGCATACGAAATTAAGATATTAAAACGCTACATTAAAAGATATATTATAGATAGCTCAGATAGCCGTAAGAAAAATAAAATATTAATAGGTGTGGCCTAGATAACACATAAAAGTGGTCACTGAAAACTTTCTTACAGACCATACGATAGGGATTTAATATTATAATAGAAGAGGCTCCATAAAACAGTTTCATTTCTGCTGACTGCGCTTGACACTATTTTTATGACTTCAAGATGTAGAATTTTATAACATAAAACTGTCGTGAAAAGAGTTTCTTCAGGAGTGAAATGAGATGGTAAATTGTGTACATCATCAAGTTGTGTTTTTTTCTATATCTCGCAAAAGTAAAAAAAAATATTTTTAAAAGGATTCTGCGGTTACACTTTTCTACAGATTCAGCACCGAGCGTTGCTTATATCTTTTCTGATTCGAACGATGCTATTATTACTTCATAAGAATAAGATATTAAGTAATATTTACCAAAGAGGACGCACCTGATCTCAAACATAAACACAATAACCAACCCTAATGCGCAAGAAAACGGAAAGTTCCCCAAACAGCCGAAGACTAACATAACGTTATCAAAGGGTTAGTAAACTATAACCAATGGAAAATCCCCCAGTCAAATGTAAACAGAATAATAATTTATAACCCTGTAACACCCTGGTTTAGGGCCTATAAAATTGCAGCGTACCAAATGACTGGCAACGGATTTATTGGAACATTTAGTTGGTCTGGAGACTGGATAACCTTTTAGTTTTTTAACTACTTTTTTTATTTCTAACTTTTTAGTTCTTTAATGTTATTTCGTTAATTGTTCTTTCGTTGTTCGCGTAAAATACTTCGCAGATGATTTAACTTTTGTGTTTGTTTATAGAATTTGTGACTTTGAATTTATTTTAAACATATAGGTGTCATATATTTTTGTAATCTCCTTTTTAAACTCTTCATTTTGATACCCTACTCGATGGTAATGGTTTTTTTTTTATTTTTTCAAATCCACGATTTTGCCCCCAAACCAGCAATTATCTTTGTTTTTTTTTAATTTTAATGTAGCCAGTAACACTCGCGCCATCAAGACGAATCTAACGACGTATATTTCATTCAAATCCCTTCATCCGTTTAGGAGTTATGAGGGAACAAAGAAACGGACATACGAGGGGGCGTTTTTAAGTTCGCGGAATGGAGGGCAAGGAGTGAAAATAAAAATACTAAATTATTTTTCTTTTTCAATATATTCACCTGCTACCCTAATACATTTTTCAGATCTTTCAATTAGCTTATGTATACCTTCATAAAAAAATGTTTGTCTTTGTCCGAAAAATAAGCTGAAACCGCGTCCTTCACTTCTTCATCAGTTGAAAATTTCTTTCCACGAAGTTCTTTTTTCAGATTTGAAAAGAGGTAATAATCACTGGGAGCCAGGTCTGGGCTGTAGGGTGGATGGTCTAAAATATCGAAGCCCACCTTATGCAGGGCAGCCAACGCAACACGGCTCTTGTGAACAGGCGCGTTGTCGTGAAGAAGAAGGACACCTTTGGTCAATTTTCCCCTCCTTTTTTCTTTAATACTTTCTTTCAACCTCTCGAGGATAGAAGCATAGTATTCTCCGGTTATAGAAACGCCTTTATCTTTATAATCGGTCAACAGAATCCCTTTCGAATCCCAAAACACTGTTGCCATGATTTTCCCAGCCGATTGTGACACTTTAAACTTCTTGGGTGGTGGTGTACCTTTTTTGTGCCACTGCATAGAGTCCTGTTTTGACTCAGGCTCATAATGATGAACCCAAGTTTCATCTACAGTAACAATTCGACTCGAGCAATCTTCGAGTCCATCCTTATCTTCGTTACAGAGGTCCAAAAACGTGCGAGAACACTCCACGCGGCGTTGTTTCTGAGGCGGCGCGCGGCGTGAGCATTCTTGGCACCCATCTTGCACTGACCTTTGTCATGCCAAGATGATCGTGTAGAATTTTGAAAATTGTTGTATCCGATACTCCAACCATTTCTGCAAGCTGTTTTTTCTTTAGTCTGGCATCTTCCAATATTATTTTTTCGACATTTTTAATGATTTCCGGAGTAGTCACCTCGATCGCCCGTCCGGGCCGCGGGTCGTCTTCAAGTGAGGTCCTGCCTTGTTTAAAAAGACAATTCCACTTGTAAACCATGGTTTTACCCGGGCAAGAGTCCCCGTAAACGGATTCCATCTCTTCCAGTATGTTTTGAACTGACTTTCCTTGCTTGGTAAGGAACTTTATTACGGCACAGTACTCGATTTTTTCCATAATGCACACTTTCTTCCCGATTGAGTTGTTTGCTTGACGTTCAAAGACTAATGACCCAATTAAGACAAAACCTGGTATTTATACTAATATTGAGTGGCTGAAGTCGTGGCCACCTCGATAATGACCTATTTTTATCATGTACCCTCCCATTCCGCGAACTTAAAAACGCACCCTCGTACATATATACATACATACTTACATACATACATACACGCCAAACACATAACCCTCCTTTTGGGCTTCGCCGCAGTCGGGTAAAAAGGGGTCCCGTCTGAAAAATCAATTAAAAGATGTATGTTTAGTGTGAAGAATTTTAGAATGAAAAGAGAGTTGAAGATAGCGTGACGGTTGACAGAAGATGTGAAGTCACATGGAAAAGGGGTAGAAAGATGATATCAATCTTCATTTGTCAGTTTTGCAACCCTGCAAACTGCCTTCATACAAATGTTTGAAAAGTTATTAAACTCCCTTCACAAATCACTGTATTTTTATAATGTAGTGATCTAAACTAATTTCACTTTCACCGTTGAACGATTGATATTATTCAGACATCAACTTTTTCTGTGTGTAACGACAGTGGTAAAAAAATAGACAGGAACTGATTAATTATTTTATTCGGGCAGAGTTTCGACTTACAGGTTTCACAATCGAGCGCGACAAGACCTCGAAACTGAGCTTACAGGGCATTATATAGACTGATATCCCCACCGGAGGCATCCGGTAGTTATGGCGGTGTCTTCGCTTGACTGTGATTGGCTCGCGAGTCGTTGCCTGTCATTGGCTGGCTAGAGTGGCATGGCTATGGTATGCTAGAGTGGCATGGTTATGGTTTGCTAGAGTGGCATGGCTATGGTTAGCTGTCATTGGCTGGCTAGGGTGGCCCGCTGTGAGCAGGCTGTTGTAACATTCGGCCGTCCTGGAACAATTGCTCCCGCAATGGAAACAAGAAAACAGTGATTACAAGTCAGCTCAGAAAAACCAAGTTAAAATGGGGCAATAGACCTCTCAGGAGATTTATGAAATCTTCGGTTTTCAATTGTTCGTTCACACTACTGGTGCTATCAGACAAAAGCACTGCTACGATATGTTACAGCGGATACTAAACCTGTAAACCCGTTGTATCATATAATATGACCTTTCACACTTCTAAGTTTATGTCAATCATTACCTAACTCCTCAATATCACTTAATATGGGCCAGAAAACCAATCTTCTAACAAACAAGAGTTAACCTGGCTCGCCCCCTATAGCATGGGACTTTAAGCTGAAGTAAAAGGAATAAATGCATAAGAAGATTTGTAGTAGGTACCCACTTGTACTAATTATTATGGACAAAGATGTAGGAAATGCTTAGTACCTACCAACAATTTTTAACGAAATACCTTTCGATTTAGAAAATAGCTGTACCACGAAAATGTCTTTTAAAAATAAATTAGGGAAGTTTGTTTTTAACACCTATGTAAAAACCTCATTACAAGAGATGTGTAGATTCCATTTATGATTATTTATTGTTGTATAAGTAGATATTTATGCCATACTAGCTTATGTTTTCGGCTTCACCGCTATTAATTGAAGTGTTTTAACGCAACTTAAATGTTATAGCATTACGTTATAGTCAACTTTTGTGTTCAATAAATGTGTTTAGTTGTAGGTAAAAGTGTCGTTGTTAGTGATGGAAACGTACTAACAAGTTGTTACATTTAAATTAAATATAACTGTTTTACAGTATGGCAGAAGTAATATACCTTGTAACACGGATGTAACCATGAATAAACACTTTTTAATTAATTTCAATTTACTAGCGAAATGTGTGTGTACTCATGAGTAAACTCAGCCTAACCCATTGGGTATTACATGCGTGATGTTAAAAGCATTAAACCTTGCTGCCGCCAGTAGTCATCGCCTGGCGCCAAAGTACATAATCATAGTTTTTTTTTGTAAATCACACTATATTCTCATATTTCCTTTCCTTTTTTTTTTTTTGGCTTATTACTAAGTTTACTAACCCTAGTCGTTAAGTTATTTTGTTGTTACTAACACTATGGACACTTGTCTGAATTAAAGAGTTTGAATTTGAATTATCATTTTTCACCTTGTATCTAAGTTACGTCCCATTTCTGAGATAACCCTACCTCGCCTAGATTGCCCTGGTTGCCTGGAGCAACCCGATCTGGGATAAATCGTAAGGCTTATAGGTACCCGGTTGTAATATTAACAGTATTATAAGAACTCCATATTATCTGCGACATTAAAAAATGAAACATTTTTCATGTAAGAAAATATAAATAAACTGTTTTGCCAAACTATCGTATGAAGAAACGGAAGAAGCAATTTAAGTTAATTACATCATACCATTAAGACGCACGCACACATACATGTACATACTTACACACATAATTCTTAGCGTGTCGATGGCAAAACTTCATTACTTATACACACTACACAAGAATACGTTTTTTTATTTTACAATTTAATTTTATGTGTTTAAAGATATTAAGTACTAAAGTTAAGTTAATGCAACTCTGGCCCCCAAGATACCCACAGGCGCAGCCTCGTTTAAGGACATCAGTTTTATCAGCCTTTTAAAATTAAAATTTAGCTTGCTACTGTCATGTATTATCAGAGCTAAGTTAGATTTAGAATTAGATGTCATTAACCCTCTTTCCTACATTATCCCCTTTACAGTACGCACAATGTAAACATGACGTCACATAATAATATTTACTTATAAATCGGGTTATTTTTGGAAATCACAAATTTTGTTGATAATTATAAAATTCAGAACTTCGTTTTACTCCTTGTTATTGTCATGATGCATTTTGTAATATTTTCCATCGCGCGAAGTTTGACACAACTCACACAACTAATCTGGTACCCTAAAGGTTTGTTTACGTTATAGCCTACCATCAACGATTACACAATTACTCACTATAGGTATCTGTTCATCCAATCTGTGTACATCCACTTCGCAGTAAAACAATACTACTTTTCGGCTTTTCATCTTGTCATTGCACAGTACTGAACAAATCGTTCACGTCTAAATGGTACACAATAAACGGCATCTATCGAACGATCTACTTACCTAAGATAGGCATAGACTTTGACTTTGGCTTTTCGTTTTAGCTTGCTTGGGCTTTGGCTCATCGGTCACCATAGTGAAAAGTAATATCGGGCAATACATGGCATAAGATCATGATTAGTCATTGTATCGCGTACTGCAGTACAGTCCGAATTACATGGACATTTTTACATAACACGTCATAATACGAAATCTTGGCAACAATTTTATCACTGCAAGGGATTCAAGCCCAAAATCATGATAAACACTCTATCTGACTTGTAACGCGACTAAACTAAAAGACAGGGCGCAAACTACCGTCAATCTACTTTATAAAAGATACGTGCAATACCTGCAATACGTGTGAATTTCTGTTGGAAACTAGGATCGTACCTACATAATCACTAATACCGACCTATAACATTTTTTTTTTCCATAACAAGATTTATGTGACTTGCCTCATACCCACATCATACTTTTTTTTTTTTGTAAGTTTGATATACGGGCGAGCTATTATTGCTAAGTTATGAATGGACTTTCTTTAGTAACTAGGTAGAACTAGATAGAATAAACTGACGCACTTCGTTTACATTACTCGGGATGAGAAATTAAGACGATCAACTTAAATTCACCTGGTTGAATGCCATCGTGTCATGATGTTTTATACCCTAATTAAGAAATATGTAAAAATTAGCAGTTCTTCTTATTTAATATTAAGTTCCTCGTTTAAATTTGTCAAGAACTTTATCCAATAAGTCTAAAACTGTTTGAATATCGGTTGGCGGTAGCAAGAGATCGCCAAGGAATGCTATCCATGCTATCTATATCTCTGATAATAGTTTAATAAAATTATTGTAGCTATTTATAAGTATCTGATCTACATGATTTACTTTGGTATTGTTATTGTTGGATAATCTAATGCGCACTTGAACTAAATATGTACATCTTAAGTTCTTAACTCCTTAGTACACAAGTAGTACCTACTCGTAAAACATTTTTGTACCGGGATAATATTATACAGATTAACTGACTATGATTAGATTTACTTATCGGGCTTACCAAATTATTTTGTCTACGATTCGCATAATTATCAACTCATGGGGCACTCCATGGTAAAACACATTTGGCTTATATATTTGGCTAATGGCATTTGGCTAATTTGGCAAATATTGGCATGTTTACTGACCTTGTCATTTATGCATGGTTCCTGGTAGCTCTCAGCGTGAAGTAGGACGGTTCCTTCCTTCCATGTCCTTGGTTGCTGTTGACAATCTTTAGGTAGTCTTAATTTACCGTAGAACCGTTGCTGGCAGAGAGATGGATACTTCTTGTAACTCAAAATGTCTCACAGGTGGTTACTGGCCGCAGTCTTCGTTTTCAAGGTCAAATTATGGAATGAAAGATGCGATACTGAGGTTAGGCGCTTCGTGTTCCATCCAGATTGTGGCCTGCTTTTTCAATTTATGCCCTGTGATACTGGGATTGGAGACAATATTTTCCTTGCAGGCGGTGTGCATCAACGTTCTTCGTTTGAATTTTCAGACCTCGTCCTCCACAGTAGGTGACCGTTGACTTTTAAATGTAGCAGAGCATCGTTTGTTCGTAGGTTTTTTTATTCGATCCCACTTCTGACTGTAACGACAGTGGTAAAAAAATAGACAGGAACTGATTAATTATTTTATTCGGGCAGAGTCTCGACTTACAGGTTTCACAATCGAGCGCGACAAGACCTCGAAACTAAGCTTACAGGGCATTATATAGACTGATATCCCCACCGGAGGCATCCGGTAGTTATGGCGGTGTCTTCGCTTGACTGTGATTGGCTCGCGAGTCGTTGCCTGTCATTGGCTGGCTAGAGTGGCATGGCTATGGTATGCTAGAGTGGCATGGCTATGGTTTGCTAGAGTGGCATGGCTATGGTTAGCTGTCATTGGCTGGCTAGGGTGGCACGCTGTGAGCAGGCTGTTGTAACATGTGTAAAAAATAATCTAGGCCCAAATAGCTTATCTGGGGGCACGACAGTGCCCCTGCCAAGTCAAGCAATAAAGTGGCACAGCCGTAACATGCTTTTCTCGAACGAGTTCAGGCCATTTTCGACCTTAATTTATTCATGAAGAATTTTAAGTAGGGATACTTAAAATTCTTTGATGTTTTAATTAAATAGATTGATTTGGCCACTGGATCACATTGACCAATGCGATGTCGATCAGCTATTAGAATGGCATGTTTGCGATACGATGACCAATTCAATCTATTTACTTAAAACATCAAAGATTTTAAGTAGGGACTGAATAAATTAACTGACTTGGTACATTGATCTCACTACTTTTTACGGTAGAAAAACTGAGTTGCGCGACTTGTCTTTTTTTTATAAGATTTGTTTTTAGTAGGATTTTCATTTGAATGAATGAATGATTTTTATTTTACTTCAAGAAATCTTAAAACTAAATACATAGACAAAGCTGCTTACGCAGTTTAACTGTGAGATCGCTGAGTCACTTTCACAATAGAATTCACATCATACTTAGGTAGGTAAATCTGATACATAAACATAATCTTAATAACTAAACTTACATAATATCTAATAAATATTTTTTTAGTTTGCGTGCGAATTTAACTTTACTATGTTCTCGTCTGATGTCAGCAGGCAGAGTGTTCAACAAATAGGGAACACGTTTTTTAAAAGTTCTATCGCCATAATAATTACTTACTCTGGGTACATCACATTTACTGTAGCAAGCCTCAACACATCAAGACATTTGACATAATATCAAATCTGTTTAGAACATTTTTAGCTTTATCGGTAAAGAATTAGGTTCAAGGTTGATTAATTTGACACTTAGCCTTATAAATACAACCTCGTTCCCTAACAAGACAAAAAGACGTGCCAACCCAAGTTTATAAAGTAGTTGTGGCTAACTTTGATAATGGTGTTTAATAAACAATTTTAACTCGCGACCTAGGCCTGCGGTGCCGCGGCGGCGCGGGTAGGGTTGAGTAATAAATGAAGGTCGGCTTAACCCTGTGCGGCTACAGATGGGCTATTTTTATTATAGGGCGCACGCTGTGGTTGTGGGGGAAGGGAATTAAAATATTGTGCCTTGGAGATTTAATTAGGTGGCAGGTGTATCATAATTATAATCATAATTAGGGTTCCGTAGTCAATATGGAACCCTTATAGTTTCGCCACGACCGTCTGTCTGTCTGTCCGTTCGTCCGCACTATATTTCAATGAATCTTCGTACGTGTAATTTAGCATTTAGCATAAATACACAAATGAGTTACGCCGACAAAGTACAATAAGTAAAATAAGGGTATCTTCAGTACACATTAAAGTGGGGCTGAATTTATATTATTTTTCTCGCGTAATTAATTGTGTTGGATGTCGTTGGTCGCTCAATCATTTTTTCGATAAGATAAGATAAGTCTTTATTTGCCTTAAACATGGTATAAAGTTGTTACAGTCAGTTAAGTCCACATGTTTAGCTATACAGGATATGTATCAAATGCATGCAAAATAATAATTATTAGATAATTGTTGTTCAATGTCACAGATATAATGCCCATACAATAATGTTACAATATTTGTCTCTCAGCAGTATCCACAATGTCAAAAGTTAGAATTAAAGTTTTTTGTTCAGAAAATCATTAATGTCATAAAACATATGTTCTTTTAACCATTTCAATAATTTCTTTCTAAATGAATTAATATTAAATAACAATTTCATTTCTTTAGGAATTTTGTTATAAATGCGTATACACATGACTAGGAAACTTTTTGCATACTTGGCTGACTTAGGAGTATCCATCAATGCAAGTCTGCATGGATCTCTATTTCGAGAGTTCAATTGAAAGGCTTTTTTGAACAATCCCTTATTATTATAAACATAATTGCAAACTTCGAATATGTACAGTGACGGAAGTGGTAATATACCTAGTGTTTTAAAGAAATGTTTACATGACTCGTCAGGACGGATACCACAAATGGCTCTAATGCATTTTTTTTGCGCAATAAATGCTCGGTGTCTATCCGTGCTGTTACCCCAAATAATAAGCCCGTATCGTAAGATAGATTCTATGTAGGCGTGATATGCTGTAATTGCTGTTTTTTTGTTCGTTATATCCTTAATTTGTCTGAGAGCATAGACAAATTTATTAATCCTACTGCACAACCCATCCAGATGTACTTTCCAATTCAGATCTTGATCTATAAGCACTCCTAAGAATTTGGTTTGTGGAACTTCGTTTAATTTGTCAATATTAAGTTTGAAATTGTATTTATCATGTTTTGATTTATTGAACTGCATATAATTAGATTTTTCCAAATTAATTTTTAATTTATTTGTCTGTAGCCATTTTATAATGTAATCAATAGTGTTATTGATGTCCATTTCATGATCAGATATAGTTTTACACTTTTTGTCAGATGTCACAATAATCGAAATGTCATCTGCAAATAATACACATTTATGCTTAGTCACTAGTGGTAAGTCATTTACGTATAATAGAAACAATAAGGGCCCTAATACACTCCCTTGGGGGACGCCGCAATTCTTATCTCTATAGTCAGATGAATACGGGGTTAATACATTTTCATTTATTTTGTTAATAACGACGTATTGTTTTCGGTTTTTTAAGTAAGACGCAATCCATTGCAATGCTAAACCTCTTATTCCATATTTTTCTAATTTTTTCAACAGGATATCATGTGCCACAAAGTCGAAGGCCTGTGACAGGTCGAAGAATAGTCCTGTCGTTAAATAATTTTTATTTAGGAAGTCATGAATAAGCCCTACAAGATGAGCAATTGCTAGCGTTGTTGACTTGTGCTTTTGAAATCCATACTGTTCTTTTGTTATGATATTGTATTTGTTACAGTAGTCGGAAAGTCTCTTTTGCATACATTTTTCAAATAATTTAGAGACTACGGGTATAAGGGTTATCGGGCGATAGTTCTTAACATCATTTTTATCGTTTTTTTTGTACAGAGGTTTAACGACTGATAATTTTAAGGCATCAGGAAAAGTTCCAGATGAAAATGAAAGATTAATTAAATAAGTCAATATACAGGGTGTTTGGTAGGGAGCTGTACATACGCCTAGGGTAGAAACTAGGGATAGTCTGCTACCTACCCCCGCCCATTATATTGACCTTGGCCCAACCCCATAGAAAGTTGCCCTTAAAATTATTTCTTTACCTTACTACGGTACTTCAGGCCCCATAACTTTTCTTCTCCACAATTTTCTGGTGTAAAATATTTTTTATTTTTTGCAGGACCCTAAGACTCTAACGATTAAAACAAGACCATTAGCCGACCGGTCCCATGGATAGATTTTGAGCTACAGGTAGTTTTAGTCAAAAAATCATAAAAAAGTCAAATAAAAAATAATAATAAATTAAAAAAAAACCTTGAGGCCAAGGTCAATATAATGGGCGGGGGTAGGTAGCAGACTATCCCTAGTTTCTACCCTAGGCGTATGTACAGCTCCCTTCCAAACACCCTGTATAGGAATTAATTCTGCACTGCAAGTTTTAATGACTTTTGTACCAATTCCATCGTAACCTTCTGAGTTAGTGTTATTTAAAGCTATTATTTCTTTTTCTATCTCGTCTTCAGTCATCGGGCTAAGAAACACAGAATTAGAAATTGTCATGGTTTTATTAGGTTCGTCATTATCATGTAAATTATTAAATGTCATAGAGCTAGTTGAATCAAGAAAGTAATTATTAAAAGCATTTGCTATGTCAGAGGGATTAGTCAGTATTTTCTTATCTAATTCTAGTTGAGAAATATTATTATCACATTTTTTATTTCCAATTTCCCGGTTAATAACAGACCATGTTGCTCTACATTTGTTTTGGCTGTTATTTATGAATTTAATGTTTGAATTAATTTTGGACTTAAAGATACATTTTTTCAGTATGGAGGAATATTTCTTATATCTAAGTTTGTACATTAGGGTTTTATTTTTATAATAAAGATACCGCAAACATCGTTTTGTTTTGCAGCTATTTCTAAGACCTGTACTTATCCATTTTTGTTTATTTGCATTAGAGTTGTTTATTTTAATCTTAATCTTAGGGAAGCATAGATTATACAATAAACATAAAAACTCGTAAAATTTATTAAATGCTTTATTTAAATCGGTTTCGAGATGTACCTCTGACCACGCTAAACTTGCAAGGCACTTTTTGAATTTGCTTATATTATCACTACAATAGTCTTTTTTATAGATAAAATATGATTTGTGCTTCAAACTTTGCTCTTTTACTGTGAAATCTAAGAGTTGCGCTGTGTCGTGATCTGATAAGTACAAGGGTAGAACTTCAGCAGACGATTTTTTTATGTTACTTAGTATGTGGTCTATACAAGAGTCTTTACGTGTGGGAACTTTAATGTGCATCTCCAGGTTATAGTTATTGCATAGATCTTTTAAGTAGTTGGTGATTTTTCCTTGTTTAAGAGTGTTTATGTTGAAATCTCCGGCAATAACTATTTTTGATGGATTAGATAGAGGGATTCGTTTGTGAAATATTAAGCTTTCAAGTGCAAATTTTTGTTAGACTCAAGTGTGCCAACCTAATCCACCTATACGGGTTGTGTATGGGAGTATGAAAAAATTCATGGTATCAGCATATATAACTAAAATAAATGGATAACTATCAACTAAGTAGGCTTTACAAAATTACGAGTAATAGTTGACCAGCTTATAACATGTAGTTGTATGAAATATTTTCCTAAACATAAACAACAACACATAACATTTTCCATCAATTTTTTTTTAATATATTATTTTTTTTTAATTTTTTTGTTTTTCATAACATTTTCATTTCGTTGCGGGATCCAAGACAGTCAAATCATTTCTCTGGGACTTCGTCGAGCTTCATTATCTCAGCGCTTTTCTTGTGGTCGCCACTGTTGATTCTGGCTTACAGAAGTTACAGTGGTTTGGGAATAGTGAGGCGGGCTTGTCCCATTTTATAAACATAATGGGAGCGCAGGTCTCAAAACTGCAAATCTAAAAATCATCGTTTGGAAGCAGGTAGGCAGGGTGGTTAATCAGTTTTGTAAGTTCACATTTTTTTATAGGTAACTACGGAACCCTACATTGTGCGTGGCTGGTTTTTTTTTTTAAATTAAGTATATAAGGAAATGGCATTTTGATGTAGTCCATTCCATCAGATACATTTACAGAGAATACATCAAACTAATACTTTATTGCATACAGCGGCCCATCGAAAGGACAAAACCATTAAATGTGATTTAGCTGTTACATACACTTTTAGACAATAAAACTATTAAAAACATTATTTAATAACCTAAACCAACAGTAATTACAAACAATATAACAGAAACTCTCATCGCAAAACAGTTACAAATCTTATTTTTTTCTCACCGATTTGACACAAGCTATTAAAAATGATTTCGTAAATATATTATCTACAAATTATTATGCATGTGCATGTCATCTCTTTGAGTTTGCTATTTAGACTGAATCAAATAAAATGTTCATTTATCACTAAATTATAATACTGACTATCAATGTGATTTGCACTTGGAGTTGGCGACCAGCTCGACTCTTTTCTTATTAAACTTGAAATTGAAAGGAATTTTCAACACACTTTATCATGATATAAATAAATGTTGACAGTAACAGGGGAGGATTTGGCTTACGGGCGATATTTAAATCATTGTCCGACACTTAACTGCACCCATGGGTGGGGAAGCCCAAGAAGACCCTTGTCATGACAAGACATGCATACAAAGTACAGTCTCGTGTGAAGGAAAAAAGCTATATTTTTTTTTAAAGTTATCTTCTATGCATAAAATTCTCTTGTCAGTGTTAGTTGCTACCGACTCCTTGGAAACGGCTTGACAAATTTTTATGAAATTATGTGTGTATATTCAGTACGTATCAGAATAGGTCGGAAAGTAATTTTCACCCTCCTAACCCCACCCAAAGGTAAGGTATGTAGGAAAAGGTGCAATGCAATGCATGCAGGGCACAAAAATCATAAACATGGATTGAATAAAAATTGTTAAGACATAAATGATTCATTAATGATGATGATGAATGATCGTTGATTATTTATTTGTCAAGTGAACACTAACGTAATAATGTCGTAAGTACATAATTTAACTGACTAGACAAATATAAAATGCACGTTGTGCAATACCGTATTATGTGAAGATAACCTTTTTTTTTTTTTTTTTTTTTTTTGGTGGGTGTAAAATCATCGAATAACCCCTCCCGCTCTTGGGCAGAGCGAAAGGGAGTGTCAGACTTCTACTGACTAAAAACCACCCATGTTCCTTCTTCGCCCTCTATGTCGAGGCCGCGATAACCGTTGGACTACCCGCGGCTCCGACAGGCGTCGGCCCTTTCGGGCCCCTCCCATGTTGCTGACATCTCTTTGAGGCGCGCGTGGAACACGAACGCGCCGTCGACACGGCCTGTTTTCGTCGTGAGACGGACGGACGGCGAGTTAGCCCATCACTCACCGTCCACAGGCCCGCGTCTACGGTGGCCGGAGGTCATCGCGGGATGTGAAGATAACCTTTACAGCTTAAATTGTGTTGAAGAGGTCTTAAACACAATTTGTGGTATTTGATAAAATTGTTGATGATGCGGTCGCAATTAATTTTATTTATTTATTTTATTATTTATGTACACGCAGTAGACAACAGAGGAAAAAAACAAATATAATATTAGAGTACAAAGGTACTGCTTATTTCTCAAGATATTCTGCCAGCTGACCTGCAAAAGGAGAAATGAAAACAGAAATGTAGACTATAGTGTGTGATTTTTGTATCAAGCTCGTTTCAATAAAACACAGAATTTTGCTATGTTGCGTTGCATGAATCAACTCCTCAGGTCTCGTAAACATATGTATGAACTCTTTATGAGTAAGTTAAAAAAAATCACATCTTATTTTTAAACACAGGTTAAAATAGTAATATTTCTATTGTTTATAAAAGTCTCACAATATAATTGTGGTCATTAAATAGTTTATTTATCTGATTTATCATTGTCTAACAAAATGGCTAAATAGTAGCAGGTCGAACGAGATAAAGCGGGTTGTGATTTTAATGGGGTAAAATTTCCTCCCCAATGGTCTTCTCAAAGATCCGTCACCTTTTAAAGGTATGCCCCGGTAACCAAACAAAAAAGATAAGACGAAACACACACCCACTAGGTAAAAGAAAACCGAGTATTTACAACATTATTTAAGTTCATGGTCGCGCTAAATCATGAGATGTGTACTTACTTTGGTGAGCAACAACGACCATTGACAAGTTCAAATAAATCAGCGTAAAATTATGATCTGCGCGGATGCAGCGACAACACGTGACCTTGGATAATTCTTTACAATGTGGTTGGTAAGTAGGTACCTACCTACTTATGTAACCGGATGGGCAGATGCACTATCGTGATTTTTAAATATTTTGTTTTACATTTTATGAGAAAGAGGAACAATTTATTGGTCATACGCAGGACAAAATAAAATGATAAAAATTAACAATACTTAAACTAAAAAATATAAAAAGTAAACCTAAGAATACTTAAATTAATTAATTATTAGCTTTAAGCATAATTTTTGCACCCATATTTCGCTTGTTAATATAACATATTAGGTCTTTACCTATGAAATTGCCGTTCTGCAGTACTGGCCATTTCAAATCAAAATAATTTTTGTTTGGCTAAGAATTCTAATTTCAAATTAATTTTATTTTAAAAACGTGTTTTTTTTTTCCAAAAGTAGTCATTTGTTTATTGATTAGTGTTACATTTTCATCGCATTTCAATCTTTTCGTCATCATGGATACGTTAAAAATTCGAGTAATTATGGAATATGGGTACCGTCGTGGCAGCAACGCGGCACAAGCGGCACGCAACATCAACGACGTTTACGGAGCTAACACTACAAACCAACGCACCACCTGTTATTGGTTCCGTTCTGGAAATTTCGACCTGAAAAATGAACCTCGCGGTCGTCCGAAGACTTTGGTCGACAATTACGAATTAAAGGCGATTGTGGAAGCTGATGATACACAACCTACGGCTGAATTAGCAGCAGCTTTCGACGTTAGCGTCAAAACAATATTGGTCCATTTGCGTCAAATTGGCAAGGTAAAAAAGCTAGACAAATGGGTGCCCCACGAACTCAATGATCGCCAGCGCGAAGTACGCGTCGAGACGTGCCTTGCACTGCTCAACAGACACACAAATGAAGGAATTTTGAACCGCATTGTTACCTGCGATGAAAAATGGATTCTGTTTGATAACCGCAAGCGCTCAGCAAGTGGGTTGGGATCCTGGTTCAGCACCTAAACAATGCCCTAAACGAAAACTTAACCCTAGAAAAGTGATGGTCACTGTTTGGTGGTCTAGCGCCGGTGTGATTTATCACAGCTTCTTACCAAACGGGGTGAGCATTACTGCAGATGTGTACTGTGAAGAACTGAACACAATGATGGAGAAGCTGGCACATCTCCAACCAGCATTGGTCAATCGCTCGTCTCCGCTGCTCCTGCACGACAACGCGCGACCTCATACTGCACAGCAGACGGTCTCCAAGTTGCAAGAACTGGGGTTGGAAGCTCTCCGTCATCCGCCCTACTCACCAGACCTTGCGCCTACAGACTACTACTTTTTCCAGAATTTGGATAACTTCTTGGCGGGAAAAAAAATCAATACCCGAGAGGCAGTACAAAATGCCTTTGAAGAATTTGTTGCCTCCCGACCAGCTGATTTCTTTAAGAAGGGCATCAATAAACTGCCACTGCGTTGGCAAAGATGCATTGATTGCATGGGTGATTACTTCGATTAATACAAATAAAAAATACATGAAAAAAAATCGTTTAAATTTTTTCATACAAAACGGCAATTTCATAGGTAAAGACCTATTATTAAAAAAAAAGCATCTATAGGAGGGGCTTAGTTTACACAGGAAAGTAACGACAAAGTACCATTTGTGAATCTTGTCCTAATCACCAAGACATAAATACTACAAAAGCGAATACTGCTTTTTAACGCGCTTTTGCAGATGTTGTCCTCTTCTTCAAAGGATACAGGAGAAATTCCTAGTGTGGGGTAACGTTTTTTTAAACTAAAAAAAAAAAATATAAGTAATTTTCCTTCTTGTTAAAAATATGTAGGTAATCGAAACTTACATAACTTAACTAACTTACATTCAAAACGTGTCCTTGAACTTTGATATTTGAATAAAAATCGTAGACTATTCTAATGAGTATGAATAATAATGTTGAGTCTATACAAATCGAACTATGGAATGGTCAAGTCAGTATTTGGCTTCCATTTTTAGACGGCTATCATGATAAACTAGCCGTTTCACAACCATATTGGGGTCGGCTTCCAGTCTTACCAGATGCAGCTGAATACTAGTATTTTTAATTGAATGACTGCCTATCTTATCTCCACAACATAATAGGGATATTTACTGACTTAAAAAAAATATGATTCTAATTAGTCCGTCTGTTAGATTATATACGTATTTTTTGTTTTATCAAATCAATAAAAAATGACGAAGACAAAAAGCGTCAAAGATTTGAGTGGGGGTTTGCTAAAAAACGTCATACTAATGTCTCAGAAAATGACGTCACACGATTTTTCAAAGCACTGTATCGTCTTCATTGTTTGTTTACGTGAAAAAATAAAAAAAATACGTGTCTAATATTTTTTGGGAATCTAGATAGATTAATACGATACAATCTAGATAGAGAACGGACTAATTAGTTTTTTTTTTGTTACTACCCTATTAGTATTGGACCGATGTTAACGATTAAATGATTTTGATTTGATTTTTGATTTTGTAACACCCCCTTGTAAGACTGGCAGACTTTCGGGCAACTGACTACGTATAACGACTGTCGAGGATATGTAAATGACATCAGGTACAAACGGCATATCGGCATCCATTCACTGGCCTAGACAAGCGCGGCTTAACCAGAAGAATGAAACGTGCGGCTGCTATTATGTAGACAAGATCTTCCGTTTCCAGACAGCTCAGTAATCCCTCAAAATGATTTAGTTCCGATAGATTAAAATACCACAAGCTATACCCCTGACGCGACACCTCATATCGCATGCAACACGCGTTCACAATATCTAATTCAGGAGCACTTTACTGCAGATTGAACTGACGCATCCAGCCATAAGTGGCTCATTTTGCGATTATTTCAATGAGGATTATGGTAGAATAGCGGCATTAGTGACAATGTAACTGTGATTGTGTGGGAGCCCGTGTGTGATATTGTGATATATACTAGGACTTAAATCATGTATTCTGTGGTTATAGATTTTATCAAAGACAGGCATGCGTGCGGCATGCATGAAATAGTTGTAGGTCAATTGTGAGATAAGGCCTAATTACCATAATTCGGCTCTTTGCAAGGCGATCGGAATTCCCCCATCGTAAATTAAATCGCAGCGACACGGCTCATTTCTTTGGGTGGCGGCCTCTGAATCATGTTCATAGACACAGCGGTTAGCATGTGGTTTTCGCAACTTCTATTCACTTTCAGAAGGGATGCAGTGTTTTAATGGTTTTCACTAGATTTCTCGTGTTTTCTGATAAGAGATTTTAGCATAAATTGGCTTGCAGTAAATTTAGCTTTAATATTACTCAATATTGTGTAATATGCCAGTCCGTTCCTTATTGGCAAACTCTGGCAGTCTGCCACTGCGTAAACAATACAGTAATCATTGGCAGTTTCGTTCAGATTGCTTAGAGCTCTGCTTATAGTCTGTAGGAAGACACAAATGTAGTTTAATCAAAGAAAACTTGTTACAAAATCACTCATAAAATGCTGCAAACGATGGAAATTTGGCGCATGTGATTATGCTTTGTATTAATGCATATAAACCCTGTTTTTATATAGAAACATGAAGTTAGTACCCTGAAAACAACAGGCTAAAATCTCACTGTTCCTTTAACCTAACAGTAATTTATTATGTAACTAGAACCACCAACCAACCACCACCAACAGAAATAACTCAACGTTTTATTATTTTACGTGGTTGTTTGCCATGATACCGATTCAAACTTACAGATGGTATGTGATTTACATCATATTTATATTGTTACGAGCTGGGTATGGGATAAATAAAAGCACTACCAATTGAACACACGAAATAACTTTATTACTCGCAAAACACTGATAGACAATCGCTACTGAACACTTTAGCGCACTTGATATCTCTTCGAACCTTCCATTGCCTCGCTTAAAAGTAGACTGACTCGCTTCGTTTTTTTTTTTGTTTTTCGAAATGGCATCTCGCAGTTCAGTCTAGGAGACTGTCTTCTGCTTAACCGGGCAAATCCCTGTGGGTGCCTTGAGTTTAAGGCCTCCAGCCAGGGCAAAAACTTACAAATTAAGTGACAAATCGCTAAGGGCATCCCCTGTGGGGTACGGACCTCGGCTTAGGACGTCACTGTGGGAGGGCAGCAAGGGGACAGGCTGGATCTGAGTGATGTTATTTAAGGGCTGGTTTAAAACTACTGGCTCAGCATCGCGGGCTGGCTCTGGCGAGGGTCGGGGGGGGGTTGAAATGGGATTCCGCGACGACGGACCGCGGCGGCGCGGTCGGAATGACGGATATTTAAGTCTGTTCTTCCTAATATTACTGGTTTCCTTACTACTTTCTTGAAGAATAGTAATAGGGTCATCAGGAGTGATAAGAGTATGCCGCGGACGGCGGGTCTTGCTAATACGCGATGGTTCGTATCGGGCGGCCGATGTGACCAGAGGATTTCTAAGCTTGACTGCAGTATCAAAGAAGCGCTTGGAAAGGCGTTTCATGAATTGAAGAAGGGTGGGCATTTTAAGATCTAAATGAAGACTGGAATTACGGATGAACCACGGGGCTCCGGTGATCCTACGGAGAAATCGGTTTTGTCAAGTTTGCATCGTGTGGATGTGACGCGAATGAGAGTGAGCAAATACGACACAAGCGTATGTCATAATTGGTCGGATCACTGAAGTGTAAAGCCGCAACTTGCACTTGAGTGACAATTTGCTCTTTGTTTGAAGAATGTAGTGGAGCCTACTCATGGCAAAGGCCGCTTTGTTACGAGCTGCTCTTATATGCTTCCCGAAAGAAAAGGTGTTGGTCGAGTATGACTCCCAAGTACTTGGCTTGCTTCTCCCAGTGGATAGGCTTACCGTATATTGTGATCGGACGTGGTGGGGGACGCGAAAGTCGAGGTTTGGTGAAAAGTACCGCCTGACTTTTGTCCGGATTTACTTCGATCCTCCACTTACGGAACCACGCGCTAAGCGCATTGGCTGCCAACTGTAGAGATCGCGCGATAGCGCCTTGTTCGCGACCGGTATAGAAAATAGCCGTGTCATCAGCGAAAAGGGCTATTTGAGCCTTCTTGATCTTTGGGATATCGCTAGTAAACAGTGTGAAAACTAAAGGGGAAAGAACGGAGCCCTGAGGGACTCCAGCACGAATCGGATGCGGGGAAGACAGAGCTTCTCCTATGCGATAGCGGAAAGTGCGATTCGACAAAAAGTCCCGTAAGATGAGCACGAGACGGTCAGGCACTCCCATTTGGTACAGCTTGTATATTAAGCCGTTGTGCCAGACTTTGTCGAATGCTTTCGCTGTATCGAAAAATAACGCGCCTGTCATCAGGCCACGCTAGAAACCAGCGCTGACGTGTTCGACGATGCAATGAACCTGATGAATACACGAGTGCTCGGTCCTGAAACCGAACTGCTCGTCGGGAATGAGGCTCTTTGCTTCGACATAATCTTTGAGCCGCTTATAAATAAGCCTTTCATAGATTTTGCCGAGCGTGGTCAAGAGACTGATTGGCCGGTAGCTCGACGGCTCGGCCTTAGGTTTGCCTGGCTTGGGAAAACCTATTACAGTGGCCTCTTTCCAAATTTGCGGAAAAATGTTATTAGCTAGGGCAGCATTGAAGATGCCAGCCAGTAGCACTATGAGCTGAGGAGGTAAAAGTTTAATAACCCTGTAGGTGATGCCGTCGGAGCCCGGTGCTTTCCGAGGCAGAAGCCTGTTAACGATCTCTTGCACTTCAGTGGGAGTCACTTCAGGCAGAGGGTTATCAGGGTCTTCCACAGGTGGTAGGTAGTTTTATGATCGACTACTGCATTCACCTTATAAAGATGACGCTTGTCTACCGGTTGAGAACTATCGGTGAAATGAGCTTCCAGGCTGTCGGCCAGGCATTCAGCCTTCTCAGAGTCTTCAAAGGCGACGCTCTTGTCTGGTCGATTGAGAGGGGGCATCGAAGCCTCATCGGTGGCACGCAACTTGCGTTCCCCCACCTGCTTCCAAGTTTTGTTTAATTTAAAATGTGCTTGTTTTTTGCTTTTCAGTTGGGTTGTTTAGTTTTTAACTACTTTTTTTTTACTTTAAACATTTCAGGACGAAGGTTGCAAGACTCAGCTAGGATCCTTGTATCCATAAATCTATGTTTGCACCTTGTTTACCCAATTTTTCTAACCTCTCTCTTATTTTCCCACAAAACATCATTCAATCTGACGCCCCATATCCTTTCAACATGAAACATCAAATATCCAATACCACCATCCAAAACATAAGGAAATCTCCCAAACTTTATCAAAGAGCTGCATGTACCATGTCTAACGGATATAATGGCTGTCTCCAGACTCTAGACTCACGTAATCCTGTTACTGTGTGTACCTTATGACAAAGGAATACAATGCACCCCTGTTTCTACACTATGGCGCATGGAGGAATATAATTTTGATTGAAGACGAAAGGGATACTCAGAGAGGGACCAATTAGGAGTTCATTGTGTTGGGCACTGATTAATGTTAGCTATAATAAACGTAATGAGGATAATCAAACCTTATAGCGTCCTTTACTAAGACAAGTAGGTAAGCATGGACCGAAGACTCCCATTTTTTTTTTTTTTGGTGGGTGTAAAATCATCGAATAACCCCTCCCGCTCTTGAGCAGAGCGAAAGGGAGTGTCAGACTTCTACTGACTAAAAACCACCAATGTTCCTTCTTCGCCCTCTATGTCGAGGCCGCGATAACCGGTGGACTACCAGCGGCCCCGACAGGCGTCGGCCCTTTCGGGCCCCTCCCATGTTGCTGACATCTCTTTGAGGCGCGCGTGGAACACCGAAGACTCCCTCAAATTATGTGAAATTAATTAAAACTATTTTCGAGGTTTATTTAATTATTATGACTCATGATGACTCCTGAGCACAATTTCAGGTACATTTAAATGAAATGTTCCTAAATATATGTATGTATGTATGAATTTTAACGGCACGGTTGGCGCAGAGCTGAACGTTTGGACTGCTGCGCTGCGTGTCGCGGGTTCGATCCCCGCACGGAACAAATATTTGTATGGCCTACAGATAGTTGTTTCTGGTTTGGGTGTTTGTGTATGTGAGTTTAAATGTTTGTAAACGCACCCACGATACAGGAGGAATTCCTAGTGTGGGGCAACGTTTTTTTTTTAAAATAAATAAATATAAATAAATACCTAAACATTTTGGCACATAGTCTTTACACTAAGCAACCGTTACTAAAATTACAGTTAGATGTGACTAAGTGAAGGCTGGTGGCCATGCCCGTCGGGGTTGCGGGTTGTTTGAAAGAGATACCGCGGCCTCGGCACAAGGGCTAAGAAGGAACATGGGTGGTTTTTAGTCAGTAGAGAGCGGGAGGGGTTTTTTGATGATTTCCCACTCCACAAAAAAAAGAGTCATTTAATTGAAACGAGGCAATTTAAAAAAAAATGCACGTTTGTTTTACTTAAGCAGGACGTGTCATGAAGTTGAAACCACTTTTGTATTTTACATAGACATCATCTGAGATTAATAAATAATTATAATATTTTACAATTCATGGCGTGTTTTACATAATGCTATTGGTATTTTGACTTGCAATACAAAAAAACAAATCATTAGAAACCTAACGAGGAAGGAACAAAGATTATAATTTTTTTGGCAATTACCACAAAGATGTTTATGGAAATTCTGTATTTTTTGGTTGTTTAGGTGACTAAGACAACCGTTTAATTTCACCTGAGTCATTGGTTACTAACAATGAGGTTTGATACTGAGTCATAGGTATCGAATGCACAAATGATGATAAATCGATTCAGTTAGTGGAGTTGGTAAATTAAATAAATAGTATAGTAGTTATAAAGTAGGTAAATTGGTGGGGTAGGTGGGTAGGTGGAGGGCGGATGCTTATCCATGCTGGTTCAAATCAATTAGAATGGAGCCATGACTGGCATTATGAGTCATAAGTCGAAGAAATTACCTACATGACTTTTCTTTGGAGTTTGGGTAATCATCAAACGACTCTTCCCGCTCTGGGCAGAGCGGTAGGTAGTGTCTTCAGACTTCTACTGATTAAGAACTACCCGGGTGCCTTCTTAGCCCTTTGTCTCGAGGCCGCGGTATCTCTTTCGAACAACCCGTAGCCCTGACGGGTTACCTACCTGCCGTAAGGTAAATGAAGCTGTCTTTATCCACAGCCTGTAATCACCCACTATAGGTCTGTTTTCTTCTTGTATTTACGTTTCTGTATCCAGGATTTTCATCGATGATAACTATGTCGTCTGCCCATCTCGCACATATCTTTTCCAAGTCCTAAGACGCCACTTGGTCATCACCTCGTCTTGCTACGTGCCCTGTCTAACTTCATTTGAGTTCCATAACGCGATTTCTAATATCGAAGAACTTTGTAAATCTTCAAATTTTGACGTTAAGGACTATAGTTAAACGCCCGTTGGGGCTGCAACGCCCGTCGGTGGTGCAGGTTGTTCGCAAGAGATACCGCAGCCTCGACATAAAGGGCTAAGAAGGAACATGGGTGGTTTTTCGTCAGTAGAAGTCTTACACTCCCTTCCGCTCTGCGGGAGGGGTAATTTGGCAATCCCCCCCCCCCCCCCCAAAGGGGACTAAAGTTAGCTGTACTTACGGGAAATATCTGTCTCAATCTCCTTTGTATCAGCTAAATGATGACATTTTCTAACAGAAAATAGATAACATGTACTAATATGTTTTTCCTTTTATGATAAGACCTACGCAAATAGCGCCATTTCTAACAACACAATGCAATTCCTACCTTCAAGTAATTCTGTTAAAATCATAGTAATTATTGAGTTAACGGCACATTACTGGGTATTGTACGATGACAAGCGCTATAATTGTGTATACAGGGTGGCCGGAACATTGACGTCCAAAAATAAAATTTCGGTCCCTCGTATCGTGGGGTATTCGAATCACCCCCATGTATGTTCCGCGACTTTTCATAGTTTTCGAGTTATGAATTTTTTTCTGAATGTTTGAAAATTTTCGACCTGACCAACCTAAAAAAATTCTAAAAAAAAGTAGAAGGTTTTATCGAGTTTCTTTTTTTGCAACTGAATTTTCATAAGTAGTACTTTTATGCATAAAATAATCAGCTTCGTAACTGTGATGAAAGTTATGAAAATGTTGATCTAAAGTGAAAAATTTACGTTCGGTAAATTATGACTCAAATTTTCAACTTTAAATTAAAAATCTTAACAGGTGACTTCATAATTCCTAAGTAGGCTTCAAGAATGCGCCAGACTCTCAGCTTTCATAATCATAAAAAAAATGAAGTACTTAATAGGCTACTTTGTTGTGTACTCGAGCCAGATCGAAGAACAGGTAAGTTACCTGTCGAAATCACTGTTAGACAGTTATCATTCATCCTGCCCTGAAACCACTGCGCCCACAACACCAGGCAAGCAACCATGGTGGGGACCTGAGTTGGAACGCAAGCGCAGGAAGGTAAGGTCAGCCCTAAACAGAGCCATGAACACCTGTGCTGACGAGGATTGGGACGTCTACAGGGCGGCCAAATCCAGCTACAAAAAATGCATCCGGCAGAAAAAATCTACTGGCTGGAGGAAATTCTGCGGGAAAATAGAATCCTGCCAACAAGCAAACAGGGTAAGGAAAATACTAGCACAGCAGAACTCTGCTGGACCTGTAGTGCTCCGAAAACCTGACAACACGCTTACCACTACTCCAGAAGAGGCGATGCGCGTCCTCACTGAAACTCACTTCCCAGGTTGCGTCTTCACGCCCACAATTGACTGGACTGAGGTAAACCAAACTCCAACAGGAAACGACTGGAAATATGCTCACATGATGATCACGCTGGAGAAAATCCAGTGGGCGATCGGGTGCTTCCATCCTTTCAAGGCGTCCGGTCCGGACGGGGTGTTCCCTGCACTACTGCAATGGGGTGGACCCTCCATAGCTGAAAGACTGGTGCCCATATTACGGGCGTGCTTAGCCTTTCGGTACATCCCAAAAGGATGGAGGGAAGTGAAAGTCATATTTATCCCTAAGCCAGGTAAGAGTGACTATAGTAACGCCAAATCCTACCGGCCGATCAGCCTGACCTCCTTTCTCCTGAAAACCATGGAGAAGATATGCGAGAGAGAGCTGAGGGATGGCGTTCTAAAAGCAATACCTCTTCACGCAAATCAACACGCATACAGCGCGGGTAAGTCCACTGAATCCGCTCTGCATCTAGTGGTTGGCCGGATAGAGGAAGCGATCCATCAGAAGGGTATCTGCCTGGGTACTTTCATAGATATCGAAGGAGCCTTCGACAAAACAAACTTCTCCAGCATCAGCGCCGCTCTTTCCCGACACGGGGTGGAACAGGTACTGATAGACTGGATTACCAATATGCTTAGCAAACGAGTCGTCCGCCTTGGTGCAGAGCAGCAGTCAGCAGTGATAGCCAGAGGCTGTCCCCAAGGAGGAGTACTGTCGCCCCTCCTCTGGAATCTGGTGATTAATGACCTCATCGCGAAGCTCAATGCTAACCACTTTTACACTATTGGGTACGCAGACGATCTCGCCATCCTCATCTCGGGGAAGGTGACAGGGACAATCTGCAACCTCACTCAGCAGGCATTACGCATAGTTGAGCGATGGTGTGCTGAGTTCGACCTCTCAGTGAACCCCACAAAAACTGAACTTGTCATGTTTACCCAAAAACGAACGCTAGGCCCTCATCGCCTACCTAAGCTATTCGATACTGAGCTCCAGGTAACCAACGAGGTCAAATACCTGGGAGTTATCCTGGACAGTAAGTTAAATTGGAGCAGTCATCTTGACAACAAGCTTAACAGGGCCTGCATCACCTTTTGGCAATGCAGGAGGATGATAGGTAAGAAGTGGGGCCTATCCCCTAAAATTATACTTTGGCTTTACTGCGCGGTAATCCGACCCATGATCACCTACGGGGCAGTGGTCTGGTGGCCCCGAACCAAATTAATCACAGCGATAAGCAAGCTGCAACGTATGCAAAGGCTCGCCTGCATGGCGATCACAGGCTGCATGAGGACAACTCCGACCGCAGCTCTCGAAGCGATACTGGGGCTTCCGCCGCTCCACCTGTTCATTCAGCAGGAAGCAACGATGACGGCGTTGCGCCTCAATACGCTACAACTCTGGGGTAAGAAGTGCACGCAGCATACTGCGGCACTAGAGGGAATCCAAAGTGAGTTCCCCCTGGTGAAAGCTGTTAACGATCGAGTACCCAAACAGTACGTATTCGATAAGAAATACAAAATCCAACTCCATGAGGACCACCGCTGCGAGGGACTTAACCCTGCAGAATTAAGGATCTTCACGGACGGATCTAAAACAGGTACTGGTACTGGAGCCGGGGTCTTCTCGGAGGACCTCAACATCCACATAGCCGTACCTTTGGGGGCCCACAACACTGTCTTTCAGGCAGAATGCATGGGCATCTCCCTGGCGGCATCTGCCATCTTGGCTCGGGAGGTAAAGGAACACTCCATCCGCATACTCTCAGACAGCATGGCAGTGCTGCTGGCATTAAGGAGCCACACGGTGAATTCCGGGCTAATACACGAGTGCCACCAACGCCTGAACCAGGTTGGTAACCTCAATAATATAACCATTCAATGGATCAAAGGACATAGCGACTCCCGAGGCAACGATGCAGCGGACGAACTCGCTCGAAGGGGCTCGAGCATGGCGGCGGTGGGCCCAGAACCCATCGTGCCGCTACCTTTCGGCTATCTTCGCACGCTGGTAAGGAAACGTACCAAAGAACTTCACGCCAAGCTGTGGCTAGACCACGGCGAGTGTAGGCAGGCCAAGAAGGCGCTTCCCGCCATCGACGCTCGCCTCACCAAACAAGCGCTCCGGCTAACTAAACTGCAGCTACGCACAGTAACGGCTGCCATAACTGGACACGGTACTTTTAACAAGCACCTCTTTGTTATAGGAGTCACAGATAGTCCTCTGTGTCGAGCCTGCATGGAGGAAGAAGAAACAGCAGCCCACGTGCTCCTGCACTGTCCGGGGGTTGCCCCATACAGGGCCAAATACTTCGGTGACCCAGGTACTCTCCGCGAGATTGCCAGTAACACCAAGGGGTTGCTGGCTTTTCTCGGGGAGCTGGGGTGGATCGAGTGATATTCCCACCCGCACGTAAAATACGCGCATTGAGCGTGGAGTTGCGGACACCAGCCCGTTATACTTATACTTATACTTATACTTAGGCTACTTTGTTTAAAATCGGCCTTCAAAGACAGCGAGGTGGAAAAATTCTTAAAATTACCCATCTGAGTAATTATTATTTTTTGGCTATTTTCTCGATCCTAAGGTTAATTAATGATAAGAATACTGAAAACTAACCAACAAATAGTTTCAGAGTTGGGTAAGAAAAGTTTTACGTAAAAAGTGGTTTTGAATAAAACACAGATGATAATGTGAAAAAAGTACTTAATTTATTTTTAACATTTACAAAAGGTTTTCAAAGTGGCCACCACCAGCAGCAATACACATTCTACACCTACGTAAGAAATTGTCTGGCAATCGTCTAAAAGCGTCTCTGTTCTCTCTCACAACACGTTCAGCTTGCTGCAATCAACTGCCTCAGCTCTTGTTCACTTGAACAGTCTCGGGCGTATGCTATTTCCTTGTAATAGCCCCAAATAAAGAAATCGATGGGGTTGAGATCAGGTGAGCGTGGAGGCCACCTAATTGGTCCGCTGCGTCCGATCCATCTGTTGGGGTATCTTTCATCTAAGTAATTTCGGACCTGGGTTGCATAGTGACACGGGGCGCCGTCATTTTGCAACACCATGGTTCGTCTGAGTTCGAGATTCACATCTGCCAGCAACAATGGAAGTTCATTTTCCAAAAAGTTTTTGTATGTTTCTCCATCAAGTCTGGACGGCAGTTCAAACGGACCAATTAGTTCGCCATTGAGGATACCAGACCACAAGTTAACGCTGAAGCGATGTTGAAATGTCGAAGCTCTCACTTCGAGTGGATTTTCATTCGCCCAAATCGTGACTCATCTGACCATAAAACTTTATTGAAAAATCCAGGATCCTCTTGCTCTTTTCGTAACATGGTTTGGCAAAAATCAACGCGCAATTGGTGATCTGTAGGCAGTAAAGCTTGGACTCGTCGGATGTGGAACGCGTGGTATTCTTCATCGTGAAGAATGTCTTGGATAGAAGTCCTTGGGATGTTCAGAGCACGAGCCATACTTCTCGTACTCGTAGACGGATTTCGCTGAACTTCTTCCAGCACCATTTCTCTGCGATCCGGGTTAGCTCTAGGGATTCCTTCATGACTGCCGCGTCGACCAGGAATGCGGCCTGCCATCAAAGTGTTGTGCGTGTTAATAAAAACACGATGGTCGGGATATCGCTCAGGTTGCGGCCCACCACGACGTTGAAGTTGTTCGCGATACAGTCGCGCTGCTTCATGGCCGTTTCCTTGTGCAACTCCATAAAAATAATGCATTTCTGCATATTCACTTAACGTGTAACTCATTTTTTACACTTCCACGTAAAAAAAGTCCAAATCAGAATGCAAAACACAGTCCAATAAACGAGCAAAGTAGTCAAACAAGTAGGCAGCGGAGTCCGTGGGCAAAGCGAGTGTGGTAAAGACAAAATGGCGACACGCGTATAGCAGTAAACACAATGTGAGTACGACTGAGGTACTTGTTTCGCATTGGCTTGTTGCGCGCCTTGCGTGAGAGAGATAGCAATAATTCGGTCTCTTTTCCTCTCGGTCCATTGTTATTGCAGGTAAAAGAGTTGCACCCTCGTTTACAACCCATAGTCCACGAGAACGGATCGCGCAAAATTCATTAAACGATCATTTAAAAAAATCTCCGTGTTTAAATCTTAGCTTTCCTGCAGTCATTTTTGTTTAGCAAATTTAAATAACCTTAGGAGCGAGAAAATGGAAAAAAAAAATTATTAATCAGATAGCTAATTTTAAGAATTTTCCACCTCGCAGTCTTTGAAGGCCGATTAAGGCCAAAGTTAGCCCCATTAAGTCCTACGTTTTTTAATGATTATGAAAGCTGAGAGTCTGGCGCATTCTTGAAGCCTACTTGAGAACCATGAAGTCACCTGTTTAGATTTTTAATTTGAAGTTGAAAATTTAAGTCATAACTTACCGAACGTAAATTTTTCACTTTAGATCAACATTTTCATAACTTTCATCACAGTTACGAAGCTGATTATTTTATGCATAAAAGTACTACTTATGAAAATTCAGTTGCAAAAAAAGAAACTCGATAAAACCCTCTACTTTTTTTTTTAGAATTTTTTTAGGTTGGTCAGGTCGAAAATTTTCAAACATTCAGAAAAAAATTCATAACTCGAAAACTATGAAAAGTCGCGGAACATACATGGGGGTGATTCGAATACCCCACGATACGAGGGACCGAAATTTTATTTTTGGACGTCAATGTTCCGGCCACCCTGTATTGTGTGCGCAAAATGGTTGCTGTATCGCTTTTGTTACGGTGATTGATGGTAATCATAGGTTTTCAGGAAATACGTTAATGTTTTCAGTTTCTAGAAGTATTTTTACCGTTGACACATACCTTTTTATTGTACGGCCAGCCTATCATGTTCCTATTACTGGGAGTCTTGGAGATAGGTTTCTTTTCTGTGAGAGCGAGTTGGCCATAATCCAGCACGAGTTTATTTTGAGTATGTTATTGCATTTCTTTCTGTAATCAAAAATATTTGTACAGAACACAGGTGTGTGCTACAACACTCATTTGTATACCTGATGCTTATTATTATAACGCAGAGATAACTAGTAGTACAAAATAATAGGCGAGAATCTCTTGCTTAGCCGTCACACTTGCGACCACTGACGATCCAGCTATAATCGTTGAAACAGTCATCTCCAAATAAAAAAATATCATTAAAACTTCAACAGATTTTTCAACATAATAAATGTAAATAATATCTTATCTCCACAAAGTCAGGGTAAACCACAACAAGAACAAAACTTAATCATAAGTATTATCTAGTTGAAAGTACACCTCAGGACCACAGCGTCCGCAAAGGTCAGCCTAATCCAGCAAATGCTGGGCTTAGCCGAGGGACCCTTACTTACAAGGTAACTACATAATTTGTACAAACTTCACGTTTCTTTTGATTTATTATTTTTAGTAGATTAGAGCTCTAAGGGTTATCTCTAGCTTGTATTTTTCATTCTTTAGAAGTAATTTCGTGTTTGTTCGAAAGTTTTGCTAATTTGAAGAATATTGAGCTCCATCCTACTTCTTTATCAACGTTGGCTATCTAATGGAGAATGACGAAATCCTAAAGTCCGTCCTTGTACTTAATTTGTGCCTTTTTAATGAATAAAAAGTTATTTGACGGCATAGATAATTGGCATGTACTTTCAGTACCTTCCAAAGTGTCCCATTGTGACCGTCTTCTCGTTCGTCCAAGTAGGTATGAGAAACCCGGTTTGGGTCCCATAGGAAAACCTGGGAAGTCTGGGACCAACATTCATGCCCTAGTCTCAAGTAAGCAGCTAGTTGCAGCTGCCATTCACAACAGTGGTGACGGGAAGTTAGAAGTTTCAAAGTCTGACAACCAATCTTGCCGTGAGGTATCATGTGTGGTTGGAAGGTCAGAAAAGTAGGCAGTCACTTCATGAAAAATACTGGTATTCCGCTGTAACCAAATACAATGGAAGCCGACCCCAACATCGCTGGGGACAGGTTAGGCTGGTAACGTGACATTAGTGGCTCATTAGACCCTTAGGATTTAGATGTGCTTATCTGTAACCATATAACTCAAAGACAATTCACGAAAATTCTAAATTAAATGTATTTTTCTAGCCACAAATCAAATTTAAAATACATTTTCCTAACGAGTTTCATTAAAATGCTCTTGCAAAACGCTGTGTAGCGTTTCAGCCTTAATTACAAGCCGAAATTATGAAGATATTATACTACAACCAAAGATTACCTTTTAATTTAACTTGCCCCAAGAATTGTAATGGAATAAACGTACCCTAGGAATTATTACAAATAATTAAGGATGTAGAATTAGCGTAATATTTCTGCCTTTACAATTTAAATTTTACCGAGCACTTTTCATTATACTAGTACATTTATAATGAAAAGTGCTCGGTAAACATTCCTACGAACAATGACGACCAAATTCAACGATAACACATAGAAAAATCTGAATAATTTTTCTCGTGAAAAATTCTTCTTCGGGATAAGACCTAATTATGTGTTTCATAATAATATGAAAAAGTTTATCAACACAGTAGGAGATAATCTTTTTTTTATTTACTTAATTGTAGGTGTGTATGACCAGATATTATTATAATTGGACGTGGACGAGGCAAAAAGAATATTATAATGATCGTAGTTGTAGGTCTGTGGTTCCGTAGGTGGCGAGTCTGCCTCCATGGGAAAAAGACGTTAGTTTATGTATGCGTGTAAGTCATCCATTTCATTGCTCGCGACTGTACACCACAAATACAGTCGCCATCATATTCAAACGAATTCCCGAATCAGATCGAAGTTTTATTAATACTAGTATTAAATCTGTTTAGTGATTTGTGGTGCATAGCCTATGTAAGTAATGGTTGATGACAGTAATCTTCGACCGATTAAAAAGAATGATGCAATATATTTTCACTCAGGAATTTTCCTGCTATAAAAATAAACACAACGACCCACACACAATCGAGCGAAGAGTAATAAATTTTAATTACATAGCAATTAACTTGACAATCGCTAACTGATGGCAATTGCTTTATTTTGAAAGCCGGCGACGTTATAAAATTGTAAGAAAATGTCAGTCTGTCCATAAAAGTACAAATAAATAGCAAAGCTCCTTGTGCCCGAGTCTAGCTAATAAATATTTTGGGTGTCAGTCTTTGACTGACTAAAAACCACCCATGTTCCTTCTTAACCCTTTGTATCGAGGACGCGGTATCTTTTTCGGACAACCCATAGCCCCGACGGGCGTCGGCCCTCGGCGTAGGCCCCTTCCATGTTGCGGACATCTCTTTGAGGTGCGTGTGGAACACGGCCTGTCGCCGTCATAAGACGGACGTACGGCGAGCTAGCCCATTACTCACCGTCCATAGGCCCACGTCTACGGTGGCCGGAAGCCATCACGTGGCCCACGACGTAGCGTCTCCCACGGCGGCTGGGATGAGAGGTTCTCTCCCTCTGACGTTCCGCCACCTCATTCGCTAGCATCGCTGTTTCGCAGAAGGAGGCGACGACGGCCGGGCGCGAGAGGTCGCCGCCGCCGCGCCTATATATCGCCGCTACGAGAACACGCGGGACTCACCCCAAGCTGGGCAGACCTTCAGCCGATGACAATGGTGGCATCCGGGAGACGAACATTCCTGGCAGATGTCTGGTCACTTTTGCTCTGAAGCCATTTGCATCTTAGTGAGAGTTTTTAGTTGTTTCAATGACATCTAATTTTTAGCCATCCGGAAGTAACGTTTTACACCCTGTTTAAGGTCCCATTAAAATAGATGGACAATCTTTTTGGAATATGTCAGACCACCAAAATAAGGACAATGGGAAATTAAATTAAAAAAACGTATTAGATACTAAACAAGAAGACATTTTGTCAAAACGTTTTGAGACTGCAGCTAAAAGCAAAATAAATGGATTTTTCTTCACTCTAAAGTTCTATTACTATTTGTTTAAGTGCACTTGAAACAGTTGAAAGAGCGAAAGCTACGAGAAAACGAATACCCAAGAACTAAGAAGCGAAAAGGAGGCAATACACTGAATCAGTATCTGTAGGGGAACCCTACAAATACGTGTCCAATAGTTTTTGAAAATCTATCTGACAGACTAATTAGATTTTTTTGGTGAAAACCCCCAAACAAATAAATAAAGTACTACGTACTACGACTAAAACAGTATTGGTATAAACAAAAAATATTAATCACTGTCACAAGCTACAACAAGTGCGCAGCAGTCATTTCTCTCGGATGTCAGCCATTTAACTCGTTCACACGTTTTTATTAGTAATTGTGATACTTAGATGTTTTCAGTTCGTTTATAAACAATTTTGCTTATGTAACTTGTCCACGTGCTGTTTATTTTTAAACATTGTATTGTTTGGAAATGTTGTAAAAAACAATAACGATTTATTCACGGAGTTACTGGATTTTGGCCTTTATTGTTGATTCAATTACATACTATAATCGGTTTTTGTTATTGTTGTTATTGTTTCAACACTGGCAGACATAATATCAATTTGCTTGTTCATACATTCATATTCTTCGTGATTGACTCAATTATTGAAGTATACTTCAGTGGGTTATATTCCTCCACGAGGCTCCAGTCGGGCTGGTGAATGTCACATTATGACCATGTTTCAAGGATCTCCACACAATTCTGAGAGCAGAGGTGACGAAATCAACTATATGGAATAACGTACCGGGTTTGAATCTATGTATGTGTAACGTAACTGTGACACGTAAGTCGGCGCTGTATGCACAAAGCCAACACTGCTTCAATATCAAAACCAAATCAACCAAAAAAGTAGTTAAAAAACTAAAAAAAAAGCTAAAATTAAGCACATTTTAAATTAAACAAAACTTGTCATTTCATAATTTAATATTCAAATGAACCCCGCCTGCTTCCAAGTTTTGTTTTTTAATTTAAAATGTGTTTGTTTTTAGCTTTTCAGTCTTTTCAGTCGGGTTTTTTAGTTTTTTAACTACTTTTTTAAGTAGCATGTGACACTCGCGCCGTCAAGACGAATCTAACGACGTATATTTCATTCAAACCCCTTCATCCGTTTAGGAGTTATGAGGGAACAAAGAAACGGACATACATACATACATAAACCCTCCTTTTGGGCTTCGCCGCAGTCGGTTAAAAAACGAGAAGACTGATGACAGAACTTAATAATCCGTCAAACGTCATTATCGTCAACATCTACATAGCCTTTTTCCAACTATGTTAGTTTTGGCTTTCACTCTAACCGTATGCTACTGAATACAAGTATTTCACATGGAGCGACTGCCTATCTGACCTCCATAAACCAATTAGTACTGGGTAATATGATACCCCTACTAACCAGTACTAACTGGGTCGTGAATATTGGGCTATGAAGAAGATGGATGAAAATAGATTGCATGTAGCGGAGATTCGAATGTTGAGGTGGAGGTGGAATGTGAGTGTGATGTGACCACAATGGATAAAGTGAGGAACGAGTATATGTATTAATAGAGAAAGTTTAAAAGTTGCGCATGTTCATCATTAGCCATAAGACGTCCACTGCTGGCCCCCCATAGAACGCCATACAGAACGGCAGCATCCACCGATTGCCTGCGACTCTCACATGCTACAGAAAAGTTAAAAGGGAATCGACTGTCGTGGTATGGGCATGTGATGAGGAGGGAAGAATCGCATGTGACTAAAGAGTGATAGATATAAATGAAGATGGACGTAGAGGGAGAGAAAGACCAAAGAAAAAGGAATAAATAATAGCGTGATGACTGACAGGGCAGAATGGAAGAAAAAAAATGTGTTGCGCCGACACCATATAACATGAGATAAGAGCAAAAAGATGATGAATATGATACTCCAAATAGTTCGAGCAAAAAGTATGTTTTATAAATACAAAACACTACACACACCACACCACCCACCCACTCACCGCCCACTCTATACTACTCTTAGTAAACACAAATCTGTCGCAACTAGGTGTTAAATAAGTAAAGTCAAAAGTGACAACGCAACAGGCAGGATCTGTTCGCGACTGCTTCATAATAAGTCCTTAATTACAGTTTAACTACTTAGTAGAGTTCATATTTTCCCAGAATTCATTTCTCAAACGGTTATTATAGAATGGGGAGCCCTAATACAACCAGCAGGCGTCGGGGTGACCTAATGGAAGCTGGCGGTGGTGGGAAGAGCTGGTAAAAACTATCAAACAAATTAGAAAGTATAACGGAGAGAGTCCTTTGCCCACTACTAAGATAATGCAGGCTAACAGTAATATTTTTTAATCTATAACGTTCCCGCTGCTGGTGAACAGGTCTTGACTCCTTTGCGATACAAACTGCTGGGCTCGTATTGCGAATTACGGCTTACTCCGTTCTGTTCGCAGTACAGGTCAAGGGAGATTTTTTTTTTTAACCTTGCCCCACATGAGGAATTTCTCCTGTATTGTGGGTGCGTACACATACATTTAAACTCACGTACAAAAATACCCGAAACAACTATATGTAGGCCGTGCAAATATTTTTTCCGTGCGGGGCTCGAACCCGCGACACGTAGCGCTGCAGTCAACTGTCTCATCTATCTCTTATTGTTTCGGCGAGATTGTCAGCAAAGCCACAGAGCTGGCTGGTCTTTCTCGGGGAATAGGTTCGGATGTAATATTTTTCTCCATCCGTACGCAAAATACGTATTTTGGACGTGGAGTTGCGGACACCAGTATATAAGATCTGATCTGATCTGACTACGAAGCAAGCATGTGTCAACAAAGTGACATGAATGATCACTAATTTATTTTCCTAACATTGTATTTTTGTGTAGCTACAAAATCGGATGTGTACACAACATAATAAGGTACACAATGACACTAAAGCTGTGCGCCGGCTTGAGGCACAACTAAATACAGAGACTAAAAATAAAAATTATTGTGCACACACGGAAAAACATTTTTATTTTGTAGTTAGTCTCGAACATCCTAATGCAGGGTAAAGGCCTCCCCGATATGCTTCCAGGTACCTAATCTTTTCCAGCGCCGCCTCAAGACAAAGATTTCTCCACAGTCAGCTCTGAATACACTTCTTCTTCTTTATCAAATCGTGTTAGATCAGTATGTAGCCATCTGCACGTATGTAGCCTGCTTCGAGTAAATCCTGAAAGGTGCAAGTGGTTGTGCAGCATGGGCATGATATGAGTTGGCGCATATCCTGTAGAGGGGCTCCACACTGGCAGTTTGTTTGGGACGGATCTAGGATACCCTATTTGGCCAGATTATATCTACAGCAGCCAACCTGGGCTCGCAATCGTTTCAGAAATTTCCAGGTTGGCCACTGCTGTTTGGTTCCAGGCGGTAGGTGTTATTTTTACCAAGTTGGATGAAATCAGTTTTAATCCAACTTGGTAAAATAATACACAAATTTAATCCAACTTGGTAAAATAATATCTATTGTCGGCGGCGGCGCATTCTCGCCACACAAGATACTGTTTGGCCAAACAAAGACAAAACTATTTTAACTGTAGTGTGCTCACAGTCTAAATAGTTAGACATAGTGCGACACCTGCCATATCTAAATGGTATAATACTAATAACATTGAAGGCTATATCTATTACAGGTCAGTGACCCCGGCTCTTTGATGCGTGACAGTGTAACCTTTAACATCGACTGTTAATACTAAATGTAGTGATAATAATATTATTAATAGAAGCAATAACTTACAGGTGTGACAATTAATAGCCTGTCAAGTAGTTGAATAAACTTTCGTGACTGAAATTCACGTTTGGAAACTTAATGAGTCGTGAATTTTAATGACATTGACAAAAATATTTGCTATTTCGCCTTTTCTTTTTTTGTGGTAAATCATCAAATAACCCCTCCCGCTAAGAGCAGCCGCGCAGAGTGTCAGACTTCTACTGACTAAAAACCATCCATGTTCATTTTACAGGATACATTGCAACAGCGAGGTTATCAGGACCTGATCACGTGGTGTGGCTTAAAATCCAAGAAGACACTACCAGTATTATTATTGCCAACTTAATCTTGCTTTTTTTTCGTTAAAATGAAACAGGCGGGCAGAAAGTTACATTCAATTTTTTTTTCCTTAAATACTAGTATTACGGAGTCTACCATTTGTACTACGAAAATGCGGTTTTAAATTTAAAGAATTTTCATCATTAAGCTGGACCTTACTTTACTTGAAATAGGGTGGACCATTTGGATATTGTATCTGTTTTGACCGATGTTACCCTAATGGTTATTTTACTAGGGTATTTGAGCTGCGTCAGGGTTTAAAGGGTTTTCTCGTTAAATATCGACCCTTAGAGTCATGTAAGGGTTCCGTACCCTTCGCTGGTCCGCCATGGTGCGCCAGGGAATGATGGGTAGGTATAGTAGGTTTATGATGAGTCAGCCTATTAATAGACAGCATAATTTCTCAGATCAGATTTATCTGTAACTAGCGGACGTCACGCGGTTTCACCCACGTAGTTACCGTTCCCGTGGGAATACAGGGATAAAGAGTAGCCTATGTCACCCGGGGATAGTGTAGCTTCCCAATGGTGAATAATTTTTCAAATCGGTCCAGTAGTTTCGGAGCCTATTTGTTACAAACAAACAAACAAATCTTTCCCCTTTATAATATTAGTATAGATAAAATAGTATTTTCAAGTTGTTTTTTAGAGCCGTTAATTCATGGTGAGTAGCGGTGTCCCAGTGGTATCGGACCCGGCTTACGAGCAGTAGGTCGTGGGTTCGAACCCAGGCGCATAGCTTTGTGTGATTTATTTCATCACCGCAGCTCTCAAAACGGTGAAGTAAAACATCGTAAGGAAACTGGAATGTCTTTGAACCAAAAAATTCGAAGACATGTGACATCTACCAACCCGCACTGGGCCCGCGTGGTGGATTATAGCTCATCTCTCTCCTAGAGAGGAGGCTTGAGGTCCTGCAGTGGAGGGGTGATGACGATGACGATGAGTAACTTTTGAAGATGTTTAATTTTTCTCGTTATTCTTTAGTGCCAAAAGGTCCTTTTCTCAGTTATAGTTTCCTATGATGGACAACAAATCAATAAGTTGTGGCCATAACCTATACTAAAATCAGTTTTTAATGGCTTAAAATATCTGATTCCGAGCAAAGATAAACCGATTATGTTTATGATTTCTGTATCATAACTCGGTGACTATTTTCAATATGTTTTCATGATAATTATAACAAAATAATGTTGTAGCATCATGTAATGCCACAGATATCATTGCATTACCTACTGCCTGCAGTAATACAGTCAGCTAAACAAAGCTTTGCCGTGATAACAATGTGATTTGCATCATCCAGGCTTATGTCAGACGTGTATATAAATTACGGGAGAGGCTTGTGTTCCAGGGTAGGCGAAGTTACTTCGAGGGCCTAGACCAAGTGATATCAATTTTATTTAAGAGTCAGTTTTGTCATCTTATCGTGTCAGAGTCAGAGTTTCTAAACCGCCTCAAGGGCCTCTGACACTCCCTTTCAGACGTTCCAGGCGTCGGGGGCCACGTGTCGACTTCCGGCCACCGTAGACGCGCCCGCAAGGGCCGGCCCCCGTCGGGGCTGCGGGATGTTGTAAGAGATACCGCGACCTTGACATAGAGGGCTAAGAAGTAACATGGGGGATTTTGAAGTCTGAAACTCCCTTTCGCTCTGCCCAAGAGCGGGAGGGGTTATTTGATGATTTCCCAACGCCTGAAAAAAAAAGAAAAAAGCGCCTCTGACATGGCGGCCGGGACCACCAGCTTATATCACCTATAACCTTACTTCAACCTGCAGTGCTCTTTGCTTGCAAACTCAAATGTTTTTTTTTATAGCATGCCTGAGAGATGTTTCTCAAAGGCATGTAAGCAACACCGACCGGGGCGGTGTGATTATGTGTTGCTAGCAGTCAACTTTCTGCTACTTGGAGGTGCCCTGAGTACTGTTTTACATGACGTTCGTGACCCCTCAGCGGTGGCTTTTGCGAACCTCCTTAAGGTCTATGTTCCTGTGCCATCCTCAACCACTACGGGACTACCAACATTTCTCTTCCAACACAATCTAACGAATAATAATATAAAGTTCCATTAGAACAGATGGACAAACTTCTAGGAATGATTTAGGTCATTAAAATAAGGACACAAGGTATAAAAAGTAATAAGAAAAACGCTTTAGAATCTTACAAAAAAACCACTTTAATCAGTGATTATCTCTGGTGTATAACGCTGATTTCATATTTGTCCATTTATATTAATGGGACCTTATATTTGCAGCTTCGCTTCAACTGGTCAATGTATCCCAGGTATGATACAGTGTTATCAGCGTGATTAATCACTACGCCAGAAATAACAACGCTTCGGGGACCATCCCGAATAGCACTAATTATCAAACATTAACTCATTACCCACTGTTTCATATTAACGAGATGCGGACGCTGGAATACTAGCACAAATATGATTACTAAGCTGTTTGAAACTGCAGACTAATTTTGACAATACATCTAATTTCCGGGGGCATCAAATTAGATTAACAAAAGCTTACTAATTGAAGAATAAAGAAACGAAAAAGTATTTATTGATTTCACACAGGACAAAACCAATTGACAAAAAATTAAAAAGTAAACTTAAGAGAAACACTTAAAATTAGAACATACTTAGATTAAATTAAAATTTGCACAAAGCCAAAAGGCCACGATCTCAGCATGGCGCTACAAACATTGATGAAAAATTGATGCATCAATATTAAATGACACATTATATTAGTATTAGAACTGATGCAAAAGAAAAGTAAGCATTAATTTTACTCTATTCAGATTGCCTTGTTGGTGCAGCGATTATGAGGTCCTGGGTTGGATTCCCGGGCGGGGAAAGTGTTATTGGGTTTTTCCATTTGGAATTTCTTGATAGCAGCTACGGATTCTGGACATGTGTCTGGATGATGGTAATATGCTGGCCATCTATGGCCCCAAATCGTGGCAAGTGAAATGCAGAGGTATACTTGTTAGATATGCCTCTGCCTAACCCTTCGGGAATTACAAGGCGTAATGTTACTCGTATGTATATAACAGTAAAACAGTATAGTATATTAAAGGTTCGTTTGAATAGGACCTTGTAAGTAGTATCTTAATCACATAAGAACACTCCGTTGGAGTGCCTTGTCATAAATCTATAGTTCGAATCAAACACACATTCCTACCTCTGATTTTGCGGAATAATGTGCGTATTGTACTGTGAAGGAAAACAATTTAGGAAATCAGCAAGCCTAGTTTTTTTTTGGGTGGTGGTAAATTATCAGATCTATATCTCCTCCCGCCCTGGGAAGAGCGGTAGGGAGTGTCAGACTTCTACTGACTAAAAACCACCCATGTTCCTTCTTAGCCCTTTGTGTTGAGGCCACGGTATCTCTTTCGAAAAAGCATGCCGGAGAGATATTTTGATGATGATATTTCTTGGCAGCATGTAAAGCCCGGCGATATGCAAGCTGAAACTAAGTTAGCCACTAACCACATGCTAAACAAGAAGACTCAGTCATATTGTTATCAGTTGTCCAAACTTAAAATAATTTAAGTATGTTCAAGTAAGCGACGAAAACATTAATATAACCAAATGAACCCACGTTGGTTATCGACATTGGATAGCTGTAGACCCAACCCAAATGACATAACCGTAGTTATTATGATAAGGTTCACGGATATGGAGCACGGTTTAATCTACAACGGCTGTAGGCTAGAGAGGACCGTTGTTAACCTTGAAATGTTGAGTTCATTGTTCGCTATATTTTGGGGTGAAGTTCATTTCTCGAATAGCGATAGGGTGGTACCGAAAAGGGATTTGTTTTCTCTTAACTCTGTGATCTCCGGTTTTTGACAAAATTCATTCATTCCGAATCCATAATTATTAAGGATTATGTATATTTGTTGATCCGCTTATAGGCTAAGAAAGATTCAAGACACTTGGGATTCGGGATACATTGCATCTATATTTTGCTTTAGATCATAAACTTTGGCAATGCCAAAACAGCACAGCTAGTTTTTAATACATTCATAATATTCAATCGAAAGGACACTAAGTATTTCGGATTTGTTGTCAAAAAGACTTTGAGAACGGATGTTATTAGCATCTACCTATAATAATATTTTTCTAAATGAGATCGATATTGATTACAATTTAATGCTGATTGGATCTATTTATGGCGGACGCGAGATATTTATGATGCAATTTGGTCTAAATCAAAGCATTAGCTTTCAAAATAAACTATGTTACTAGAAAAACTTTTCCATTACGAATAGATAATACCTAATCTGTCTCTTACCAACTACAGTTTACAGAACTAAAATTTTAATAAAATATATACAAGTATCAAAAAGGGAAGAATTACAGGGCGTCAAAAAAATTATCCACACCGCTGTCAACAGGAAAAGTGCCCAGAAGGCTGGAAAGTCTCTTACCTAATTGGGTTCGAATTAAAATCGCTGCTAAGTTGGGTAAATAGGTGATCGAACAAAGAAAACTAATTAGTCCGTCAGATAGATTTCCAAAAAATATTCGATACGTATTTTTTCTTTTTTCACATGAACCAAAAATGAAGGCCATACGATGCTTCGAAAACTCGGGAACTCCTCGAAAACGTCACAATCATGTTAGTACATTTTTTACCTACAACCCCCCACTCATGATCTGTGACGCGTCTCATCTTCGTCAATTTTTATTAATTGATAAAACTAAAAACACGTATCCAAATTTTTCGATAATCTAACTGACGGACTACGAGTAGAATCATATTTTTTTGACTCACTCCGATCCCCTATTGTACTAAATTACTTACACGCTTCTCCTCCAAGTTTATTATCCGCACTGCCAACGTGTGGAAGTCTCTGCATCTCTGTTCCTTGTCATATTTAACCCGTCTGTCCTTCAAAAGAGTGAACAGGCATCTTCTCGGTATGTTCATTCAACCATAGGTCTCATCGATCGCTTTCCATCAGGCGTGATCCAGGTAATAGGCTGGCCTATTACGTAATAAACAAAAATTCCAATCAAATTGAGAACCTCCTATTTTTGAAGTCGGTTAAAAAACACCCACTTAAACTGCATGAGGAAACTAAGGAATCTTAACTTGTAAAGTGGATAAGCAAGATCCGACTTATCGTCAAATAAACTGACGCGGCTGCTGCGCATGAAGTCGTGAGTTCGATTCACGGATCGGGCAAAGTATTATTTCGTTTTTCACATCAGGAATTACTCAGTAGCAGTCACGGAGTTTGGATTTGTGCCCAGTTGATGGCAATAGGCTCATCCCCTTTTACATGAGTCTTAAAACATAACTGGCGAAATGTGGGTGTAGGTACTATTAAATACACCTCTACCTAACCCTTTAGGGATTACAGGCGTGATGTTATGTGTATAAAAATCTTAACCAATTATATGAAGACACTTACCTATGACACGGAGGCATTTCTGGAGTGTATATGTACACTAGCAAAAACACCACCACTCCATATACACTCTCACACTAACACGCACATACACCCTCATTCACCCTCACACACACCCACTCACACTACAATCCATACTCGAGATAATTATACTCTCAACACCGCCGTTATTATATATATTTTTTTTTAGTTTTATGTATTTAAATTGTAATTTAATTCTAGCATTAGTACGTATAATTATTGCTATGTTATGGAAGAGCGAAGTCTCCTAAAACAGGCATTATTTGCTTAAAAGGAGACTCCAAACACTAAACTTAATTATGTAAAAACTGCAGCATTAATAAACTTATTATTATTTCTTTATTTAACTTGATAATTTACAAAACGCTTGCCGCAAACGTTATCATCCGTAACATTCGTTTTATAACATAACGATTGTTAAGTTTGTAATCTTCGAATCGAATGACCGTTTCGATGATTTTACAAGTAGTTAAGTATCGATACAATGGCTGCCGGATGGCCAGCAAAAACATCACCACGGTTCAACGGAACTCGATGCAAATTGAGCGTTTCATGTTTAATATCCAGAACTAGTTTGGAGGACGAGGAATTATGTTTTTGCTGACAGTATTATAATTGCCTTTAGTTTATAGCCTAGCTGATGGATGTCCGGTGCTTTGTTCAAATTTAATTTACCAACGAAATTGAATTTTCGTTGCACAAATGGATTAATGGATGCACTTTCAGGTTTATTTTTAGAGTAGTTTTATGGATTCTGTCTGTGTTTTGACTATTAATATAATTACGCATGTTTATTTTAGCACTGTTTTTCTGTTGAACTGCACGAAAATGCTTTTCAATTTTTATTTGCTGGTTCAATCAACTTTTGATTGCCTGACTGGCTAAGTGCTAGTCGTGCTTGCACATGAATGGTTCCGTACCGTCGTAGTTGGGAACCCCCCCTTTTATATGTAGGTATTATTTCTTGTTATAGCCGAAACAGAAGAACATATTTTGTTAAAAACTTTGTTTTTACACCGCCTACTCAAGCTCAAGCTCTGCTTAGCTTGGGACTAGATGGCGTTGTGTGACAGTTGTGGAATATTATTATTATTATTATTACTTCCAAGTTTTGTTTCATTTAAAATGTGCTTGTTTTTTGCTTTTCAGTTTTTTTTGTCGGGTTTTTTAGTTTTTTAACTACTTTTTTCAGAGTGCTTGCATGAATGACAAAGTAATATTTGCGGTTTTTTTAAATATGCTATTTGCTTTATCCCAAAAACGATTTACTATACATTGTGAGTCTTTATAATGTGCACATACCGAAATGAGAGAATTTATGCTTAATTTTATCGATGGAAAAAATATTTTAGAAAATCTAAATATTTTTTTTATATTTTTTATGGATTTTTTAAAAAAATTGTCCACTACTGTGACCCCAGTGTAAACAAAACGGTGTAACTTTTAAACTGAATTATCTATCGCGATGAAACAAACCCCATAATGATTAGAAGTAATTAAGCTTCTTAATAAAATTACTACCCTCAATTGAAAATAAACATCTTTTTTTGGCAAACATCTGTTTTTTTGTCATCATTTTTTACAATAATTGTAAAATGTCTCAATATGACGCCCCCTTACCTACCTTTTTTATTACTTTAACGTATTTTTCATCGTATTAGCTACCCAATAGTAAAAATGGCATGTTTATAACTCAAACATAACATTTTATATCAAATGTTAAAAGATGGCACTCCGACCGCGCCATTTATTGTTCTCTTAAGGATGGTTTATTTGGGATGATAATTAATACAAAAGAGTTCAATTAAAAACCATAAATTATGTATACAAGGGTTCCGTACCGTCGTAGTTCGGAACCCCCCCTTTTATATGTATTATTTCTTGTTATAGCGGCAACAGAAGAACATATTTTGGTGATGTTTCTGCTTCCAAGTTTTGTTTAATTTAAAATGTGCTTGTTTTTTGCTTTTCAGTTTTTTTTTGTCAGGTTTTTTAACTACTTTTTTATAGTACTTGCATGAATGATAAAGTTATATTTGTGGTCTTTTAAATATGCTACTTGCCATATCCCAAAAACGATTTACTATATATCGTTCAAACCAATTTTGCTTGAAAGTTTATATTGCGATCTACAGCATATTTTTTATTTAGATTTTTCCACTTTCTTAGTTTAAAAGTTAGGGGGGCACACATTTTACCACTTTAAAAGTGTCTATCTTCCAAACGATTGACTTTGAGAAAAAAATATAGTACATAGTAGTATTTAAAGTACATATAGTTTTGAAACCTGAAAAATGTTTTTTTTTTTAGTTTTGTTCCATGTATGGGGAGACCCCCCATAATTTGGCTTTTTTATTTTTGTACAAAAATCGTAAAACGGTTCACAGAATACATTACGTTTTTTGTTTAAACGTTGCCCCGCTCTAGGAATTTCTCCTGTATCGTGGGTGCGTTCACAATCATTTAAACTCACATACACAAATACCCAGAACCGGAACAACTATCTGTAGGTCATACAAATACTTATTTATTTCGCAGCGCAGCAGTCCATTGCTTGAGCCACTGCACCAACCGTGGTGTCAACATGTGCATGTACCTACCTAACAAGTTTCAACTCTTCAGTCATAATAGTTTCCGAATAAAGTGGCTGTGATATACGGACGGACAGACAGACAGACGGACAGATATGACATGACGAATCTACAAGGGTTCCGTTTTTTTTCCATTCGGCAACGGAACCCTAAAAATTACAGTAGCTATATTCTTTTTACCCGACTACGGCGAAGCCAAAAGGAAGGGTAATGATTTTGGCAGTCTATAGTATGTATGTATGTTTGTATGTTCCACCGTAGCGCCTAGACCACTAAAGGTATTTTAATGAATGAGGTGTCAATAGATTCGTAAGAATAGCGCGGGTGACATAGGCTATATAAATTTTAACAATTCTTTTCATGACGTAATTGAAATGGCAAATTCTAATCTCGAAAAAAAAATTGAGATAATCATAACAAACTCAAACTCAAACTCAAAGCATTTATTTCAATAAAACCTTTATAGGCACTTTTGAATGTCAGAAGAACAATTCACAAAAACAAATCTACGAGTGCAATACGTCATTCCGAAAGCCACCACGCCGAATCACACGCCGCCGAATGCCAGCAACAACAAGCACCGCGAGCACGAAAGCACGCAACGACGCACACCGCTACAACGAATGCACGAGACAATATAATAATAAAATGTTTGGTATCAAATAAAAGGTCTTTTCGAGTAGGTACATCAAAAATATGTAGGTATATTACAAAAACTCAAGTCAACATATACGTTTAGATTGCGGTCAAACAGTTCTCGCGGTCTAGTCTGTGTTATTTACTCGTATTATGTAAATAACAAACCAACATTAAGTAGAATATTACATTATGAAAGTAACATTTTATTACGTATTTATTGAATAACACATCATCATCATCAGTCTATAATGTTCCCACTGCAGGGACTCAGGCCTCCTCTCTAGGAGTGGGCTATAATCTACCACGCGGGCCCAGTGCGGATTAGTAGATGTCACATATCTTCGAATTTTTGGTTCTAAGATATGCCGGTTTCCTCACGATGTTTTCCTTCACCGTTTTAAGAGCAGTGGTGATGAAGTAAATTACACAAAGTAATGCGCCTGCCTGGGTTCGAACCCACAACCAACTGTTGGTAAGTTGGGGCCGCCACCACTGGGCCACCATGCACAGCTCTGCTTGAATAACACACAAAAATAAACATCAAATAAAAATTAAGTTAAAAAACTAAAACCCGACTACGAATACAAACGCAAACTAATAAAACCGCGGTCTTAAAAGTAGTAAACAAGTCTGCGTTTTTATTCATTGTCAGGTTTTAGTTTTTAAACTTATTTTTTTATTTTTAGACAGGCGACGATACTTTCAAAATAATATTTAAATTCTTCATAGATTTTTTTCAGAGTCGTATTAACCTAATCTGGGGGCACGGCAGTGCCCCCGCCAAGTCAAGCAATAAAACGGCACGGCCGTACCATCCTTTTCTCGAACCAGTTCAGGCCATTTTCGACCTCCTATAACTTCGTTGTGGATAAAACTAGACGCCTGAATTGGCCTATGCGATGGCGATTAGGCCTGAAAACATTTTAAGTAGGGATTAAATATATTATCTGACTTGGTATTACATGGATCTCACTACTTTTTACGGTGAAAGAATTGCGCAGCTTGGCCTTATTTACAAGTTTTGTTTTTGGTGGGATTACATTTTCTCAACAGGTTTCCAAGAAAAACGTCTGTTCGAGGCAGGGAGACTCTTGTCTGTCTCATTGTGATAATTCCATTTTCAAAATTATCTTTTGTGAAAAGTAAAAAAGTACCTACTATGATGAAAGACTTCTTTTACGTCAAACGGTTTCCGAGAAAAGTACTCTTATTAAATCAGAAAGCATTTGATTAAGTTTACGCCACGAAAATGTTTTAAATTGAAAATATAGAACTTATTCATGCTGTTTTCGGACGTCTGAAATTGTTGAAAATAAAACTGAACTCATTAATTTTAAAAGGGTAGACTACAAAAAAGGGGTTGTGTTTTGTCAGTGGCTTAATTTTCCCATAATCAGCGATGTCCTGCAAGCAGAAGAGGCTCTAGTTTTCTGTCTAGTTTTTAGGGCTAACTCATCTTGAGGGTAAAGAGGGAGTTGGAGACACAATACAGACAATGAAACCTCGGATTTTTGCAGTTTTTTTTAAGCAAAACGCAGAGGACAAGACAACCGGCCACATAGGTAGATATGTCCAGCTTTCTTCTTTCGTTGTCATGTGGTTAGTCCCTAACCAGGTTTCAAGAGTTTTATACCGCCAATGGACCTTTGTCCTGGCTTATAGGTTCAGCAATGGACTGCTATAGGCTGAGTTGATTGATTAGCTAACTTATCCAGTAACCTCAAAATCATCATCATCAGCCTATAGGTAATGATCCCATTGCAAGGACTCAGGCCTCCTCTCTAGGAGAGGGATGGGCTATAATCTAACACACAGGCCCAGTGCGGGTTGGTAGATGCCACATCTCTTCGAAGTTTTTGATCCTAAGACATGCCGGATTCCTCACGATGTTTTCCTCGGTTCGAGAGCAGCGGTCATGAAATAAATTACACATAGGAGTAATGTGCCTGCCTGGGTTCGTGCTACTATTCCTAAGTCGTGGCCGCCACCACTTGGCCACCGTTGCTTCAGTAACCTGATCACATACAAACACCCTAATTCCCCAGTTACACGCGTACGCTAACTCTGTTCATAAACAATCGGTAGTGCGGCAAAGCTGTGCTCACATGAGGCGTATCATGTTTCCGTTAGTGACATGTAGGTCAGACAGTGTTTGTTATGACATGGGCCAGCGCCGGTGAATCAATTGTGAGGCTGACAATGTATTGGTGTGACTGATGCTTTCATGTGTGGCGGTCGCTTTTATGTTTGTCGGGTAAACGGATTGATACGGCTGGGTAGTGAGTTTGGGCTTTGTTTTTGAGGTGTGTCTGTCACACAATGCACACAAACATTAAGTTTTATAATATATATTTCTTGCATTTTTTTTTACATGAGATGGGCCACGTAGAGAATAAGAGTGAAATTCGATTAACGAAATGTATTTACAAGGCAACGTCTAAGTGGCAACGCTGGGAGGGGACACTCTAGAAAACATAAACATACACTGACCTTACTGGTGATGTTCTTCAGGTGCGTATTATAGTACTCGCAACCGGCGTACGTGTATGACCAGATGTATGAATGTCGACGAGCCAAAAGGAGTATGTAAGGATCGTTGCAGGTGGCGTTCTGTGGTTTCTGCCTACCCCTATGGGAAATGGGCGTGAGTTTATCTATGTGTATGTATGTAAGAGGGGGTAAGTCTATTGCAACCGGCCTCATCTATTTCAGGCTTTCCCTCCGAAATTTCTGGCAAAAGAACCCAGTGACACTTTGCCCCAGATGCAAATCGAACCCGATACCTCGTGCTCACCAGACAAACAATCAGAATTTGTGATGAGTTTTCGTTAAATGCACTGCTATTGAAGAAATAAAACCAGAGCGACTTAATTTCAAGTTTACCGTACCTTATTATAATCGTACAATAATTGTATTACGCTTTACGGAGAGCAACGCAGTCCCCTGAGAATGAATATCACACATTTTCGTAAACGACTGACATACAACCGTTCAGGGATCCAATCACATTAATTTATGAAATAGCGTCTACACACATACATAAATTACAGCTTTTGTCATACATGTTTCAGTCTCTGTTGGTCTCTAGGCACCGAACATCACCAAGAAAACCGAGATTTACGGCCTGTCTAGATTTATTTCCACACACGCCATTCATTTCGTTGATCCCGGCTTATAACGGGTATTCTTCCATGGGTTTGAAAGGATCAAGGAGCTCAATGTTAGGTTGAAGAAGTCTTAAATATTTTTCTCGTTCATGGATACATTCATTCAATAGTGGAAATATCTTACGATTCCGTGCGATTTCCTAGGAGAAAATAAAATGACATCCTTATTGCAACCAATGGCTCTCAATTTATGTTCGGGTCGGTCCAGTCTAACCGAATGCTGCTGAATACAAATGTTTTAAATGGACTAACTGCCTGTGACCTTCAAATACGAGTTAGTATTGGGTAGTATGATACCCAAATAAGGCTAGTTGCACAGACTTTCGGGTCATGTAACCATCCAGTCAGGAATCCAAAACTATTCAGGTAATAATCTAAATGGATATACTGAAACCCTAACATGTTTGGGAAAAGATAGACAGATGTGCGACTGATTATTTTCTATAGAAACTATGACAATTGTGTAATGTTTTCTTATCAACTTTTTGAACAATCCCACCAAAACTGTGCGGGTATTATCAACCCACGAATACGGGAACACTGTTATAGTTTCATGATATTATTCTGTACTGAAATAACATTCGCAACAGACCAGTTACAGAATCGAGAACAATTTTAGGAATAGTTTTAGTTGTGAGTCTGATAACTGTTTGAAACACTCCTATCGCTGTAATCTCAGAGTTTGACATTAAACTTATCCCGTAACGGAAAATGGAGCAGGATCCACGTTTAGTTTTGGCTTTAGGCTATTGAGGGGTTGTACCACAAATCCATTCTATTATTATTAACTCGATAGTAAAACTATCTGGTGATATCATTGCTAGGATACCACCTAAGGGAAAACAAGACACAAGTACTATTGTGTAAGTTACTGGAGCTACCTTAGTTTATGTATGACACAATGTATTGAGATGTTTTTTTTTTTATTATTTAATTCTGTGGTTCTGCCTTTTCTTGTCAAGCCACCGAACCAAATGATAGGTTGCATCCTGGGATAGGTTACTTCTTGCGCCAAACGAAAATAATACATATCTAACTCTGAAAAGTCAACCTATTTGAAAACGTTTAGCTCGCTCATATTACTTTCACCTCCGGGTAATTTTCAGTCTATAATGATTGCTGGCAAATAATTCAATGCATTATGCAATTCGTCACGCTTTGTACGGCACATAACACGCAATATACTTGTGTTTTACTGATTAAAATATGCATCGCTAGGCAGAGTAAACGAGACCCTGTCGCATCACGTCAATATTGAATAGATCCACACAAAAAGAAGAATAAAATACTATCTAGACAAAATAGAAAGGGCAACCTCCCCGAATTGTTCCATATGTACAGTGCCATTCGGATCTTTACAAAACTAAACCAACTCTGATCCAGATCGGCGGCGTAAGTTTTCTATTTATCCCAAAAAAGGCGACATCGTAGGATCAACTTTTAGCCCTCAAACAACTTAGGAGTTTCCCAAATTTCGGCGCGAAGGAACAAACTAGCACGCCATGTTTTTCTTCCACAAAACACTGGCGAAATATCTTCGACCTTAACACCAACAGTTTAGGATGTAAAATAGAGTGTTTGTGTTAGAATATGTTAGGGTCCCGTAGGTTCTTATGCGAGGTAGCCGGCCGTCCAATATCGTTCAAATTCAATAAACATGCGCTCACGAATATTCTCAGGAAACATCTTTGTTTTTCTGTAAAGCTTCAGAATGTAAATAGTTTATTAATATATTATCGGCTGACATATTCTCTTGAGGTCTACCGTTACCCAAACCTTAGCTATCAGCTCAAAAAGTTAAATGAGACCACGATTGTGGTAAATTGGAAAGGGAATATTCGGACTCCTTTTCGTTTAAAGTCTTGTTCAAGAAAACAATATTACTTGTACACCAATTGATGACAATGGAGAACACTAACAGCACGCCTGCAATATCCGAAGAGTGAGTATGGGGTAAACCCCATACTCTCTCTCTTACGTGCCTCGTGCCTCGTGCTCTTAAGTGCCATGTATTAGGGCGCGACCTTAATAAATAAATAAATAAATAAATATCCTTGGACATTTCACACAACGCCATCTAGTCCCAAGCTAAGCAACCTAATGCTTGTGTTATGGTAACGAGATGACTGATAAACTACTTATATACATTTTTTTTTGTAAATACATACATATTATAGATAGAAAAACACCCAGACTCGGAACAAATACTTGTAGGTCGTACAAATATTTGTTCCGTGCGGGAATCGAACCCGCGACATGCTGCGCAGCAGTCAATCGCTCAACCACTGCGCCAACCGTGTCGTCAAAATAATAGGTTCGGAGTCTTGATTTCTGCCCGATTTGTTAATGGATAACTTCCTGATGGAAAAACCCAATAACACAACCCGGCCCGAGAATGGAACCCAGGACTCAGTCTCCCGTCGGGGCTGCGGGTTGTACACAAGTTACCGCGGCCTCGGCATGTAGGGCTAAAAAGGAACATGGGTGGTTTTTAGTCAGTAGAAGTCTGACACTCCCTTCGCTCTGCCCAAGAGCGGGAGGGGTTATTTGATGATATTCCACCCGCCAAAAAAAAAGGACTCATAGTCTGCAGTCACGCTTACTACCACTAAACTGATGAGGCAGTCCGTCGAGGAAGATAATTAGCAAAAAAGTGCATTATGATCTACACAATTTTGAAAGTGGAACGTTTTGTATTTTTGTGTTTGTCTACGTTTGTAATAAATAAATTTAAAAACTACAGTACCGATTTGAAATTCAATAAATAAAACACGCCATGAATAGCAAAATATGTAAGTACTAGCGGACGTCACGCGGTTTCACCCGCGTAGTTCCCGTTCCCGTGAGAATACACGAATAAAAAGTAGCTCGTCGGGGCTGCGGGATGTTGTAAGAGATACCGCAGCCTCGACATATGGGGCTCAGAAGGAACATGGGTGGTTATTAGCCCGCCACAAAAAAAAGGGACTTTCTATCTTAAGTGATTACCTAATTTGGGGTGTATGAAATCATCAAATAACCCCTCCCGCTCTTGGGCAGAGCGAAAGGGAGTGTCAGACTTCTACTGACTAAAAAACACCCACGTTCCTTCTTAGCCTTATACGTCAAGGCCGCGGTATCTCTTACAAAATCCCACAGCCCTAATTAGCTAACCTAACAACATCTTATAGTGACCATTATTCATTAGAATGGGCTGTTTAAGATTGGCAAATGCGATGCGGAATATGGCCTTAAGCCTTCCTCGATAAATGGACCATCCAACACAAATATTTTTTTCAATTCCAACGAACACTTCCTGAAATTAGCGCGTTCAGCCAACCAAACAAACAAACTCTTCAGCTTCATAAAAATATTAGTATAGATGAATACTTCCAAGATGCTAAATAGTAAAATCCTAAACAGCTCACACAAGGCTTATCAATTAACCGCACCAGTGTATCACCGGCAGCTGTTGTTCTGAAATGAAGTGGTTTATGTACAAAGGAGGATTGGATGGGTGCCAGACGAAGCCGCGGGCTTTAGTTAGTGCAGTCGAGGGGAAGATGCTGTGGATAATATTGTTTGGTCGGCAAATATTGTGTTTGAGGCCTGTTGGTTGTGCCTGAGGGGATGTCATGAGCGATGGAAGTGTAAGTAATTAGTATCGCTGGAACAGCTGGTTTTTTTCTGGAATAGAAGCTTGATGTGATAAATCTTAGCAATTAGCAATCGCGTTTATATCAGGTTACTAAACAATAACTACAACACACGTATGGAATAACTTCCACGATGCAAAAAAATCCTGAAAGGACGAATGATTCTCAGCTGATACACTTACATGTAAATTCATATAGCTCGAGATAGAGATATTTGGAGACGGCATGTACCACCAAGCTCAAACTCTGACACTGGGCAAGACACTAATAACACGACAGAGAAATATAGCTATAAATGATGTAGGGAACACTTACATTGCTTTTTTTCAAAATCAAACTCAATCGTATTATAAAAAACTCCGAATTAAATTTAATTTTGCCACTCTTCTGTACTGAACACGTACATGAATAGACACGCCAAAGGCTTCATTTAAACATGTTAGTTCTAATGCATCACATCTTTGTAACCATCTTGTATCGAGGAAACAAGTAAACAAAACACTAGTCATTCCCGCCGTTAATTCCCCTAAGTTCAAACAATGTGTGAAGTTAACTGTTCATCACACAGTTACTGTTTATTTTCCGGTCTACGTAGTACCTCCCTCGTGAACGCCGCCGTAAACATAAATTTGTATTCATAGAAGTGCACAATACTGGAATACTTTCTTTGTTAGTGTGTATTCACATAGTCTGACTTTGCTGTCAATCTTTTTAGAAAGGTAACCATAGCAGAGACTAAGGAAAAAGAGGAAATACATCTTAGGAAAAAGAGAAAACCGAACACCGTTTTACGTGACGTTCAATCATAAACTCATAAAGGACGTATGAAATGTCCCTTTACGTGATCAAATATTGCAAAAAAACCTGCATATTATTTTTTTTGCCTGTCGTCCTCAATTTTATGATCAACATGGACAGTTACTTACGTATGACTGAAAACAGAATGAAGAAACTTTCTCATATTTATTGCTATTATTTGAATTTATTGTGTGTTGTTAAATTTTGTATCTGTGGGCTGACATTTCATTTCTTTTCTTTTCTGTTTTGTTATTTTTGATTTATGGATTGTGTTATCCGAATTAAACTTTTTATTATTTATTTTTTATTTTATTAAAACGCGCACATATTATTGACAAAATCCTCTCTCACTACCTTTCTTTTAGTGTTAGTGGGAAATAATTAATTGACCTCCTCCCACTCTGGGCCTAGCGGTGGGGAGTGTCAGACTTCTACTGACTAAAAACCACACATGTTCCTTCTTAGCCATTTGTATCGAGATCGCGGTATCTCTTTCGAACAGCTCGCAACTCCGACGGGTCACTATATGCTTTGGGCATTATTTTAATTAGCATGATTAATACCAAACCACAACCACAAGCTAAGCCGTTCTGCATTTCGTGTATTGGGGCACTAATATACCAAAAGTATTATTATTATGTTGCTCCTGTTGCTATAAACAGCGTCTATTGTTCGTTGCTGATGTCACAATCAAACAATTAGATTCCACAATAGATACGGAAAAAGGCAAACAGATAATATCGTCAAAACATGTTCAAGTCATACATTTTATAGATTGTAAAAAGTTAGTGGGTAAAGAAGCATTCATTGGTCTAAAAGCCAATTCAAAGTATAAACGGACCCGCCGTAAACTAAGCATTCTGTAGATCATAAATAGACGGTTCCCAGGTATGGTCCAATGATCGCATATTCATGTATAATTCAGAGTAATTATCTGTCTAACCTTTAATTGCTCAACCAAGTTCGAGTCAGCGGCCAGTCCAAAAAGATTCATCGAAAATAATTGATAATTGGTAAGTAGCCTTTTTTACCAAGGCAGAATTAACACTATACGCTACGAACCAAGTTTATTTTAACATCAAGTGAGAAAATACACAAAACATCAAATCCTAATCGGTAAAAGTCAGTGATAACAAAAACTAGCTGCGGTATGTTTATATGTGGCTAGCGAGTTTTAAGTTGTTTTTTATTCATTTGAAAGCCATCAGCCTCCGTTACTTTGTCGTTCGATGAATCAGTAAAGCCATACAGGGGCTGCAATATGTCAACAGCAAAAAAGTTGTGATGTTAGTTGCGCACACATTCTATCAACTCGCGAGAATTTTGTTAAGAGAAAAAGCCATTAAAATTATTTCCAAGTTTAAACTCAACGCGCAGTTCCGTTACAAGCACCATCAATTCAAATCATTTCAACTTCTTTTTATAAAACTCTACACTGCAACGCACAATAATAAGCCAGGAAATAGATATAATACTTATCAGGCGTGTAATACTAAAGTGTTCTTTGATTAGTTTTATACAGTCATAATTTTAAAGAAAGGTGTAAAAGTAAGCCAAAAATGGTACAAATTTTCATTGACATTGTTGTCAGTATCATTAGTACCAACCCAAAAAGCGTCGACCAACTTTTCTGTATAATAAACATCTACCTATAATAATTTCATTTTATCCGTGATCATGGTGCTCGCAACAGCGCTAAAATATCAGGAACTCAAAACGGAAATCCTTAGGCGACTGGTCGATACTTGGCACGACCAGAGGGCTGGCTCTTTCCTTGGGCAAACAATTAGCATTGCCAGTCTTATGGCCAGTGAGGCGGAGGATTACTTTGTCGCCTCTTAAGTGTCATATTGCCGTCGTTGTATATACTCGTATTATTATGTTGTAGGTCCGTACTCTTACTGTCATACAAAACCGTCACTTAAGTGTAAAAATCTTTGCTTACCGCCGCACTCAGAGACGTTTAATGATTACTTAAGCCGTTACTTAGTAAAGGTATGACATACAAAACCTTCACTAAAGTATCAAAATATTTACTAAGTGACGACTCAAGTAATCATTAAACATCTCTAATCTGACTGCGGTACTCAGAGATGTTTAAAGATTACTTAAGCCGTCACTTAGTAAAGATTTGACATACTTTTGTATGACAAAACTGTCAAAACCTTCGCTAAGTGATGACCTAATTAATCATTAAAAGTCAATGAGAGCGGCAATGAGTGCAGCAGTAAGTGATCGCTTAAATAATCATTAGGTACAAGTCTCTGAGTGCTACAGTTAGTTTTTTTTTTGTTCTATTTATTAATTATTTTACATAGGTACATACAAAGTATGGGGGTTTCATTAAATATCAATACATCAACATAATATAAGCAATTGTTATAATGCATGTTCCCTTGCCTACCAGAGACAAGAACTTCTTACCAAACACATCACGGGAACAAACAAAGGCACATACATACCATCCAGATAAGTACACAAGCAATGAGCCGGCAACAGGTGCCACCACTATGGGTCGTGAATACTTAAAGAATACGTTACCACCGTACATGTCGTCACGCAGACATGCCTTAAGTGGCATAGGCAGTTCCGTAGGTACAGAGAAGCAATAAGGAAATGATCGTTAAGATAAAACTTATCTTGAAACGCAATTTGGTACTTTGTAATCTTTAGTGTATATGCTATGTTGTCGGTTGTACCGATTATGAAGTTATCTAAGTGGACATCGACCTAAATTATTTGTGTGTAGTGGTCGTAATCTCTGATGGTGCAAATGCGTAACTTTGTTGCATGCCAGTCATAGGATTCCAGCAACTTCGATACAGACTAAAGGTTCAGGGTAGCGTCGGCCGTATTTATAAGGTCCAGATGAGAAAATTGCTTCTTGGAATATCTACCACCAGAAACAGCTAAGAAAACCAATTTACTGCGTTCATAAAAATGATACAATCTTCCCAACAATATCCACACACAGATCTTTAAAATAGAAACTTCTCGAAAGGAACTAAAGATTCACTATATTTTCCTTGTAACACACCGGCGAAGGTATAAAAACAAAACAATCTTAACTACTTATCAAAAAGTTCAATAAAGGTGTGGTTCCGACGTACGCGACCGATATGCACGACCGCGATTATTTCATGCAACTGTTCTAGACTGGGCGACAAAAACGGTCGTACCTGTGTTACCATCTTTTTTTTGTTTTTGGCGGGTGGGAAATCATCAAATGATTCCTCCCGCTCTGAGCAGAGCGATGGGGAGTGTCAGACTTCTACTGACTAAAAACCACTCATGTTCCTTCTTAGCCCTTTGTGTCGAGGCCGCGGTATCTCTTACACGCAGCCGCCTGCGGGCTCCTTCCATGCTGTGTTTACACCTGAGGATTAGCTCCTATGAACTTTGTATATGTAGGTGACCAGTGTTAATCATCCATCGGATACGGAATTCTTCGAGTATTTTTTTTAAACTATATACAGAAATTGTTGTCCAATTAGATCAAACATCAGGTATTCAGGTATACCTCTACAACTGATCGTGGGCCTCAAAGGTGGAACCTCATGGTTCCACTAAACACGACACAGATAGGCACGTGGTTGTATTGAAAGCCAAGATAGCCTCGAGACCAAACCGGTCTAGACTATAAAACCTGTTTGGTGAACTAAATTAGTGTTGCGTGCAACATAAATTATGTTATTTTATTACGATCAGTGGGTGATTATGAGCATTTAATTATGTAGATTATGTCATATTTTCGATCTTTTTAAATAATCATGGCATTTCATAACCACTTCGTCTCTACGAAGACTCTTACATAGTGTCATTGTGTAAAGTGCGTTGATTTTTTGGGTAAGTTCTGTGAAAATCCTCTCTATAATAAGTTTTTTTAACCACGATTTATTCTGTCATTTTGTTAGCCGTCGGTATCATTTACCCATTTTTACACCATCATCATCACTTTTTTATCTCAATTAATTTGGGGTTGACGAAGCATAATATCTTTTTCTGCCATACTTCTTCGTCTATATTATAATGTTTTACTAATATTATTTACTACCATATTTTGCGTTGTTCCTCACATTACCCACTGCATTAGTAATGGATACGAGTCTTGAACCAGCCCACTGCACATTAATGAACCAACAAGGCGTGGAAGCGCATTAACACGGCCAGCGGCGAAGGCGTTGCACTCACATGACCTTGAATGAAGTAGCGAAGCGAAAGAACCACTTGCAATTGTTTATCTGGTCTAGGAATCTCTGAAGCTTTGTTTTTGAGTGTAGAAATAGTACGTAATGAGTACGCAATGCCTGTTAAAGGCTGAGAGTATGTAGTACTTCTGCTGACCAGAAAAATATTTTGGCAGCGTAAAGAATATCTGAGAGTATTAATAATATGATATCCTATCTGCTTCTAAAATAATATAAAATAACCAAAGCCTTTATGAAACAATTCTGATTATTTGATTTATCCTCTATATATATATTATAATTTCTGTTATATCGAAAATGCAGAAATAAATGAAAAGGTATACTTATTTTTTTTAAATGTCTCACAAGTACATCGAAACCGTACTTTAATCGCCCTTGCCGTGACCCCACAGCGCTGCAGTAATTAATCAAATGTCATCATTTATTATTATGCAAGTTTGTGTGGTTTTTTGGTCGCCATTTCATATTATTTTTGTATGGTTACCAAGTTCTTTATAAAGATGTTCTGTTGATTGGTGCAGCGGTTTTAAATTCATCGTATCCATATAACATCAAATGAGACATTTAATTACAATATATTTAATAATATGTCGTCTGAGATCAGATAGAACGCTTACACCCTAAAGCAGTGGAACACCCAAGATACACTGGATGGACTGTTTATAGGATGAAGACAGGAGGTGGCTGGTGGGATGCCGAGTAAGAAAGAAGTATGGAAGATGAGAATATGCTGCGCCGAACCCAAATAAATTGGAAAAAGGGCAAGAGCTCTCATAGAGAGGAAGCCTGTGTCTCAGCAGTGGGAGCATTATATGGCTGATGGTGATGAAGAACAGAGAATGATGATGTATGATGATTTCCTCTAAGATTACCGTTTCACTTAGCCACATAAATGCAACCTAGGAGAACACTATACTCATTTCACATATCCTCACAATCATAAATTACCAAACCCAACCGGAACTGTGACAACATCATGAAATCAATCAGAACTAATCATCGGCAGTAATCATACAAATGCAATACAATACATTAGCGCACAGATGCGCTAGTGCCTAGTGGCTGTGCAATGCGGTGAAACGTCACGCTAACCCGACCACGGTACAGCAGACATGTTGCTATGCTGTGGACTTGGATATTTTTGTGGGGATTGATATAACATAATAACACCACGCGTGTAATCCTGGAAGGGTTGATTTATTAAATCTACGCGTGTGTGGGGTATTGTCAGTAAAGCAGCTCTTTTTGACAAAGACGAAGGTTCAATCTTGTCAAAACAACAGTTCCTCCTTTGCTTCAAGCGGTTATTTGCAGCATGTCTGAGAGATGTTTGTTAAAATCAAATACAGCCAAGTCAGAGGTCCACGGGCGGCATATAATTCAAACAACCAGGCACTTATCACCCGAAGAAGTAGAAGAAGGGGGCTTTTTTCTGTTTGGGTAGCTTACAGCTAAAAATACAACACAAAAGTAATATGCAATCAACACCATCCACCATCTCATCCAAACCTGACTAATATAAAAAAGGCTAAAGTAACTCTGTCTGTCTGTCGCGCTTTCACGCCAAAACTACTGAATCGATTTAAATAAAGTTAGGTACACAGATAGTCTAGAGTTTGAGGAAGGATATAGGCATACTTTTTAATGCGATAAAGGGTTGTAAAGAGTTGAAAAGGGGTGATGAAAAGATTACTTTTGGCGACATCCAGGCGGACGAAGCTGCGGGCATCAGCTAGTACTTCCATAATTCATCAATAAAAGTAATAAACGCTGAGCTTCCACTACAATACCTAGATTCCTCTCAGATTTATGACGTCACAATACGGCCATGTCTAAGCGTTCAAGACATGTTACGGCCAGATTTATGATTATGAACGCACCTTCAGAGCCGTAAATCTTTGTTCAAGGATTAGGTGGAGCTGAGAATAAGGTTACGATGTTATTCTACAGTATTGTTATAAGGGTTTCTTTTAAAGCAAGCTGTATAAGTAATAATTTTCTAGGATCGCTTCACCATTAATTTTGTAGTGGTCGTAAGCCCGACTACAGAGCATGAGGTCCCGGATTCGAGTCGGAAAAAGTGTTAGTAGGTTTTTTCATTGGGAATTTCGCAGGAGTTGATGGCAGTGGACTCGCCTTGTATTACATGGGACTAAAACATAACTAGATGAATAAATAAATAAATAAATAAATATTTAAATAAATAAACAAATAAATAATGTGGGCTAAGGTACGCCTCTGCATATCCATTCGGGGATTACAGGCATTAAGATATCTTTGTGACAATTTCCAGGAACTATTTTAGACTAAGAGTAAGGAATACGTGTAATACGATAATTTGTGGAGTTCGAAACAGTTTTTATCTGATTACAGTAATGTATCCGATAGGAAATGTAACTGGAACAGTAATATATCAATCATGTCTGAAATACCGATATCATCATCCTGAAGTTTTTTGTAAACCTCAGTAGATCTCTAATTAACTACAACTTTATACCTACTATGAGCCTCCCCCTCCCTTCCATATCGATGATTGAACTACAGACCTACACTACGAATCTGGTAGGTACCGTAAATATATTACCTCTTTTATACGGCTGCCATTCTTCTCTACTCAACCACAAAATCGTTGATCGTCTGAGATAGGCTTGCCATCAGTCCAGGTTTCCCCGGATTTGTCATAGTTAAGTGTGTCCCGGGGAGCGTCCGGGCGGAGCTCCATTCGTGGAGCGGGTTAAAAATTTCCATATTAAAATTAAAAAATAAAACAATAGGGATATTTCCTGAATTAAAAAAATATGATTCTAATCAGTCCGTCCGCGTCGTCGGTTAGATTATCGAAAAATGTTTTAAACTATATTTTCGAGCCGTTTGGGGTTGAAACTCTAGGGCCGTGGGGTCCTAGTGCCCACAGTCTTTTTAAGGATATTGCCAAACGCCTTGTTGACGCTTCCTATGACCCAAGGGCTGGCTTTTTCTTTGGCCAGAGGCTAAGTGTTGCCATACAACGCGGCAACGCTGCCAGTCTCTTGGGCACTTTACCTGCTGACAGCGTTGAGGAGGAGTTTTTCGATGCCCTTTTATAGTTAGTTTGTTTTTAGGTTAGTTTAGTTTATATATTTAGTATAGTCTTACTTATATCTCAATATATAAAGTTTTATGAAATCCATCTAAATTGACGCAGATAAAACGCGTCAAAGCACTGTTTCGTCTTCATGTTTTGTTTACGTGAAAAAAGAACAAATACGTGTCCAATATTTTTACCCGACTGCGGCGAAGCCCAAAAGGAGGGTTATTAAAGTATAGTAATCTATCTGACGGACTAATTAGATCTTTTTGTTAACTACCCTATTTGTAACAAACTGTATTTAAATTCTGTTTTGTTAGGTAAATTATAATGCAGATAAAAGATGACTAAATATAATTTTAAGGTCTGGGAATAAATAAAGAGGTGATTTGGGATATTTTTAACTGTCTTTTTATACTGACTATTTTTAAAAAAACCTGTTGACATGTCCGGGTTGTGGGCTCCCAATCCAGGGTTTTCACGCATCTTTTCCTGGTTGCCAGTTTCTGAGATCGCAACCTTAGTCCGAGATCCCTGGTAGAAACTTAATAAAACATCTTTTAAATCCTATATTTATTGACCTGATTGAAATATTTACCAGTCCGACAAGTCCAGTAATAACAATCAAAAAACAGTAAAACAGTAATCAAAATCATCATCATGTTGATAATTGATGACATAGTGAGGGTCAGTATTGTAATAAAAAAAGTAGTTAAAAAACTAAAAAACCCGACTGAAAAAACTGAAAAGCAAAAAATAAGCACATTTTAAATTAAACTAAACTTGGAAAAAGGCGGGGTCCATTCTATTTTCATTTCATAATTTAATATTCAAATTCATGGGGGTTTATGCCTGCTTCCAAGTTTTGTTTCATTTCCAACTCTTTAGTTCTTTTGTGTTTGTTCTTTCGTTGGTCGCGTAAAATTCTGTGGAGATGATTTAACTTTTGTGTATGTTTATAGGATTTGTGACTTTGAATTTATTTTAAACATATAAGTGTCATATATTTTTGTAATCTCCTTTTATAACCCTTCGTTTTGATATCCTACTCGATGATAATGGATTTTTTTTTTAATCCGCGATTTGGTCCCCAATATTCGCAACTTTTCTTTGCTTTTTACTTTTAATGGAGCCAGCGACACTCGCGCCATCAAGACGAATCTAACGACTTATATTTTATTCAAATCCCTTAATTTACAATATGTACTAACTACAATGTACAAAACTAAAATTAAATTAAATTATATACAAATATCAAAAAGAGAAGAATTACAGGGCGTCAAAAAATTCGTTCACATTGCTGCTTAACAGGAAAAGTGCAAAAACATAACAAAAAAAAAATCCCTTCATCCGTTTAGGGGTTATAAGGGAACAAAGACGGCACGGTTGGCGCAGTTGCTCAAGCAATGGGCTGCTGCGCTACGTGTCGCGGGTTCGATTCCCGCACGGAACAAATATTTGTATGACGTTACAGATAGTTGTTTCGGGTCTGGGTATTTGTGTATGTGAATTTAAATGTTTGTGAACGCACCCACGATACAGGAGAAATTCCTAGTGTGGGGCACACATAACCCTCCTTTTGGGCTTCGCCGCAGTTGGGTAAAAACACATAAACCTCCTTTTGGGCTTCGCCGCAGTCGGGTAAAACAGAATTGTCAATTTATTGTTAGGATGCCAACAACAAATTAGCAATTCTGGCAATTGGAATTCTGATTGGAAATGCCTTTTTTGATGATTCTTACCTCATAGTCTGGGAATCTTTAGAAGGCGTATAGGTATTAAAGGCACAGAATAATCTATCTACTTAAAACGACACGTGAAGAATTAAATGGCTGATGTTGTGTGTGTAGTAAAACATTCCTACTTTATTCAATAAAGTGTATCTTAAAGTTTATTTGAATGACTTTTATGAGCATGTATCTTCATCCCAAATTATATGGTGGTGCTACACACATAATAACGGATTTTGAGTAGCGTATTTTGTAGCACGAATATTATGCCCAAACAAAATAAGCCGCGGAAATCGCACAGTTCACGCATATACCGAGTTAAATGTGGAACCAAAGACGCGAGTATACGCGCGTACTCGCGCGTGCGTCAGTTGTTATCTTCGCTCTGTAAGACGCGTTGTGGTGACTCGTGGAATGATCGAAACAACGAGTGTGAAGTTTCAAACTTTTCCAAGTCGTAGGTAATAATTTATAGGCGTGAAGAATCATTTTGCCAGTAATTGTGCGTTACTTTGACCGTATTGTAAAAAGTACTGCTGAGTTCCGGCTCAATTTGAAACTCTTTCAAGGCCGTTAACGCATCATTTACCGATCACAAGGTTGTTAGATCATTATTTTGATAAGTCGCCATTTGTAACGGTCCTTTGATGCATGATGATGTGTAAAGATTATCTGGATTCTCTCAAAGATTATCTGGATTATCGTAATAAAACAAATAGATAATTGAATCAATAACCACTCTGTAACACCTTCCACAAAAACCAAGCCTGTGACGTAAATTAGTGTTGTTGTGTTTCGCGCCCTTTGTTAGCCACCTCAATAATATATATGTCCTTAAACCAAAACGACAGTCTATACAACAAAATTCACAAAGCTATTGGTTTTAATCTATTTCAACAGCCAGCATCACCTTGAGAACTCCAATCTTTACCTACAAAACTCGATTTCCTATATAACTCTATTGTAATTGCAAATGTATGCAAATTAGTGGGCATCTTCAATCTGAATTCGTAGCGTATACAGAGGAGCTATCAATTGGTGTGGACTCGTAACTAGATGCATTGGCTAATCACATTGCTTGGCAGGTGGATTGATGATTGCAGCACGGCCTCGTTAGTTCCCATCCTCTTGGACTAATCCGTTGGACAAATAACGTGGAATTTACTGGCAAGGGCCTGGCAATTTCGGCGCTGGTCGATGAATGGAAGTAAATTGTTTCAGTTAAATTTTTTAGCACAATGGTAAATTCTGGATAAAAATGTAAGTTGTTGTTGTAGAGTAACGAGTTATAAAGAACTAGAAAGAATAAAGAAAAAAGGGGAGACCTATCCCAGCAGTGAGTGATTCCGGGCTGGTATTATGATCATAATGAAATGATGGATCAGATGAGTAAAAAATAGGTTACAACCCTTTCCTAACTGTTCGTTTAATCTTGTATTCTGAATAATAAAAAGCACAAAAAATTATAATGTCAAACCAATGTTAGCTAGATTCGTGTTACATAGGGTGACTAGTATAATTATATAATGTGTAACGAAACTGAGCTTACAGGGCATTATATAGACTGATATCCCCACCGGAGACATCCGGTAGTTATGGCGGTGTCTTCGCTTGACTGTGATTGGCTCGCGAGTCGTTGCCTGTCATTGGCTGGCTAGAGTGGCATGGCTATGGTATGCTAGAGTGGCATGGCTATGGTTTGCTAGAGTGGCATGGCTATGGTTAGCTGTCATTGGCTGGCTAGGGTGGCACGCTGTGAGCAGGCTGTTGTAACAAATGATTGATACTTAAACACGTGAAATAATATTATTTTATTCTTTGGGAAATTTGTTTGTTAACATGAGCACAATTACGTGTTTAAGTCGGACACTAATATGGTATTTCACCAAAAAATCTAACTTGTCCGTCTGTTAGGTTATCGAAAAATATTGAATACGTGTTTTTTGTTTTATCAAATTAATAAATATTGATGAAAATGAAACGAAAGAGTGGGGGTTTTTGACGTCACTTTGTGGGTAAAAACGTACTAACCTTGTGACGTCACACGACTTGACACGACTTTTCGAAGCACTGTATCGTCTTTATTTTTTGTTTACGTTAAAAAATATATTTTTTTATTTTTTTTTAAAAAACCTGAAAAAATAATAAATAAATAAATAAATAAAATTCCACAACTATCACACAACGCCATCTAGTCCCAAGCTAAGCAGAGCTTGTGTTATGGGTACTAGACAACTGATAAACATACTTATATATTTATAAATACATACATATTATAGATAAATATGTCTCTATTATTTTTTGAAAATCTATCTGATGGACTAATAAGATTTCTTTTGAGAAATAACCTATTGCCAGTTACCCTATATATACTTCAGTTACGCATGACTAAAATCATCGATGTATGAAGAAAATAATTTGATTAATCATTAAATTGCAAAGGTTCATTGACCAGTTTATGATAATCAGCATTTTCGATGCTTAGCATTCTAAAGTAGTTGGACTTGGACTATGAGTCTGTCTGCGCTGAGGAAGACAAAGCATCCGTTTTGCTTACCTGCGTCTCAGTCTATTTAAAATGGCCGCTAATCGCATTTTTTCACTTAAAGCCGCTGTTAACTACTCGACGAATTTGTAATGGGAATATTCATATGACGGAAAAACGATGATAGGTGGCGAAGAAGAATCGAAGAAAACAACATGTGGCATCAACCCGAAGCAACAAATGACGAAGTCATGAAGAAGAATGTTGTCAGGGAAGAATAAAGATGCACCTTCTCTACGTATGACAAGGACGGGAAGGTTACGACAAGTTAAACGTATTTCTCCAGGGTACTAGATGTTTTCTATCTACCAATATAGTACGGAGTTAATAATCTGATTCAATCAATGAAAGCTTTCACGCCAAGCAACTTTAATAACAAACAAAAAGTGATTTGATTGCAATTTTTCGCACGTTTGTCAACACTCGCGAATGCGCGTACAAATATAAATAATACTCGATTAGATTAGATTGATGTATCAAGATTAGCGCTGCGTTGGATGCGAAAAGTTAGATGGACCAACACCTTATTGAGGTGGTGCGGTAATAATGTATGAGGAAGGTAGATTATATTGTGCCAGCTCTGCAAGGCTATTGTGTATCTTTTAAATGACAGTGGCTATCATATTGTCCATGGATTAAGTGTCAAATTGGTTATGGTTTAGTACAAAATGGAACCATTTGACATTATTTGATGGACACTACATGATAGCCACTGTCATTTTAAAGATACGCAATAGCCCTGCAGGTAAGGAGAGGTTGGTTTCCAGCATTGGATTGCAATAGACTCATGTGTATAACCGGTCTCCTGTGAAGGAAGAACGACATGATGCTATGTTAGGTCATCAATAATTTCATTACTATTTTAATTTAAAATCGCTATTATAACATTTGAAATTATAAATTGAATTAGTATTAGCCGTTGGTACATGCAAATAAAGAACACAATAATATTTGCAATATTTTAGCGGAAGGAAGTAGATTAGCCAGCGAACTGATATTAAAACCCGTCTAAAGGTTATCAAGGTTGGCCCGCATATGCAGACAGGCAAATTGAGGAACTAAGTGTTTTATAGTTTTCGATACATAAAAATGTTTTGAGAAACAACTTAGAAGTTATTGCCTTATAAAGAACAAGCGGACGTCACGCGGTTTCACGGTTTCGCGGTCCCTTTCCCGTGGGAATACAGGGATAAAAAGTAGCCTCTGTTACCCTGGGATAGCGTAGCGCGATAGATAGCGCTTCCCAACGGTGAAAGATTTTTTGAAATCGGTCCAGTAGTTTTTAAATTTACTTATTCATTACAAACATACACACACACAAAAATGCAAATATTTCCTCTTTATAATATTAGTGTAGGTGGTAGTTAGTGACGTAGATTTACATTGACTAATATGATTTACAATCAAATTAAGTTGCATATTAACACCATAGGATCAAATTGCTAAAGGAACTTCGCAGACGTAATTCTATCAATATCTAATAAAAAAGTAGTTAAAAAACTAAAAAACCTGACTGAAAAGACTGAAAAGCAAAAAACAAGCACATTTTAAATTAAACAAATTTTGGAAGCAGGCGGAGTCCATTCTATTTTCATTTCATAATTTGATATTCAAATAAACCCCGCATTTAGTTTTTTAAGTACTTTTTTATTTCTCACTTTTTACCCGACTGCGGCGAAGCCCAAAAGGAGGGTTATTAGTTCTTTAGTGTTTGTTCTTTCGTTGGTCGCGTAAAATACTTCGCAGATGATTTAACTTTTGTGTTTGTTTATAGAATTTGTGACTTTGAATTTATTTTAAACATATAGGTGTCGTATATTTTTGTAATCTCCTTTTAAAACCCTATGCTACTCGATGGTAATGGATTTTTTCGATGGTTTTGAATTTAAATGTAGCCAGTGACACTCGCGCCATCAAGACAAATCTAACGACATATATTTCATTCAAATCCATTCATCCGTTTAGGAGTTATGGGGGAACAAAGAAACGGACATACATACATACTTACATACATACATACACGCCAAACACATAACCCTCCTTTTGGGCTTCGCCGCAGTCGGGTAAAAACGATAAAACAAAGGACACTGTTCTTACTAACTAGCTAACTGGAAGTAACTAAACTAACAGCGTTCTCTGACCTTAAGAAAGACATCAAATACTTGGTTGTCACTTCTACGGAGTTCTCGAGTAGGTAATTTAATTTCACCTTGCACGAATATATGTATAACCTAAACATTACATTTTCGAAAACAGTATCCGCTCCCTATTGGCACAGAAGACATAATAGTACTTGCTATTGGTCACACTACCTTATACTGGATCTCCAAAATTGTATATGTCTCTAAGACATTTAAATAAAACTAATATATCAAGCCATAAAGCCTAATTTAAAATGTTAAGTTAATCTTGTCACGTTTGATGAGGAAATCAATATCTTTGATCTTTGTCTGACATTGAGGCACAGAGCCTTTTTAAATTAAGCTCAGACATTAATTAGAGAATATAAATGTAGATAAATAGGTATAATTAATGAATAGTTCAGATGATACCATTTTGATTGCTATAATTCTGATCAAAATGGCACATAATGATGATTCATTTTCAAACTAGTTTCATATTTCCGATTATCTTTAGACATTTTAACGAAAATGTTTAGGGTTTTTTTTTATTTGATAGTACTGGTCATATTGGTCGTAGAACCGATGCAACTTAAATTACAGGAACCAACTAGCTGAAACCTAAACACGAAGAGTAGATGGAGCAATGATACTTGCAGGATCATCAACATCAAAGGACAAAGGTCTCCCCCCATAGAAACAAACGGCAACCTGGCGTTTGCATCGACGCGTATTTTCACGATGTTGTTGGTTCACCTGGTGGGAGGCCTACCAACGCTGCCTTTTCTGGTTCGTGGTCGGCACTCGAGAACCTTTCTTCTTTATTTGCAGGATAGCTGCTAGCAACTGGATCTGAGCAGTAGTCTATAAGGTTTCCAATGACCTGCCTACAGTGAAGCTTGCAAGGCATATTATGATAATGACAATGTAATAGGTATTTAGAAGTTAATCCGTAATTAGTTTTGTTATTTTAAATCCCCCATCTAGACGGTGACAAATGTGGCTGTCAATCTTGATGTCAAAGTGTTGTAGTAAAGCTTGTGACATCAGTGACATCAGTGGACTGTGACAATCGCAGTTGATTGATCGTTGGTGGATGCACACATTCTAGAGTCTAGATCTTTAATTCCAGTCTCATACTTACACATCATTGAAATACCCATCAAGAAGCGTAGTATGGACCACGATTCTTGATTCAGGAATTTATAAAGAATGACGATTATATTATTATCTACTTAATTAAACACATACCTACTCTATTGTGCAGCGAAGGTACTTACACAATAATAATATCAACAAAAAAATAACTATATTCTGCAATTTTCCTTGTACTGTAATGAATTCAACATGCATAACAATCTCGAATGATAAATCGAAAGTATAAAATTATCATTCAGAGTCAATCTTGTTGCCTACCTATATTAATGCTTTAAATCTTCAATAACCCTCCTTTTGGGCCTCGTTGCAGTCGGGTAAAAACAAGCTAATAAAGCAATTTCCTAGTCGAAAAAAACAGGAGGTCTAAAATGGCCACTTTATCAGATCATATTAAAATAATAATATGAATTGCGTTAAAATTCGTAAAATGGACCATTCATAATAGTGACTGCGTATGTGACCATTTTACGAATTTTAACGCAATTTATTCCTTTAGAGAGCTGTCAAAGCGGCCATTTTAGAACCCCAGAAATATGTACTTTAATTAGTTGTGAAAGTAGTTTGTGTTCCTTTAGGCTTGAACGAGGTTTTTTTTTACAGAATGTGTTTAGTTAGTACCTTGGATAATTCATATTCTGATATTAAGATAGCGTGGGACAATTTCTGACCCCCGCGCGATTGAAACCACTGCAAAATACTTTTACTTTAATTTTGTCTGAAGGTTACCGGAGAGTAATAATAATTGTTGATGTAATGTGTAATGCGCAACCAGTATCAATACGAGCGATAGTCATGCTCATTACACTACTATAATGAATTGAAAACGTTATGATTACAATCAGAAAATATATTTTCCATATTGTCCGTGACACAATGGTTTTTGTCACCATTGATGTTAGTTATAACAAGCTTTCTCATCATAAGTACCTATTGGGAAATTATTTAATAATAATAACATCATCCTGTTATAAGTTTTTAAACTGACATGGTCACACTTCTTGAAAACGGGTTAAACGGAAAATATCGGGAACTCCAAACAAAAAAAAAACCGTTAAATAAAAAATATCCCAAATATCCCGTTTTCAGTATTAATAATAATCATCCTATTACTTTTCAAGCGTCAATAATGTGTGTAAAAGTACTTACACTTAACGAAGCGGAAAGCCACTTATTTTCCCCGTCATTGCGATTTTTTTTTTTTTCTAAACTGTACCTGGGAACCTTTTAGTTAAAAGGTATTAGGGGTTAAAGTTGTAACTCTTTCACAGAAACAAAAAAAATTGCCAAGTACAAGTCGAATTTGCACATGAAGGATTCCGTACCATTGTAGTAGATTAGAGAGATTTTCCATGTTATTTTAGCACCATAGACTTCTCTTCTTCTGTCTGGGCCGCGGGTAGTCCACCGGTTATCGCGGCCTCGACATAAAGGGCGAAGAAGGAACATGGGTGGTTTTTAGTCAGTAGAAGTCTGACACTCCCTTTCGCTCTGCCCAAGAGCTTATTCGATGATTTTACACCCACAAAAAAAAAGAAAAGACTTCTCTTTTCACAGGTTTTTCTGTAATCTATAAGTGTTGGAACTAATTTCTGTATTGCTTTCATCATTCATCATTATATTCGATAAGGGGGGCAGGGATCGTCGGACAGACAGACAGATACGCGAGTGAACCTATAAGGGTTCCATTTTTTCCTTTTGAGGTACGGAACTCTAATAATGCTAGTAGTGGCCCGAAGGTCTGACAGCCAGCCATACCGAGGGGTTTCGTATTATAATTATACGAGTAACTAGGTTTCGATGTGGCGGCGGCGATGGTCTGGCGGTGCATGCTCCATGTAAAATACGTGATGTGGTGTCCAGCTACGTACGTCCCGTAAGACTGGTAAAACACGCCATCATAGTTGGGAAAAGGCTAGACAGATGATGATGACTCATCATCAGCCTATAATGTTCCCACTGCAGGGTCTCAGGCCTCCTCTCTAGGAGAGGGATGGACTATAATCCACCACGCGGGCCCAGTGCGGGTTTGTAGATGTCACATGTCTTCGAATTTTTTGATTTTCGGACATGCCGATTTCCTCACGATGTTTTCCTTTACCGTTTTGAGAGCTGAGATGATGACTAGTAGTCAGCAAAACTCGATTCTTAACAGCTTCCGCTTAGGGGGTGGGAAGTCATCAAACAACCCCTCCCGGGCAGAGCGAAAAGGAGTGTCAGCCTTCTACTGACTAAAAACTACCCATGTTCCTTCTTAGCCCTTTGTGTCGAGGCCCCGGTATCACTTGCGCACAACCCGCAGCCCCGACCGGACTAAGTTGATGCATCGCCACTGGTACATTGCGAAAAGGGTCGAGTTCGTCTCGCCATCTTCTTCGGGACATATTATAAAACAACAAGCTGTTGCCAGCGGCTTCACGCGCTACAACTCGAAAATTATCCAACGGGAAGATAAAATCGGGATAAAAACTATCCTATGTGTTAATCCAGGTTATAAACTACCTGTGTACCAAATTTTATCCAAATCCGTTTAGTAGTTTTTACTTGAAGAAGTAACAAACATACACTCACACACCCACAAACTTTCGGCTTCATAATATTAGTGTGAGTATATATTATATGTATAATGGTGTGAAGTTCTTCGCCGCGTCTGTCTGTCTGTTCGCGATAAATTCAAAAACTTCTGCACCGATTTTCATGTTGTTTTCACCAACGGATAAAATGGTTCTCGAGAAAGGTTTTAGTATATAATTTAACCGCGGGCATAGCTAGTTTTCTATAATTAACGAAATAAGCAGCCATCCCAATACACAACTTCCACTGTGTTTCTTTCTTAAGTGGGATAATAATATGATACCTACGAATACGACTAGCCGTTTGTAAGGTCAGACGTAATACTAATAAGGTTAGAGCACACACTAAGTCCCAGTTCAGCCTTGGGCATGGTATGTTTTCTTATAATAAAAAAGTAATTTTGTCATGAAAACATTGCTTGTCATAGAATTTATGAAATAGCTTATTCTGAGAACTTTGAAAGGACTACATCATACCGAATTTTTAACGAAAAACGTAATTTCTGAGGGCCAAAGATGCTTAGAACTTGCAGGCATTTGAGACTGTTCACATCATTGTTATCAATCGTATTTTCTTGTTTTTAACGTCCACCTTATTGCATATTTGAGTGCTGTAACCAGTCTATATTAACTTGGCTTACTTGTTCACGTATAGGTAATGTAAAGAAAACATGTCTTACTAAACTAGCAACATAATTTACATCACGCCTGTAATCCCCAAAGGGGTAAACAGAACTGTATCCATTAGTACGCCGTTTAATAGGAGCCGAGCTTTTGCCGTCAACCGGACAAAAATCCAGACTCCGTCCCTATTACTGAGCAATTTCTGATGGAAAATCCTAACAAACCTGTGCCTGACCTGCGAATCAAATCCAGGGCTTATTACTACACCAACGAGGCAACCTCTTTTACAAGCTCTTTTGCAAGGAAAGGGTTATGATTTTCGCGACTATATTTGTTTGTTATATTCTTTATTGCCTCATATTTTAATTCTTACATCAGGGTGTCTAAAATGGCCACTTTAGCAGATCATAATATGAATTGCGTTACAAAGCGAAAATTGGACTGTTTATAATAGGAACTGCCTTTGTGACCATTTAGAAAAATAGATTATAATAGAAAAATAATATGAATTGCGCGGAATTCGTAAAATGGTCACAGACGCAGTTTCTTAATTTGAAAGGTCCATTTCGCAGTTTATAATGCAATTCATATTATGATCTGCTAAAGTGGCCATTTTAGACACCTTGGTAAAATATATGTTTACCAAACACAGCTTCCATCTCATTACAATTCAATTTGTTATTCATGTAAACGTATTTGAAAATGAATTAATCAATAATTTCTACGTGTTATTCAGCACCACGTTTTGGTCAAGCTTAGCTTAGAGTTAGGTAAATCATAACATTACTGATTAGGTAACAGTATTAAATCGAATATTTTGTATTTTTGGAAAATACTTTTCGTTTTGAATAAGCTCTCATATTTTGGCAAAATAATGAGCTTGTTGGTTATTGACTGTGAGATATAAATAGTCAGCTTTATAGAATTACAAAATATCATTTATTGCAATTATTGAATTTTATTAGAAGTTTTAAATAGTCAAGGTACCAAGCAGTGTGCAGAAATGTCCGGGAAATGGAATCGTTAAACTTAATAATGAATTTACTAATGTACTATCACTAATTCCTGTCAAACCATAAAAACTGTAACCTGTATGAAATTGTTTGTCGATAATTAAGAAAATTGAAGAGTTTTAGTTTATTTCATAATATTTTAGTGTTTTTGAATCATATACTTCATATATGATTTCATGAACTCCTCCAATGAAGGTCCTAAAAAACTCAAATTAAAACTATTTAAACTGCGTTGACTGCTGCTAACCAACTAAAATGAAACACAAAGGACTCGTTTCAATAACCCAGTAGTTAAAAGTTTGTATTTAAAAAAAAACAAAGACTAACCTCCATTGTTTCATAAGCCACACATTATCTCCTACATATTGCATTCATTCCACGCGGGGGCCATTAACGCGCTCAGCGCATACCAACACGCAACAAGAAACACTCCAGTAAATACAAAAAAAAAAATACTTTATTACAATACTAATTTATAATTAAATACTTAATCTGATTATCACTTTAAACGTTGACTTCGTTTCCGTGGGGGATAACATTATCTTTCTCGGTTACATCTACGTCGGACGGGGTCGTTGGCTCTTTCTTTGACTCTTCGTCGGCTATTGCAGTTGAAGTAGGCTGGACGGTTGGTTTCTCTACTTTTTCATCTTTGTAGGGCTTTCCTGTTTCTACAATAGGCACTTCCCTGTCAACCTCCTTCGATTCCTCAAGATTGTAGTTTATCGGCGCGGTGACAATCAGGGTTCCGTCACTGGTTAGCTCAGCAGTCACATCAGCACTGCTGGAGTTTGATGGCAGCGTGTATGTGTGGAAGAATTGGCTCGCAAAAATATCCCGGTCATCCTGCTTGGCTTCGTGTGAACCCTGGATGAAGATGAAGTCGCCCTTACACTTGACTTTCAGATCTTCCTTCTTGTACTCCTTGACGTTCACAATAACTTGGAACTTTTCGTCATCGGCAATAATTTTGGGCCCGATGTCGGCAAAAGTCGGGAACAGTTTGAACAGAGGAGCGAATAGGTTGCCGAAGACGGGGAAGGTGAGCCAGGGGGTGTCGTTGATGTCATCACTGTTTATTGAAGTGATGGGCAGCGGCGCCGGCTGGTCGGTGACCGGCACTGCGGCTGCCGTCGCAAGGAAAGCGCATACCGCAAACAATCGCGGCGAAAACATATTGACGTGTGCACTTGTTGGTGATGCAACTAGAACTGAGGCCGCTGTGGGTCGCGGAGGCTATATACAGTTGGTGGGGCGAGGGGGGTGCGTAAGCGCATCGCTGCCGATGACGATAGACTTGTTAGTGTAAATACGGCAGTAGGCACAAACATCGGATGAGTTTACCTTTGATTCATGTTCAAGTTTGGAAACATTGATATGTCGAACGCGGTTTAGGAAAACATTTACGTTACAATAGACACTCTCTAAGTAGCGTCAGTGGAGCTGATGGCATTGTAGTTGACGCAAATAACTGTAAAAAACTTGTTCATCAATTTTATTTTATTTTATTAAATTTTAAGAATCATCTTGAATAAAATGTTACTCATTCTTAAATATTTGCGCAGCCAATAAAATATGTTAAATAATTATTTATACAAAGCTCAGTAGGCAGAATAGTTTTATTACGCCGTCGTATCTGTACAAAATCAAAACAAACAGATCTATGGCTTGAGGCTTGACCTTGTAAGGCCGGCTTCTAGACTGATCTCAGAATTAGCTTATTTACACGTAACGATGAATCAAGCATGAATTAACACTTCCGATGGCACGTCTGTGAATGCGTATCTGTCAGCACTTTGTTCTTGCTGACTGTACTTTTGTATCTCTGTTACTGATTTTGGATGATTGCGGAATTGTCATAGTGTTGGGTTTTTCTGTGAAAATGGATAGTAAGTCTGTACTGCGACACCCGGCAAAAATATTACTACAATTCAAACATTTGATCAGCACAGATTTTTTATTAAATAAAATGTTTCTTTCATTCTGTTTACATAGTTTTAAGCTTTATTCATTTCTCTGTGTGATAATAATAGCTTGTCGCAATATTAAAATATTTTAGTTTTGACTTCTGCACGTTCGAACAATTGTGAAAAAGTTGTATTGGAAAACAAATACCAAATACATGATGATTATGTGAAAGTATACAAAACATCTTAACTTAAAGCCTGATTATTACAACAACTGTAGTTACTTATATAAAGTAATCTATTCAAAAGAAGTTACGAAACATAGTACCTACATAAATAAATATTATTTTTATCTGGCGACGTTATTACGGTGTTAGTATGGTTTCCATCGATAATACAACAAATATTGATATTCGAAGCCTTATCGCAGAACGAATACTTCAGTATTCCTTGGCAACATTAACAAGATAATTAGTATCACACCAGTAGGTACCTAAACTTTTTCATTAAATTATTTATTTGAAAAAAAAAATGAGAAGAATCCCTTGTAGCGAAGTGAGATTATAAAGATTCGGATTTTCTTTTGTTTGGAACTTTTGAAACTAGTAGGTCATTCTAGGAAATACGTAATTATTTTAGTTTTGTTATTTTCGGCCAAAGAAAACATAAACTTATCATCACGGAATGTTTAAATCCACCTGCACCTGTTTTCCTGTTGTCCCATTATTGTCAATTTCCTGACATAAATCTACACTAATAGACACTTAATCTACACTATAATATTATAAAGAGGAAAGATTTGTTTGTTTGTTCGTTTCTAACGAATAGGCTCCGAAACTACTGGACCGATCTGAAAAATTCTTTCACCGTTGGGAAGCTTCACTATCCCCGGGTGACATAGGCTACTTTTTATCCCTGTATTCCCACGGGAACGGGAAATACGCGGGTGAAACCGCGTGACTTCCGCTTGTCTTAAATATTTATCTGCCCCGTTGGTTCAGTGGTGAGCATGAGGTCCTGAGTTCGTTAATACTGCGTTAGTTTAGTAACTGTGTCGCTGTTATTATATTGAACTTGCTAAAACATGCTCAAGATCCAAGTATTTGACACAATGAGCTTACAATGTTCCCTCTAATTAGCCACATGCCTCTATTGTCTATTCTATGAGAGGAGAGAGTCTGAGTTGTACACACGAGGGCAATACGCTGACCTACCATTGTTCGGGAAGTTCTTATAAAGCCAGGTCAAGTTATACTGGAAGTGTCACCAAAAACTCCGTAAGTAATGATGGTCACCTTTCCAAAGAACAACCTAAGCAAACGCGGCTTAACCTAAAGATCGACCTGAGCGGTAATGAATTAATTGATTACAAAAATTAATATCGTCTTTATTGTAATAATTATCCATCTATTTTAAGTTATATTCCGTATCACCTATAATTGCATTGCTTTTAATTCAGTTCAGACGATTCAACAATACTCATTGAAATATTTACATCGTGGAGCAGATATTTTTCCAAACAATGGATTATGAATAACTTCAAAACCTTTTATAATTATTATGTTTGCAAGTGTGGTATGCAATTGGTTTTCTAGTTTTCTATTCAGTTTGTTTGTTTACATCGTTGAGAAGTTTATTAGATTTCTTTCATGCTATGAACTAGAATACTGCACTGAATCATTTTAATTTTCAAAATTTTTCGGTGATTTAACATAGCAGCACGTTTGTAACCTCCAAGGTGTTAAACAGAGGTATAACTTATAGCACCCGTCGAGGCTGCGGGTTGGTCGAAAGAGGTACCACGACCTCGACACAAAGGGCTAAGAAGAAATATGTGTCTGATGATTACCAAACCTCTAAAAAAAGAAGGTATAACTTATAGTACACTGACATTTCCCCAGTCATGACATAATTAAGACCTATGTACAAATCAAAACTGGCTGTAACTGAGAAATTTCTCACGGAAACACCCAACACCCAATAAAACTTTGCCTGATCCAGGAACCAAACGAAGAACCTCATGCGCTGTTGCTTCGCATTAAGTAATAATACTTGTAAACGCAAATATTTCAGTACGTGTTCATACAGACAAAAAAACAGGTAGGTGGAGATAACAATTAAAACTGGAATTTTCTTGAAAAACACGCATTATTTACATAATTTCCTTTCCGCTTAATGACTCACCAGAGACTGTACTTACATACCTAATATGAGTTTTTCATGTACCTACATAATATGAATCAGTCATAATATTAACGCAGTTCTACTTTTTTTTTTTGAGTGTAGGGAATCATCAAATGACAATATTATTATGATTATCGACAGTCTCCTTGAAATAAAACTATGACCATGAGTCCATTGATGACTTGTAAAGGACCATGAACTGGAATAAACCATGAACTTCTAAAAATACATTTTTACTTTACATACTCGTAAAGTAAGTAGTACGTCAGTTATATTTTCTGTGGTATGTTTGCTCGTCGTGAAAATATTGAGATGAATGTAAAAATTAGAAGTAAGTCAACTACTTATCTTGATATGGACATACACGATGTAAATTAACCCTTCACACATCCGTGAACCAAGCGTTCTGTACATCAAACTAAGTAACCCTACCCAATTTTTTTTTTCTGGGAAACGACTTTTTTTATGGGGTCAAAAAATCACATTTTACAGTAAAACTCAATGTTGAACTCTTGAAAAATTGTGCTAGTGGGTGATTTGAATAGTAAAAGGGCCATGGAAGTAATTTAAGTAAAGTTAAAACTGGTATTTACAAAAACAGCTGTAAAAAATGTGGAACTTTGACCCACAATATGTCCGTAACTAGGGGGTTCCCAGGTATGGTCTAGAATTAAAAAATGATCGCAGTGGTGGTGAGAACAAGTGCCTTTCGTTTGCGTTAAGGGTACTTTTACACCCTTTATAATGAGTAGGTAGGGATGAAACGCATGTGACTAAAAAATTATGGATATTATCTGAAATGGATTGATTGGAGAGGGCGAAAAAGGCCTGTATCTATTGCGATTTATATATTATTTATTTATTTTGTCACTTTCACAAAGTGTATGTGACTATAGGTCGTGCGTCACTGGCATATAACGAATAACACTTATTCCTTTACTTTTAAGAAAACTCAACAAACACACAAAAGCTTTATAGGAAAAACTCAACGTATTCTTAAGGTACTGCTCTTGATGACGATATTAAAAACAACCGACTTTCAAAATAACTTTACTTTTCTGATGAACTCAAATTAAGTATAAGGAATAAGGATGCCTTCTACTAAAAGATATACTTTGGGTCTCAATGTAGTTTAGTTTTATTTTTTATACCCGTATTAATATAAAACGATAAAACCCGAAACAGGCTAGGGAAAAAGCCGACCTGACTGAGTCAATCTTTTTCAAACCACAAACAAAAAGCGTCATCACAACTTACCTTAAAAACTTCCTTAGTATGTAAATTACCTGCTCCAATTAATATTTATGACTCTGCAAAACAACAATAATTATCCTGAAGGTATCGAAAGTAGTATTAACCCAAAACTCAGACTACGGAAAATAATACACATATATAATCATACATGGTCATACCGACTCCTCAGCGAATTATTTGTTCCAAATAATTATAATCGCTCCAGAAAACATAAATTGTTTAATGTCCCATTTTGTCGCACTGTAGCTCGGTCCACCTCTCCTATACCACGTATGCTAACGATGCTCAACGCGCTCGTGGAGACCAACCCTGGATTGCATTTGTTTGCTGATGAATGGAAGACGATAATGTTAAAATGCTTGTGGTTCTGCGAGAAGACCGAGTAAAAGGACTAATTAATTTAGTGTTAATGGCTTTTGCTGTACTAAATGTAATAATAAATAAATAATATTGCAGGCTATAAAAGTATGGTAGTGTTTTGTGTTAATGTTTAATTCCAGTGATACATTATGTCTGGAGAAGCTGTTGGCTAGTTAACAACAGTCGCTCGGATCAATCTTCAGGTTAAGCCACGGTTGCCTAGGTTGGTCAATGGATAGATCCATTACATACAAAGTTTCCTCCATGCCTCGAAAAACACGTTAAGCCGTCCCTGATTTGTAGATCTTTGGCAGTCGTAACAGGTAGTCAGTGACCGAAAGTGTGACAACCAGTCTTACCAAGGGGCATCATATTATGATCCAGTATAACTGATTTGTGGAGGCCAGATAGGCAGTCTGGGAGTTCAGCTGCATCCAGATAGACTGAGAGCCAACCCCAATATAGTTAACGACACGTTTGGCGAAGTGGTTCAAGCAGTTGACTGCCACGCTACGTGTCGCGGGTTCGATCCCCGCATGGAACAAATATTTGTATGGCCTACATGTAGTTGTTTCGGGTCTGGGTTTAGTTTATTGGGTTCACTTAGTCTCTTGATTGGGCCATTGTGCGTGATGTCTAAAGATTACCTTCTCCAAGCAGGTCGTCCCAAAGTTGTAGCAGCCATTTAGGTCCTCTTATAGACCATTTGATTTCTTGTTATGGATAAGAATCCTACCAGCCAATCATTTGTTAATTGACGAATCAAGACTTCTTTGTTTTGATACGCTGTACAAAAAAAGTGCAAACACAAACTCAATGGCGCGTGAGCCAAGTTCAAGGATGCTTTTATGACGCAGACGTGATGTTTGTAACTGCGGCTGTTACTTGTGTAACTCGCGGTTATAACTTACCATTCTTTGATGAAGAATAATATACATACATACAGGACTCATGAACTTGCTTCATCTTTACGTGTCAATGACCTCAAATTGTGTTAGACCAGTATGTAGCAACCTGCACAGCTCTATTATTTGCTTGATTTGCATGGGCAGGATAGGAGGTGGCGTATATCCTGCAGAAGGGCTCCACGCTGGTAATTTGTTTGGGATGGATCGAGGATACCCTATTTAGCCAGATTATATTTACAGCGGCCAATCTGGGGTCGCAGAACTTGCTTGCACCTTGCACATTTGACCCATGTTACTTGACTTGACGTCTGCACAACAGGTTTTTTTTGTTCAATTCTTCTCTGTCAACCGTCACGCTTACTTAATTATCACATTACTTCCTCCCATTGTCATTTCTTTCTAACCCCCCTCCCCTCTGTGCGAAACCTATTTTTTTTGGGAGGTGGGAAATCATCAAATGACCCCTCCCGCTCTGGGCAGAGCGGTATCAGTATCAGACTTCTACTGACTAAAAACCACCCATGTTCCTTCTTAGCCATTTGTGCCGGGGCCGCGGTATCTCTTTCGAACATCCCGCAGCCCCGACGGGCCTCTGCGCAAACTTTACGTGATTAAAGAACGATCTCCTTGCTTAACAAAAATTAATCAAAGAAATTGCAAGCATGAGAAAAGTCACAGCGACGTGATTTAACGCGACACGAGTCACGACGCGACACTAGTGAAACAGGTCACATCGGCTCAAAACGTGCATTAGTCCGAAACCTTAGGAAGTAAAATCTGCAACGTTTGAAAATAAAAGAAAAAAGGCACACAACTCCAACACTTTTGTTTGCTTTACCGTTACATACACGCCACAACCACAAAGCGGTGTGTGGTTTCCAGAACAGGCAATTTTGAAACAGTATCATTTGTTAACTCCAAACATGAGTCTTTGTTCATCGCAATAGGGTTAAGTATTGTATGAAAGAGGGTAGAAGCGACTTCCAGTGTATTTAAGAGTCTTCCCTAATAAAAGAAATTTGACATTTCACGAAGGTAACAAAGAACGCTATTAGGTAGGTATTTGTAACATAGAAAAGTGCAAGTTACATTCGACCTTAGGGTCAGAAGACCAGTCGTGTGTTCACCTTGGTCATGCTTGCTCTACTTGCAGAATGTATTTAATGTATTAATATGTTGAACTTTTTACGAGAAGGCACTTTATGATGAAAAGTTTTAAATGTCTTGCATGTCATATAGTGGTGGTTTCTGAAGCTTGAAGAGATCATTTCACTGACACCACTGAGTAAAATCAAAATCATAAATCAAATAATTATAGGAAAAAAATTGAAGAGGTTCTCTCGGTACGAAGTACAAAAAAAATCGTAAGTAAGTTATTTTTAACCAAGCAATTAAAACGACCATCAACAAAATAATAAGTATGTCTATCAGATCTCATCTTGTTTGTCACACGCAGTCGTCTGCTGCTGAGGCGGCTGTGGACCGAAATGAAGCAATCAGCGAGTTCTCCAACTATCTACCAACTTTGATAAGCGTGTATTATTGCGCAGTAGTCGTGTAACTGATGGGTTTGAAATTAAAAGGTGATTTTAAGTCAAAAGGTAAGCGAACTGAGATGCCATCTTCATTATAGGTTACAGTTTTAACGCTAAGTTGATGTTTGATTTGTATACTCCGAGTTTCCTTGCTCCAATCAGAAGAAGAGATTCGCAAGTGATCTCAGGACACCGATGCAGACCGAAGAATTGCCAAACTTAAATGGCAGTGGGTTGGGCACACTTCTCGCAGGGCAAATGGCCGATGCAGCCAAATAGTTGTGGAGTGGCTACCGCGTACCCGAAGTCGTTGTGTTACAAGAAGGCCTCCTACTAGGTGGACCGATGGTCTGGAAAAGGGTTGTGGTGATCCGCTGGATGCAAGACGCACAGTCAATGTGGCGATATTTGCCGAGACGTTTGTCCAGCAGTGGACGTCTTTCGGCTGAAATGATAATGTTGTAATAACAATGTTGTCTTGTTTGACCCTAAGGTTGACTGGTAGAGAATGCCTTGTGGCATTAAGTCCGCCTATGTATCACTATTGTGCATAAAGTTTTAATAAATAAATAAATAAATAATGATGTTAACATTCAAAACTCCTTCCTCAGTTTAACTTTTCACATTATTTTTAATACTTAAGACCTGTGCAAAGGCGTCTGAACTTTTTCAATTGGAGCTAGCATAGTCAGTCACCAAACAATAGGTATTCAATTTGGAATAAATTAGACACCTGACAATAACTCACTGTGATACCAAATAAAATTTCTTATTTGATTGTCTCGATCTGAAATCGGAGTGAGAAAATGATATGATCGTGAATGGAGTTGTATCGTCACCGCAGTGTAAATTGGTTTTCAAATAATTTATTTCTATTTTAGTACTGGTTTTGCCCATCCATTGTAAACTATTAGTTGTCATAACTAATGAAAGTCTGTGGAAAATATCAGCACTTCAGTGTAAATTAGTGCCGCACTCAGAGATGTTTAATGACTACTTAAGCTACCATTTAGTAAAGATTTTGACACTTTAGTGAAGGTTTTGTAATTATATCTCTGAATGCGGCAGTTAGATTTTCCAGCTATATGTATAATATAGGCAATATTTAAATTTCATAATGATTCTTAACATTTGCGAACTCACTCGCTGTCCCCACAAGTGGTCAACGGGAACAGTTTTCAATTATTTTAATCAATTTTCGCTGTCCCACCACCAGTGGGGACTTCTTCTTCTTCTTTATGGGGTTCAGGTTTCCGCACTTAGTCCTTGAAGTGGACCATTGTGCGTGACCCATGGTGGCCAATTACTCCAACCAGCCCACCTCCCTCCAGAAGCAGATCAGACTTCCCGGTCTTCTCAGGGCATCCGCAAGGGATCTTGGTGTTCCAAGGGTCTCCTCACGAATCTTGGTAACGCCTGTACACTCAAGGAGCACATGCGCCACCGTTTCCTCTGCCTCCATGCATGCTCTGCACAGGGGGCTGTCAGTGATACCTAGGTTGTGGAAGTGTTTATTTAGTGAACAGTGTCCCGTGATGGTCCCCGCCACCAGACGTAGGCTGTCTCTGTCCAGGCGCAGAAGGCGCCTGGTCAGCTTTGTATCCAGGGATGGCATAGCATCCTTGGATTGCCCACATCCTGGTGTCAAGGCCCACCATTCCTCCGCTTGTATACGAGTGTGGTCCTTCAACCAGTTTCTTAGCTGCTTGAAAGGGATGGGCACAATGGGTTCGGGTCCGTAGGGTTTTGTGCTGGATCCTCTTCTGGCAAATTCGTCAGCCGCATCGTTTCTAAGCGATCCACTATGGCCTCTAATCCATTGTAGTGTTACCTTGTTGTGATTTAGTACCGTGATTCGTTCTAGGGCCTTGTGGCATTCTAGTATCAGTCTCGACGTGATCTGATTGCTCTTTAGGGATTGAAGGACTGAGGCACTGTCTGAGAGTATTCGAATATTAGTATCCGTAACCTCCCTGGCCTATATAGCGTGTGCCGCTTGGATAATACCTACACACTTTGCTTGATAAACTGAGTTGAGCGTTCCAAGTGGTTTGGATATCTTAATGTTTAGGTCGTCGGAGAACACCCCGACGCCTGTCCCATCTTCGGTTTTTGATCCATCAGTGTAGATCCTTAGCTCTCTTGTACCTGAGTAGTCACACCACTCCTCTATGAGCTCTATGTCGTAGTGTTTTTGGAAGCAGTATGTCTTTAGGGTTCTGTCGATGGGTGATGCCATCATCGGTTGTTCTTTGATTGCACCTTCTTTGATGCGTGTGTGTTTGATTCTAGAATCATTTTTTAGGGTGCCGGATACTTGGAGTCTGAAGGTCGCTATGGCCGCCTCCTCTCTTACGACGAGGTGTAGGGGAGGTAGGCCCAGCATCACCTGTAAGGCGGCAGTGGGGGAAGTTCTCATGCTGCCGGTGATTGCTACGCAGGTAAATCTTTGTAGTTTCTCGAGGTGCTTTTGGGTTGTACTTAGGTTGGTCCTGGGCCACCAAACCAAAGAGCCGTATGTAATGATTGGTCGGATAACTGTGGTGTATAGCCAGTAGGTGATTTTGGGACTTATGCCCCAATTTCTCCCGAGAAGTCTGTTACATTGCCATAGGGCTATACTGGCTTTCGTGATGATGTAATCAGTGTGTTTTGCCCAGTTCAGCTGTTTGTCCAAAAATATACCCAGGTATTTGGTTTCAGTCGATAGGCTTAGGGTTGTCCCAAAGAAGCTTGGCAAATGTAACGTTGCTAGCTTCCTTTTCTTTGTGAAGAGAACGAGTTCCGTTTTGGTAGGGTTCACTGCTAGTTTGTACTCCTTGCACCAGTCTTCTACTATTCTTAGGGCTTGGTGCATAAGGTTGCATAGCGTGTTTTCGTGTGTGCCGTTTATTATTATGGTCAGATCATCAGCATAGCCTACCGTGTAGTAGCCTCTGCTATTGAGGCGTTTGATGAGGCTGTCTACTACGAGGTTCCATAGTAGTGGCGAGAGAACACCGCCTTGGGGGCAGCCCTTCGCCACTATTGCTCTGGTGGTGTCGTTTACCGTAACTTGGACGGCTCTCAGTCTGAGCATATTTGTGATCCATCCTCGCAGGGTCGAGTCCACACCGTGTTTCTCGAGGGCTGCGTTGATGCTGTGGAAGATGGTTTTGTCAAAAGCGCCTTCTATGTCAATGAAGACAGCTAGTGAGGAGCATTTGTGGTCCACTGCACATTCGATCTTGGAGATCACACTATGCAGCGCAGATTCTGTTGATTTGCCTGTCGAATACGCGTGTTGTTGTTTGTGAAGTGGCCGCTCCCGGAGAGGTCCGTCCCGAATGTGTCGATCACAGAGTCTCTCGAGGGTTTTCAGTAGGAAGGATGTTAGGCTTATTGGCCTATACGCCTTGGGTTGTGTGTAGTCTGGTTTGCCTGGTTTGGGGATGAAAATGACTTTCACCTCTCGCCATGCAAGCGGTATATATTTCTGTGCTATACAGGCTTGGTAGATGGCGGTCAGCCATGGCGTTAGAACGTCTACCCCCCATTGTAGCAGGGCGGGGAAAATTTTGTCCAAGCCTGCGGATTTATATGGTTTAAAAGTCTTTATTGCCCATTCTATTCTCTCTACGGTTACTATGGTGCGGGCTCTGGCTCAGTCTTGGTCATTTGGTGTGTGCGTTGGTTCACTTGCCCAGGTTCTGTCCTCGGAGAGCTTACAGTCTGGGAAGTGCGTTTCCAAAAGGACTTTGCTAGTTTCGTGGTCCGACTTGGTGTATGTGTTGTCTGAGGTTTTCAGCGACCCGAGGGTGCGATCTTGATCGGTAGATAGGATCTTTCTCACACGCGCGGCTTCGCTGTTCGATTCAATTTCTTCACAGAATTTCCGCCAGGCTGCCCTGCTGGCATTCCTGACTTGTTTTTTGAAGGAGTATTGTGTCATCTTGTATGCGTCCCAGTCTTCTGGTAGTCTGGAGTTTTTGGCTCTGTTAAATTGTTTACGCATGGTTTGCCTAAGCTTACTGAGTTCCGCATTCCACCAGGAGTTACCTTTGCTCCTGGTGTTTGGGTCCTTTAGTTTGCAGCAGGCGTGGTAGGCTTCAATGATAGATTCCGAGAGTTTTATTACGGTGTCTTCGAGTTGTTTGGGGTCTATTAGAATTTGGGGCGTTTGGTGCTGTGTTAATAGGGAGACCAACAGCCGTTTGTAACCGGGTACATTGGTACGGCGTGGGTTGCGTCTAGGTTCGGGTTTTTTTATGTTAGCTATTAGTGAAAAGCGAATCCTTCTATGATCGGAGCAGGAAGGCTCGTTGGATACATGCCAGTCAGAGATAAGTTTCGCCGCCCTTTCCGAAGCCAGCGTTATATCGATGATCGTTTGTCCGCGCGATGTGACCCAAGTGGGTTCTGAGCCGCGGTTCGCGATGTTAAGGTTAGTTGAGAACAAATATGTGCATAGTACCTCACCTCTAGTGTTGGCTTTGTCGCAACCCCAAAGCGGGTGATGGGCGTTTGAATCCGTGCAGATGACCAGGCCCAGTGGGGACACAGACGGTGCAATGGGGCCCGCGGGAATAGATCGCTCTGACGCGCTCTGTTTCAGCACGAAGTCCAGTTCATGTAAAGACTACTTTCTAACTTTGTTATTTGGGACTTTTCTGCAAATGTACATACCTTCATTAATAAGTAGCTCCGTAGATGGGTGTCGACAAGATATTTATGATGACACATAAACGTCTTACATATTTATCTCGAGCTCTCAAGTAAATCTTCTCTTGCAGACTGAAATATGGTACATTCCCTCAATAGATATAGATGACATCTTCCAGTGACAGTAATGTATTACTTTTTTTTTTTTTTTTTAAATTAAAAACGTTGCCCCTCACTAGGAATTTCTCCTGTATCGAGGGAGCGTTCACAAACATTTAAACTCACAAACACAAATACCCAGACCCGAAACAACTACCTGTAGGCCATACAAATATTTGTTCCGTGCGGGGATCGAACCCGCGTCACGCAGCGCAACAGTCCATTGCTTGAGCCATTGCGCCAACCGTGCCGTCATAATAATTTGGTAAATTATTATTTTTGTTAATTTAAAAGTAAAATGGTTTTTTTAATTAGACTTTCTAACTTAATTTTCTTCTCTGATTCACGGTCAAGGAAAATTTCGTAGCGCTCGTTCTTTACCTAATGAGATAATTCCTCGCCGTTGGTTAATTAATAACTTACTGAAATTATTTATCTGTTCTAAGTTTTCCCGCATTAGTTTTTCCTTGATTATTTACATTAATGCATTGATGACGTCACGCAGGGTTTTCCAGGGCTGGGAAAGGAATGACGACAATTCAAATATTTCATGAAGAATAGGGTATTTCACCAAAAAAAAACTACTTAGTCAGGTGTTTTTTTTTTAGGACTTTTTCGATGCTCTTTTAAAGTTAGTTTGTTTTTAGGTTAGTTTAGTCTATATATTTAGTATAGTCTTACTTTGACAATGATAATTACAATTACCAAATGCGTTTTCAAAATTCTTAGTTAGACAGATAGATTTTCAAAAAATAATGGACACATATTTTTTCTTTTTTCACGTAAACAAAGGATGATGGCTTCGAAAAGTCGTGTCAATTCGTGTGACGTCACAAAGCCCCACTCATGATCTTTGACACGTTTTATTTTTGTATTTTTTTTATTAATTTGATAAAAAAAAACACGTATCCAATATTTTTCGATAATCTAGCAGACGGACTAATTAGATTTTTTTGGTTAAATATTCTATTGGCAGAGTAGACGTGGTCGCCCAAAAGGCTTTTCGCAATACGGGTAATAGAGCGATGGGGAAAGGCTGAATAAAAAGTTTGTCCAATTCGATTTAAACATCCTCTCGTGATCAACATTGTTTCACGACGATATGATCCACATCTGGGTACAATGACTCACGTCTTGCCGTGTTGACAGCGATTGGAAAGAAAACATCAAAAGTGATAGCCGTTTGTTTTCACCAACACCTGTACAGGCAGATCGGAAAGTTGATAATAAGGCCCCTCGCCCATGGCGACTTTTTGCAGCGCGTTTCGTAAACGCGCGACAGCGTCGCTACTAACGCACGTTAGTTTTGTAGGCGAGGGCAAACAGCTAGTGACCGCATCGCGACTGTATCGATGCGAACGCGCGACAGCATCGCTACAAAAAGTCGCCATGGGTGAGGGGTCTTCGATGTCTTGTTGACGGCGTGCGTGGAAGTAAACCAGCCTACTTACGACTTTGTTGCTATGTATGTCAGAGCGATAATTACTCGTAGATAAGTCGAGCAGACAATATAATTTTTTTTGACCAAGGGCAAGAAGGAAATCTCATAACTCAGTTCTCAATTAAGATTACCATCGACCTGCTAACAAGCATAAAACGATGGATATCAATGTGGGTGGATCTCCATCCTACGATCCATCGTTTTGTCTTTCTAAGAGAGAGCAAGGAAAAAGGATTTTTTTGTCAGAAATGATATGAAGAGAAAAGAGTACATGATGCCGAGGAGAATGGAGGGAGAACGTGTTGCGCCGACCGAATCAGTCAATTCAGTATGGTGATGATGATCAACCCAGTAAGATTTTCATAAAGTAATAGAGTACCTATTTCACCAAAAAAATCTAATTAGTCCGTGAGACTGATGTTTAAAAAGCCGTGTGACGTCAAAAGCCCCGTTATGATCTTTGACACGTTTCATTTTCGTACATGTTTAGTAATTTGATAAAACAAAAACAGGGATCCAATATTTTTCGATAATTTAACAGGCGGACTAATTAGATTTTTAGATACTAGGCAGTGTTTTTGTACGTCACAAATCAGTACGAAGCAAATATTAGATGGAATTCTAATTGGCCTGATAGACTAGCAATGTCGACGACTCTACTGCATGCGCCTTAAGAAAGACCACTTACGACTATTATAAGTACTTAGTTAATATGCTAGCAGCTTAGCTGCAACAGCTAACAGAGAGGTTTGGAAGCAAGAAAGGTCTTTAACCAGCTCAGGAACAAGCCAATATGCCTGTCTGAATTGATGAACCCACAACCAACGATACGTAGGTTGGGGCTTAGCTATTGGGCAACCATAACTGCTAAGAAATAACAAATATTAAAATGACAGACGTACAGCATGATACATTTAAGGATAACCAACAAAGAGTTACACATTTCCTGATAAAATATCCTTATTTTTTTATAAGATCGTTTCGTCATCCTTGAACTTGAGTTACATTATTGTAACAACATAAAACAAAGACGGTGAATCATGATTAATAGGAGGAAATAAGTATGAACCATCTAACAAAATATTCCACGATGACCAAAAAATTCAAGAAAGCTAACAAAAAAGATGATAAGCCAACAAACAACAACGACTTTAATTTAATCATCACCTTGTGTTAAAGAAATCGGTCTTCACTGCAATACTCAGAAATATTTAATTATTACTTAAGCCGGCACTTAGTAAAGGTTTGACATATTTTTTGTGTGATAAAACTGTCAAAACCATTACTAATTGATGGCTTAAGTAATCATTAAGCTCTGAGTGCGGACGTATGACACTTTTGTAAAGGTTTTGTATATCAAATCTTTACTAAGTGACGGCTAAAGTAATCATTAAATACCTCTCAGTACCGCAGTCATTCCGATTCACGCCTTACCAATCATTTCATGCTACTAGGTATAGGTAGTATACACAAGTTCACGACGCTAACTGCGTAGTTAGCAACGATAAACGAAGCACGATGCGCACCTATGTTTAAAAACATTACCGGTCATTCCAAGAACAAACTGAGAAAATCACGATGTTATCGATAAACATCTAATCAAGGAATTTAACAACATTATTTTGATTCACACGATCCATTTATTTCTATCACGTCTTTTTTTTTACTGCAGTACCTATCTAGCCATATAATAAGCACATAATTATAAGTTACACACGCACACACATATATGTTTACTCAATTCATAATATTGCTTTATTTCATGCGCTAATCTGGGTAAATTGGGCTGAATTTCCTTTCTCTAATGTCTAACGCAATCATCCTACTAATATTATAAATGCGAAAGTTTGTGAGGAATTTGTTACTCTTTCACGTAAAAATTACTGAACGGATTTGGATAAAATTTTGTACACAGATAGTTTATAACCTGGATTAACACCCTGTAATATGATCCCGTGGGACAATTATCGAACTACTCGCGAGCGAAGCCGCTGGCACAAACTAGTTTTTAGTTAAAAAAGAAAAACATTGGAAAACGGCTTCATCGATTTGGTTGATTTTTGGGTTTGTTTGTAAAATATTATCAAGACATATTTTCTTTCATACAAACCTTTTGTATGAAAGAAAATTTTGATATTCTGGAATTGCATCCGTGGAATATCGATGTCGGTTACAAGTTTTAATTTAATAATCTCAAAATCCCGTAGCTTCAACCTTCAAAGTATAAATAAAACCTTACATATTATCATTATTTCTGAAAACGGGATTTACCATGTTTCCAGTTTCCGATATAATTATTAAAACTTCGGTTCAATATAACTTAGAACCATGCCGAGGTACTGAAACCTAGAACAGTTCTAGCAAACTTGACGTGATCTAGTAAAGTTTCGGCGCTGTCTTTGGTCCCAAAGGATTGAGACTCTATGCAGTTGAGAACTAAACTATTAGTAGAACTATTGGTATGATAATAAAATGGAAATGTAATTTCTGAAGTTTTTGTGGCCATGCAGTTGGGACTTAAGACCTTCTGTGAATGATTGTGCTTAATTGGCTTCTATAAGACGATAAAGAATCTTGCTAACTCAAGGTGTAAGATAATAAAACGCAAGACCTCTCATGTGTTGTCTTGCCCCATGAAACTGAGCACTTGTACTTTACGAGTTCTTAAAATGGAAATAAAAGTCCATATGCATTGACGCGGACGCGACTAATCAACATGTATGTAAAAAATTTCGAAGATCATTTACCAAAAGTGGTTCAGTTTCCTGTTTCATAGTCTCACACGAGAGAAATTACGTTTATTATTTTATATCCACTTATAATATTAGCCGTAGAACTGAGGATCGTTCATGTAAACGTATTCTTCAGTGGAGACCGCGAATCAGCAAGCGTAAGGTGGGACGCCCTCTGACTCGGTGGAGCGACGATCTTTGCAGGGTGACTGGTTGCAGCTGGATAAGAGTTGCTGAGAATCGAGTTGAGTGGCGTGCAGTTGAAGAGGATGTAGGCTGATGATATAAATATTAATTTTCTTTAATTTATTTCTTTTTTGATGATGATGTAAAATAACTGTTTAATTCCACTAACGATGATGTTATATAATTTCCTTGTAAAATGTCGCTTTTTTGGTTGTCTATTCACTCCAACATACTCCCGGCGTACCTTAATTTCTTCCATATATCTTAAAGATTGAAAAGAGGGAGCTCTTTTCAATCTTTAAGAAATATCCCCAAGTACTGTCGTAGTCTGCCCCGAATCTGTTTACAAAACATTTTATCGGACAGGATACCATGACCAAAATAATCTTACACTAGTAATTTTTTGTATAACTGTACTTACATCATGAACGAAATGGAATAATCACTGAACATTCCTAATACTTTATGCCAACATAGCGCTCTACTCGTTAAATGTGTTGCCCATAACTAAGGTATTCAGTAGGTACAACGTTTATTATTATTACTTTACAATGGGTAAACCCAACTGCGTCACTAAACGCTAAACAGTGACTATTCTAGACGTCGATCACTTAAACATTAGCTGTTTCTTTTGTGTTTGAAGGCATAACATAACATCAGGCCTGTAATTTCCAAAGGGATCGTTAGAGGTGTGCTTGATAGTACACCAACCTTTTTAACGTTATGATTAAGCTCCATGCAATTAGGGGGTGATCTTATTGCAGACTTCTTGAACCAAATTGTTTGGTTAGGTTTGATACAGAAGCTTGTTCAGAACTTGACTAAGCATTAAACTAGGTAGCTTTCGGTAGCGTTCATCAATTCCTGTAATGAGGAAGCAACAAACACACATGCCACGACATCAAGTGCGCGCCCATCGTGATCATCCCCATATTTATACTCTAGGGCAGAGTTATCCGCGGGTATGTGGACGGTGAGTAGAAGGCTAGCTCACCAGCCGGCAGCCGTACGTCTTATGACGACAGGCAAGCAATATGGAAGGAGTTTGCAAGGGCCGACGACTTTTGGGGCTCCGGGACCGTTTGAAAGAGATACCGCAGCCCTGGAACCTAAAGGCAAAGAAGGAACATGGGTGGGTTTTATTCAGTACAAGTCTGACACTCCCTTTCGTTCCATTCAGAACGGGCGAAAAAAAGGGTAGGTTTTATCTATTGAATCTCTATCTGAGCAGGTTTTTCTTCGGTCAACGAGATCCAGAGCTCCTGGGCACAACTGTACACCGTGTGTATAACTAGTGATCGGATATTTGGATGCATGTGTTGTGTGCTAAAGTTTGAGCGTTGACTTGTGTGGAGCGCGTCAGTTTAAATTGTATCCTTTTTTTATTAGGGTTAAAAATTAGGTATTTTGTCCTATTCGATATTTCCAGCAACAACATTTTGAATAAAAATATCATCATCATCATCATTGCAGCCAAAAGACGTCCCCGGCCGGACATAGGCCTCCCCCAGGTGTCACCACATTGACCGGTCTCGTATGTCTCGCATCCAGCGTGTCCTTGCAACCTTCACCGGGTCATCGGTCCACCTAGTGGGAGGCCTTCAAACGCAACGTCTTTCGGTTCGCGGTCGCTACTCCAGAACTTTTCGGGCCCATCGGCCATCCGTTCTGCGAGCAATGTGCCCTGCCCATTAAAACTTGAGTCTGGCGATTCTTCGGGCTACGTCGGATTATTTCATATATATGTGGCTGTGTTATTTTTTTGGGGTTCCGTATCCGAAAGGTAACCAACGTGACCCTTACTAAGCTTCCGATGTACGTCTGTCTGTCTGCCAACGGGCTGTATCTCATGATCTGTAATAAGCAGACATTTGAAATTTTTGCAGAATGTATATTTCTGTTGCGGCTATAACAACAAAACGATGAAAATAAATTAAAGGAATCGCCATTACTTCGATCTTCCATACTTTTATACCCTTTGCTGGGAAAACGCGTACTTTAGGTAAATGTGCATCTGAATATATCTCCACACAAAATACTAATGAATCCGATTGCAATAAACACGAACCAAATGATCAGTACGTTTAATACATTGAACATAACACAGGCATTACATAACTCAGTTTGCCCCAAACAAATAAGGCGTATTTGCAAACGAACAAATTACAATTCAGCTATGACCATTCACTGAGTTTTGAATAATTTCGTGTACTCAACCTACATTGTGAATTTAAAGTAGGCATCACATTTATTGATTTTAGTCAGTTATTGGTAAGACTGCGTCATTGGATCGGGTGGTGGACGTGGATTGCCGAGAATAGGGCCGTGTGTTATTGGATTTATCATCAGGTTCTTTATCTGTAGAAGCCGTGAGTCAGGATGCGTGCCCGATCTATAGCAATAGTCTTGTCCTCCATGTGCATGTGGATTGAGTGATCCTCTCTTCAACCTCAACAAAAATTTAGGTGGATTTAGTTAAAATGTTAAAATTTTATGAAAAAATTTGTAAACCCGAGATTAAAATGATATGGTCTATAAAGTGGATCACTCACACTGTAGGCTTTAAGAAAACATCATAACGTATATCTTAGAATATAATATAGCCTTTGCAATTCTTATTTCGTTATTGAAAAATTGAAAAAAAAAAATTAAAAACTATTAACAATTTGAGACTTCAGTTGCCCCGTTTCGAAGTTATTACAAATAATTTGGATCCCTAACACCACATGCACTTTTGTTCCCCTACATAGGATTTAAGCAAAACTAGCACAGGCCTTCACGTCTTCCGTATTCCGCGAACTCCTGCGTCATTCTTCCGTCTTAGATGAAACCTTATCATTTCGTCCCATCATCTCCTATCTATGTGGCTTGCCACGGCTCCGTCAGTTTGCCCACCACGCAGCAAAGATGTATTAAATAAATAATACATCATTCTATAAAGCTCCCATTGATAAGACTGAGGACGGTGGCCTCTCTATGAGGAGAAGCATCCCTCCCAAATCCACTACGAAAAGTGGATTGGTAGATGTAACATATCTTCGATGTTTTCTTTCAGTGACATATAATCTTAGTTTTAACAAGCAATTACGATACAATAATTTGCTGAACATCGATGTTATAAAACGTGATGGAATCTAAACATAGCGTGGACTTCTACGCCTTGATTACGTAATCGATGTATCTAGATACTCCAGTAATTAATATAATTGATATGTGATACCTAATCAAATATGCTGAGAAATAAAACTTCGTGACTGAAATACGTAGATAATATTGGTTAGGTTTTGACTAAGATTGTATCCATACGTAGGGAAATTAGAACTTAAGGATAAAATCTTGGTACAAAGTACACTAACTGCCGTACTCAGAGATATTTAATGAATACTTAAGCTGTCACTTAGTAAAGGTTTGACATATTTTGTATGAGAAAGCTGTCAAAACCTTTACTAAGTGATGGCCTAAGTAATCATTAAAGCTCTCTGAGTGCGGCATTTATAGAATTTTCTAAAAAATGTTTTCAGCATTTTTTACCTGACTGCGGCGAAAGGGAGGGTTAAGTGTTTGGCGTGTATGTATGTATGTCCTTTTCTTTGTTCCCTCATAACTCCTAAACGGATGAAGGGATTTGAATAAAATATACGTCGTTAGATTCGTTTTGATGGCGCGAGTGTCATTGGCTACATTCAAATAAAACAAAATAAAGAAATTTGCGGATTTTGGGGGCCCTATCGCGGATTTCCAAAAAAAAAATCAATTACCATCGAGTAGGGTATCAAAATGAAGGGTTTAAAAAGGAGATTACAAAAATATATGACACTTATATGTTTAAAAGAAATTCAAAGTTATGAACAAACACAAAACCTAAATCATCTGCGAAGAATTTTACGCGACCAACGAAAGAACAAACACAAAATAACTAAAAAGTTGGAAATAAAAAAAGTCGTTAAAAAACTAAAAACCCCGACTGAAAAAACTGAAAAGCAAAAAACAAGCTCATTTTTAATCTAACAAAACTTGGAAGCAGGCGGGGTCCGTTCTATTTTCATTACCTCAAATGAACCTCGCCTGCTTCCACGTTCTTTCCACGGGTTTTTAGTTTTTTAACTACTTTTTTTTTAAGAACTAGTAGATACCATCTCTGGAATATGGATCTCTTTGAGCAGCTTTTTAAAACCTTTACCTAACCTTAACCTTTTTTTTTTATATATAAACCTATGTCTAAGTATCGGAGGAATTTAGATATTCTCTAGTATCCGAAATATTAAATTATTTATGTACCTATTTTGCAAAATATTTTACCACAACATTCCAAAAACGATGTCATGTATGTACCAAGTCATTTAAAATGAATTTCGCACATACTTAAGATATTAGTGACGCTATATCTACAACCATAACGCGAATTTTCTTGAAAATAGTTTGTGGAAAACTCCATGAATGTTTACGAGTTTTTTTTTTAATGTTAGAACACTACGTTTGAAATGAGCAATAACACGATAACAATTGATGAATTGAACGCATGAGGCGTTCAATACAGCAGTAGTAATATAGGGTAGAAAACGTTAAAGTTTCCCTTTTACAGTATTTAAAAATTAAGGTTAAATTTTGAATATAAGCTATTTAAGTGTAATCTAAAAAGAAAAGCAACAGAAGTAAATAAAACAATAATTTTAGTTACGCGCCTGTGATAATTTTATCAGCAAAAATTTTAATCGGCAACTTTAGAACAGATTGAGACAAATTTAAGTAGTAGGCGCTACTTGACGTGATCATGCTGTACATTTATTGGGCCTTATATGGAGTAGATATTTCGAATATTTTTTTTCACCAACTCAGTCAGAAATAATTATTTTATGCTTTCCTAATAGAAAAGTTCATTCAAAAGTTCAGTCATTCGCTGTCTGATTATTAACTATTTAATTTTACCTATATATTTGTCAAATAGATAGAGCCCAACTAAGAGCGGGGCTTTTAGCAAACATTACAGAACAATGCGAGGTACGTTTTCTAGTGTTGCAGCTATAGGCTTTAGCGTAGGGTTGCCTCGAATAAAATCGACGAGTAGAATTAAATGTTTATTTTCCTTTCAATACAGGGTGTACAGGGTACTGTTTACAAACAACCGGCTTCCATCTTGTTTCTTTATCCAATACACCAGTGCTCCTTCTTAAAGTCTTGACACAAATACAAAAAGGTAAATAAATAAAATTAAAGTGGTAAAGTGTTAATAAGTAAATTAAATCTTCTTTATATCTCTATCTATATTCTTTAAATAAAGCATAATAAAATCTCGTAAATCGTACACGTATTTTTTTTAATTTGCTAGTCCGTTTTGTCAAAAGGTCACATCACGTAAAACCCCTCATCGTTTTCAGATTCGAAGTATTGAAAGATAAGAAGGGTTGTTGTGAGTAAATTTCATCAAAATCGACTAACAGATGCAAAAATATTAATTTTGAAAACTTTAATAGTACTCCCATTGACTCCCCTTTGACTCCTCTTTGCATGGAAGTAATTAGTACCTACTACGTACAACAGCCATTTAAATACTTGCGCCAAAAAGGCTTCTATCTTTTTAATAAAGGACAATTAATTTTATGTAAAAAGTAGGACATGATGAAAAAGCAATTAATAAAATAAAATTTTAAAAATATTTTGGATTTTCGTCTCCGAGGCAAGTGAATAACAAAATCATGTGAAGTAGAAAATCCCGATTATCCGAACCTCGGTTATCCGAATATCCGAATTTTCTTCACGGCTCTAATCACCTTAATTTTAAATTGTATTGTCTAAATGACGTATGTGAAAGACTCGTATCAATAATAAAAAAAACAACGGGTTGCAGTACCGGTAGAAGTAAAAACATGAACATTAATGTTGTGCCTTTTTGAATATGTTGTAATGGTTAGGGAATAATTTCGCACGATTTGCTTTATTTAGCAGCATAAAATTACTATTAAATACAATATTTCATTATTACGCTATCGTACACAAACAAGAAAATGTATATGACGGTTGGAGCGTGGGCGTAAGGATAGCAGGGTCATCATCGTTATGGTTTCTTGGTACGGGTTCCATGATAACGTTAGGTACTCGGGCAAACCAATGAAACTTAGGCTTAACTTGAATTACAGTCAGATACATCAGATATTTACAATAGGTAGTAATACAGAAACTCAGACTTGTACGGTGGACGTGACAAGTTCGATCATAAGATCTGCAGTGAAATTGCGTATCTTTTAAATGACAGTGGCTATCGTATAGTGACAGTTAATTGATGGCAATTAACTGACAAATGGTTCCATTTTGTACCAAACTATAGCCAATTTGACAGTTAATCCATGGACATTGATAGCTACTGACATTTAAAAGATACGCAATAGCCCTGTTGGTCAGTCTCGTGTCAGGTATAGCAATCCCTGTCTAGAATTCCGTATCGACTCTATCCAAGTTTTTTTTGGCGGGAAATTGAAGCGCCAACTCACGGCGTCCACAGTACAAACCAATCAACCAATCAGAATCGTCGGCCAATGAGAATCCAGTAACATTTCGTTCGGAAATCAACGAGTAGGTTTACGTGGAAATTTGTGACATTTAAATTTTTTGACATTTGCCTCATACACAGATTCGCGTAAGCGCCCTGTGCCATCTTACGATTAGGTCACGTGCCCCTTTATGCGAGATTAACATTTTTCACCCATCCCTAAAAAAGTGCACAACGGGTTAAGAAGTTTTCACATATAAAATATTAAGACTGTTTGATTTTACTTTGAAATCGATCATACAGATTTTAGATTATACGGAATATCCCTGGCTTTTATTGATTCGGATAATTGGGATTCTACTGTAGTTATAAGATAAAATTATTAGGCATCTGCAGATAAGTATTAAAACATCAACTTTACTAATTCAATACTATAAGGTAAGTACTATTATTAGAATAATATTATTTTCAAAAAACGTACCATGTCCTCTTTATTTGCAAGTAACTTAAAAAATATTTATATTATACGATCGTAGCTACCCACTTTTATACAGAAACGTGGACTGTATGTTTGTTTGTACTTAGAAACTAATGAAACGAACTTCAGCATGTCCTATTTCATTCAAATTAGATGTAATTGCACATTGATTCAGGCGCTAAGTTTTAATGAGACCGAGTATAGCTTTTAAAGCTGCATAAAATATTCCACCGTCCATTACATTAGACAACCCTACTGATTATACATTAATGAGAGCCATTCTGCATAAAATTATTTGAGTGCAGCAAACGAGGCTCTATTGACATAATGGATTAGTTGTAACGTGTTGGAAACCAAGAACGGTTCCGTGAATAATAGGTATTTATACTAGGTTCTAGTAATTTAAAAATAACTGTTACAGCCAAACATTTTTATTTATGAATATAAATGTTGATAGACGAAGAGGGAGAGGAAAACCAAAGAAAAGATGGATGGATTTATGTGAGAAATGCTAAGAAGGAAAAATTTGTAAATGATAGCGTTACGATTGACACTTGGGACAAAGGAAAGAAGATGATGGATTACAGCAAAGATTTAATGTCACTTTTTTGTTTTGTTAAATAAGCTTTACATTCTTCTAACCCGATTCCCACGGTGCGCTCATTTTATATATTAGTCTATGGTGATATCGTGGACGGACGCGGACCAGCAGAGTTATTGCGTATCTTTTTAAATGTCAGTGGCTATCATAGTCTCCACCCATTATCTGTCAAATGGTTCCATTTTGAACTAAACCATAACCAATTTGACAGTTAATCGACGGATACTATGAAAGCCACTGACATTTAAAAAGATACGCAATAGCCCTGTAGTTCGAAAAAGATCATAAGATTTTCACAGACCGACACGCACCGTTGAAAGAGCCTGTCTGTGCGTTGCCGTCCATGGTCGTCGGCGGTGCGTGAAGATCCGCAGAATCACGCACTGTGGGAAACCAGCTTTCCAAGTATGTGTCTATATTGATACGTCCCAGAACATTTCATGCTGCTTGGTTTTGATTGCTTCGAACAAGCTAGTTCAGGAGACCTACCACGACCTATTAAAGCAGGATTGTTTCAATCTTATTCCAGTGAGGAAAAGTGATGGCGCTAGATACCCTGTATAGCTCTTTTGCTTTCCCATACTGGTATAATATAAAAAAAACAATCCTTCTGACGTCCTGGTACAGGAGTCTAGACAAAGACTACAATATATATATATGGAGATAGACGGTACTCTCGACAGTGATTCTGTTATCATACAAGCAGCGCCATCTATCCGCCGTGGGTTACATCTATAAGTATAGCCACGTACACCTATAGCTATGGCCTCTTCAATACATTCTGTTAAATAGGTATATATCGACATTTTCCCATACAGATTTTTGACTTATCTCTTTAAAATTATTGTCAAAAATCTATTTACAGGAAAGAGTCGATGTAACGATTTTATTGTCTGTTATAAAAAAACGTAAATTACTTACACACTTTTATTTTTATTTTCGAACTTAGATAACACAGGTTTACATATATTGTAGTCTTTGGGTTTACAATGAATTTTCTTAATAAATACATAACAAGTAGTAGGTATTCAATTAATACAAATCTCGCTTGCTACGATCCTAATAATATCCTTAATTTTGCAGGCCTGTTGTATGTGACATGTTTTACCATAGTTAAAAATATAATAACTTTCATCATTCTCACAAAATTGAAAGTATTTAAAATTGTCTGATTTTATTGACATGTTTGTTGTAGATTATCGTTTGGTAGAAATATTTTTAGTTAATTTATTAAAAATATTCATGGTGACAAAAAAAAGTTTTCTGCTAAACGAAAAAAAACAGCTAAAACCCACGGAAAGCATCGAAAATATTTCGACCAGGTTTCTAACATTTTAGAATTCTTCCTTTTGAAAACTATGTACTTACACAAACTTTTTAGCAGTTTTATGAAAAGTAACAAATGTATGTTTGAAAATTTTCATTAATCATAAGCAATTTAGGCATAATATAAATTGTGGAAGAGAATACGGCTACTACGGCTAGTAATAACACTTATCAAACTTTTATCTCAATACCAGTTTGCCTCATTCTCTTCCTCAATTTATGTTTTTGGTGGTGGTTCCAGGCCTGAACTTTTATGGGATCTGTTGTATCACATAATGGTGCCTTTCCACACAATATCTGGTTTACCTCTTTGCACCAGTTATTAATACAAAATAAAACATTTTTATTTAATAAATATTCTATAAGTTTTTCTTTGTGGGTTTGACACGATATGAAGTCCCACTGAATTTGGATACTTACAATTGTTTTTATATACTCTAACATTCTTGTATGTTTTTTAGAATTTTTTAATATTTCATATGTTATTGTTTCAATGTGGGCAAAATTTTCAAACAATTCCCGTTTGGGATAACACAACCAACGCTTATTAGCATATTCCTTAGCTTTAATAAATTTGTGAAAATTATGTGTCTCGTCACTCTCCAAGTTGTGTTTACAATTTGCACACGATTTATATATATTCTTTTTTGCCATTTTTATCAGCCAGCCGCTGCAATAGCCAAAAGCTGCACATTTCTCCCGATCCACTGGGGATTTACTATCAATTAGTTTATCAACATCTTTCAGCTGCATAAATAAATGCTCCTCAGCAATTTCTACGTTTTCATGACGCAGCTCCTCAGTGTGGTTTTTTTTAAACAATTTTTTTAGTGATTTGAGACATTTGTTTTCGTCTTTTTCACAATTGGATCCAACTGAGTGAGCCGACGTCATATTATTTATTAAAAGAGTTTTATAGGCTGCTTGAAAGCCTACAGCGCTTGGCATAATGTTGCTAGAGCCATGCGCTCGAACGGCCCCAAAAAAGTTTTCCAAGGGGTCTTGGTTGAAATTTCTTAATAAAAGTGAATTCACACCCTTAGTGCACATTGTTTTAACAATATTTTGAAACCCTTCTATTGTTTTTACCCAACTGGAGAGCGACGGAACTCTTGCCAATTTTCCATCATTTGTGACAAATTTCATGGATTTAAGAATTGGCAGGCTATCAATCCATAACCTATGCCTTCTGTGCCTTGCCTTATTCTCAATATTTGTCCGTTGAGCAAAATAAGTACATTTATGATTTAAACTTGTTAATTTATAATAGGACATGTCGTCACAGTGACGTTATTTTGTATTTTGACTGTAATCAATTTATATCTGATTACAGACTCACTGACTTCACAATGTTTTTACCACCTAGTTCTAAGCGACGTATTGCTAACCTTTTAGCATACAATATACACAGCGACACTGGTATGTGTTTGCCAACGTTTTCTGTTAGTAGTGATACTAATACTTCTTTTGTTACTAACACTTATACAGATACTAACACTTTTATTGATACACCTTGTAGTTTAAACTGTTAGGTGCGACAACAGGTAGGCCGCATATGTTGAATGTTGTTCATCAAAATATGCAGGGATTATCTGGCAAAGAATTAGAGTTAAGTTTGTTTATGGAGAATTATGATGTTCAGGTTTTATGTCTAACTGAACATTGGTTGAAGGAACATGAAGTAGTATTTATCAATGATGATTTCTATACCGTACAGAGTGCATTTGTGAGAAAATCTGCTATTCGCGGTGGATCTTTAATTCTTGTATCAAACAAATTAAAATGTAAACAACGTTTAGACTTAGTTAATTTGTCAATTGAGCGCACTATTGAGTTGTCTTGCGTTGAACTCGAGCGATACATAGTAATTTGTGTTTATAGACCCCCTTCTGGGGACTTTACTCATTTCGAATCAGTAATGGAGGATTCACTTAATAAGTTAAAATCAAGTAATAAATCTATAATTTTATGTGGAGATTTTAATGTTAATATTTTAGATGTTACTCCATTAAGTATCAGATTTCTTAATTTGTTTAGATCATTTAATTTAGTTAACCTGTTTTTTGAACCAACAAGGATCACGGCTTCTTCATCAACTTGCCTTGATAATATGTTTAGTGATTGTGTTGCCAAGGACAAATTAGTGTTAAGTGACTTATCATCTGACCACTGTGGCTTAATAGCTAGCTTCCCTATGTTATTAAAACAAAAGCCGCGCAAAATAGAATGCAGGCCTCATACAGCTAGTCGTTGCAATAAATTCAAAAATAATGTAGCACTTAAAGTAACGCCGTCAATAGTAGAGCACGAGACTCCTAATGAAATTTATAAAGCCCTTTTTGATGTTGTGCAAAATGAATACCAGTCTATTTTTAAGTCTAAAACGATTAACATTAAGGGACCTTCTGTGGGCTTCAACCAATGGGCTACACCAGGTATTTACAAAAGTCGAGCCCGATTGTACGAGTTGTATGGTCTTAAACAATACAGGTTTGATACAACTTTTCTAGAGTATGTTAAAAATTATTCCAAATTATTTAAAAAGATTTGTATTATTGCAAAATCAAAATTCTTAAGCGAGACTATTAAAAATTCTAATAATAAAGTTAAAGCCACTTGGAAAATCATTAACAATGAAACGGGTAAATCTGTTAAACAAGATAATCACCTCGAGATCATGGTGGGTAACAAATTAGTTAGTGAAGCAGCCGACGTAGCCGAGGCTTTTAATGAGTATTTTGCCAGCATACCTATAGCGACGACTCGTTCCCTGAGTTCGTCGCCGTCTAAAGCCGAAGATCTTTTGCATAGCAGCGTGTCTAAATGTGGTAAAGTATTTAGTTTCGAACATGTAACGCCTCGTGATGTAGTTAACGTTTTTAATTCACTTAAGTCTAAAAACACAGGTGATTACTGGGGCATTTCTATTAAACTTTTAAGTAACATAATCGACATTGCAGCCCCCTGTCTTGCCGTTACTTTCAATAAATGCGTCGATTTGGGGACTTTCCCTGACCTTATGAAGAGCAGTAAAGTCATCCCTCTATTTAAATCAGGCAGTAAAAACGATATCGGTAACTTTAGACCAATTTCTATTTTACCTGCTTTTAGCAAAATTTTTTAAAAATTGATTCTCAAACAGTTGTTATTACATTTTAATTTAAATAATCTCCTTCATAATGATCAATATGGCTTTACAAAGGGTCGTTCGACTACGGATGCAGGTGTTGCTTTGTTGAAACACATATTTGACGCATGGGAGAACGCGCAAAATGCAATCGGTGTTTTCTGCGATCTCTCTAAAGCTTTTGATTGCGTACATCACGACACGCTTTTACGGAAACTGCGTTATTACGGTGTTCAAAATGAGGCCCTAAATGTGATAGATTCGTATTTGCAAAATAGATTCCAATGTGTAGACGTAAATGGCGCGAAATCTTCCGGGCTACCGGTTCGGCTAGGTGTACCTCAAGGTTCAATACTGGGTCCGTTTTTATTCTTGGTTTATATTAATGATCTACCATACTATTTAAAGGGTTTTTGTGACGTTGTACTATTTGCAGATGATACCTCTCTTATCTTTAAAGTAGATAGGAATAGACACGATTTTGACGACGTAAACAGCACGCTATCAATGGTCACGGATTGGTTCACAATAAACAACCTTGTTCTTAATGCCAAGAAAACTAAAATAGTTAAGTTCGCTTTACCCAATGTTAGAAATCTAGGTCCCAATATTATCCTCGCCAATCAGGAGCTGGAAACTGCCGACTCTGCTGTATTTCTGGGCATAACAGTAGATCCAATATTACAATGGGGTTTACATATATCAAGCCTAGCGGGAAGGCTAAGTTCAGCCGCATACGCCGTCAGAAAAGTAAGACAATTCACTGACGTTGATACAGCACGGTTAGTCTACTTCAGTTATTTTCACAGCGTTATGTCATACGGTATTCTGCTGTGGGGCAAAGCTGCTGATATTCAAAATATATTTGTTCTGCAGAAGCGAGCGGTTCGTGCAATTTATCAGATGGGTGCCCGAGTTTCTCTTAGAGATTTTTTTAAGGAGATTGGTATCCTCACTGTTGCTTCTCAGTTCATCTTTACCAACATTTTATATATTAAACAAAATATCCACCTGTACACTAAAAACAGTGATATTCACAACTTTAACACTAGAAATAAGCATAAACTACGCGCTCCTTTTCACCGGCTTCACAAAGTTCATAATTCATTCGTCGGGCTTGGTATAACATTTTATAACAAACTGCCATCTTCTTTTCTAGACTTGCCATTTAATGCGTTTAAAGCCAAAGTAAAATCTAATCTTTGTTTAAAAGCGTACTATTCCATTAACGACTACTTAAATGATAAGAACAGTTGGTCGCTGAGTTGAACACAAGACAATGTTTGTTATTTATTTATGTTCTTTCTCCAAGATTAGTTTACTGATATGTTATGTCTTTTTTTTATTATTATTATATACTTTTTTATACTTGCCTTACTATTGTATCGAGTCTGGTTCTTCTAACCAACCTAACAGACAGATGTGTGCTGGGGAGTTTGTTCCGCCACTTCTTCTTTCCAGCAAAAACACTAGGAAGTGTCGAAGGGGGGGCGTTTTGGGGGACTGTCTCTTGTAAATAAGTAAAGTAAAGTAAATTTTGACGTTCGAAAAGTGCTGATTATCAGCCTAGTTTGAATAAATGAGTTTTGATTTTGATTTTGATTATGATGTGGCGATCTTGGCGTTACAGCTGCTCTGTATATTTTACCGTTTTGAACCTCACTGAAGCTTCCATTGACAGAGTCAAACAATCTGTCGAACCATAAGAATTGTCGCAGTTTCTTTCGCCGTGGGTTCCAGTTTACCTTCATCTGAAATTAAATACAAATTAACATTAAACATGTGGAATTTATTCATGTCGGTTATGTATGACTGAGAAGGGACCCACACTGGCATTGTGTGGAGCTAATTAATTTTACAGCAGATTGCTGTCATATACTTATACTAGCTGTTGCTAGCGGCTTCGCCAGCTACAACTCGAAAATTATCCCACAGGAAGATAAAATCGGGATAAAACCAGGTTATAAACTGTGTACCAAATCCGTTCAGTAGTTATTGCGTGAAAGAGTAACAAACATCCATCCATTCAAACAAACTTTCACGTTTAAAATGTAAGTAACTGCCGCACCCAGAGAGCTTTAATGATACCTTAGGCCATCACATAATGGTTTTGACAGTTTTCTCATACAAAAATAATAATAATAATATTCCACAACTATCACACAACGCCATCTAGTCCCAAGCTAAGCAGAGCTTGTGTTATGGGTACTAGACAACTGATAAACATACTGAACAACAACAACAAACAACCAACATACTGAAAATATGTCAAACCTTTACTAAGTGACAGCTTAAGTTGTTGTTCTTAGTAAAAATACATTGATAATAAACTATTATTGTCAAAATTACCTGCCATCACTCCCATTGCAACAGAGACAGTACTACTAAATACTTGAGTGCAATATTTAACCCTCATCTTGGGTATGATGCTTGGCATCACATGTAGTAAGGTTAAGTTGGGAACTACAGTCACCCCCATGAAGCCTGAAGCACGTTGGTACACATTTTGTATATCGTCCCATTTCGCCACACACTGCTTGTCTTCATATTTGTAGTGTAATGTTTTTGTAAGTAAATTATTCCTTACACCTTTTAGTAGTAGTGGGGGGTCATACAGTGGAATAATTTTTGTATTATTTATTTCAAAAAACCCTCCTCGCCATTCTTTATTCCTCCTAATATATTTTTGTTTTGTGTCGCATAATAAGGTATTTATTGCAGCCACATTTGTAGCGCCTTGGTCGCATACAGTTGCCACAACTTGCAGGGTGGTTTCTTCCACTGCTTGAACTACAGTTTTGATTAATCTTTTTAAATCTAACGTTTTTGTGGACCCGGCACAGAAGCTATAAGCTACTGGTTGTTTGTATTTTTTTACCACTCCTCTCACCATAAAAACTAAAACATGGTCTGCAAATTCTGCTGTTTGCTTATGTCCGTCATTCACAAAACCAATAATTTCGTCGTTTTTTATGTCGTAGTTCAAGCTGGGAGCAATTGCCATCTCATCAAAAATTATGGTGCAGACCTTATGTCTTTTTGGCAACTTTAAAACCCTCTTTTTCAACAGCTTCATCATAAGTGGATTTATTCCAGGTTGCAGTGTTAAATTTTGAAGCACACCTTGTATTGTTTTTCTCTTTGGCAAAATGAAGAGCTCACTTAAATATCTATAAGCTTTTGGACTGGCTTTAAATAAAGACAGAGCCAAAACTTTTTCATCAAAAGTAAAACGTCTTCCCTTTAGTTTTTTACCGATTTGGGTAACCTGCATGTTTAAAAAAGTTTTGGTCGCTTTGGACATTTTTCGGGTAAGGACCTCAAATGCGTTTGAATTCATGGTCTTTGTTGCTATTGATAGTCTCTTTTTGAAGACAATTTTTTGTAATTTAGCTCTTCTTAAATTTGCTTTTAATTGGAGTACTGTTTTTCTTAACTCCATTTCTTTTCTCGCACGTATCTTTATAGTTAGCAAATGTTTGTTATCTAAAAAAAAATATTAAATCAAAGTAATAAACACAGAATTATAACCAATCTTTTTTTTTATAAATAATACAATGATAAATTGATTCATGTGTACCTTGCTTTTTCAGGATTTTGTTAGTATTATCGAAAGGCAATGTTGGTTCTGAAGGTACAACTTCCATAGGCATGGTGTTATCTTTAGATGACCTTGAAGTGGATGGTTTACCATCAGCAATATTAATTATAATTCCAGCACCTAGAAAATCAAAATTATATTGTGCCATTGTTAATTCAGTGTAGTGGTGAAAATGTAAAATGTTTATTTCGCGGTACTATTTTTTATTTTTCAATTTACATCGAAGCCAGGTGAAGTATTCACCATTGTAACTACCTACTGGCCAAATTAGGTTCATCATCATCATCACCCTATAATGTTCCCACTGCAGGGACTCAGACTTGCTCTCTAGGGAAAGGCGGTCTACAATCAACCACGTGAGCCCAGTGCGGAGATGTCTTCGAATTGTTTGGTTCTAAGACATGCCGGTTTCCTCACTATATTTTCCTTCACCGTCTTGAGAGCAATGGTGATAAAATAAATGACACAAGGTACCTGTGCCTGCCTGGGTTCGAACCCACAACTTACTGTTCGTAAGTCGGTGCCGCCACCACTGGGCCACCGCTGCTCTCTGATCAAATTAGGTTATTAAAATAAAATGCAACATACCTGATAGGCTAAGGTTAGTTACGTCTAATAGAGCTGAAGTTGTTGAATGCTCAACACTTAACATTTGAACAGGCACTTCTTGATTCAAGTGCATACCTGAAAATGAAATGAATTTTACGTATGCGTGATTAAAATCAGACCTGTATTATTACATTTTTGGATTATCAACATTTTTCTTAAGTTTGCCATGTATTATTACTTTCTAGAATTTAATCCTTGTTAGCGACACTATCAAATGGTGTTATATACATATATATCTAATACAGATGTGTTTGTTTTTTCAAAATCAACAGGTTCAATATTCCTGGTCATGAATAATGAATTTTCAAAAAACAAATGTTGCAGTTTTAGTTTGCGTCAAAATCGGCCTCGAGACTCCATTCAGTATTTTTTTATATTTCTCACAGTTTCAAATATTAATTAATTCACCCTGTGCAAGCAAATGTATTTTATTTACCTTCAATGAACAATGTGGGTATTGCCAATTTACATAGTCTATTCTTTGGGTAGTGGAAGACTGTTGCAAAATGTTTTCGGCACACTCTTCGGTTGTTATAAATGAAGATTTCATCAAACTCTTTTATGGTACTTCCAACACTTCGAACCCATCTCTGGAAGCGTTCTGATTCAGTATTTGGGTTTGGAAATTTATGCAGCACACCTGGAATATTTTTATGATTAATTACATTTTGACTAAGCTTTATTCATGTAAAATAACCAACAGAATAATAAAATATGAAGTATACCAACCGTCTTCTATAGTGACCGTACAGCCAGGCACACAACAAGACATGAAAGACATTGTGCTAATTTGAACACCACAATATGAACAACAGAAGAGTCAATTTCTCACAACACTAGACGAGTCCTATCTCAACTCAAACCAAACAAGAGTACACTTATCACTAACTACGAGTCCTGTCTCAAACCAAACAAGAGTCAATTTCTCACACTTATCACTAACTACCTACGAGTCCTGTCTCAAACCAAACAAGAGTCAATTTCTCACACTTATCACTAACTACCTACGAGTCCTGTCTCAAACCAAACAAGAGTCAATTTCTCACACAGAGTCCTATCTCACAAAACAAGAGCACTTGTGACCTGGTCACGCCAGTACGGAAAAGCAGCGGCTCAACTCGAAGTTGAAAACCAGGGTCAGCAACTCAACTCGAAGTCGAAAACGTTTTTCCAACTATATCTCACCCGAAACCGATATTTCGAATTAAATCAAATTACCGCATATTTTTTTTTAGTGACATCCTATGTCACTTAGCTACTTGGTGTAACCAAGACAAAAACCTTTTTGCAATGTTCATTAAATTCGTTATTTCAATTTTTCAATTTACTTGAATAAACTAGTGTGAATTAAAATAATACGGTTTACTAGCTTATATATTTATCAATATTATTATTTTCGATTAAATTATAACACTGTTATAAAGTGGTAACCCAACGGGTTAACGAGCTAGTAGTTTACCTCATGCGGGTAAGATGGAGCTAGTTTCCTTACAAAAGTTTCAAGCAGGCTGTAATGTTCTAAGATAACATAGCATGAGTCTAGACACGTCAGACATTTACATTAAAAATTAATTATTTTTTCATTAATTGTAATTCGACGCTATCAACTAGATCATTGGAATGGCAATTCCGATGTTACTCGAAGAAATCTTTTAAAGGAGTGTTCATGGATTTCAGTAAAGTTGAAACATAAAGTTACCTTCTACCACATTTGCAGCATTTGAGACGCATTCTGTTTCATAGATTCTCTGAAATCTGATGTCGATTCAACACACATAAATAAACATATCTTATGTAGTTCATTAATAACGAAGCTAATAGATATCCATATATAATCTGAAAGTGACCGCAACCCTCAGCAACCGCGACCTGAATGGGAAATTATAGGAGAAATTGACTGTACCCCTAGAGGTTTGTAAGGTAGTACATACATACATAGTGATATCCTTATGATTGCTAATAAGATGGTTAGTGTTGCGAATAATTCAGGAGGCAAGAATAATTGATACGGGAGAGTAACTATAGTTAAACAAGACAGAATGTGAACAGTTTATCGACAAGTACCTGAATTGGTAGAAAGTGTTTATTTTGCCCAAAAAACACGTTTTTGTGAATCGGGGTCCGGTGCACAATAAAGTATGTTAACATTATTATGTAGGTACCTACCGCAACATTACTTTTTGTAAAATTGGATTAAAATGTTCTGAAACACTCCCTTAATTGACCTTTTTTTACCATAGACTAATAGAGAATTAATAAGTTTAAAGACTTCAGAGACTTTGAAGTTTGATATACATATTTTACTCAATTTCTTTTTTTAATATTAATTACACTCACGTCGGCTGAGAAGTGAACACAGCCTAAGATGTAGAACGTATATAGATATATACCTACATAGATAGAGAAAAAAATTGTAATGATCGGGAAACAGATAATTAGCATGGAACAGGCTGTTGGTTCGCACTAAATAAACGTGGAACAGTGCTTCGTTCCGGTTCTTAGTGCTTCAGACATTTAAAACACAATTAAGCGTTCGATAAATAGAAAAACTGAAACAGTCGATCAAATAACCACGCCAACTATGTCTTATCGCAAATATCTCTTACTACCGCACTCAGAGAGCTTTAATGATTACTTAGGCCATCACTTAGTAAAGGTTTTGCTAGTCTTGTCATACAAAAGTATGTCAAATCTTTACTAAGTGACGGCTTAAGTAATCATTAAATATCTCTGAGTACCGCAGTTAGTCTATCAAATAAGTTGTAATAACAGTACGTCGTTTTGTAAGTTTAATAAACAGACCACAAAGATTTAGTTGCAATAACGAGGCACACTTGAAGAAGTTTCACTTGGATTCTCCGTTGTCCCTCTGAGGAATGTACACCCTTTCAAACAACTCTCCCATTCTTTCACCATTAAGACAAAACCCACGCTGTACGCTGTCTTCGCCGAAAGACTTATTACCATTAGCAACTACATTATCAACTTTATTACCACGCATTGTCGCTGAAATTTCGCTCTCGTAACTCTGGTTGTGATTATGTGCAACCTTCGGGAATTGTTGATTCTGTTCATGCATACCGCAGGCTACTTGAAATATTGACTCCAGAGCCAGTTGATCTTGCATCCTTCTTTGTATAGCGGTTGCCTGGACGTTGGCTACGATGTCTTTGTATTTGTTCTCAAGTTTCTCCAGGGAAAAGTTAAGTTCGGCTTGGCTTTCAACTGTCATTTCACTAACAACTTGAGCTCTCTGTCTCACTAGCTGCAGCTGTAACGAACATTCTGTCAAGTGTTGCTCTCTTTGTGACTGTGCCAGTTTAGCTTCATAGATCTTAGCGCACTTAATTTTCGACTTTTCCATCTGATTAAGACGTTTTTCTAATTGTTGAGTCTTAAACTTTAAGCTATCACCTGACAAGTCCGCGCTAGATCTTTCCATAAATTTGTTAACCATTGAATGATAGTTGTTTCTTTGGTCTTCAATTTGAATCTTTAAAAATGCCAATTCTGCCTCTTTAGCCTCCAAAAGCTTATCTTTCTCTTCAATTACTGCATTTTTTACTTTAATCAAATCTTTTTCTTTTATTTCTGCAGTTTCTTGTAATTTGTTAATAGTATCTTCATAAGTTACTCGTAATTCTTCTATTTTCTTATCAAAACAGTCTTTAGTCTCTTCTCTAACTGCGGTTCGGATTTTAATTAATTCCATCTTATGTTTTGCATTCATTTCTTCAATTTCATTCTTCTTTAAGTCACTAGCATGATCTAATTGATCTTGGAGCGAATTGATTGTCTGAATCATAGTATTTCTGGAATCTTGTACTTCTTGGAGTTGGCATTTTATAGACTTCAACGTACCACTGCTGTCACTACTTCTTATAAAGGCGCTTGTGGCATTGTCAACTTTTGTGATACACTCATAAATTAACTCCTCCTTTTTCTGAGATAGTGAGTCTTCTCTTAAAGCCTCAAGCTCTTTTTGAAGCAGCATATTTTGAATTTTAATTTCCCTTAGTTTCATGACAAGGTTATTTGCTCTACATTCAAGTTCTGCTCCGTTTTCTGTAAAATTTTGCATCAGTTCAGGACATGTATTGCAAAACACACTATGGTTGTAAGTCGGCAGATTTTGTTCTTTCATCATTGCCCTAGAAGTGAAATCGCTGCTAGTCATACTTTCTGTAATTTTATTAAGTCCTTGTGATGATATTCCTAAATTGTCTGTTTCGGAAGCGCTTAATTTCTTGTTATCAAAAATTACTTTCATGCGGGTTTCATCGGTGTCGACGACGAGATATTCCACTTCGGTTGAGGATACTGTACTAACATCATCCGACAGAGGTTGCAACACATCAGGGGGGCGATTCAAGAATGGCAGATCTAGAACACCTCGAGCAAGTTGGTAACAAAGCACGAATACGTACTTATTCCTCAAAGATTTTTCATTATCTTTACAGTCGGAGAGCCTCTGAATCCAAGCGTTGCAGATTTTAATCACATTGTTGTCAACTAGCTGATTTAAGTAAGGTCTTAACAGCTGCAAATACCTTTTAAATTCTACGTCTAGATCTGGAATATCACAGTCGTCCATTATAGTTCTATATTGTTTTGTTTGCATCCAAAATTTTATAATTTGATTTACCGAAATGACAAAATTAAAAGTCACTTTATCCCACTGACAATCAAAGAGTTTTTTTAATTCACATATATGTCAAATCGATTAAATTATATATGATCGTACAATTGATAGCGATTCGAAATTCAAAGAAGTTTTTATCAAATAAAACCTGAAAAGCCTTTTGTTAAATCCTAGACTGTCCCGTGCGAAAAGATTTTAGGCACAAAAGAGATTATATTCCCGGTCTCATGTAGAGCTATTCCACCGCAACCTAACCTATTTGATGGTTACGCCAACAGAGAACGCTTTTGGCCGCTTCCGACCTAAATAATAATCCTACGAATATGTACGATCCTGTCGCAGTCATGTTAATAGTGCCCTTATCAGAATATAATGAATTTCGCTATACTTTTGACGGATTTGTAAGGAAGTACTGAAGTTGCCCATTTCAAAGTGTTATTTTTATTATTTTTTTTTTATTTTTTTTTTGTGTTTGTTGTTTGTTTGTTTTGTTGTTGTACACTCTTCTAAATCAAATCGTTACTTCTTATTAGTAAAACATGTAAGTAGCTGTTATTTACTTACTCGGTACTGGTACGCGTAGTAAATAAGATCCACCATAACATTATTATCTGGCCACAGACCCCTTAACATTAATATCTATGAAAGTGAAATTTATTTTCTCCTTTTCCCCTCGGGCAAGGGACCCTTTTATAATTCATATAAGAAGCTTTGCGACCATATGCGAGACTTAAATAACCTAAGCCGACTTAGGTGATGGGGTGTTATATTTTCTAAGTTCATTTAACTTTACCGTGAATAAGAAATTCTATGTGCTTATTTTTAAGCGCATTTTCTATTGGATGAACATGTGATTTTATCGGAGGCTTTGACATTAGACGTTTTTGAATACAGATGGTTTTTCTAGTCATATAGAAAGGAGTTTAGGTGGAGTATTTGGACGCCTAGCAAGGACTGGTGCTGTGATCCAGAGACGTCTAAGGACTGGGGGAAGAAATTAAAATCAAAAGAAAATATTCACATAGGCCTTCATGAGCTTGTTTGATATTAAAGGTGCACGGTTCGGTTTAATCGCTTCCTATGGAGAAGAACCGGCTGGAAATTACATGGAACATCTTTTATACTGTTAGTCGTCCGGCGGTTAGATGGGCAGATGACATGTTGTTGTCATCGGTGGATAAACCTGGTTGAGACTGGCACAGGAATACTGGCACAGCCATAAAAATGTGCCTGTATAATTTAACGAGACAACACAGTTTGCTTGTACAGAAATCAGTGAATTTTACGATTTTATGTATTATTACATACATTTATGCCATTTTAATAGACGTAACAAACTTTGCACTGCAGAAAAACCTTTAAATCTTTTTACATATCTCTTGCTCTGTAAGTACACCCTTACACCCCTGAATGCCGGGGTGTATGACTATCATTACAGCATAGGTTTTGGAATTTGAAAAAAGAACTGTCATACTCATACTGCACGAAGAATATTTTTAAAAAGTTAATTTTTTTTTTGTCGGTATCGATTAATTACTCGAATCGGAATCTAGACAATTTATTTTATAAAGATTTTATTTTAAATATGGAACTATTTGTTTCCACATCGTATGTTAGATGGAATCGATTTAAAAATCAAACTGGCCAGCAAGATTTGACGCGCTTGCGTGCGTGAAAAAAAAAAGGCAGTCTACTAGTAGGCGCGAAAGCATCGCGAAGATTCGATGGCAAACAAAAGCAAAATTACTTCTAAAATAACAGAAAATATAAACTTAAAATCACCACGTCAAAGCACATCATCTGAGCCATTTTTTAATGAAGAAAATAGTACCAGTCAACTGCCGCCATTTACGATGCAAGAACCTCAAGTCACTCAAACTCAAGTCTTATCATCACAAACTCATATTCAAACTATAAATATACCTAAAAAGAACGTGACCATATCTCTTACAAATTGTAATAATTTTACTATTAATTTTAATTAAATACACATTTTTTTCTTCTTAATAAATGTTCATTGAAACCTGCTGTCTTGTTGTTTACTTACCTCACAATCGATATGTAAAGCAGAGTATTTATCTCGGGCGTAAGCATCAATTGCATACTCGGGTTAATTAGCGCCTTCGCTTCGCTCAGGCGCCAAAAACCTCGTATGCAATTGATGTCATACAGCCCTTGGTTAATAATCTACTATTATTTAATAATGAAAAGACGTACCATTTATTAAAGACCAATAAACATTGATATTTCAGCAATAAATACAGTCCTAAATCCCCAAACACCGTACATATAACCTCTCTTCTCCAAGTAATGAAAACTGGTCTAAACTCCAAATAACCACCTCGGAGTCATCAAAATGGTCTTAAATCCCCAATCAGTTATTTAGTGGCAGTAACCGCGCTATCCAGAACTTTGGTACTAACTGGTACTCTAGTGCCCGTCTAGCAGAAGGTTATATTCTACTTCATGAAAGTGACGACGTTAATCCAATGCAGTTTTAGTGTAAAGCTCGGTTCCCACGGTGCGTGATGTTGCGGACCAGCTCGCACAACACACCGTGGGAACGGTCTCTTCCGTGGTAGCACAGGACGTCTGTGGCGGTGCGCCGCTATCCGTCGCAAGGCGGTAATTTCAAAGGTGCGTTGCAAAGTGAAAGGGAGCAACGATGCTAATCAAAATATTTGCACAAACCGACACGCAGCGTTGAAAGGGCCTGTCTATGTGCGTTGCTGTCCGTGGTCGTCGGCGGTAAGTGATGATCCGCAGAATCACGCACCGTGGGAACTCAGCTTTATGTTGCGATCGAAGTAGTGTTGTTTGTAGGCGATAATATTTAGCTCTTTTATTATTGACAGTCTCATTGGTGTAGTGGTCGTAAGCACGACTGCTAGGCACGCAGTATTTTTTTATGGGGGTTGGGAAATCATCAAATATCCCATCCCCTCCCGCTCTTGGGCAGAACGAGAGGGAGTGTCAGACTTCTACTGACAAAAAACCACCCATGTTCCTTCTTAGCCCTTTATGTCAAGGCCGCGGTATCTCTTACAACATCCCGCAGCCCCGACGGTGCAGGCATGAGGTCCTGGGTTCTAGTGCTATTGGGTTTTTCCAACAGGTATTTCTCAGTAGAAGCCACGGAGTCTGGACTGGTCCCCGGTTGATGGCAATAGGCGCACCCCCTATTACATGGAACTTAAAACATAACTGGCTAAATGTGGGTGTACTATTAGGTACACCTCTACCTAACCCTTCGAGGATTACAGGCGTGATGTTATGTTATGTTTGTTTGTAATTGTCTGATATACGGATGTTGTAGTCGTCACAATATCTCTGTTTCAGAAATGGTGGAGTCGTCCCGTGTATAATTGTAATATGTAATACAATTATACACGGGGGTCATCATCATCATCATCATCATTTCAGCCGAAAGACGTCCACTGCCGGACATAGGTCTCCCCTTAGTGTCACCACATTGACCGCCCCGTGCGTCTCGCATCCAGCGGATCCCCGTAACCTTCACCAGGTCATCGGTCCACCTAGTGGGAGGCCTTCCAACGCAACGTCTTCCGGTTCGCGGTCGCCACTCCAGAACTTTCCGGCCACATCGGCAATCCGTTCTGCGAGCAATGTGCCTATCTGGATACACAATAATAATCATTATCATCTTGGGGAACGATGTCTGAAATCTTAGACGCTGAGTAAGCTCACATTATGCTCGAACTCGTGTTGATATGTTCGATGATTTTGTTATACAGGACGCGGGTCACATCATGTCGGGTCCACAAGTCGGGTTTACATGTCTTCTAAATTTCTGTAGGACGCGGGTTTTTTTACACTTTTATCAGCAAACGTAATTAAATTAATTTCACAAATCAAACTTTAGTTCGAGTCTAAGAATATCAAATTGACAGGAGAGAAACAAAAAAGAGCTTAGTTTTTAAAAAAAAAATCCCAAGCCTCAAAATCCTCAAAATGTAGATCAGGTGCAAACGTTCGTACCATCTATTATTCCTCGACATCTATTCGAAAATACAGAGAAAACATATTCACTACACTACAAAGAAAACATATTCTCGAACTTGTACGAATTTCTCCGGAGTATTTACGCATACACGAAAAGTCGTTTATTTGAATCTTTTCGGCAGACGCCGTGCGTTCGAACATCAATCGTCAGTTTGTCTGTCATGTCACGTTCTCGGGAACTGGGAGGGTGTCAAAATGTTTGTCGCCGTGAAAGAAATGCTTTGTCACTAGAGAGTAGTTTGTATACTAGTGGTGTCACATGATGTTGATTGCTGTTGGTGTACAATTATTATTAAAAGATATGTTTGTTTGTCTACAAGAATTTGAACTCTGAAATTAAGTAGATGAAGAGACAACAACCTGATAAATGCTTTTTTCAATATTATCAGGATGGAGTAACAGGCGAGACGAAAAATCTTAATGTTAAGTAACCAAATTAAACCGTAAATGACTTACAAAGTTATATTACCTGTACTTTTCAATAGGTCGAGCATACTCGTAAATATAAATCGAGAAGCAACCTCCGGTACAAATGATAACGCTATTAACAAAATAATAAAAGAGTTATTCGGGATTTCCAGGTAAGCATTTAGCTATAGTTTCCCAACTTTGTAAAACGCTACATCGCACCCCACTTAATTGCCCACATATAAGGAGTACTCACTTTTCGACAGACAGAATCAGCTCTTTATTTCACGAAAAACTTCAAAGTTTTTCTGCGTATTTTGTCCGTGTACCCACCGCGTTGCGTAATGAAGTTAACAAAACACTACTTACAAAACACTACTTTTTTATTTTACAGTTAAGTAACTAGTCTTGTTTCTAATTGAAGTTTTTTTAGACTATTTGTCTAGATGTATTTCTAGGCTTAGAAAAACTTTTTGGACTTTCTTTAAAAAGAAGACTTCATAACAATTAGGTGTTATTGGATATGATAATTAATTAGCTTTACACATAATAATTAGCTTGTACTATATGCCGCAGATTGTATGTGCCTATTTCAAACAGCAGATTTGAAATTAGTGAACGTTTATCTGAAATTATATATCAGTAATGTAACGGTGGCAATACATAACATCAATAATAATTCGCATTACACCAAGACAGACAGAGAACCAGAATATAAGTAAGCTAGTGTGGGAATGACCATACTAGCCACGCCAATTAGCCGTAGAACCGATGACAACAGACTAGTTGACAAAAAAAATCTAATTAATCCGTCAGATAGATTTCCAAAAAGTTATTATTTTAACATCATAATATTGCATTGATAGGCGATATACAAATACGTGCAAAATTTCAGATCAATCAGAAACTAGGAAGTGTGTTAAATTTAATAACTCGTAAATTCATTCACTAAAAATGTAACTTTAACTTTGTAATCCTATACAATTATATGGAATTACAAAGTTATTTATGCAGTTAGTGTATCTAGAAAACTAGACTGAAATTATGTTTTTTTTTTAGTTTTTCCATGGTTTATACACTAAACACTAATTGTATTCTAAATTTGTAGCTTCCATGTCTGCTAGAAGTGCCTTAGAGTTTTGATGATCGGTCAATCAGTCAGTCAGTCTGTCAGTCAGTGAGTGACAAAACTAAGGAACTTTGATTAGTTATAATTCTTAAACTACTGGTTCAAATTGAATGAAATTTTAAATATACCGTGTTTATACAATGCCTAATTGGTTACTAGACTTGGACTTCTAGTTTTATCCACAACTAAGTTATATTAGGTCGAAAATGGCCTGAACTGGTTCGAGAAAAAGATGGTACGGCCGTGCCGCTTTATTGCTCGACTTGGCGGGGGCACTGCCGTGCCCCTAGATAATAAAAAAAATCTTTACTTCACGTCGACATTTCCACACATTACCTACATCTAATAGATTCTACACACCAGCCGCTGTCGAAGTCCATAAAACTATCTTCAACAACCAAACATTAACCTCTTACTTAGGTCCCAATCAAGCCGGTAACTAAGGCCAATGTTTGCAATCACTTCGTAACGTAGTGCAGATGCCATTCGGACTAATTCGCCTATACAACGCTCATTGTTCTCACAGTAATCCTTAGTCTAAACACAACTAAAACTAGCCTTTATAACAAAGCTCCAAGGTTGGTTCTACAATAGTGGTATAAATCTATATGCACTACCCCTTTGTGGAGTGAGAGATAGGTGTAACGGAACGTGTAATGCTAGCAATGTGTTTAGGATAAGTGACGACATTACGGTTACGTCTCGTTTTACGCAAGGATTACGTATAATCAGCTGATTAGGGACTTGAACGGGGTGATAGGAATCGGGAGGCCCAATCACTAAGTACTACACTTTGGATAAGAATCGAGCCAGGTTTGGGAAGTTGAGTATCTTGCCTAATTATTATGAAAAGGGTCAAATTAGTTCGGTTAATACGTTGGTTTGCCTTTAGAATTCAACAGTATGATTTATTATAAATGATAGGTTTATAGTTTTAATTTTCAGTAGTTTCATGTTAAATATTTGTAATCAGGTGAATCTGGTTTGACTGGAAGACGACCCCAGCATAGGCTAGACAGGGGAAAAATAAATTAACTGTTGAAGGTGCAGTTTGCACTTCAAATCACTATACAGACATTTTAGAGAGGATACAGATATAGTAATAATAATAATATCTTTATTGGCATGAACAAGTAAATTACAAGGTTGTGAATCACTGGTGCCTGTGGTAGGTAGTAAAACACCTGTATTACAGGTCACCAGGTTTCCACTCGGAGAGCGTTTTACAGTATCATTGTTAGGTACCAATGTTATGGGTTGGTTAGCAAATTAAAATATAAAAGATAAAAAAGTAAAGGTAAAGTAAACAATAAAATTAAATAAATAAGACTAAAAACAATTTGGAACAATGATCATGTGGTGTAAGTGCACGTGTGTGTGAAAGTGTGCGTGTGCTTGTGCATGAGTGTTTGAGCAAGAGTGTACGTAAGTGTGTATGTGTATGATGTGCCTGTAAGTTGTAGGTTAATTAAGCCAATACCTGCAACAGACCCTCTGTTGCGGTATATGACTGCTGTAGTAACCAATCTTGAGTAGTTTTTTTAAGAACGTATCGATTTAGTTGGTACACAGTTAGAATTTTGTGAATTTTATTATAGAGGTATGGTCCGAGGAAAACAAAGAAGCGACGGCTGAATGATGTTTTGGTTGGGAAAGATGTGGCAACAAGGCGGTTTCGACGCACTGGTCCCGGTGTGTACTCTGACATGGAGTGCTGTTTGCTGACGGTGGCCAGAATAAATAATTGCCTTACAGTTAGTACTTGGCAGTATTCGTATAGTTCAACTGTGGGAAATAGGCGGGGTTTAAAACAGCAAACTTTAAGCTTTAAGCTTTATAGCTATCAATTAGCGCTCAACACACACATAACTTAGCGAGTCATTGTGCGAGCGGGCTGTAAAACTGATTGTACCGTAATTAAAAACAGGTTTTTATATTACTACATATAAAAATTAAAAGATAGAATAAAGTCTATAGGTAGTTCCTAAGACGTCAGCTTCCCCAATAATTTCATCACCCATTAAAAATCTTCATAAATCAATCATTTAAAAATACCACCTCGTCATATCGAAGCCCTTCAATCTGTCCACGAATAGGGCTGGCAGTCCACTCTAATACCGGGATCCCGGCGTACCGGGTTCCCGGGTACTGGGCTAATTGGTCGTCTCCTTTATCGACCTATTGTGAGCGTAATTGGAAATGTCAAAGCTGGTATAAGCAGCAATATGAAGCTTGCTCCTTATTTAGTTATTACAGTGGACTACGGGAGACATTACGACAAGAATGTCATTATAAAACGGGAATAAGCAGCTTTTGTGAGAAAATACGCGGTGTTTTGGAAGTTATTTGTTTACTTGGGACTTGTAAGGGATTTATTTGATTTTTTTGAACTTTAGTCTAAAGTTCTTCTTTACTTCTCAGTGATATTGTGGAAGTTAGCCGTGGGACAAATATTATACGATTTGAGAAGTATGTACCGTACACCATTTTTCTAAGTAAAATCATTTTCCACCTGGTTATTTTAAAATAAGAATCATCCTGCTACTATAGGGCCAACTAAGTATTCAACCCATTTGACATATAATTGTAAAAAAAGTAAGAGTATTTGTTTTCAGACCACAGCTCACAGGTGGTTCAGTGTGGCAACGTCCACCACTTAAGAGTTGTATGTAGGATAGAAACAAGGCACATACTTACAGACATCAACTGACCTGCACTGTGCCCACGTAGTGGATTACCGTAGATGGATGTTTGATATTATTCGAAGGCAGAGTTGGCACAGTGGCTGAGCAATTGGACTGCTGCGCTGCGTGTCGCTCCCCGCACGGTTCAAACATGTGTATGGCTTACAGATAGATGTTCTGGATCTGGGTATAAAACGCACTCACGATGCAGGAGAAATTCCTAGTGTGGAGCAACGTGTTTTACAAAAAAAAAAACTTTCACACGGAAACTAAAGAGCGAATTTTACTGAAATTTGGCACACAGCTGGTTCATAATGTAGATTATCAAATAGGATTTTATCCCGCTAGTCTGACCTCGTGTGTTAATTACCGAACACTATTAAAAAAATATTGCTAGATTTGAAAAAAAACATGATTGTATTACCGTTACATTCAATCAACAGCATTCAAAAGCTTAGACATAAAAAAATTTTGCCAATCAATGAAAAATCATTCTCTTTGAAACGTCCAGTGAAATATCCTCGGACTCGACACTTAATAGGGGAGGAAATAGTCGAGAGGTAATTGAAAGGAAGCATGGAGAGTATTCCGAGAATGTCTGCGAGTCCCGGAAGCTTCCTTAAGATAGTTGACACTTCCACGAGGCAGGCTAAGATGCCTCGTGCAGACTTTGAGTTCAAGGAAAATACTTGCGCGGTAAATGATACTTTTCTGGAAATGTTTTGTAATATTTTGTCATTATGATTAAAGAATCTTCTTGTAAAAAAAACTATGATTTTGTATTTCTGCGTACTCCACTTCAGCGGAGACGAACGGAGATGTGCGAAACAAAGACGGGGCGGAGATGCACAAGAACTAGGGTGTAACTACCGAAGCTGTAAGGAGATCTGCGAAGCGGAGTGAACAGGAGTTGTGCACTCTATACCTCTCCACACACAACCGTCTACGTAAAAAAAAATATAGCCATTCAATGAGGTTAAATGTAGGTACTTAGAGTAGTTGTATTTATGGTTTTAATAACTGCAATTTCTGTAAATACATACGATTTATGAGGGTGAAACATATTTTGTTCACAGTCAAACGAATTGCAAAACACGTAAGAAAATTTGAAAGTAAATAGGTGGGAAATTAAACTAAAGGGCCATCAAAAACATACGTAGTGAGAACTCCATGAGGCCATTCTTATGAAAGATATAATAAACCCAATCAATATATAAAGCGTGTAAAAGTACCCTTATCGCAAATGAAGGGCACTTGTTCTCCCCACCACTGCGATCATGTTTTTGTTTTAGACCATACCTGGGAACCTCCTAGTTACGGAGATATTGGGGGTCAAAGTTCCAAATTTTGCACAGCTGTTTTTGTAAATACTAGTTTTTCAGGTTGTAACTTTACTTAAATTACCTCCATGACCCTTTTACTATTCAAAGCATCCACTAGCACAATGTTTTAAGAGTGCTCCATTGAGTTTTACCGTAAAATGATATTTTTGACCCCAAAAAAAAACGTCGTTTCCCAGCTTTTTTTTTGCGTAGGGGTACTTAGTTTGATTGTACAGAATGCTTGGTTGACGTATGTGTGAAGGGTTGATTTACATCCTGTATAAAAATCAATGCCACTTTTCGTTGTAATTTTATAACTCAAGAACGGGGTCACTTATCCAAACCAAATTTTTAGGCTTTGTTTGGACTATTTAGTGGATGGTTTAAGTGAAGTTTGCATAAAATCGGTCGAGCGGTTCTTCATTTATCACATTTTTTGTAACAAATGAATTCAACAAAAGGCGGATCATTTTGTTAATAGGGAGATTCGAGAATGTTTTAGATTCACAATTGGACCCGGTAGGTAGCGCTGCTATCCGGGCAGGACCACGTCTGCCAGGTCCGCTGGTAATATATATATATATAGTATAAAGTTAAGTCCGCCTTTGTACGATTTTTGTGCATAAAGTTTAATAAATAAATAAAATAAAACATATAAATTAAAAAAAAAAACCTAACAGCCTGTCTTCAGTGCCCTACTACTTACAGGTCCTACGAAGCACAAACATCTTCCTAGTCACTGTGACATTCCAACTAATGTCACAAATTCGTCCAACAGGCGTAACAATTGTCACATCACGTCCACCCCGACAGTTCCCAAGAGCCACGTGTGAAGCCTCTGACAATCTGAAACTACTCGAGGTAGCATGGCCCCTCTTAATTCGTTTGCTGCTTACAAAGGTGAGAGGAATTCCAAGTGACAGTAGCACCCACTCGAAATTCTCTCCCTTGCTGTCTGGACCGGAATTTGAAGCTACTTCTAGTGAAGCTTGGGAAAGGCAGGCTGTGGAGAAGTGCTCATTAATGTATAAAGGGATATTGGTGCAGTTAGACAGTGTCTGACCTGCGTGTGGTCACAAGCAATATTTGATTTGTGAATATGCCTTATCAATGATTCTCCCTATAATACATAGTGATTAAATATTCCACATTAGGAGAATATGTAGTTACTCGTATAATAAGGTACGGTGGGGTTGGAATATCCGTATGGATAAAAACTCTTTTATTAAAGAAAATTATAATAAATACGATCTACTTCTTTGACCAGCCACAGATCAGGCCACTTATTTCGTAAATTACCGAAAAAGAGTACCATTATTACTTTTTAATCAATTCCCTGTTAATTTTCCGACAATTTCCCACCAACCTTTACATTTAATACAACTTATTAACAACGCCCATTCGATTTCATATTCCATTGCGTCTTTCCAATAACCTTTTTGATGACTTTCGTTAATGAAGCCATAGTCAGTGTTCAATGGACCGTGCGTAACAACTTTGTCCTTCTTCCCTTAGTAAATTGCCGACGTAATGTGTTTGGCCGTTAATAAAAAATGACTGGGTATTCAGTGCATTACCTACGCATAAAACTTTATATTTTTGTGGGTTTATTTACTAGAATAATGGCATGAGTTTAGGTGAACTATTGGTTAATGCTCGACTATAATGAACTTTAACGACACCTTTAAGTGTAATAAAGCTTAGTTAAATACTTGACTCTTTTTCTTCATTCTTCATCCTTTTAAGGGTTCAGTACCCATAGGATAAAAACGAGACTTCGCTGTTGTTGCTGTCTTTAATTAGAACAAGCCCGCCTCACTATTCCCAAACCACTGTAACTCCTGTAAGCCAGAATCAACAGTGGCGACCACAAGAAAAGCGCCGAGACAATGAAGCTCGACGAAGTCCCAGAGAAATGATTTAACTGTCTTGGATCCCGCAACGAAATTAATCAGAAAAAAATAGTAGAGGAGTAGGAAAAACAGAATTCACACTTCCCTCCATATCAGCAGGAGACAGAAAAGAACAAGGCTAATAGGCACACAGGGACGTATACAACTGGGATAAGCCCAGTTGCCTAGCACCACGGAACTTATTGTCATTAATATTACTGGGTGCTAAGTTGTGAGCTGTTATAATATTTGATTCCAATAATAGGTATGACAAAAATGCCTGAACACACGGAAATTTGTTCTAGTTTCTACAAGGTCCGTAAAGTAAACAACTCCAGATGTGACCTGTACACTATTTAACATAATATTACCTACGTTCATTCTGCCAAAGACTACACTCCCATAAAATGTGATGTATTCCTGTCTATCACCAGGCTGTATCTCAAGAACCGCGATAGCTAGAATGTTGAAATTTTCACAAATTATGTATTTCTGTTGCCGCTCCCATACAACAAAAGTCTGGCCTGGCATCTGGCCAGTTTTTCTAAACTGAAGTCAGTTCTATTCTGACACACAGTTTATGCTGCAATTGTCTAGGTTGCTCCGTTGATGGATGTCCACCTATTTCAAACCAAGTTTTCTCTATGCCTCGGAAAGCACGTCAAGCTGTTGGTCCCGGTTCTCATTTATAGATCTTTGACACGCGACATGTAGTCAGTGACCTGAAAGTATGACAACCAGTCTTACCAAGGGAGCTTATCGTATTACCCGGTTCTTACTGGGTTGTGGTAGATAGGCAGTCAGTTCCGATATGACCAGAAGCCAACCTGGACACAGTTGGGGGAAAATAAGGCATATGATAACTGCTCGAGGCAGGTATTTCATTGAAAGGTGTCATATAACTTTTGTTAATTAAACATGGTCTGGAATAATTTTACAAGGGTTAAAAATATTATAATTAATCCGCCCACAGTCTGCGTGATTCTGTCACCTATAAAACACTTTCTCTGATTACTTTTAAGTTACCTCGATTTAACTGTAGGACGAAATTGAATTTTGAGCAAAGTTCCTATATCAACGTAATAATTAATGAACCACCCCACCCACACGTGATTACCGTGAGTTCCTGACGATCAGGTAGCTCCCGAACATGTTGATAAGAAAGAAAATTATACTCAAATTTCCCATTTTTTTAAGTTACGTTTGCACTACAAGTTTTTTTTATTAGCTAATAATATTTCTGAAATGAACTTAATTTTCGATATAGAATAATCGATTCAGATGTTCACGAGATTAGTGCCTAAATCCAAACTAATAAACCTTTTTTTTATTGGGACAAGCCGACCCCCTATTCCCAAACTACTGTAACTCCTGAAAGCCAGAATCAACAGTGGTGACCACCAGAAAGGCGCTGAGACAATGAAGCTCGACAAAGATCCACAGAAATGATAACTGTCTTGGATCCGGCAACTAAATTAATCACACAAGAATAGCGGAGGAGTAAGAAAAACATGATGTCCACGTTACTCCTCTATTAGGTAATGATATTCGTTTAGGTTAGTGATATGAAGGAAAAGAGGAGCTGTGGCTAAATAATAATAATAATAATAATAATAATATAATGACCTGAAAGTCTGACAACTAGTCTTATTAGAGGGAATCGTATTACCCAGTATTAACTGGGTTGTGGAGGTCAGATAGGCGGCCGCTCCATGTAAAATACTGGTATTCAGCTGCATACAGTTAGACTGGAAGCCGAACCCAACATAGTTAAGATGGCTAGGATGATAGTGATATGAAAGAAAAGCTTTTTTTCTTCCTTTAGTGGCCAACCAACAATTGTGTGCACTGATAACATTTAAAGTAAGTATATAATATCTAAGGTCTAACAATTAAATACAGGTTAGCACCGCATGCCCCATAAACAAATAAGATGTGCCACAAGCACTGAACTTATACAATTAAAGATTAATATTTTTACTAAAAATTAAAATTACGAGCATAATTGCTCGTAATTTTAATTTAAGCATTACGAGTTGGGATTTAAAACAATCTATATTTAAAACCATCATTTACAGTAGGAAAAGCAAACAGAAACAAATCAAAACAGTACATAATAGCAAAATTGGAATCCGAATTAGAAGTCTAATTAGTATCAAAATTACAATCAAAAATAAATATCTAAATTAAATATCAAATTAAAATGACAATTGATATGAAAATCAAAATAAATTAAAATCCGTATAAAAAGTCTAATTAATTTTAAAATCAAAATTAAAATCGAATCAGAATAAATGATAGCGTGATGACTGACAAGGCAGAATGGAAGAAAAAACATGTTGCGCCGACCCCAAATAACATGGGATAAAAGCAGGTGATGATGATGATGTTTCGTTAAGATTTGTGTTAAATAAATAATAACATCAACTGAAAAAAATAATAACTTAGAATAGACTAGTAACTCCTGAAACGCCTACACAGACTACCATTACCAAACCACGTACAGAAACGTTACTTAAGATTGTAATTTAGGTATATTTATCTTTCATTACCTCATAGGGAGGACAAACAGGACCTTTAATCTAAAAAGTTTGTTTTCTATTAAAGGGGCTTTTGAGTAGCTGTTCCAATTAATTCATCCATTTCCTAACATTTGACTCGTTCGATCGGTTTAGTGTCATGGTCAAGTGGGTGATATCATCCAAGAGAACATTAGACACTAAAGAAGTGTCTTCTCTGTAAAATCATGGTATTATGCTACATTCGGTAACCAAACGCAGATGATGATGATTTGAATGTCTTTGGTTAAAGTGGTGCTCGGATATTTAATCCGCAGAAGTTAGTTGTTGATCAAAATTCAAGTAGTTCGAATAATAAAGTTATCTTTATTGTATTTTTTTTTTAATTTACTCGAAACCCCTAAATCGCAACAGCTTATCAAACAGCCCAACAATTAACCCCATAAATGTTGAGAGCTCTTAATGATATTAAAAGATTACCCTTGCATCAGTTAGGTACAGCTATCATTTCGAGTACGATACGTGGACATCATTTCCGGGCTCGTACATTATCCCGGTATCGTATTTCGATGGTACGGGATTTCGATATGAATATTAAAAGCCCCATTTATATATGTCACTTTCAGATACACAATATTTTGTTGTATAAACTGAATTCAAAGCTCCAAAATATAACGAGAGCATCCATGACATAAAAGCGTGCAGTCCTAACATAATATACTTACGTTTTTAACCGAAAAACCAATTTGCACATTAAGCCTGACCTCGAGCACCAATTCATCTATCAAAATCTATCGGCTGTTTCGTCGCTTCCAGTAACTTGTGCTAAAAGTAACAAAGCTCTTACACAATAGTTTTGTTGAACTTGTGTCATTATTTAGATTCTAGGTAGCTCAAGTACAAACAAAATCTTCATGAGATATCTTTTCTACTACAGCCGTAGAGTACGGAAGGCTTTGTTAACTGAAAATGTAAATTCCGGCTCTTTCCTATTATCTTTTGTGCAAAATCCTTGTGCAAAATGCAAGCAAGAAAACTTGTTAACTATGTTCGTAGCTAACAACTTTTCAGCAGGCGCTTCGTAGTTTTTTTAAGGTTTTATGCCTGTTACGTGTTTATTGTTGAAACCATTTTCATTTGCATATGAATAGCGTTCGTGTTTTATCTTTTAGCAATTTTTCTCTAGAAAGTGAGATGTTGGGAGTTTTAAAAGTACATTTTCTGACGTCGACATTCATAGACTCAGTAGAGACAGAGTGAAGTTTATCAGATTTTTATTTTATAACATTACAAGCACAACACATTATTTTATATTCACTGTGCCCTAGATTAATTTACGCCTAGCATTTTACGTCATAGGGGTAACTTGTATTCACAGTTGTACTTAACTCAACCTCAAAACGCTGAGCTACTTTATGGTTGACCTGACCTGCTTCGGTTGATCGTGTAGAAAATGCCTTGTTTGTGGGAATTATTCTTAAACAATCCCCACAGAGAATGCGTACAAAACAGACTAGGTACAAGACCTAAGCTCAGTTAATTTCCTCCCTTCTGGAATTCCAACTAGTCGCTGACTCCGCAATGCTCATAGTTTCTAACAATTCCTACCAAACAAAACTCATTTTGGAAGCTACAGCCTGAAATTTTCATCCGACGCAGGATTAATAGTAGAATTTAACACAATAGTGAGATTAATTGTATTCCCAGGTAGACTGGAGCCGGCGTTGAACTGGCGACCTTCCAAAGTGAGGGTAATTTGTCAAACGTGCCTTCGCTCCGACTAATTATCAAGGTATCGGCGCCTGACATGAGAGCTTGTCAAGGTAGAGATTTGAAATTGGATCGAGTGGCGTATTGGCAGCGTTCCGTTTTAATTTATTTTCAGAATTTGTTTTTTTTTGTTTGGCAGCAATATAATATATACGTAAATCGGTACACAGGAGTAGACATACTAACTCACGCCGCTTTCCAAAGAGGACAGGTAGAAACTACAATTACGATTCTTATACACTCCTATCATTACGTCCACGTTTTTATAAATCAGTCTACTTAAAGTTATATCAAGAACATAAATCACTCAACAATCAAGACGATATTCTTGTCTAAAGCATAATTAAAGCCTGACCTTTAAATAAACTACAATAATTTAAAACTCTCATTCGTAGCTGTGACTCTATGGCAGAAGCTTACAGACAGAATAATTACGAGCGACTCTTTTTAATCTCATTTTTACAGACACAAGTGTGTGTTACTGTCGTCTTTACTACCATTACAAACACGGCAAAGGATGGGCAAAGATAACTTTAATCGCATCCAATATCGCACCAATTTCCTTAAATGCAAACGAAGCCATAAAAGTGAGGACATTAGCTGCGGAAATTCGTTTATTTCCTCTCTACAGATTAGTACAGAACTTATCTTCATTCGCGTTTACTTTTTTCATAAAAAGAACAAACGCACCGTTTGTATTGACCTTAACTGGAGCGAATCCAAATTAGCGTAAAGCCGAGCTTCCGAGCTTAAGGTGGAAGCTCACATCTGGCCCGCGAAATTCTAATTTTCTTACGTTTTTGGCAATTTGCAGGCCAGTGCTTGGTTGTATGTTTATGAAAATTTGATTTGCGACTGTAAGACGTATGAAGTTACCGAATTATAACCATCAAAATTACTAACTACTAAAGAACGACGACTAAATTACTAAAGAATGACTTTTACATGCAAAAATCAATCTTGACATGAAAATGAACTTGGAGGGTTGTATTGATAATTTTGATGGTTATAATTCGGTAACTTCATACGTCTTACAGTCGCAAATCAAATTTTCATAAACATACAACCAAGCACTGGCCTGCAAATTGCCAAAAACGTAAGAAAATTAGAATTTCGCGGGCCAGATGTGAGCTTCCACCTTAAGGTACCTACGTAAGGCTGGTTGCGCATTGTCGACGAGAGTCACATAATGCGATTCCAAGTTCGCTCTTTATTTTATCCGAAAGAATAGTGGGCAAGATCGAGTCCAGTTTTCACGAGTACATCAGGCTCCGAAACAAACTGCACTTAAGACTGTGTGAAATTTTCTTTATTGTCGAAATTACTAAATAAGTATACCCCAAATTCAGATCTAAATAATAATCAACTAATAAAGACGCTAATCTTATGTGGGACTGAACATACCGCATGCCAAATGAGCTGTGGGCCAAAATAACCACTTTCTGAAACCCTGAAACAACCAGAAGGCGTCGTGGAAGATGGCGAGTCGATCTCAGTGTATACATTGGCCTTGGATCGACACAACTGGAAGCCTTTACCAGCAGTGGGATGATGCAGATTAACAGTAAATTAACCCTTCACACATCGACAACCAAGCATTCTGTACATCAAACTATGTACCCCTACGCAAAATTTTTTGCTGGGAAACGACTTTTTTTTGAAGGTAAAAATCACATTTTGTGGTAAAACTCAATGTTACACTCTAACATTGTGCTAGTAAATGCTTTAAATAGTAAATGGGTCATGGAGGTAATTTAAAGTTATAACCTGAAAAACTAGTATTTATAAAAACAGCTGTGCAAAATTTGGAACTTTGACCCCCAATATCTCTGGAACTAGCGGGTTCCCAGGTATGTTCTAGAACCAAAAAATTATCGCAGTGGTAGGGAGAACAAGTGCCCTTTCGTTTGCGTTAAGGGTACTTTAACACCCTTTATTTTTGGACTTTTTCTAACGATCTGTGTCAGGGCTGTCGAAACCTAAAGTTAAATACCAAAGTTCAATTTCTTACATTTGATGACCTAGAAAAACCCGCCTTTGTGTCAGATGTACAAAGAAATGGGATTAAAAACGTTCCGATTTTCATTTTCGTTTGAAACCTTTAAAAGAAAACTGTTTAATTCTACACAAACTCAACGAACATTAACAAAAGAAAGGATCTCGGTACTCTTATCAGGGATAAGTTGAAAGAAAATAATACTAAATTTTTGAAAGCCTGCAGGGTTTTTGAAAGGCCTATGATTAGCGAAGGAATTCGAAGGACTGCTGAACTACTAAAGCTATTTATTAAATCAAAAAATAATATCTACGATTACATATTACACAATCAGCCTACAAAGTTTTCTCTGCTGAAATACAGCCTTCCACAGTTGCCACGTGTCAAACAAGAGAATAACACCCTCAACTGCTAAGAGCTTTCCTTCTAAAGAGAACAAGAAACAAAAAAAAGAAGTTGATTGATTAATTATAACATGTATGACATTATAATTAATTACTTGACCTTCTACACTCGGTTTAACTTCGAGAAAGAGGTCAACGTCGAATCCGACTCGGCTGGGCAGCGTTCGGGAAGTTGCGCGGTATCTTCTCGTCCAACATACCACAGTGTCTCAAGACGAAAGTCTATGACCAGTGTGTGTTGCCAGTGATTACATACGGGACCGAAACGTGGTCGCTCACAATAGGCCTCATCAGAAAGTTCAAAGTCACCCAAAGGGCAATGGAGAGGGCTATGCTCGGAGTTTCCTTGCGTGATCGAATCAGAAATGAGAACATCCGCATGATAATCAAGGTAACCGACGTGTGGCAATGGGCAGGGCACATTGCTCGCAAATCGGTTGGCCGACGGGGCTGGAAAGTTCTGGAGTGGCGACCGTGAACCGAAAGTCGTTGCGTTGGAAGGCCTCCCACTAGGTGGACCGATGACCTGGTGAAGGTTGCGGGGACCCGCTGAATGTGAGATGCATGGGACTGGTCAACAGTGGACGTCTTTTGGCTGAAATGATGATGACGATGACCTGCCCTTAGCCAAATTTTGTTTTTTATCCAAATTTGTTTTAGGTCGGAACAGCATTTCTTGGTCTTTCATACTTCTATATTAGTCGTCACCTCTATAAACAAGTATTCTTCTGAGTCGCGTCAAGGACGCCCATACTCAATTAAGTGGAAATATTTTTTTCCTACTCCTTCGCTAGTCTTTTCTGATTTATTTCGTTGCGGGATCAAAGACAGTTAAATCGTTTCTCTAGGACTTTGTCGGGCTTCATTGTCTCGGCGCTTTTCTTGTGGTCGCCACTGTTAATTCTGGCTAACAGGAGTTACAGTGATTTGGAAATAGTGTGGAGGGCTTGTCCCAAAAAAAAATTCAAGTGAAATCAGCTACGATCAAAACTCCGGCGCATAGATAGAACCGGTCCCTCAGGGTGTAAGAAAACTTGCACGTGGAACAAGAAAGTATTTTAATCGCAATAACATTTAGCATGTGTTGTTACTTTTTTGGACTACCTCGATGGTTCAGCGGCCGCTGTACATGAGGTCCTGTCCCAGTTCGGGCAAAGTGTTATTGGGTTTTTCCATCAGGAATTTCTCAGTAGCAGCCACGGATTTGAGCCCAGTTGATGGCATTAGGCTCACCCCTTATTACATAGGATTTAGACATTACTGGCGAAATTTGGGTGATTACTGGGAACACTTCTACCTAACCCTTGTGGAATTACAGGCGTGATGTCACGTCTATAACATTTGTAGTAAATCGCACGAGTGTTGGTTCACACTCGTGCGATTTCGTTCGTCCTTACGGTTCGCTACAAATGCTACAATTGGTAGAGTAACGTCAAATTCTCAGCGACACAGTCCCCGTTTGTCTGTCCATCTCGTAGGTACTATTGACTTTTATGTTACTTCGCTGATAAGTAGTGATAAGCACGCATTACTACACGAAATAACCATATAAATAAAATGTTTTGCTGGAAATATTACTTAAACCCTAAGGGCAAGTGTGATAAAAGGTCTTTTTCTGTTCAAATTCAGCTTGAGTAAGAGAATATAATAATAGTCCTCCTGACCGTTTTCGGTCACGGCGGCCAATCTAAGTGGAAATTAGCCATCGGCGCGGGAGATATTACAGTGCGCAAGTGTGTGCGCAGGCACAAGTGCACTCTCTGTTCCTTTTTCTCTCATATTCCGATGGGACGGCAATCCGACACGACCGGAGAGAGATCAGGCGCAGGACCAACGGCTTAACGTGCTTTCCGAGGCACGGGGGTATAATACCGCCAACTTCCAAACTCCGGGCTACTACTGGGAAATTTCTAATGAAAAACCCAATAGCACTTTTTTGTCCGACCCGGGAATCGAACCCAGGACCTCATGCACAGCAGTCGTGCTTTCGACCACTAGACCAACGAGGCAGTTGGTCAGTTGGTTGGAGAATATAATACCATGACAATAGAACAAACAAAAAGTCATAGATACTTTTGTTTGTTTTACTTTCTTAATATTATTTTGGTTTTGATACAAATTACAAACAAATTCAGATTTTAAACGGGCCTGCACTCTGTACCTAGGTCAAACTATAGTGACCTCTAAAAGTAAAAAAAAATATCATTTCATACGTTACGGCCCATTATCATACCAAATAGGAATGTTTACTGACTTAAAAAAAAATATTAATCAGTCCGTCTGTTAGATTATCGAAAATATTGGATACGTATTTTTTGTTTTATCAAATCAATAAAAATTGATGAAGATTAAATGCGTCAAAGATTTGAGTGCCCCGTTTAGTGACATTGTCACTAAACGATAAAAAATGTCAAGTCTTAGAATATGACGTCACACGAGTTTTCGAAGCACTGTATCGTCTTAATTGTTTGCTTACGTGAAAAAAGAAAAAATACGTGTTCAATATTTTTTGGAAATCTATTTGACGGACTAATTCGATTTTATTAGTTAACTACCTTATTCTGTAGTAATTTATTTATTTCAACTCAGATCGAATGGCACTGCTGTAATGCGGCCGCCACACACTCGACGAGTGGCATGTGAAGTAGCGAGGAAAGGAGGCAGAGACATAGTGTGGCCACTTTACTCGTCATACCGCACGTCGTGCTCCTCGTCCTGCCCATCGCTCTCTATGTTATCGGTTTTTGTTTTTGTAGGAGCGTCGCGATTAATTGCGCGAGTAGAGCAGTGTGGGCAGAGCGGCATCATCGTAGCAAATAGCAGCAGCGCGAGGAGCACAGCACAGTGTGGCGGCCGCATAAGTAATAATGCAATAATATTGCTAGCAAACGAGCTTTTTATAAATCACGATAGGCACTCTAATTTAATAGGGGCCATAGAGATATTTAAAATAAAAAGATTTAAAACTTGTATTTGGCACAGATGGAGCTTAGAATTTCAATATCTCCGGAACTAGAAGATTTTCTGGCAAGACCTAGAAAAAGATCGCAATGAAAAAGTTATAAATGACAAGTATCCGTCAGCCTACCTTTTTAAGGATTCCCATCAAATGAAATCATGAAATGACTTCTACCGCTCGAGGTGGAGCAGACAGGAGTGTCAGACTATTACAGCCTTATTTTAAAAGTGGTTAAACCTGGGTTTAACTTAGACTTGGTTTATCTCGCATGCCGTCACTTTCTTTTGAATATTATCGAAGTGAGACGGCTTGCGAGATAAACCAAGTCTAAGTTAAACCCAGGTTTAACAACTTGTCAGCAACATGGGAGGGGCCCGCAAGGGCCGACGCCCGTCGGGGCTGCGGGTTGTTCACAAGTTACCGCGGCCTCGATATATAGGGCGAAGAAGGAACATGGGTGATTGTTAGTCAGTAGAAGTCTGACACTCCCTTTCGCTCTGCCCAAGAGCGGGAAGGGTTATTTGATGAATTTCCACCCGCCAAAAAAAAAAAGGTTTAACCACCTTTGTAATAAGGCCCTTACTAACTAAAATACCCGTGTTCCTTCTTATGGCCTTTACGTTCCAGAGCCGCGGTACTTCTTTCGAACAAATTACGCAACGACATAAATAATATGCAAGTACGCACATACTATTAACTATTCTTGCAAATACAGTGTGATTCTTTATAATGTGCACATATCGAAATGAGGGAATCTATGCTTAATTTTATCGATGGAAAAAATATTTAAAAAAATCTAAATATTTTTTATGGAATTTTCAAAAATGTTGTCCGCTGTTGTGACCCCAATGTAAACAAAACGGTGTAACTTTTAAACTAAATTATCTATCGCGATGAAACAATTTTATGTAAAAAGATATGAAAAAAAAAAGTTTTTTTGATCAAAAAACGTGTTTATTTTCAATTGAGGGTAGTTTTTTTTTCACAATTTTCATTTTACGAGGACGCCTAATTGCTTCCAATCATTATGGAGTTTGTTTCATCGCGATAGATAATTTAGTTTAAAAGTTACACCGTTTTGTTTACACTGGGGTCACAGTAGCAGACAAAATTTTTAAAAATTCCATATAAAATATTAAAAAATATTTAGATTTTTTTTAATAATTTTTCCGTCGATAAAATTAAGCATAGATTCCCCCATTTCGATATGTGCACATTATAAAGAATCACACTGTATTAATCTCATAACACTATGTGCTCGTAAATTCGCTATAAATAAGTACGTCTAAGTAGAATGTTACGGTTCAATCTGTGCGTCGTTAACAATAATTGGTAGTACATCACTTTCTGCTGTTGTACGGTTTATTATAGCTGTTCTGTGTATAATAATTAATCTTGTTTATTGCATCGTTAGTATTACTTAGATATTAAGTTTATGTTTTCATAATGTTTATTTTTGGCTAGTGGAAAATAATGAGTCTTGTTTTTTTAGAATAATTCTTAATAATAAGCCTTTTTCTTACTTCGTTAGGATACTTTAAGTCTTAATTGCTGAATAGCAGAGGAGGTTTTAGGTCCGAAATCGCCTGGTAAGATGGTCTGGTTTCTGACTCCCCCTAACACCTGCAAAAAAAGTAAACAACGAGGCCTGCATTTTCATGGCTAGAGAATTTGGATTATCATCATTGCCTAGCCTTTTTCCAACTACTTTGGGGTTGGCTTCTAGTCTAACCGGATCAAAACCATAATTTTGATTTCGATTTTGCATACCAATAATTTAATTTGCTTGAAGCAACTGTCTATTTCACCTTTTTTTTTTTGGCGGGTGGAAAATCATCGAATAACATCCCGCTCTTGGGCAGAGCGAAAGGGAGTGTCAGACTTGTACTGACTAAAAACCAGCCATGTTCCTTCTTAGCCCTTTATGTTGAGGCCGCGGTATCTCTTACAACATCCCGCAACCCCGAGGGGCGTCGGCCCTTACGGGCCTCTCCCATGTTGCTAACATCACTTTGAGGCGCGCGTGGAACACGAACGCCACGTCGTCACGGCCTATCGTCGTCATAAGACGGACGGACGGCAAGCTAACCCACCACTCACCGTCCACAGGCCCGCGTCTACGGTGGCCGGAAGCCATCACGTGGCCCCCGACGCCCGGAGCGCCTCCCACGGTACCTTCACAAACCAAATAGTTTTAGGTGATACGATATCTTTTGGTAAGACTGGTATGTCAGACAGCTTTTGATAAAGAACAGAAATATGAAAGTGCTTGCATTAATTTAAACGAGAAGATAAACTAGTGCCTGAACAAAAAGTTTTTTTTCCGTAAAAATTACCTTGACAGGAACATAATACATTAAGCAGCCCTAAGAAGACTACTACCATTATTCTTCTAACTAATTTCCATAATCAAGATAAACACAGGTCTCTAATAATTTCTCGTGGAAAGCAACACAATCTCGTGCTCCTCAAATAACATAATTGTCTAAACGGCGCCTGTAATATTGAAAATTTGAAACTAGTCGTGCAGTTGAGACGTGCGTCAATAAACTACGGTTATACCAAATTACTTACTGAACAACTAATTTATTAGTTCGGCCATGAGAACTGTAAATAAGGTGAGAGAAGAATAGTCTGCGCAGGGTTCGATTCCCGTCTTTGGCAAAGTGTTATTGGTTTCAGTCAGGTTGGAGTCAAGCTTATTACGAGTACATGCGACTTAACATAACAGGTATAACCCTCCTTTTGGGCTTCGCCGCAGTCGGGTAAAAATGTGAGAGTATTTTTTTTTCAAAAACGTTTCCACGAATTTCTCCTGTATCATGGGTGCGTTTACAAACATTTAAACTCATATACACAAACACACACAGACCCGAAACAACTATCTGTAGGCCATATAAAGGTTTGTTCTGTGCGGGGATCGACCTCGCGACAAGCCGTCAATACATACACCTCTGATGTTGCTTACCTGCTTATCCCTTCCGGTTGTCTGTTGGCCTTGTTCTGTTCGGTCTCCTACTGATATGGAGAGAAGTGGAAGTTTTTTATTTTCCTATTCCTCCGTTATTCTTTTCTAATTAATTTCGTTGCGGGATCCAAGACAGTTAAAAAAATTGTTTCTCTGGGACTTCGTCGAGCATCTTTGTCTCGGCGGTTTTCTGATGAATGCGACGGTTGATTCTGGCTTTCAGGAGTTCCAGTGATTTAGGGATAGTGTGGCGAGCTTGTCCCATAAAAAAAACAAAACGCTTAAGGGAAAACAGCCGTGTTCGTGGGGTTCAAACAATGTTCTGATGACGTGTCGGTGATGTCTAATTAAGCCTGTTTTTTTCTTTTTGTTTGGTTGTGGGAAATCATCAAATAAACTCTACCGCTCTAGGCAGAGCGGAAGGGAGTGTCAGACTTCTACTGACTAAAAACTACCCATGTTCCTTCTTAGCCCTTATGCCGAGGCCGCGGTATCTTTTTCAAACAACCCGTAGCTCTAATTTGAGACTTAGCTTCTTACGTACACTTCATGAAATCAAATCAAACAAAAAAAAATAATAATATTAGATTGCTGAAATTTCACAAACTAAAAATAACAATATATTAATAATTACTGTATCAAAAGTATAATAAGATTGTGAATAAACTTATGAAATAATAAAGAAAATAATTACAAATAAATCATTTTACATTAAGTCTTGAGATATTAAAAAATGTCAATACTTTTAATTCTGTTGAAATGTCAAAACTTATAAATCTGTTGAAATGTCTTTCAGAGGGTCATTCAAAAAATCACATATCGAATAATAACATTTATGTATCAAAAAAGTCTTGAGTTTATTTTTAACTTGATGAAACACATACAACCAATGATATATTAAAACTATAGATACGTTAACCGCCCTCAAAAATGACAACATAAAATGAAGCCAATTGGCCACATTGCGCTTAGTTACGCACCAACCTCTCGCGCGACGCTACGTTTGTTCTTAATTTAAATCGTGTGTGTAAACCTGCGCGAGACATAAAGACAACAGGCATCAACAGGCATCCCGCTGTACGGTGTCATATTTTCTTTACCTTTCTTTACACGTAAAAGTAGTTATATAATATTTTCGCCGTTTTGAAGCGCCGCCATGTTAGTTCATGACGTGTCTATATATAATACGTCATTGCATATTTTCTTTCCCGGATTTATCTCAGCGCATGTCAGCCTACTGTCATTTCCACTGAATGTTGGCAATTACGGAGTCGGAAATACGGTGCTACACTCTATGGATATGTTTTTGGCGCCATAACGTCACTGACAGCTTGATGGTGAACGTGTGCGAAAATCTGTCAAGAAATTGTACGGAAAAATCAAAAAGGTTTGAAAAAAAGTTCAATACATCTATTTTTTTTTCTGTGTTTAAGCTTTCATTTGACCGCCACTCAACGCACAAGAACTATCGAGGTGCGAGTGCAAAGATCCTTAAAATTGTCTTACTTCGAGAAGCAGGTTTAAGTCGTTTGTAATAGGGGTAGGAATTCATCAAAAGACTCCTACCGTTCTGGGCAAAGTGGTAGGGGGAGTGTCAGCCTTCTACTGACTAAAATCCACCCATGTTCCTTCTTAGCCCTTTGCTTCGAGACTACGGTATCTCTCGAAAAACATTAAAGTATATAATAGGATATTGCAACAAAGAAAATTAATTAGTCCGTCTGTTAGATTATCGAAAAATATTGGATACGTGTTTTTTGTTTTATCAAATTGATAAAAAATTACGAAAACAAAACGTGTCAAAGATGCTAGATGTTATTAAAAAAGTACTAACCTTGTGATGTCACACGACTTGGCACGAGTTTTCGAAGCACTTCATCGTCTTCATCTTTTGTTTACGTGAAAAAAGAAAAATACGTGTCCAATAAATTTGGAAATCTATCTGACGGACCAATTAGATTTATTTTGTGAAATACCCTATTATGTAATGGGGATTGTCTAAAATTCTTAACCATTAGGTTTTATTTTATTTTTTAAAATTTAGACCAATTTGAGAAACTAATTTGAATACTTTGATGATTGGCTCAATCTTTATTTAAAAAAAAATATATATATTTTAAATTTTTAAGGTAGGTGACGTCATCAGTGACTTCAAAAGATTGTGCCGTTGCCTCATTAATACATAATTAAAAATTTATATCTGTCAACACGACGTCATCCATCTCACATCTGTCAATCAAAGTGTCAATAGACGTCATACATAATCAAATACACACATCAAAAGTGTCTAGGGATCAACATATATTTTTGCAATAACTTTTCTCCTGATTGATATTAATTAAAATTTTCATTAAGGATTCATCAAATAAAGTGTTTTCGTTTGTCACAGTAACGATAAACCAAGTCACCTTTGCATTAATAAAGAAATTTGCCATTTTCCTAATAAAGGGATGTTTGACATTTGAACCACTAACATTAAAGTTCGAAAAAAAGACTGAAATAACAGTTTTCTTTAAAATTTAATTGGGTAACTTAAACAATTAATAATCCGTGTTTCTACCGCGAACACTAACAACACAAGAACATCGGTTTGGCATACTCAAAATGAGTTCATCCAAATCACGCTGTGGAATGGCCGCCCATGTTCGTTGCAACAACAAAAAAAGGTCTTCTTGCGACTGGATACCCTCCATATTCGGCAGAGCTCTTCTCTGTAGCATATCCCATGCATGCTCAATCGGGTTCAAGTCTGGCGACTGAGCAGGCCAGGGCAGGACATTGATGTTAGCTGCGGCGAGAGTCTGTCTTACAACTCTTGCGGTGTGCGGTCGTGCATTATCATGCATTAACTGAAATAAGGGACCGATTTGCACTTGTAGAGGAACGATGACGTCTGATACAATCGTCTCAGCATAAATTTGAGCGTTGAGGTTGCCTCTGATCCAAATCAACTCAGTTCTTCCGCCGATCCAAATACCCGCCCATACCATGATGGTTCCACCACTATAAGGATGGACTTCCTGGCAGGATTTTAATCGCTGTTGGCGTCCAGGGGTTCTCCAGTGTCGTATACGTCTTGTATCCGGTCTCATACCAAAACGAGACTCATCAGAAAAGCACACGAAACGCCATTGTTCTTCTGCCCAATTTCTGTGTTCAAGAGCCCATTGATATCGAATCCTACGATTGTGCATTGCTATAGGTGGTACCCGTAGCGGTCTTCGGGAATGAAGGTTCACTTCATGCAAGCGGTTTCTGACTGTTTGGTAGCTAATTAAGTTCCCTGAAGAGTGATGAAGCCTCACGGCTAACATCATGGCGGTTATTGTTGGAGCTCTTCGAGTTAAGATTTGAATGTATCGGTCTTGTCTCCGTGTGGTGCAGCGATACCGTCCTCCATGGCGCTCAGCCACGGTACCAGTGCTTCGGTAACGTGTCCAAAGTCGACTGATAACACGACTTGTATTCAGAGCTAAAGCCACAGTACGTTGCCGGGAACCAGCTTCTATCATTCCCACGGCTCTGAGCATTTCTTCCCTGCTTAAATGACGTCGCCGCTCCATAATAACGTTGGTTTTAATCAGTAGTAGGGAAACAGTAGCACTAATAATGTCTTCAATGCGTTGTATGTTTTTATAGGGAAAATATTGACAGCTGATTTTCATCTTTTACTCGAATTTGATTCACAGTTCCTGATTCAAATTATGAAATGCACCAAAAAGGATCCATATAAATTTATAAAATCATAAATTTATTACAAAGCCACATCTCAATCTCAAGAAATCCGCATAAAAATGCTTGATCCCTAGACACTTTTGATGTGTGTATATGTCTTATTTACAAATACAAGCTTATTTTTCGAAATTTCGACCGAAACAGTAAACGGAAACTGGTTTTTGAAGGTGTTAGAATACGTCAACAATCGACGCGGTGACATTTTAATCGTTTTCCTGAACCACAATGAGCGATAGTTTTGTTAACCCTAGAAAGATAATCATAATATAGCAACTAGCGTAAAAGATAATCATACGTCTGTCAGACGTACCTTAGTTAATTAAGAGTTTTTGCAAGCCTACGGAAGTATTATCATGCCTTAAAGGTTGAAATAATTGTTTGTATTATATTTAAATAAATAAAACGATAAAATAGCAATAATAAAGTTTAATTGACAAATTACAAACAAACATCGTAAACTTCTTTACAAATTAACAAAAACTGAACTTGTCTTCTATAGGAACATATAAAATCACTTTCAGTCTTTATATTTTCATATTTTGTACTTTTACACTTAAATAAATGTTGTTCCTCTAGCTGATCGAACAATTTTGCCGAGGTTCTAACCGTTTTTTTTTTGGGGTGAGAAATCTTCAAAATAACCCTTCCCGCTCTTGGGCAGAGCGAAAGGGAGTGTCAGACTTCTACTGACTTAAAACCACCCATGTTCTTTCATAACCCTATATGTCAAGGCCGCGGTATCTCTTACATCATCCAGCAGCCCAGACGGGCTGAGGTTCTACCCTGTTTTCTTTTTTTTTGGCGGGTGTAAAATCATCAAATAACCCCTTCCGCTCTTGGGCAGAGCGAAAGGGAGTGTGAAACTTCTACTGACTAAAACGCACCCATGTTCCTTCTTAGCCCTTCATGTCGAGGCGGCGGTATCTCTTACAACATCCCGCAGCCCCTGAGGTTCTACCCTGACTTTCGACTCTTGCCTGTGGCCCAACAATGCTTATTTTTAGCTCTGAGTGTGCGCTGAGAAGTAATAATTATGCGGCTATCAGAAGGCGCAGCTTGGTTGACAGTATACTATGAATGGGCTTTAGCAAAATCTTCGGATTTATCCACAGCTTCATCTATGAATTCGTCTCCAGTGTCACTCTGCACATCGTCTTCTATGAGGTTATCTTCGTATTCGCTTTCAGATTCTACTGACGATTCCTTTTCATTTTGATATAAAAAGTTCTCAATATGAGAACTATCCAACACCCTTCGGTTTGCCATTATAATATTATAAGTTTCAGAAGTGGAAATTTATTAAAAAAAAACAATTCACAACAAAAAAAACATTTTTACTTCACAAATATATTTGACTCAAATTACAATCAGCAAAATTTGCTTACAGTCCACTAAGACTTAAAATCCACTAAACAAAGCACAAACTCACTTTATCACCTTTGCAACTAACTAAATAGAAATGGCTTACGTAACCTTACGATTGGCTTATGAATCGCACGTCCGTCCAGTCCAAGCGTCGAGAAGCAAATTGACGTTCTACTGGCAGCGCCTTGTTTTTATAGGCGAGGCGAGGCGATGTGGGGTAGTTACTGACGTAACACGAGCATTCTCCTTACACGGCTTCTCCTGACGAGGTGTCGTCCTCGACACAAACTCTTGGAGTGGCCCCGCTAGGACCCGCGATGGGAGAGGTCGGCACTTCAACCTCCACTTCACCCGCTGGCAGAAGTGACGGGTCGACCGCAGTAGAGGACTCTGTTTGTTCAGAGTCGTCATCAGTATCTTCATCTGAAAACAAGATCTTGTTAGAAGCTACCCGAGCAATTTATGTAAAAGCATTCAGCCTCTCACAAAGTTCCATTCATCTCCAGCCAACTAATTCATTCATCATTCTCTCAAATAGTACATAAGTTTGAATAGACACACACATCCATCTTTCTCAAGCAATTATAAAAATAAAGCCAAGGCATTGTCCTGTATGTGTCCAGCGCGCAAGTGGCGGTTTCCTTGCTGCTGTCTTGTTGACGGTGACCGCAACTGCGACCACGACCAGCGTACAGCTCTCGCCACCTGCAACATGGTCTGACAACCTGCAGACCCGCTTGACACGCAGACCGTATTCATACGTGCAAGCCGCTTAACACGCAGACCGTATTCATACGTGTAAGCCGACTCATACACTGACCGCAATCATGTATACGAGCCCACTCGGTGCGCAGACCGTATTCATACGCACGAGTTCTCTCAACACGCAGACCGTATTCATACGTGTGAGCCGCTTAACACGCAGACCGTATTCATACGTGTAAGCCGACTCATACACTGACCGCAATCATGTGTACGAGCTCACTCCATGCGCAGACCGTATTCATACGCACGGGTTCTCGACCGTATTCATACGTGTGAGAACACAAATTGACCACACATGGCCAAATTTATACGGCCACTAGAGTGACTAGCAACAAGTGCCAACACAACCGGCGACACACACGCGCCTGCTACCGGTGGCACTGCAGTACAGCACAACAGCCAAACCTCAAAGAACGGCGCACGTTTCTGGGCATCACTCGCCTCAGATCCACCTCTCACAACCTAAATGGTCAGGTTGATGATGAATATGGCATCATTACAACAAAATAAGTAGCAGTCGTCCTGCAGCGACGCGCTCGACCAAGCCAAGTCACGCCAGTAGCCGGTGCCATGCGCTCAACCAAGCCAGTAGGTCGCGCAGTCGGCCTGCAGCAACGCTCTCGACCATGCCAGGTCGCGCAGTTGGCCTGCAGCGATGCGCTCGACAAGGCCAGTAAGTTGGCGCTGACAGCCTGGAGCTACGCGCTTGGCAACGCCAATAAGGCACACCGGCAGCCTGCGGCCACGTGCGCGTTCGTGGCGTCACTGTAGCGCAGCCCTGACCATCACTGCTGCGAGGCCAGGCAGCAGCGTTGCGTTGCGTAACGCACACCATACGTCCTTGTGTAATGATTACTCTGCCAACAAACAAATCTACAACAGAATATTTTTCCACTCGGTCACTCCTTACCAAACTTTAGTTTCGTTGGTTCGGACTAAATTTAACTCTCCTTGGTCATGCAAATCCGCCTTGTAAACCTATTGCGACGAAAACTGCCGAAAAGTCCGACGAAAAGTTTCCAGAAATCATCGAGTAAAACCTTTTAACGCCGGCTCTCTGATCAGAGAATGGTATACAACGAATCACAACTTTACCCCACACTAAGAATTCCTCCTGTATCGTGGGTGTATACATAAACATTTAAACTCACATCCACAAATACCATCCACAATCCATCAGCCCCGAAACAACCATCTGTCCATTCAGAAATTTGTTTCGTGTGGGGATCGAACCCACGACAGCCCCCTTGACGATATTCAACCGCAACAACAACTTTCGGGCATAGCCTGCATACGTGGTAAATTTATTTGAATTCGTACTCGGACACGGTGACCAAAATTCGGGTTTAAAATTAGTCCACGTTCGGTTATTGGTCAGCCAATCGTTAGCCTCTCTAGTATGATTCACTTTGTTGCACCATGCCTCGATAATGTTAATTGTGACTTTGCTGGTTACATCGTTATTATTGCTTGCATCAAGGCATGAGCAAGAGTGGATGCCTCAGAGCCGGGGACACTGGACTCCGTAGACAGATGTCGTTCTGACGTTGGGATCGTTGGGTCCTTAGCTTTTGGCAAAACCTCACTACTCTTGTGGGTAGAACTCGTTTGAACCGGGAGCGAAGGAGTGCGTGTGCGTTTTCAATTCGCGTCATTGTCGCTACGCGAACGATCCCTACTACGCGAATCGCGCCTATCCATACTACGCAAATCGCGCCAAACCCTAGTACGCGATTGGTGTCTTCGGGACTATGAGAATCATGCCGATCTCGGATTACGCAAGCCATCTTGTGAAGTACGAACTACTAGTCGAATCGCGGTACGTTCTACCACTACTACGATCATATGACCCACGTGGTCGACGTCGTGCGCGACCGCGTGACTTATCCTGAGTACGTGACCGTTATCCGCGTGTATGCGGCTTTTCACGCCCCATTATCAAAGGAAAATCAGGATCAAATCAGACAAACAAATTAAACCAGTAAGACAATCAAATAAAAAGAAAAATAATAAAGTGGGTAGTTGCAGAAAAAAAAAAGGAAAACGGTTTTTCTGTTAACAGCAATTTTTAGCTACGAGACTTCGTCTAAGTGGGCCTGAAAAGTCTTTTATCCCACTTCTGATATAAGTTTCAGAAGTGGAAATTTATTAAAAAAAAACAATTCACAACAAAAAAACCATTTTTACTTCACAAATATATTTGACTCAAATTACAATCAGCAAAATTTGCTTACAGTCCACTAAGACTTAAAATCCACTAAACAAAGCACAAACTCACTTTATCACCTTTGCAACTAACTAAATAGAAATGGCTTACGTAACCTTACGATTGGCTTATGAATCGCACGTCCGTCCAGTCCAAGCGTCGAGAAGCAAATTGACGTTCTACTGGCAGCGCCTTGTTTTTATAGGCGAGGCGAGGCGATGTGGGGTAGTTACTGACGTAACACGAGCATTCTCCTTACAATATAATAATAATGAATACCTGATAATAATAATAAATAAGTGTAAATAACAATAAACAATCAGTTCAAATGATTGCAAAAGTTGCATTAAAGATAATCATACGTCTCGCGGACGTAAGACATAGGTATATCTTTAATTTGAACGTACTTACCGTAGTGCCACTGCTGCTTAGCGCGAGCTCCAGCTGCCGACTGAGTTGACGCGCGCAGCTAGCACGCTGCGATTAATAATAAAAATTGTACAAAGAAATTTAATTTCACGATACGTCTCGCGGACGTAGATTATCTTTCTAGGGTTAAAGATGACAATGATTACACTTGACAGATGGTAGACAATATTTGCCACTTACTTTTTATTTTCCGAGGCAATGATACAAAACTGTACTGCCAAAACTGACGTAATTTGAAGGGCAAACAAGGTCAATCGTATTTTATTAAAAATATCAGTAAGATATGAATATTTTTCATGATTAATTAGTCCGTAATGATCAGTAACGCTATTCCTCGAAATGGTTTTTCAATTACAACATTTAAAAAAATATGAACAATGCCCATTGTAAAATTGTATTAAAGATAGTAGAGGCTATAAAGAAATTGAATAGGCAGTTATGTCACCTAGTGTAAATGAAAACCGACTTTAATATTACAGTGGTAACCCAACCGCGATACGTGGTTTTTGTCACAGCGAGTTAGGAAGGAAATAGATACGTAACGTGGGTTTAATGCCATTTGAACATCTGGAAAGGCTACCGTTTATAATCCCGAGGGATTCGATCGGGCTTAGCGCAAAGTGAGGTAACACTCTACGCGGTGGCATTTATATACGTGGACTGTGTGTGTAGAAGGACATTACCGTCTATGGAAATATTTGTAGCTTTTTACAAAGAAATGTCTTTTTATATATTCTTTGTAGAGCAGTAAAACCTCAGTAAAAATATCCCAACTGTTTCAGTCTTTAACAGACCTGTGTCCGATCCCTAAGGTTTTCACTAATGAATTTCTTTGAGCCCGAGGACTAGATTTGTGCCTTGTAAAATGATTAACAATATTTATTGTCTGTGTAGTTTTTACAAGTCGACACGTCAATATTTTTTGTGCAAAAACGAGATGATTTAGGTGTGATCTGGCTACTCTAAGAAGAATAACAGTCAGAAACGTAGATAACACATTCTCTTTTTTAAAGTCCAGACATAATTTCGATCAATTCACGGCGCAGATCTCTACAGAGTTTGAGTGAATCAGTTAATTCTAGGTTAGCGTGCTCCACCCTCGGCCATGTCATCGCTTCATATCAGGCAAGTTACGGCCAAACGCGGTCTGCGGTTTTTTTACCGAGCATTATAAAAAATAATTATTTTTTTATAATGCTTTGTATGACATTGTATTTGCAGTCAAATCAGTGAAGGAAAACATCGTGAAGAAACGAAAACCTGTGACATCTACTAACCCGTATTGGGCCCGCGTGGTGGAATATAGCTTATTCCCTCTTAGACCCACTTGCGCCAGGCTGGGTTATCACGGTTAGTAGTTGTTAAATTCTAATTATGTCTTGCACCATCAAGAGTTAAGGCTTAACCATGAGTTAAATTTTTAATTTTTTAACCCACTGATGTGGGAGGGTTAAGTCTACTAACTCTGGGTTAGTAATGTCAAAATTGAGATATTTTAGGCTAAGTACGCTTTGGTTGTGTCTCGTGTTTGTTGCATTCAGTGATATCGGTTTTATTTTGTCCTGAAAATGATAAACGAATGGTTGTTGTCTGATGATGATGAAGAGATCATCGACTACATTAGTTCACTTTTATAACAGAAGAATTGCAGAACGGACTGATCATTTTTACTTACAAAGAGACAAAGGTTTTCATAGAAGATTTCGTCTAGAAAAAGAAACAGTTCTCTATAAATATTAGATAAAAATTGAAAATAGATTGCAATATACAAATGCGAATAAAAAGTAATGTAGGTTGGTCACATGTAGGCATGTGACCTACATTACATTTTCAGTGATTAGTGCCTCTTCAGTGAACTCCTTTTACAATAGACAAAATAGAATTAAATTCTTTTACTACTTCCAACCAAGCTTTTTGTTTTTGTAGAATGTTGGCTCCATCAGTTTTTTTTTTTTGTTTTCTGCAATGTGTTTATATTTTTCTACTATATCACATAGTAACAAATTGTCGCTATTTGTGAAATTTAGGCCACGTAACCGAGATTTCTTTTCCATTTTGAAGATCTTCCGCGTCCGTCTGCTTAAATTATTTCGCAAAATAATATAAACGACAATGCAAGTGCAACACGCTCAAGTCACAACAGTCAATATAACGCGACAAAGAACAACGTGTAATTTTTTTAATTTGACATAAAGAAATAGACTTATTCAAAGTACTGTGGAGCGAGAGAGAGAGAAATATTTTGCCAGATGATATAAGAATGAATGAACATGACAAGGCTAGGGTTAGTTGACTCTGGGTTAATTTTTACTGGTGCAACTTAATATGCGAGTTAAAAATTTAGAACATTAACACTAACGAGTTAGTAAACCTCGAGTTATTTATTTAACTCGAAGTTTTGGTAAGTGGGCCTTAGGGAGAAGAATCCAGTATCCCAGCTGTGGGAACATTATCATGGTATTTCAGGAAAGAACCACAGAGTTAAGTTGTCCAATTTATCCCTATTTATATACTCAGAATGAAACAGAACTCGCAATGAGGGTTTTTCTAAGCACCTGTCATGCACGAAAGTGCAATATCTCCTTAGAGCTGGTATATTAAGTTGTAAAAGTTTCAATTTCGTCCGCGATCTTAGTGGCCCAACAGACGGCACAGGCCACCTTGTAGTACTAACATGAAACATTCCACGTCGTGTAGTCTATGCCCCGCGGTTATTGCACCCACCTGTTTTGCAGCCACGATTGAAACATTTTCTATAATGGCACCCGCAGAGCTTTGTTATTTCTGTTTGAAGATAATATGCAGAAATACTGTGAAATTAAGTTGTTCGCGTTTATTTTGTGGCTTTGTTTGCGGAATACTGTTTATTATTTGTAAAATAAATACGCGTGGCGTCAAAAAAACCTTTTTAGAATTACGATACCTGGTTACTTAACGACCTTCAGGATCAGCCGCACTGGATTTTGGAAGTCAGATAAGTAGTCATCATCATCATCAACAGCTTATTAATGTTCCCACTGCTGGGACATAAACCTCCTCTCTCTTTAAGAGGGAATGGGCTATAATCCACCACGCGAGCCCAGTGCGGATTGGTAGATGTCACATGTCTTCGAATGTTTGGTTTTAAGCCATGCCGGTTTCCTCACGATGTTTTCCTTCACCGTTTTGAGAGCAACGGTGATGAAATAAATTACATAAAGTAATGTGCCTGCCTAGGTTCGAACCCACGACTTACTGTTCGTAGGTCGGGGCCGACACCACTGGGCCACCGGTGCTCTCCAGATAGGTAGTCACTCCATGTAAAATACTAGTATTCCGGCTGTATCCAGTTGCATTGGAGGGCACTTGCACATGATGGGTTCCGTACCTTTGTAGTAGATATTGAGAGATTTTCGATGATTTTTTTTAGCACCATAGACTTCTTAATTATATCTTCGTAATCTATAAGTATTATTCGGAGATAAGGGGTGGGGGGAATTGTCGGACAGGCAGACACACGAGTAATCCTATAAGGGTTCCGTTTTTTCTTTTTGAGGTACGGAACCCTAAAACCAACTAGGCTGCAAATCTGATTAATTATTATTTGGTTCTTAACAAGTTATTACCTAGTTCATTTTCCTCCAGAACGTGGCATTCAAATAATAATAGCCTCTGCTTATCCCGTCGGGGTTACAGGCGTAACATTATTTTATGTTCGAAAGGATCTCTTCAAACACACATTTTCAAAACAACACATCGTACTTGCATATTTCATACCCCCTCATAGACATACATAGAAATAGACCCACACTGAAAGGTTAATGTAATCGCTGACCCTTACAGCCCGTGGGAGCTACTTCCACTATGCACCTGCGACACATTATAGAGCACTTCCGGGCAGACGCTGGGCATAGCACGGGCATATCCAGTGGGAAATATACTAGAAACATTATAAGTGAGCAGTGCATTAATAATGTTCCGATTCATACAAATTTCAGTATGTTTTCCTTTGCGGAAATCTTTTATGAAAGTTTTGAGTATGAACGTGGATGGCTATCGGAAAAACTATAGATATACAGGGTGTAAATGAACCCTTCACAAATACGTCAACCAAGCATTCTGTACCTACATCAAACTAAGTACCCCTACGCAAAACGTTTTGCTGGGAAACGACTTTTTTTTGGGTTCAAAAATCTCATTTTACGGTATAACTCAATGTAGCACACTTTAAACATTGTGCTAGTGGATGCTTTGAATAGTAAAGGGGTCATGGAGTTAATTTCAGTAAAGTTATAACCTGAAAAACTAGTATTTATATAAACAGCTCTGATAAACTTAGAGCTTTGATCCCCAATATCTCCGTAACTAGGGGGTTCCCAGGTATGGTCTAGAACAAAAACATATCGCAGTGGTGGGGAGAACATGTGCCCTTCGTTTGCGTTAAGGGTACTTTTACACCCTTTAGAACAAAGAAACGATATATGACTTGAGTATATGATGATATGACTAGAAAGGGAAATATCTACTGCGATGACAACCAACAAAAAATAGGTATGACGTAGGAAGAGGAAGATAGAGTTTTAAAGGTGACAGGAAAAAGATGATATCAATATTATGCCAGTATCCAATAAATCTAAATAGCCACGTACTGAATGAGCGCGCAGCCTCATGAGAGGTAAAGTCAAAGTCAAAGTCAAAATATTTTATTTCACATGGGCACTTGTGAAACGTCGACAAAAAAGGGGCATGATTCGGTGCATTGGTCGATTCCTAAGGAGAAGAACCGGCAAGAAACTCCAAATGTTACTCTTTTAATCTTTTAAAATGGTTTGGGTTAACAATAAGTTTAAGGTACATAATCTTGGTATAATACACACATGAAGACTATGCAGATTAGTATCTGAGATGGTATTTTGAAGAAAACGCCACACAGATTTGAGTGGAGTCGGTGCAAGCATTTGTCAATTATTGTGGAGCTCGACTTATAACTCAAGGAGCTCAACGTCACGACGAACAATACCAAAGAAAGGACATTTGGGTGGGTCGCTTATAGTACTCAAACTGACAGACAATCGTTAAAATTAAAGAAAAACCCACAGAGTCCTTTTTTTTTTATTTTTTTGGTGGGTGTAAAATCATCGAATAACCCCTCCCGCTTTTGGGCAGAGCTAAAGGGAGTGTCAGACTTCTACTGACTAAAAACCACCCATGTTCCTTCTTCGCCCTCTATGTCGAGGCCGCGATAACCAGTGGACTACCCGCGGCCCCGAACCCACATAGTCCTCACATTCACAATATAAAAATAATCAAATAATAGGTCTTTACCTATGTAATTGCCGTTTTGTTTTAAAATTTAAACGATTTTTTTTCATGTATTTTTATTTGTATTAATCGAAGTAATCACCCATGCAATCAATGCATCTTTGCCAACGCAGTGGCAGTTTATTGATGCCCTTCTTAAAGAAATCAGCTGGTCGGGAGGCAACAAATTCTTCAAAGGCATTTTGTACTGCCTCTCGGGTATTGAATTTTTTTCCCGCCAAGAAGTTATCCAAATTCTGGAAAAAGTAGTAGTCTGTAGGCGCAAGGTCTGGTGAGTAGGGCGGATGACGGAGAGCTTCCAACCCCAGTTCTTGCAACTTGGAGACCATCTGCTGTGCAGTATGAGGTCGCGCGTTGTCGTGCAGGAGCAGCGGAGACGAGCGATTGACCAATGCTGGTTGGAGATGTGCCAGCTTCTCCATCATTGTGTTCAGTTCTTCACAGTACACATCTGCAGTAATGCTCACCCCGTTTGGTAAGAAGCTGTGATGAATCACACCGGCGCTAGACCACCAAACAGTGACCATCACTTTTCTAGGGGTAAGTTTTCGTTTAGGGCATTGTTTAGGTGCTGAACCAGGATCCAACCAACTTGCTGAGCGCTTGCGGTTATCAAACAGAATCCATTTTTCATCGCAGGTAACAATGCGGTTCAAAATTTCTTCATTTGTGTGTCTGTTGAGCAGTGCAAGGCACGTCTCGACGCGTACTTCGCGCTGGCGATCATTGAGTTCGTGGGGCACCCATTTGTCAAGCTTTTTTACCTTGCCAATTTGACGCAAATGGACCAATATTGTTTTGACGCTAACGTCGAAAGCTGCTGCTAATTCAGCCGTAGATTGTATATCATCAGCTTCCACAATCGCCTTTAATTCGTAATTGTCGACCAAAGTCTTCGGACGACCGCGAGGTTCATTTTTCAGGTCGAAATTTCCAGAACGGAAGCGAGCAAACCAATAACAGGTGGTGCGTTGGTTTGTAGTGTTAGCTCCGTAAACGTCGTTGATGTTGCGTGCCGCTTGTGCCGCGTTGCTGCCACGAAGGTACTCATATTCCATAATTACTTGAATTTTTAACATAGCCATGATGACGAAAAAGATTGAAATGCGATGAAAATGTAACACTAATCAATAAACAAATGACTACTTTTGGAAAAAAAAAACCATGTTTTTAAAATAAAATTAATTTGAAATTAGAATTCTTAGCCAAACAAAAATTATTTTGATTTGAAATGGCCAGTACTGCATAACGGCAATTTCATAGGTAAAGACCTAATATTATAATGGTAACCTCAGGCGTATGCCGCGCGACACGATTATTTTTATTTTTTTTATTGTTTTCCTCGGGCGAGGCATGTTTTGCCTAGTTCAGACCGACCGCATGAATTGCCCCGCGGCCATGCCTTGCGGGGCTGCGCGCTCAGTCAGTACGCGGCTAATAGTAAATATTTGAGTATTTAGTACTCGCTCTATTCACTTAGATATCGTATCTCCAACCCGATAAGGGTTTACTAACTGAGGCCCTTTTCCCTACTATGTTGAGATTGATTTCATATAAATGCTAGTTAAATAAAAGCGGTGTACACCTTGTCTGTTTCCATTACACGAAACCGTCATGATTTTCGAGTTTCAGAAACCCTGACTAGCCAATATACATAATGTTCAAGGTGCGGGCAATCCTGTTGAAAGTTGTTCTGGAAATACAACACTTTGAAAATGATTGTGTCAGATGTCCTTGGACTCCAACAAAGACCCATATCATAAGTAAAATATCTCGAGAACAGCAACATTGTAACGAATCAATAACTAAAAAGAAAATCATAAGCTTTTTCTATTGTTCGTCGTTCTAAATAAGCTCCTTATAAGTAGGCCGCCAATATTAATGAAAAAACATTTTCTGTTATAAGCTTGAGCTAGTATTATTTACACTAAGGACCGGGTCACGACCTCATGTGATGTGGCTTGCGACAGGAAATGTGTCAAGAGACACGCGAGTGAGTTTCTTGTTTAGAACCAAAATCCTATGAACGCTAGAACAACGTCATTTAGAAAAGCTGATAATTTCCTCAGATCTAGCGGTCATTGATTTCCCTCTATTTCGTCGCATATCCCACGTCGCGTCGTACCGTAGCAAGTCTTGTTCTAGTGAATGCTATTAAGCTTCTTAAAATAATGAATTTGTTTTCTTCGCAGTCGCTGTCGTAATCGCAACACGTGGTGAACTCGTGGCCAACGGTTAAGATTCTAATGTAACTAGACTTAATACCTATTTGTGCCAAATATGTATTTTTTTTTCATACAATAGCAACTCGTACAGTAATTCCTGTTATTTCTTTTGTTATTTCAATGGCAGTCCACTCTCTAGTGCTTATTCTTGAACATAATGATGCTAAGAAATGGCGAGGTCAGTCAGTGAATGTCAGGAGGGGTGTTATTCTTTATTCTTACCCTTATATCTTCAGCGGGGACATTATTAGAGACCCTAACAATATAGTTTTGGGGGTAACGTAGACGTGGGAAAAGATGGAGACGGTAGATTTAAGAATTTATCTGGAGAACCGTAACATATGGCCACATTTAATTAGCATCTATATATCTACCTGATCCGATAATGGATTGTATCTTTTAGTAAATTTTTAACGAAACGAAACTAAACATAAACAAATAAATAACACCCCGCCAGTAATCTCCCAAGGGTTTACTTATATTAAACACTCCTCCATCTTAAACACATTTATGTAATCCTACACGGGGATAACATAAATGTGTTTAAGAAATCCGCAGAAATTACCATAAAATAATTCTAATCAGCAAATTTTCAAATACTTTTTTTTGTTCATAAATAATTAACACTGTTACTTAGAGCTTTTCGTGTTCAAACTAAAACAGATATTGCTGCAAATCTTTTCACCAAATGAATTTTAAAGACGTACAATTTTACAATTAAAGGTCATTCCCCACCCAGACTGCCAAAACAGCTTATTCGCTAAGCTCTTTTATACCAACATTATCATAGAAATATACAATCTTTTCGCTTACTTATTATATACTTCAGTCGTCTTGACGATAATATGTAATTGTTTTAAGGTACTTGGGACCCTCTCGCGCCCTTTTGCTTTTCTCTAAGAATTTCAATTGGTACCTAAATGCTGAAAATTACTTTTGATTATCTTAATTATGTCATCTCAAGGAGAAATTATTTTGGTTGTATTTTTCAGCTTTGCAAAGTGTTGGGAAACATGGATCGGAAACAATAAAAGTGAGAACTTTCAAAATCGTCTTAGCTGCATGTGATCTTCAACCGTCATGGTGACAGACTCATAACGAGGGACCTTTTCACGACATTTGCATAAAAAACTGGCCAGCTAGCCTTCAAGGTATTGTGGTAGTGACCTTAAGGGGGAAGTGAGGACACTGCTATTTAGTAGTGTGGTCTTTAAGGACATTAGAATTTGACTTTACCTACCTTTCCTTACTTCACATTAGAATTGTATTTTTATTAAAAAAAAATACACAGGTATTTCAGTCTTAACAAGGGGGGTCTTAGGCAGTCGCTCCATGTAAAATATTGGTATGAAGCTGTATCTGGTTAGAATGAAAGCCGACCAACCTATTTCGTTTTAGGAAAAGTTTAGGCAGGTTAAGGAGACTTATTATAACTCATTTAACTGAAGAAAAGCTTTTATTTAGCTTATGATCTTGCTGCGGGTTGTTCGAAATACCGGGGCCTCGTTACAAAGGGCTAAGAAGGAAAATGGGTGGTTTTTAGTCAGTAGAAGTCTGACACTCCCTACCGCTCTGCCCAGAGTGGAAGAAGTCATTAATGATGATTACCCACACACGAAAGAAAAACTCCGATAAAACTCCACTACGCAATTTGCACATTTAAATACCACTTACAACATATTTCTGTCAAACCTACTTTACCTACATCTAGAAATACTCTCGAACCTCTCAATAAAGCCACTGTCACAAAAGGAACGATATCCATACGTTGTAATATCCGTGTATCCGGGGTGAATTCGGTTCCGGATATTAACGCGTCATCGAACACCCCTGCTGATCCGGTTCAGTGATTGCAGCATTGGGAGAATCTTACAGGGGAATAATACTAACAGAGTAGAGAATAGATGGAATTCGAAGACGTGTGAAATGGAGATATTTATTGGCATAATAAACCGCCTCATAGTATCGTGTCGTTGGCTTAGTGGTTCCAAGCATGCATCCTGTGCTTGAAGTCCAAGAAGTGTGCTGGGATTCATTCCCAACAACACAATACAATATGCTGACACGCAGGTGTGCACGATGCACAAAAGAGGTTAAAATGTCTTGCCAGACTTTTTATACCTGCAGCCTGAGTCCGCTTAAGCACAGATCTTTCAATGCCCTACGGTTCCTGTACAATAATGGTTTTAGGATGCTGTTTGGGTTGCCTCGCTTTTGCAGTGCATAAAGTATGTTTGCTGCCAGCACTGACTGCTTTAGGGCTATAGTCCGGAAAAGATTGGCTTCCCTGATGTGACGCGTGCGGGGCAGCACCAACAGCCTTCTGAATACCCTATTTGGAATGCTGGACTGTCCGGTTGTGAGGCACTGGAATACTGTTCACGGTTCTGGAGGGGTGGGTCCTTTATAATGTTACGTAAATGTAATAAATTAGAGTTTAAATTAGTAATTTTGACATGAAATTATAATATACTAACATAGTTGAAAGTCTTATTTAGGTACTAACAATGTATGGAATATTTTTTGGTTCTGAAATAGGGGTTATTGGGTTTTTCTGTCAATCATTTCTCAATCGCAACCACGGAGTCTGGGTTTGAGCCCGGTTGATGGCAATAGGCCATTTCTGTATTAGATGGGGTTTAAAAATGACTGGCGATATGTGGGTCTACCAATTGGTACACCTTTGCCCTATCCTTTGGGAATTACAGGCGTGGTGACGTTATGTTATATTCCCGCATTTTTAGGGCTTAGCTTAAACTTTAGGAAACTACGACCATCACCACAGGATCCTTATATCGTACCTCGCTCGCCTTATGCTATCACCACCCTTTCAACTAATTGAAACATCAGTGATATAGAAAATATTATGAACTTACGCCAATATTATAAAAACAACTAACTCTCCCAGACTACAATTATAACAGTCCTAGCAAACATTTGGCATAGCAATCTAGTAGCGATCCAATATCAATACACACATACATCTGGCCGCGACCCCGTCTGCGATACCTCAGCACAAAGCTATTCATATCCAAATAAAACAATACTAATACAACAGAACATACATGGAAAGTTTTTCATTGAATTCAACAAACTTGTTACCTACCCTTGGGACTGTGGCAAGGAGCGTTACGTACTGAAGTAAACTGATACGTACACTTACGCCGCATTTTCCACGGGGAAAATGCGGCAGTGGTTTCAGCATCACAACCCCATCTGCAACTTACTTACCTCTTCTGCTTCCTCGATGTAGATACATCCATACATTGAGTCATACATGCACACCAGCTGCGAGTACCTTTTTTTGGAGGTTGGTATATCATCCCACTCTGGGCGGAGCGGTAGGGAGTGTCAGACTTCTACTGACTAAAAACCACCGATGTTCCTTCTTAGCCCTTGTGCCGAGGCTGAAGTTTAACTTTCGAACAACCCGCAGCCCCGACGGGCGTCGGCCCTTGCCATACAATGTTGCTGACATCTCTTTGAGAATGCGAATGCGCCGTCGACACGGCCTGTCGCCGTCGGAGGGGCGGCGAGCTAGCCCATTACTCACCGTCCACAGGTCCCTACGGTGGCCGGAAGTCATCACGTGGCCACCTCATCTGCACATTACATACCTCTCTTACTTCCTTCATGTCCATACATCGAGTCGTACATGCACACCAGCTGCGACTACCTGATGTTTCTGAAATGTCTTTGAGTTTTTGAGGTTTCCACTCACGTCTGCTTTCTGTTAGCCTTAGTTACATTCGACCTCTCAGCTTGACCAAACCACGCTGACATGGTGGTCCGTGCCTTTGTTAATCTACTATAATAAATCATTGTTCACAGGTTTTTATTCCTTAAAAAATGACATGGTGCTCCTACAGTGGACATGTTACATTATACTAAAACAAATTAGAATAATCAAAAATCTACGTGAGTCCATCACAATTTTTTTTAACAGTCTTTTCAATTAATATTTATTCTAAGTTCATTTACAATTAATGTTTACTTTAATAATACAGTTGATTGTTGTTTTAGGCTACGCTACATTTCACAATGCTTTCTTACAGAGGACTTAGAACTGCATGACAATATCGTAATACGTGTATATAGTACAGTGCAGCCATGAAACGGTGTATGTATTTTCGTCGCCAAAACTCTAAATATTTACATTTCGAAACCAAGAACTGTTGAGCATAACATAGATAAGGAGAATTTTGCATTTACACCGTTTTCATGGGTAATACGCCAGCGTATTGATAACACCCATAGTGGTGTGCGGGGAATTTACAATACATATACCTACGGATGTCTATGAAGAATCTAGTATTGTATTTAAATGGACTCTGTTTTGTCTAACAGCCGCGCCGGGCAACTGAAATCAGTTGAAATAATACTCATTTATTTCTCACAACCGGCGTGCCATATAAAAAATATTATAGCTAGCCTATGTTGTCCCACTGCTGAGCAAAGGCCTCCCTACATTCCTTCCAACGGTCACGATTCAGTGCAATGTCTCTCCAATTCTCAAGGAAGACATCCAGTTCGTCCCGCCATCTCCTTCGTGGTCTGCCACGACCTCGCGTCACTGTTTCACGGCGCCAATCCTGAGCTTTACGGGCCCACAGTTCGTTCGGCAAGCGACAGACATGTCCTGCCCAGTCCCATTTAAGTATGTCAGCCTTTTGAAACAAAATCAGCATCTGAAGTTGGTGACACTTGTTTGTTTGATTTCGTTAATTTTTTTGCCACCGACTTCAGAAGCTGATTTTTCTTCTGAAGTTTCATTTTACTTTTTTTTTGTTTTATTTGTAATTTAAAACTAAAAAATAGAGTCAAGAATCTACAAATGACAGCATCACATGCTTTCCGAGGGGAATTCGCTATGATAAATGGAGACCAATCCATATGTTAACCTCGGCCAGCGCAGCTTAACCTTTGATATTGACTTGACTAGCTCCTCACATGACTCAAAATATACCTACCTACAATACCTAGGTCTACAACGCTTACAGCTTTCATCTCAGCTCTTATTGCTGTCGGTACCAATCGGAGAGCACTTTCACTGTGTTTACTTTCACGTCCAGCGGTACTGGCGTGCACAAAAGTGTTTCTGTGTGTACTTATTTGAGAACCCTCGCTTGTGTAGACATTGATTGTATCCAAATTGTGGTGTGTTTAAGGTATGCTTTTGATAAAATATTCCGTAGAAAGAATATTTTAACCGTGTTTGTACAATACAATGTTAAGTGTCTGAAGCCTGTTTTTATTCATTGTTTTTATATTTAAATTATTTTATTGTAATATGAAAGCTTAAAAAGTAAAATTTACCATTCTTAATTATATGAGCAATAATTATTAGAAATAGAACAATAACAATTAAATTAAAGTTTTACCTTAAACATGTGCCGATTTAGGCGGGCGCGGGGGGAGGATAGTGATGCATTCTACTACGAGAAACTGTGCGAAAACACTTGAATTCATATTATTAAGTGTGGTTGTAAAATATTTTATCACTTTTGTACTCGCCTGTATGTATTGCATTTATTGCCTTTTTCACGAAAACATTTAAACACCGATCGAAAGTTAAAATCTTTATCGTAGTTATTGTAAAACACGAACTCGTATTTTTTTAACAACCATAATAATTGATTTTATAGGCAAAAGTATGAACTTCTTTTACTAAAGTCTGCCTTTGATTATGGAAGAAAAATATGTTCTGCACGGCCCCAAAATATATTGCCTAGTTGGTCAAGACCTCCGGCTGGCCTTGCTCCAAATCTTATATCGGGCAGAGTGGAATTAGAGTTTTCAAAAGCATCATATCATATGTAGATAGTCTAAGCTTGTCTAGTTGATAATGACACCTCCCGTTCTAGGCGGAGCGGTAGGGTGTGTCAGATTTCTACTGACTAAAAACCAACCATGTTCCTTCTCAGCCCTTTGTGTCCGAGACTGCAGTATCGCTTTCAAACAATCCGCAGCCTGACAGGTACCCGCAACCTCGACAGGCTAGATGCCCTTGATCCAATCATTGATATGGCACTTTTGGTCTTGCAAATGAGCTTTTGTTTTGGATTACATTTTATTTGTATTGTGATAGTAAATTGAGTAGGACTTTTTTAAGTTAATCTTTATCTGCAGTCCCGAAGGCTCTTTTTTACTGACCATGTTCTTACTATCTCCGTTTTTATGTTATTGCAAAATGGTCCTACTCTTGACCTCGACCATGCCTGTTGGATAGCGATGGAATGAGGTAGGTCTATGGTGGTACGAGGGTGCCCAGAAGATCACTCACTCACTCTGTCTACTCCTGTTTTGAAGGCGACTTAAATGTAGGATCACGAACACATTTTTTTTTAAACGTTGCCCCACACTAGGAATTCCGCCTGTATCGTGGGTGCGTTCATAAACATTTAAACTCACATACATAAATACCCAGACCTAAAACAACTATTTGTAGGACATACAAATATTTGTTCCGTGCGGGGATCGAACCCGCGACACACAGCGCAGCAGTCCAATCGCTCAGCCAACCGTGCCGTCGAAATACGATCATCTCTTGAGTATGTCTAGTTGCAGGCAAATTGAAGTCATTATAAGTAGCATTTTCCTTCCCTACAGGGACCTCAATAATTCTTACTTGAATCTGAGTACCAGTATCACAGTTTAGCACATTGAGAAATAATAATACTATTTAGCACTGTCTATATACTAGGATTGGAGTTTTGTAAGTAACAGTTTTTTGTAACTCAATGAAATCAACGTATAATTGCTATGTAACCATTTTGACGACATCGTCCCTTCCTACATACGAACCAACAACTTGTTAACAAACTAATCCTCACATACGAGGCAACACCTATGTTAAACAACATCGATACATTACAAAACATCTTTATCAGATAACAGTTTAGCAATCAAAATACCTAATCATATTAACTTAGTTGCTAAAAGTAAACGGACAATCGCAGCGATTAATCGCACACATATTTTGTATTGTGTCTTATTACACTCGTATTTCACACTGAATGTTTCTAGAACTAACCTCGACTAGTGGCAATCATTCAATTACTTTCCCCCCATAAAGGGGAGATCGGGGATATAAATAAAATGGAACACTGGCACTTGGTAGGACATTATTCAATCAAATAAAGTGGAGGGGAGACGCTCGGTGACTTGACTTTAGTTACCCTAATGGTGGACCTTTTGGCACCGTGCACTTGCATTGAGTGAGATTGCGGCAATCAATAAAGGACAGGTTAAACGGTCATCTGACTGAGTTCAGAGTGATTCTGTAAAATGGGGCCCTATAGTCCTACTATAGTTTTTTTTTCCAAAATAATACTATTCCAGGACATCAACTTCCTGGAATGGTTTAGTGCTATAATTCAAGGGGTTAATCCAAAGTTTATAATACAAAATACTGAGTTGCGTCTAGAAACAACGCTATAGATTTGTTAACACTCACCTTTCAAAACACTGCAAATGATAATTAGGAGTGATGGTTTAATTAGGTGGACCAAAATTTCTATGATTTGCGCTCGACGCACTTTTAGCACTCCTAGTTTTATTCGACTTGAGTCTCTTCTAAAACCATTAAAAATCACAAACAATAGACGAAAAATCTGTAATTTAAGTTGTAAAGAATGTCATTTTAGTATGTTAGTAGGTTCAAACCATATTTTTTTTAAATAAGTATAGTAAAAGAGCGAATTGTACTAAATAAAAATTAATAAAAAATCCTTAATGACCGACGCAGTTTGCGCAGATATGTAAATAATAAATTATACAGACCGTGAATTATAGGTAGGCACATTAATCTAGGCCAGTTTTAATTAACGCAATTTTAAGTAATGTAAACATTTCTCTGAGACTTTTATAAAAACAAATGCTTTTGAGCCGAGATATATTATAAAAGTTAATTAGCGAGTGCTTTGGCTTAGACATATTACTGTCTCACCAAGTGGTGAGAAAATGACAAGAATATTTACGATTTATCAAAATACGGGGAAAGTAAAGTTTATAGATTTCGGTTTATATACAGTTTAATAAAAAAACAGAAGCAATGTAGAGAGGCTACTCCCTTCTGTTTTCAAGGTCTTACTTATATTAGAGATAATACGTCGTTTTTTACGTATTACATATGCTCGGAGTTTCTTTGTGCGACAAAATTCGTAATGAGGAAATTCAAGTTGAAATGGCAATGGGCAGGCCACATCGCTCGAAGAAGCGCCAATCGATGGGGAAGAAAGGTTCTCGAGTGGCGACCACGAACCGGAATACGCAGCGTTGGTAGGCCTTCCACCAGGTGGACCGACGACATCGTGAGAGTCGCGGGCAAACGGTGGATGCAAACGGCAAGTTGCCGTTTGTTATGGCGTTCTATGGGGGAGGCCTTTGTCCAACATTGCACGTCTTATGGCTGATGATGATGATGTAATATTACTGATATCCACCATCTATATCCTGGCTACTTCACCTACCTACTTAGAACCTGTGGTATACAAGAACATTGCTGTGAAAAGTACCAAGCTATGCTCTCATTTTTATTTTAGTCCGAGTTTCCGCGCATTTGTGACCAATTATTGTTTTCACGACAAGAACATAATTATATTAAATCCCTTTTTCGTATGTAGGTATGATTCTATTGAGACACCTATTAGGTGCCCCACATTTAACCACAATGACTTAACCACACCACCGTCAATCGACAACCGCCATGCCACAACTCTCATTGCCAAACACCAACCGTAACAAACGTTATAATTACGTGGTTAAACGAAATTAATATAACTGCCATATTGCACGCTCTCCGGCGACAACTCAACAACGACAAAGTGGTAACTAAGGTAACAGGTGAAATTGTAACAATAATTATGTAACAACAAGTTTGAACTGTTCCTCTTTGCCCCGACCTCCCATAAGTCCCTGCCGACCTGTTGCGTTTGTTTGTATACAATATTACTCGAAACCGGTCGAACAATCTCGAACACCTTAATTACAGAAACGATATCACTTAAAAAACAACTTTAATTAAGTTTGTTTAAGTTCAATATCGCTTATAGTTCGCTAAGAGTTACGACGTTCTCTCAAGCAAAATTGCTCAAGTATTCCAGAAAGCGGATAGACGTTTGTCCTTAATGATTCGCAAACGATTTAGAGTCTTATTTAGTAGAAGTGTAAGTTGGATTTTGAACTATATATTTAATGATATAGGGTGCAATGACGAAAACCTGTAATGTGTTCACGCAACGGTAGCGTCGGCAAGCAAAATGTACCGGTTTGATGAGTTTCTATATTTTGTTACGGTATTATTTTATGTAGTGACAATAACGTGGAATACAAGTTATGTATAATGAGAATTCTTGCATATCAAATATACCGTCATCGAGAAATATACATACATAAATTAACAATAATAAATTCATAGATAAACAGTTCATAAGGAGCTCATGGCTTAATAAGCACTGCAACTCAGGTCGATCTTTAGGTTAAGCTGCGCTTGCCTAGGTTGATCTGTGGATGGGTGACCGCCCATTACATACCGAGTTTCCTCCGTGCCTCGGAAAGTACGTTAAGCTGTTGGTCCCGGTTGCCATTGTATAGCTATCTTTGGCAGTCGTTACAGGTAGTCAGTGACCTGAAAGTCTGACAAATAGTCTTACCAAAGGGTATCGTATTACTCAGTATTAACTGGGTTGTGGAGGTCAGATAGGCAGTCGCTCCATGTAAAATACTGATATTCAGCTGCATCCGGTTAGACCGGAAGCCGACCCCAACATAGTTGGGAAAAGGCTAAGCAGATCATGATGATATTATGTAAAAAATATAAATAATACTAGCGGACCTGGCAGACATCGTCCTGCCCAGACAGCAGCGCCACCTACCGGGTTCAATAGTGAATCTAAATCATTGTCGAGTCCACTGGAACACACACCAAAAATTTCATCCAAATCGCTCCAGCCGTTTACGAGGAGTTCAGTGACAAACACACGAACAGTAGAATTATAGAGATGTGTAAAAACGAATTAATTCATTGGTCATGGCTGCGCTAATTTTGTTTTGACGAAGAGAGTTCTGACAAACGTGAAAACCCCTCAGTTATGTAAATATGTATTATCGTCAGAATTCGTCGAAGACAAGAGAAAAGAGACATCAAATTGGTGATAATTTTCATAAACAAAGTTAGGTAACAAAGTAATATTTATATAACATTTTTTTTTGTATACTATCTGCCGCACTCAGAAAGCTTTAATGATTACTTAGGCCATCACTTAGTAAAGGTTTTGACAGTTTTGTCATACAAAAATATGTCAAACCTTTACTAAGTGTCGGCTTAAGTAATCATTAAATAATAATAATAATAATAATATTCCACAACTATCACACAACGCCATCTAGTCCCAAGCTAAGCAGAGCTTGTGTTATGGGTACTAGACAACTGATAAACATACTTATATATTTCTAAATACATACATATTATAGATAAATTACACCCAGACACAGAACAAATGATCGTGCTCATCACACAAACATTTGTCCTGGGTTTGGTCCATTAAATATATCTGAGTACCGCAGTATGTCTACTTCAGATACATTAAATTATTATTTAATGCACACACATAAAAAGTATACATACAAATTACAACAATATAGCTTAAGTACAATGACAAGCTTAACCCAGATATGAGAAGTTGTCACAAAAAAATCTAATTAATCCGTCAGATAGATTTCCAGAAAACATTAGACATAATTTTTTCTTCTTTCACATAAACAGTCAAGAGTCATACAGTGCTTTGAAAACTCGTGTAACTTCATATTGTAAAACATTAGTATGACATTTTTTACCGGCGAGTGACGTCACAAGCCCCCACTCAAATCTTTGACACGTTTTAAATACGTTATTTATTATTGATTCGATAAAACAAAAAATACGTATCCAATACTTTTCGATAATCTAACTGAGACGGACTGAACAGAATTATTTTTTTTAATCAGGAAACATCTCTTTTGGGTTTTTTCTACAGCAAACCTAATTCTGATTGCGAGATTTACAGAAGACCTAGGTGTAAACTAACCGTACATTAAAATCGTGCTTTCCTTGTCTAACTAGAAATTATACTGTTGTAAAAATATTTGCTACTTAGCCAACAAGGTAGCATAATGGCTGACCGTTATCAAAAATAACGATGTAGTAATTTCAAAAACGTATTGGATTACATAAGGGTTCCGTACCATTGTAGTAGATATTGAGTGGTTTTCCTCGTTTCTATACTTACTTTTTTTTTGGGATCAGTAGTTTCGGAGATTAGGCGGGGGGATATAAGGGTTCCATTTTTTCCTTTTAAGGTTCGGAACCCTAAAAACTTCTATATCAATCCTATTCGAAATTGGAAGTACAATACTTGTAGAAATAGGAAAGAAAATGTCATTTGTCTCAACTCTCATGTCATACGTAATGCACTGAACTTCAAGGTTTTTTGGTGTCGCTAATTTGTGACAAGGATGACATCATCATCATCGTTTCTGCCCGGAATCACCCACTGTTGGGTACAGGCCACCTCTCTTTTCTGCCACTTTTCTCTGTTCAGTGTCTCCATCATCAAACCGTTTCCCACGCTTGTGACAATATCGTTAAACCTACGCGCTTTTTAATGGCTCTGGTTTCTTAGACGCAATAAAGATGACCAAGTAAAAAAAAAATATATATTGTTTGTAGTCTATAAATCTAACTAGAACTAATCTGTCTTAATAACGAAATACGTAAAATACATCCTATAATCATTTGTTAAAAGTTTCAATGCAAAAAAAATATTGGCAAGATACTGAAAATATTTATGGTTTAACGAAATAAAATGCTGTTGCTGATCTGTCGATGTCCCTTGCTGTCCCTTCCACCTGTGCACCATAAATTCCATGAGTAACTCAGATGGCTATCAAATCAACCAATAGACCAAGACAATTGAGTCACCAACCACGTAACAAACAGTTCAACAACCTGTTACAATTCCACTGGAGTTACGACATTTTGTTTATTTGGTCAACAACTACATAAACGTCGGTAAAAGCCTTTCTCTTTAGTAAGTGAATGTGTGTTAAAGATGAAGGTGGTTGTTTAAAGGTTGTATGTTAATTGGTTACTCAGAAAGGCTTTTAAAGTTTATAATATACATTTACATAGTATATTTGTTTGTAACTGAGTCTGGCCGCTCGGTTGACTGGAACTATTCCATAGGAACCTGGAACGTACCGACATAATAGAGTTTTCTAAGAGTATTATATCCTGACCTCGGACCATGGTCTATTGTCATCAAAATCCAACTATAAAGGGTGAACAATGGGGCTGCGGGTTGTTCGAGAGAGATACCGCGGCCTCGATACAAAGGGCTAAGAAGGTGGGTTGTTAGTCAGTAGAAGTCTGACACTCCCTTTCGCTCTGCCCAGAGCTGGAGGGGTTATTTGATGATTTCCGACCCCCAAAGATAAAAAAGGGTGAACAATTAACAGAAACACATTTATAATATTAAGATGAAAAAAACATCACGCCTGTAATATTTAAGGGTTAGGCAGAGGTGTACGTAATAACCTACACCCAAATTTCGCTAGTTATGTTTTAGTAACAGAGGGCGAGCCTATTGCCATCAACTGGTCACAAATCCAGACTAAGTAGCAGCTACTGAGAAATCCCCGATGGATAAGCCCAATAACACTTTGTCCGAGCCGGGAATCGAACTCAGGACCTCGTGGTCAGCAGTCGCTTGCGACCACAAAGCCAACGAAACAGTCGAGGATAAAAATACCTAAGAAACCATCAGAAACTGAACCAACACTTTTATATGAATAACGGTGACTAACAAAAAACACAAAGCCTCCATCTGTGTCTTCAAAAACAACAATCACTGCATCATTAGACCTTTCAATTAATATACAATTTGTGCCTCAAAATTGCTGACTATTAACCCAGCTTTTACAATAGAGTCCTACTTACCCCAATAACTACAGTTAGATACACCGTTGGTATTGTGGTTGCAAGCACGAATGCTATGCATAGGGACCTGGGTTTGATTTTAAAATTGTTGAAGTCTTGGAAAGAGTAAAAAAAATGAAAAAATAGGGTTTTTTATGCAAACAAAGCTGCAACAAATAAAAAAGAAAATGATGAATTAATGATGGTGATGACAACTGAAATAACATTTCTAAGTCTAGTTGCAAGTTTGGTGGTGTTTTCACACCACCTTCAAGTTCAGTGTCTCGAAAAACACCTAACATTGTTGGTCCCTGGCGCCTGATATATCTCCTCCAGTCGTGTGAAATGATCGTCTTAATGAGAAAAAGAGAAAAGGAACAGAGAGTGCACATGTGTTAACTTACACAATCTCCTATTGTATCGGACCAAAAAATCTAGCCTAGTCTGCCAGATAGATGCCGAAAAAAGATTTATTTATTTTATTTTAAAAAACGTTGCGTCACACTAGGAATTTCTCCTGTATCGTGGGTGCGTTCACAAACATTCAAACTCACATTCACAAATACCCAGACCCGGAACAACTATCTGTATACATATTACACATCGTGTATCTGTATATATAATATTGTACACATGTTTTTTTTCACGTTAAAAAAAAAAATTGACGAAACTGTGTTTCGAAAAGTCGTGTGACATCACGGTTTGGTACATTGTTTACTAGAAAGTGACGTCAAAAGTCGTCCCCATTTGGGATCTTTGGTATGTTTTATTTTCGTCAATTTTAATTAATTTGAAAGAACAATAAACTCGTATCCAATATTTTGTTGATATTCTAACAGACGGACCAAACAGAGTCATATTTTTTAGTCAGGTACAATCCCAATTGTGCACTTACAATATCTCCGGCATACTTAGGTAATCTCGCCAAATTCCTCAGAAAGCGGAGGTTTTTACAGTTAGATAATTAAAAACAAAATTTGTTTGTCATAAACGGATGTTGTATGGCGGTTAAACGGAAGTGATAGTTTTACTTAGAACGGGAGGAAAACCGTAAAAAGAAATTGCTTATACGTCGATGAGTCAACTCAAGTCAAATATGAAATGGAACCATGTCACAGTGAGACAGCTACTCATTATCAAAACAAATGATATATTTACCTTTTTGCGTTGAAAGAGGTAAAATCCCCAAAATTAAGTGTGAAAGAGATTTAAAAGAGTTTATTCATGCTCTACTAACCGCTTTATGAATCTTGTATTGTGTTGTCAGACAGTGTATGAAAATTCTGCTAAGACAATGCGTCGTCGTTCATTGTTTGTAACTTAATTATAGGGCCAGGGGTCGTCGCTTTGCATACGTCAAACATTTGTAAGGTTTTCCCTTTGAATTACTTCGAGATTTTTTTCGAAAGAAGAACTACATCGTAATGTGTCTAGCAAAATCCAGGAACAAAAAAAACATGTAACATCCACGAACACACACTGGGCCCGCGCGGTAGACCCTTTTTTAACCGACTTTTTTCCAAAAAGGAGAAGGCTCTCTATTCGTGTGTATGTCTTTTGTTTTTTTTTTTATGTAATTATGTTCGCGCACATCTCCGTCAATTGGGGATCGATTTTCAAAGTTATTTTTGTGTTTGATTGGGTATACTTCCGAGGTGGTCTTATTGTCACCAAATGATGAACTGATGATAGGATCCCTGAGAAATCGAGGGCAACCCTCAAATTTTACAGGCTCATATGACGTTTTTCATATATTTTCAAAAGCTGTTCAAGTATTTGCGTCTGATCTGCATAATAATATGTGGATTCACTGATGAAAATGGAAGGTATGACTCCTCAACGGTTAGGAGTTTAAAGAAAATTCTTTCATAATTATACGTTCTTATAAAGCGATAATTGTATTCCTTCAGGGTATTAGGTTGACCCGAGACTGTCCCATTGTCACTAAGTCAGGATCTGATGATGGGATCTCAGAAAAATCAAGGCCAACCCTCAAATTTTATGGGCACTTATGACGTTTTCCATATATTTTTTAAAGCTGTTAAAGTATTTGCGTCTGATCATTATAATATCATGTGGATTCACTGATGATGATGGAAGGAGTTGAAAGAAAATTCTTTCAAAATTATACGTACATAAGGAGCGATAATTATATTCTTTCAGGGTATTAGGTTATCACTTTATGTTGATGAGCTGATGATGAAAAGTATAGATAACTCCGTATTAGTTAGTAGTTGGAGGATAATTCCTTAGTAACATATCATAGGGATGCATATATGGTTGTATTCTTTCAGGTTGCCTAGGTGAGCTAAATAGCTGATCATGGAAGGTACTACTCCTCAACGGTTAGCAGTTAATAAGGGAATAATAAGGGAATCTTGAAGGCTAAGGGTTAGGTCTCGTGGTTTAATGCTAAATGCATAGTAAATATTTGTATTTATAACTAAATATTATATTTTGTATTTACAACCAGATATTCCGACTAAAAATGTAAAAATATAAAAGCCGACTTGAATAAAACAAAATTACAAAAAGTAAAAAATTAACTTTAGAAAAAAATCTGCTTCTGTTGTCGGTTTTTTTTTGGAAAAAGTTTTTTTCTTTTTTTATCTCATAGAGGCCTGTGTCCCAGGAGTTTATCCAACAGTAAACCTTCCCAATTTAATTTGAATTGGAAACCGTGGCTCCGGAAACTCCTCAAAGCCAGGATGGATCGCAAGTTCACAAATAACATTGGCCATCTCTTCAAAGTAATTTTCTTCAAATTACACTCACATACGAACATCATATATGTAGGTAGCACACTCTCCAGAGTAAATCTATAAATAATAACAACTTACACTGTAGAGACAGCAAAGAACGCATCAATCACCACTGATTCGTTTCTTATTCAACAAATTGGAAAGGTTATTGATACTGAAACAAAAAATAACACGAAAGTGTTATTGTTTTTTTTTTTGTAGTAGGTAAGAGTAAAAGTGCTTGACCTACAAATAAGTGCATTGCTAGTTTTGCTAACGGTACCGCGCACACAGACGCGGTCATTGCCCGGGCCAGCGCATGAGTGTGTGTGTGGACTAAACACGTCGCTCTGCGCAGGAGTCGACAACCTGTAAGCTTTTGCTAATTAAAGTGCAACTTAACGTAACTGTAGGAAAACAGTATTATTAACTTCATAGATTTGATCTCCTTCGCGTGTCACTGTGGGCTATTTTAAAACATGAAAATTAGTTATTAGTTTAAGATGATAAATGGGATTACGGTTCACGGTGCGCGAGACCTAATTAACCGAGAGAAGCGCTAGAATGGCCCACGATATTTAAATTTTCTTACTTAATAGTTCAGAGTAAGGCTGTTTGTTAATCAAAATATGATCGCGGCCATTACAAGTTTGTTTTTAAAGAATTATCTTCATTGTAATCACACAGTACAACCCTCTTAGTTCATTGGATCCCATTTAATGACTTGCAAAAAACATAAGAAATATCGGATTATGTGGGTTACCTGGCGCTTCCCCCTTAAGTCTTGAGTCGGTTCTCTTTCTGGATAACTTAGCTGTGGCATCTACTTAAGCTTTATTATCAGATTTACCAGCGGAAGCTTACTTACGGCCCGCGGTATTGACATATTGAATAACTCATGCTAAATATAACTGTGTAATATAATGTAAACCAAATTAACAGCACTCCACACACTGCGAAGTTTACAAGCAAACATGATAATATTAATATTGTAGACTAAACCAATATTTGTGCCAATTCTGGAAACGCCTACACGAGGCAGTCGCATGACTTTGTAATGTATGTTGATCAATAATACACTCGAATATTCCAGAAAATATGTATTCGCAATACTTAACTAAACAGTAATAAATATGAAAATGTTTATACTGCTCAAATAAAATCTGTCGCAAGTGTATTTTATTGATGTTCAACTATAAAAGCATGAAATTCAATGTCATCCGATTACAAAACACCTTACAAATGAATCACGTACCAACACACGGAAACATCTGATCAAACTTTCCAAATGTTTACAACAACTGGTTTTACCGCTGCGGTTATCAATGAGCGGCGTACATTCTCGAAACTCCATCAAGCCTATATAAGCCCCGAGCCTGCCTCCAGCCGTCATAGTACATTACGAAAGCAACAACGAAGCAACGAACGATGCAGAAATATCTTCTAGTTATTGCATTCCTCGCCACCGCAGCCTGCCATGAGAGCAGGAAGCACAGGCCTGAGGACCCCTTCTCCGCGCTGGACAAACACATCACCCACACACTCGCCTACCACTACCTATGGCCTTGGAGTCAGCTCATCAGGGCAGCAGCTGCTATGGACGTCGAGGAAGCTCTAGAAGAACCCCAAATTATCTCAGACAAGGAGAAGTTCCAAGTTAATCTCAGTGTGAGGAGGTTCAAACCTGACGAGCTAAGGATCAAAGTGAAGAACCGTTACATCATTGTTGAAGGAAAGCAGAAGATCAAGGATGACATGCAGCAGTTTATGGCGAACCATTTTGTGCAGCGATTCGTTCTCCCTCCCGGCAGCAAGCAGGAGGAAGTAACCGCTGTTCTCAAGGAAAATGGTGTTCTATCTGTGTCTGTGCCCAAACATGAGCTGCCTCCACCACTACCCGAGAGAGAAGTGCCCATCGAAGTAAGACTACCAGTAAAAGTGGAAGACAAAACAGTGAAACCCGTAACAGAAGAGAACGTTGAAATTGCTGAAACAACAACAGAGAAAAAGGAGGTCCCTGTAGAACCTGTCCAGACGTCTTCAGTCACACCACTTGAGCAGCTAGAGTTAGTAGAAGCAACAACCCACGTCGGCAAAATTAGGAAGAAGGAATTGAAAACAACAGCAAAAACGGCAAAGGACAACGAAGTATCAAAAGGTCTCGACAGCAACGGTTTGGATTACGCGCTAGTTGAACCAGAAGAGTGAATACAGACTGCACTGAGTGATTTAAGACTGAACAAAGCTTTAATGCGACCGGCAGTCGTTAAAAGCATGTTTTAACTTTTCGAACGACCACCAACGGTTATAAGGCAAAGTATTATTTATTTTTTACAAGAATACGTAGTCGTACTGTTGTGAATTTACAAAACATCATTCGAAAAGTTATTAGGAGTTGTTATTAATTTTAAGTTTAAATGTATTTGTTGTGAATCATTTACCCAACGAATAAAATGTGTTATTTATTAGTGCCTGTGTTTCCACTCCACTCGCAAAGATTCGCGGCAATATTTCTATTTTACAAGACTATTATTTATGTAAATGTTGTGTGTAAATCTGTGTAACGCACTCTGTTGGGATGAGAAGCTTCTTAATGGTATAATGCCTCATTTCCATTGACGGAAAAACTCCGTGAAATATTTCGTGGGCTTGAATGATGGTCATTCTTGTTCATTTTGGGATAAACAAAGAAAATTGCAAGAGATTTCTCTCGTTGTAGTAGAAAACATTCGTAACTTATGATCTTGGTCATTGTTTTGGTCTATGGGTACAGTAACTACTCGTAATTCGGATTGTTCAAGATGCCATTTGATAAATAAAATAAATATCATCTCGCTTACTGTAAAATATCTTGACTGTGATAAAGAAACAATAGTAGCCTAAGGTTAAGTGAAGTATCCATCATTAACAAAGCTCTATGGTAAGCTACAAACGTTAATCAAGAGCAGTGCCTAACAAATAGCAGTATGTATTTTTAAGTTATTTTTTTAAACTAGCTGATGCCGCTGGCGTCGCCCGAGTCGATGTCAGTCAAATTATATACTAAAACCTTCCTCGAGAACCTGTCTATCCATTGGTGAAAACAGCATGAAAATCGGTGCTACAGACGTGTTTTCCGATTCACAGAAGAAAACTCCCTAAGTAATGATGGTCCACAGACCGGCCCTGGCAAGCGCTGCTTAACGTTGAGTCTGTTATCATGCAGCCCCAAGCTACTATGCACTTAGTATTTACGAAGAACATCACCAAAAGGTTTAGTCTCGACTTGAATGATAGGTTGTATAAAAATTAACACAAAATACATATTTTCGCTAGTACAGACAGCGACACATCAAATTATATTTTAGATATATGTATATCCAGTATAACCTGATGGCCTCGTTTTGTACAATATCCCGTACAATGAGATCCTTATAAACTGGTTTTGTATAGCTTGATTGGTCGTCAAACTACATGTCCGGGATTGTTTTCGTAATTAACTAGATTTCGCCCGCGGTTTTGTTCGCGTGGATACCGGTTAAACTAAATACGATTTTCCGTACAAGCTTTATTACTTTTTCTTCTACTTAAATCCTTTAGGGTGGAATTTCGAAAAAATCTTCCTAATTTCATCGACATTATAAAGGTAACCTCTGTGCAAATTTTCATGAGTCAGTCGGGCAGTTTTTTTTATGTATACAGATAGACTAGCTGTTGCCAGCGGCTTCGCCCGCTACAACTCGGGAAGATTAAATCCAGATAAAAACTATCCAATGTGTTAATCCAGGTTATAAACTATCTGTACACCAAATTTTATCCAAATCCGTTCAGTAGTTTTTGCGTTAAATTGTAACAAACTTTCGCCTTTATAATATTAGTGTGATTGGAATTGAACGTAGGTTTATTTTAATAAAATATCGAAACAATTTTAATCAAGCTTGCAATCGTGCATATTAAACAGCTATGATTAAAAGACAGACTAACTTTAAATTAACTTCTTCTCGAATAATAATATTAATCTTTCATACGCCTGCCATTTAATTTACTTTCTTTGAAAAGAACATTTATTACCAAGTTAAATATTACTATTTATTATTTGACGAGACTTTCTTTAATTAACTGAATACGAAATGTAAATAAATTGTGTGCGCAGCTTTTCTTTACAAAAGTCTTCTATTAAAAACGTAATTTTATTAATAATAATACTATTTCAATTTAGTATTGCTAATAGTAATTGCTTATGAAAAGCCAGATGTCGATCAAACCTCCTAAGTAATAATATAAAGAAAAGAGTATCATGCTTGCATAAATAATACAAATGAAATGTCTGGCTTTTAGGAGTTAATTCAATTTATCTCAATCGTATTATTTATTCACCGTATCGTCAAGCGCCTTCAAACTCGGTAGAGCAACGATCTTTGCAGGATGGCTGGTAGTAACCGGATGAGACTTGCTGATAATCGGGTGGAGTGGCGTGCGATTGAGGGGGCCTACTTCCAGTAGTGGGACTGCTCAAGGCTGATGATGACCCACGATGTAGAAAAAACATCTATTCTTAGTAGGTATAAGAAATTAAATATAAGATTTTAAGCTGACATGGCCGCTACATTAAAACTAACAACATATTTTAAAACAAGACTAAGTGTCACTATATTAGGTAATACTGAAAACGGAATATTACACGAAACGAAAAGTAAACGCGGCAAATATTCCGTTTTCAGTATTAATAATAGTGACTTTTATTCCTCTTTTGCCGACCGAAGTTGATTCTTCAGTCTAGTCTGTATACATTGAGAAAAACTGATTGTTTGGTGTTCCTTTCGTGTGTCGGAACGTGGATCTACACACACAATGACTTTTTAATTGTGTCTATAGATTCGACATACGATGAGTTAATATGCACACACTCTTCGATCATTGCCGTGTCTTTCACATCTTCCATTACTCTGGAAATAATTTTTACCACTATAGCCGAATGCCTGATCAAATGTACCCGAAGGAGGTCGGGCGCGTCGTCGGGGATGCGGGCACAAAGGGCTAAGAAGGAACATGGGTGGTTTTTAGTCAGTAGAAGGCTGACACTCCCTACCGCTCTACGATTTCCCACCGTACTAATAAAAAAAAGTAGGCAGTTAGTTAGTTTTTTAACTACTTTTTTTTATTTTCAACTTTTTAGTTATTTTGTGTTTGTTCTTCCGTTGGTCGCGTAAAATTCTTCGCAGATGATTTAACTTTTGTGTTTGTTTATAGGTTTTGTGACTTTTAATTTATTTTAAACATAATTATAAGTGTCGTATATTTTTGTAATCTCCTTTTAAAACCCTTCAATTTGATACCCTTCTCGACGGTAATGGTTTTTTTATTTGTAATCCGCTTTATGGCCCCCAAAATCCGCAAATTTCTTTGTTTTTTTTTTAATTTAAATGTAGACAGTGACACTCGCGCCATCAAAACGAATCTTACGACGTTTTATTCAAATCCGTTTAGGAGTTATGAGGGAACAAAGAAAAGGACATACATACACGCCAAACACATAACCCTCCTTTTGGTCTTCGCCGCAGTCGGGTAAAAAAAGAGGCGGTCAGGCGCTGTAAGCTACGGAGCTCCCAGCGAGTTCATAGCACCCTGAACATTCTAAAATGATCGTTGCGTTCCCTTACCGATTGTACATGTACAGGTTTTAAAAAAACCAGGATGAAAGTAACTATGTACAAAAATTAGTTATGATAGTTATAGTTCGTCAACTGTCTAACTAGATACAGCTAAATACCAGTATTAATATAGAACGCATGCCAATAATTACCTTAACAACCCAGTTATTACTGAATATCATGACTTCTCTTGGTAAGACTCGTTGTAAAAAAGATCATGACCGAATCTCGTACCAAGAATTTTCGAGTTGCAAGATCAAAATGTTAAAGTAATTATTTTCATATTTTTTTACGACATTATGCGTCAGGTATTTGATTTTGCGCTTGGAAATTTAATTTAAAGTATAAAAGTATGAATATTGTTTTACTCCCAATATGACATTTACACAACCAGTCAAAGAGATGTAGAATGCACTTGATACTTTTTTTGATGAATCTACTAAACAGTCATGCCAATTGTTTCTTTTGTATAATAAATAACTATAACATTTGCTTAAAAACATTCTACGAATTATATGTATTACTTTTGCTATTTTCTTGTTGAATAACAGTAACATTAAGTCAAACCAGTACATCAAATCGATTTAGTATTACTAATTGACTCTCGTGGCTTAATAAGAACTGCCACTCGGGTCGATCTTAAGGTTAAGCTGCGCTTGCCTAGGTCGATCTGTGGATGGGTGACCGCCCATTATATACCGAGTTTCCTCCGTGCCTCGGAAAGCACGTTAAGCTGTTGGTCCCGGGTGCCATATATAGATCTTTGGCAGTCGTTACGGGTAGTCAGTGACCTGAAAGTCTGACATCCAGTCTTACCAAAGGGTATCGTATTACCTAGTATTAACTGGGTTGTGGAGGTCAGATAGGCAGTCGCTCCATATAAAATACTGGTATTCAGCTGCATCCGGTTAGACTGGAAGCCGACCCAAATATAGTTGGGAAAAGGCTAGGCAGATGATTACTTATTGACACAATCGATTTTCGTACTAAAGATTTCGATTTATCGATCACATCCCTAAATCCCTGCTGACACCTGATTAACGTCAGTCAGTGGATTACTATGTTTTTAGAGCAATAATGTTCGTCCGTGCATGATTTCAGGTATGTCAATAAAATTTACGTATCGCCCGGTTTTGATTTTATGCTGGAATTACTCCGAAACTCGGCGGCTGTTTACTGAAATAGCTTTTGTAGAAGTTAATATGATAAGTGTAGACAATAAGAAGACAAAGTTTGATTTTGAAACTGCTTGGTACGAGATTCCATAAATCCGTGAACATTGTTCTTTCGAGCACTAACTAACCTAACCTAACCTAACCTAACGACTAACAAAGATTTACAGTAACCTTCGTTTTGGGCTTCGTCGGGTAAAAACGGCAGCCAGCATGTAGTTAGGTACTTATGTAGAAAACTCGGTATGTTATGGATGGTCCTTCCCATCCACTTACCGATGTAGACAAGCGCCCTTTGACCTGTGAAGAAGACCTTCGTTGTGAAGATGATCTACACTGGCCGAGAGACCGTTTTCCATGTAAAATAAGATAGTTGCCATTAGCCACTTCGAATGCTAGTTAAAACCCTAAACCGCTAAAATACAGGTTGTGCCACTTACTAAGAACTCCGAAATAATCTCTCAATTGTTCAAATTTAGAATGAATTGCAAAATTGGGTTAGAAGTAGAAACTTTGTAAGACGTACAGATAAGCCCCTAATCCCGTGGCATACAACAACAAAACTTTAGCAAACTCGTTAAATCGTCGCGTACAGTCGTTAACAATGTACACTTGAACACATCGCCGCCGCCATTTAACTTCCCAAACAACATAATCGTGTGCAATCGAGTACAGTTGTAAAAATAAATTGTCAACGAGTGGCGATCATTCGACACTGGAGCTGTCGACATGTTGGCTATAAAAGCCGTTGCATTTGAAGTCTGTGCACAATGTATTTTTATTGTTTCGAGCGTGATTTTAAATGATTGGTTTAGCAACAGCCTGTATCTATAGCTTTGGTTTAGATTGCGTATAATTTTAGATTTGTTTACTAATAAGGATAGCGAGGCAGAATAGTATTTTTATTAGGGGAAAAAATAACTAAACTAACGACGAATGTTGATAAATAATAAAGTCCAGAACGAGCTTACAAAAAAGTGACTTGTGGTTAATCCATTTCAGATATTAAAACTACTGAGGGAGCGGGATTCAAAATTCCTTGTGTTTTTCTTGTAAAATTCCGCTCAGTATATATAAAAAATATATATGTATATATAAATAAATTTTGGATGTTCCGTTGACACTCAAACAAATATGAGGACGCTCAAATATTATGAAGCTACTCATTTTGTATTATAGGTAACTCAAATTTTTGTTTGGTAGTGGCTGTTCTGTTGATTTCTTGTCGCTCGCAGTCAGTCGCTCACTTAGTAATTCTATGACCCAAATTAATTATTTTCGTCACTCAATAATTTAATTTACAGTCCCTTTCTACTATCATTTATGATTCCGTAAACTATAAGACTATATACTCGTATATATCCATGTTCTAACTGACCATATTGCAGTTCACAGCTGAACATAAGCTTCTTCCAAAGTGCACAACCCTCCGTTCCCCACCTTCCACGTTCAGTCTGTCCCGGCCACGTCAGTCCATCTGACATTCATCATAATAATTATTTCAGCCAAAAGACGTTCACTGCTGGACATGGGACTCCCCCAGGTGTCGCCACATTGACCGGTCCCGTGCGCCTGCATCCAGCGGGTCCCCGCAACCTTCACCAGGTCATCAGTCCACATAATGGGAGGCCTTCCAACGCAACGTCTTTCGGTTCGCAGCCGCCACTCCAGTACTTTCCGGCCCCATCGGCCATCCATTCTGCGAGCAATCTGACATTAGTTTACGTGTATTTTAAAGATATCAATTTTCTGTGACGTTAGTCCTTAAATCTCACTTCAATGGCACTTAGAACTCTGCTCCCCTCCCTGGTGACATCGATGATTACGAGAGGACTGTAATAACAAGCCCGCCGGCATCGGAACTGCTCCATTACGGATCCAGACTTCAAATTTAGATGCCCTTGCGATCCATCAACCACTCCCCAGTCCCGACGGATGTGGAAGTGTACTAGGGTTGACACTATTCTTTCTAAAAACAAAAAAATAATATTTATTGGGTTTTTGTAGCAAGAATAGGTCAAACTGACTAGTTGGTCTACCGGTCCCAAGCCCCACTTTTGTGCATTAGATCCAGGATTCATTTAATAGGTCGCGCTAAGTGTTAATGGGTTTTTTCATCACGATTTTTTTCAGTAGCAACCACAGAGCCTGGATTTGTGCCCAGTTGATGTCAATAAGTTCGTCCCTTATTATACAGGGTGAAAATTAACCCTTCACACATACGTCAACCAAGCATTCTGTACATCAAACTAAGTACCCCTACGCAAAAATTTTTGCTGGGGATCGACTTATTTTTTGGGGTCAAAAATTACATTTTACAAAACTCAATGTAGCACTCTTAAAACATTGTGCTAGTGGATGCTTTGAATAGTAAATGAGTCATGGAGGTAATTTAAGTAAAATTATAACCTAAAAAACTAGTACCTATTTACAAAAACAGCTGTGCAAAATTTGGAACTTTGACCCCCAATATCTCCGTAACTAGGGGGTTCCCAGGTATGGTCTAGAACAAAAAAAATATCGTAAAAATGGCGTGACGTCATATGAATTTCTCAAAAGAAACACAAAGTCTGGAATAAGCTCTCTTCCTAACATTATTATAACTGAAACATAACCCACCAAATGTGGGTTCCATATTACAAGTACACCACTAACTAACACAACATGACGTATTCACGTCTGTCAAGTCGTTGTGAGCGCGTTTTGCTGTGTACCTATCTGCTTGTCTACAGGCGGACGAATATGATGACAGTGGAGGTGTTCGTTAACCAACGACATCCTAAAAAATACATGCTAAAGTAATTACTATTATTACTACTCTGCCATCAAAAGAATTAAATATCCAGCTTAGCTTACTCAGGAACCTACATTATGAAATTTTAATAACTACCCATTCTCAGTCAAGAACAAACAAATAGCAATTAAAGCTGTAACCGGCACTGGTCGTTAGCACGTTCTACAAAAATATTGCTAAAAGCATTTCTTGTTTTCTTATGCGAGCAAAACAATTACATTTTGTTCACATTTCGCTTATAGTTCACGTCTTGCAACAGGTGCTGTTGAGCATGCTGCCTGAGAAATAAAAGAAAATGAACAGAAGATTCCAGAAGGTTCAGTTCTACTTTATCGTGTGGTTAGTGCTTAACCTCGTTCCAGAGTTTTTATGCTGCTAATGAGCCACGGGCTTTACATTTTGTCGAGAAATAGAGGAAAGTCACCAAATATGAAATAGTATCTTAATATGGAATACCTTCATTTCTCTAAGACTATAAGTATGAAACGCAACACTCGACCATCTTCTGTTCCATTCGGTCTATTGCACCACGTACGTGTTAGTAGACCGAATGGAACAGAAGATGGTCGAGTGTTGCGTTTCATACTTATAGTCTTAGAGAAATGAAGGTATTCCATATTAAGATACTATTTCATATTTGGTGACTTTCCTCTATCTCTAAGGCATGCTGGTCTACTCACGATGTTTTCCTTTACCGCAGAAGGTCCACTAGTAATATTTTATAACATTAGCATACTCAGTTTATAACATTTTCACAAAGACACATCATCTTCTCTACGGGTGGGAGCAGCCAGCAGAGCATTCTGCACAACAGGCGTCTTCGAATTTTTGGTTCTAGAACATGCTTTAGATACCTGCCTAAGGTTTCGTTTCTTGCCGTTTTGAGAGCAGTGGTGATAAAAAAACACAAACAACACAGCAACTTCTTGGATTCGAACCAAGCTTGTTACCAATGAGCCAACACTGCTGTGCTCTCTGAAAATTACTTTTATCTATCTACATTGAACGCGTTAACAGAGTTTCATGGTCTTGCTTTTAACCATTGAGGAGTTCTGGCGAAGAGTGGATCCAGCCAGGATCCACAACCAGCAGGATATAGTAATATGTAGGTATCATAAAAATGTATTGTCACCAGAACTAAAACTGTTTGCAAAATTTCAGCTTAATCGGTTCGGAGAACTGGTTACAAATTCACTTGCTAACTGTAAACAACTGAATTTTCATACATACGAACAGTGCTTTGAAAGTAAGTACAACTTAAGCAAACCCTCTGCAGAAGGTGTATAATTAGATAGGAAAGAAGGCTAATAAATAGATGTGCTAGCACCGTAAAAGGTAATTGGCAGTTCTTTATTTCTAGCAAGGTATTGTGAAAACCTTTAGCAATAATAACAGAAAAAAGTACCTACACGTGCAAGAGATTGAAAAAACTGATTCAGAGAAAACTAGACTAGGAACTTCCATTAACGAGAATTCTGTTGCAGATATGTAGTCTTCATTTCGAGGAAACCGTCCCAGATATAACCATAACATTTCATAATATCACCTAGAAAGTGAATGTCACTTGAGAGGAGGCTTTCCCAACGCTTTCACAATTCGCGGGGAACATTCTAGACTAGCTCTTACCGCGGCGTGGTTCCAAAAGGAAATTGGCTCGACAGTTTTTTCTCTATGTTCTAAGTATTGAATAAACTTTGTATTTTATGGAGGAAAAGTAACAGGATGTACTGGTGGTTATCATCATTACCAGCACGTCGTAAAAATTAACTCTCGTCTCGCTGTGTTTGTTGACAATATGCGTACTTCGCGAGTGATTACAAGTTTGAAATGTACCACAAGGCACGAACTGGGTAATAAATGAGTAGTATTTTACATTCCATTAGAGCAAAAATGTAAAACTATTCTATGGGGTTTCTGAAATAAAATGAAAGTTTTTTCTTGTTTACGGTCTTCTGGAATAAGACCTTTGTCTCAACTCTTTATGGACGCCCCAATGGATTGATTAAAGAAATACATTATGAGCCTGTCTAAAAGATTTTTCTCGATGTTTTAAAGTGTCCATGTAGGTCTATGTGAAAGTTATTAGATTTTGTGGTTTTGAGCAAAACGCAGAAACTTGCAGTCGGGCTAAAAAAACTGCGATCACTGGGTGGTCTGGTTACGGGTATGCCTTCATATCATTACAATTCAGCTTATATAAAGCGTTGGTTCAAAAGATAGCTACGTTTTATAAATACATTTCTATCATTTCCAGTCTTTATAAGTGGGGCAGCCCTAACATGCGACATTTAATATTAGATAGATTAATTGCCCCTGCCGTCTAATAGTCATAAGAACTTGACTGTGTAATCTGAACTAATAATTTATATGTATTCAAAATGGTTATTAGGCAGGCCACATTTGATCACATTTGAGCGTATCGAATATGATGTAGCGGTTTTCTCATATTATACAGGGTAGAATTTTGTAATGCCACCTGGAGGGAAAGTACTCTTAATACTGCAAATAGAAAATTTTACTCAAAGGAAACATTCCTTTATTTTTGAATAGAAAGCAAACTGCATTCAAAGATTTTAGAAGAAGAAATTCTCTTTTCCCACACCCGGGAATCGAACCGGCTAAAATCTGAAAAAATTATACCCTGTACTTTTATTGCATCGATCGTTAGGGTTTTAAATTATAAAGGATGAAATCTGAAGTTACAAATTCAATGAGTCAAGTTAAAGCTCTTTAAGTAACATCCATCTTTTAATTTAAGATTTCCTGGTTTTCCTTTCATTTAATGTAACATGTTTGTTAGAGAGATTTCATCCTTATAATTGACCCTAACGATCGATGCAATAAAAGTACAGGGTATATTTTTTTCAGATTTTAGCTGGTTCGATTCCCGGGTGTGGGAGAAGAGAATTTTAGAAAATCTTTGAATGCAGTTTGCTTTCTATTAAAAAATAAAGGTATGTTTCCTTTGAGTAAAATTTTCTATCTGCAGTATTAAGAGTACTTTCCCTCCAGGTGGCATTACAAAATTCCACCCTGTATATATCTAGGCATTACAGAAGTTCTATGCTATTATTTTTATGAACTAAGTTTAATTTAGAATCTAGGAATTGATGAGTATGCCTAAGAATAAGAACGAAGGGTCCAGTCCAGTCTAGACGTTTAACAATTGTTTAGTTGATTATTTGAATAATCTATTTTGGCTATTGTCTTGATGATACGACTTTTACGGGCATATATGTAGCCCAAAGCTAGGCATGTTTATCACTTATGAAACAGAATTTTTCCATCAAGTAATTTTCAGAAGCAGCCACGAAATTTGGATTGGTGCCAGGTTGATGGAAATAGGCTCGCATCTTAATATATAGGACTTAAACATAACAAGCGACTATTAAAGTGGGTATTCTATTAAACACCTCTGCCCAACATAATTATGATATGTTAAATGAAACAAACAGGCACTTTCTTAATTTTATTTTAAAATAAATAGAATAACTTTAAATATTTACAATTGATGGCATTATAATAAAATGACTTTTCTTTATTATACAAACTCAATGAAGAATACAGTTTTAGATATGCATTTATTTGAGCATTTACTTGTCATTAACCATTCGATTGATTAAATACGAGTATACTACGTACTTATGTATATTATCATACTAATATTGCGTTACCTAATAGATCCTTCAATAAATAAAAATAAACAGACACAGATTTCAATTTATTACTATCTAATAACTAATTAAATATATTAGTTTTCTTCAATTCAGTTCGCAACGTTTTCTTTGTAATGAGATGATATCTGTAATCTGCGATTAATTTATTTTCGTCTTATCCAAACTGAAGACTAGTCCTTGTAAACAAAATTCTATATAAGATACACACACACACACGCAAAAGCACACTTTATAAAAATCTTAATGAGATAAAAAAAATATATTTATAGAAACTTCGAATCTGATTCTCTTTTGCCCATTTTCCCTGAGTACCTAATGAATGAGTTTTCTAAATACAAGCGTGCTGCTCGATTTTCAGCTCTTAGCACAAGGTCGAGCTCTGAAAATATATTAAAATGTCGCTTAATGTAAATGAAAACGGGCATAACTATTTACAAGTTAACCACATTGTTTTCTATGATGAACACACTATGTTTTCTCAAGAACTTTTCAAGACTGTCCTTTCACAGCAAAAGACCCATCGGCATCATATATTCTCTTCTTATCACCCCCATATCCATACTTATCATAGCCATACGGCTGATGGTCAAAACTACCATAACTTTGGTCGAAATGCCCATGGTCGTGGTGGTCAAAATGATCATGGTCAAAATGATGGTCTTCAATGTACTCGTGGTGATGATGTTTTTGTTTCTTCAGGTAGTGGATGAACCAGAGAACGAAATGCCAGCCTTTCGTTAAGAGCACGTAGAACAAAGCTCCGTATACCATCTTAAGGACGATCAGCTTCGTTGCTACGACGTAGAAGAAGTGGACTGTGAACAAAGAGAATGACATATTAGGCCGAAGGCTAGCTAAACTTCCCGTTGGGGCTGCGGGTTGTTTGAAAGAGATACCACGGCCTCGACACAAAGGGCTAAGAAAGAACATGGGTGGTTTTTGGTCAGTAGAAGTCTGGCACTCCCTACCGCTCTGCCCAAAGTGGGATGATTTGCCACCCATTAGCGATCACGAGTCGGCACTGGTCTGGGGCAACGAATCCCGCTGTCCCCGACGCAAGTGTGAGTCTGACAGACCCCAAGTGAGGATGAAAAGTTTGCTATCATTCACCCTGTGGATCATAGCTCGAATAAACTATCGTCGGGTTTATTTCGTTCGGCGAACCAGTACGTGTCGTCAAACCAATCGAACTTTTCGTTTTTCGAAAGAAATGTCGAAAAAGTCTCCGGCCAGCTACATAGAAAATAGAATGAATGTCTTTTCCAAGAATTTAATCGTATTCATATTCATTTATTTTATCATGCTTAGTAAATTAAATGTTTTTAGCCAATCCTATAATAGTTTTAAAACTTGAGGAATCATAAAAAACAACGTTCTACTCTCGATACAGACCTACAAACTACCGTCGCTGTCGATTTTTAATAAAATCTGCGATCAAATCCAAAGTCTGGTACCCTTGCCTGTGATACGAGAACTTATCGTGGTAAGGTCCAAAATTATCGTGATGGGGTCCAAAATGTTCTGGATAAGGTGCGTATTGCTCCGATTTCTGATAATGCAAGTACGGGTCAGGCAAGTGCTTGTATATGGTGGATGCCCAGACCATTATGAGAAGTATCTTCACGCTAGCTATCGTCAGGGCTATCGCCAGAACTAGTTTGTACAGTCCAACTTTCGCAGCCAGTACGATCGCGAGGTTGGCTGCAACAAAGAATCTTAAATCAGAATTTATTGGAATCAAACAACTTTGTAGGTACTAGGTGAAAAATATATAAACTAAACTAACATAAAAACAAACTAACTATAAAAGGGCATCGGAAAACTCCTCCTCAACGCTGTCAGCAGGTAAAGTGCCCAAGAGGCTGGCAGCGTTGCCGCGTTGTATGGCAACACTTAGCCTCTGGCCAAAGAAAAAGCCAGCCCTTGGGTCAGAGGAAGCGTCAACAAGGCGTTTGGAAATATCCTTAAAAAGACTGTGGGCACGGCCCTAGAGTTTCAACCCCAAACGGCTCGAAAATATAGTTTCCACAATAGGTGAATAAATAAAGTGTTCTTGTGTTTTTCCTAATAGAATTCACAATATTAGACCGGAATCCGTCTTTGAAGACCACCTACTTCATAGGATCACCTCTTTCAAACTCATGTATGTAGCGGCACTACTTAGAGAGTAAGTTCTACTGCAACATACTGGTGTACCTATGCTTTTGTTACAAGAAGTAATTTAGGCTACTTTAAATTTAAGCAAAAAGGAATATAAAAAAAAAACTAAATTCGGTTAATATATCGAACTAATAATCACACTAATATTGTAGTGAGTGTGTGAGTGTGTATGTTTGTTACTTCTTCACGCAAAAACTACTGGACGGATTTGGTAAAAAAAAATTTACACAGGTAGTTTATAACCTGGATTAACAAATAGGATAGGTTTTATCCTGATTTTATAGTCCCGTGGGTTGTAGCGGGTGATACCGCTTGCAACAGCTAGTATTTTTATAACAATTTAACACAGCGCAGCTTTGTTCAAAATTAATTGTTGAAAGAAAAAAAACACATAGCCTCATTTCCGTAACATTTACCCAATCCTTAAGAACCAACTTCTCATCACCATCGCGCAATACGAGACTAGTTTTTGTAAAATCTTAAAATGTTTCCGACTAAGGAAGGCTAAGGTTTCCGCAGAAAACTTTCCAATTTGTTCTCGATTCAGATTTAAATCCTCGGTCCAGACTTTTACTTTAATTCCCTGTATAACCCGACACTGAATGCTACTGGAATCAGGAATAAGGTTTCGCGGAGATCTTTTAGTTCTAGACATTTTTGTTGGATTCGGAACTGTATTTTTTATATAAAACTAATGGAAAGCATCTTTCTTTTTTTGGAAGGCTGGCAATTATTAAGTGGCTCTTCTCGCTCTGGGCAGAGCGGTAGGGAGTGTCAGACTTCTACTAATTAAAAACCACCCATGTTCCTTCTTATCCCTCTTTGTCGAGGCCGCGGTATCTCTTTTGAACAACCCGCAGCCCCGACGGGAATGGGCTTTCCATTCCCGGGGCTGGAATCTTGGAGTTCGAATGATATTATCTGACCGTAACTTTTTCAAAAGACTGTCATCAGTTGCATAGCTTTTTCCCAACTATGTAGGCGTCGGCTCCCAGTCTAACCGAATACTGCTGAATACTAGTAGACAGAGCTACTGCCGTCTGCCGTCTGCTGTCTCTGGCCTGTTGGTCTAGTGGTTAGTGACCCTAACTGCTATGCCGGAGGTCGTGGGTTCGATTCCCACCCGGGACAAATGTTTGTGTGATGAGCACGATCATTTGTTCTGTGTCTGGGTGTAATTTATCTATAATATGTATGTATTTAGAAATATATAAGTATGTTTATCAGTTGTCTAGTACCCATAACACAAGCTCTGCTTAGCTTGGGACTAGATGGCGTTGTGTGATAGTTGTGGAATATTATTATTATTATTATTATTACTGCCTACATTACTATGTTGTACATTTTTTCAGGTCACCAACTGTCTGCAACGCCATTTAAAACTGAAAGCCGGTATCAACAGTATACCGTGCTGTCTCACTAAGCTCGGTATCTAATCAGTCCATTCACGGACTACCAAAAGATCGACCACAGCATCTGTTACTATTCATCTTTAAGCTTTTGAAATGTTTGTGATCCTTTAATGATACTTTTACAGGGTTTACTTACAAGCTATTTGCAGAATAAGACGAAGAAGAAGTAGGAGGATCTGTGATAAAAGTAAGCAAACCAACTCATTTTGATCGATAGGCATCTTTCTAAGCTTAACACTCCCTTTAATGAATACTGACCTGACTAGAAAAGGGAAACATTTTATTTTCAAGTAGAAATCAAATTCGTGAAATGGGATGTCATAACAATGGTTTTACATAAGTGGCACTAAACAGCAACTCACGCAATTTATTATGATACGGATGTTGCTATTTAGACCCTTATTACTGAACTGTGATTTAAATTTCAAGAAAACAAACGTTGCTCATACACAGAATATCTTACGTCCTTAAAATATAATACATAACTGTTTACGATTAGGTCTCGACTCACAAAGAGGGATGTTAAAGTTTGACAGGTATGTGTGTGTCTGTAGCACCGTAACTCCTTACCAGTTGAACCGATTTGGATGCGGTTTTTTGACACAAAACAATCAATACTATGAACTATACCACACTATGGACAAGACAGCTATACGGAAAGACTGGACAAGCATTGACATTCACAATTAAAATAAAGACAATGCTATCTTGGAATAAAACCTACCCTATCCGTTTCCGTAACTAAATACTTTGAAATATCAAAAGTATATATTCAAGGAAGTGTCTGAATAAACAAATTATTCTAAGAAAAGCAGTAAAATTCCTTAATTAACAAACAGTTCAAAGAAAAGTACAAAAAAAAGTTTAATTGTAGAAAAATATGGGTCGTAAACAATATTGATGCACGAAGGTAAACTTTATCTATTCACTTATTCTTTGGAAATTCAATGGACACCATTAAATTTCCAAAGAGTCGTGAAAGTAACACAACACCTTTACTAAAATTAAAGGCTTTTATTTAGAAAAGTCTGTTTTATTATAGTTAAGTCATTGTATATTTAGCTCATAACTTATCTGTCTCTTTAGCAGAAGCGCAGCAGCTTTTCCGACTTGTAATTATTTCACACTATCTGATGCCTGCGGCTTCGCCAGCGTGGATGTCGGACAAATTATATACTCAAATCTTCCTAAAGAACCATTGCACTCTATTCATTGGTGAAAATAACATGAAAATCGGTGTAGAATTGTTTGAGTTTATCGCGAACAGACAGACGGACGCGGCGGAGGACTTTTTTTTTAAATATGTAGAAAAAGCAAATAAATACAAATTTATTTTACTGTTGACCAACATTCACTAACCATGAATATGAAAGAAATATAAAAAAAAACAATACTCACTTATTAACGCGTATTTCGCTTTGCCTCTTGGCTCCACTTCGTTTGTTCTTTCACTTTTATCAGAAGCCTCCACAGACCATGATAACATAACAACGAAAATTAATAAAAGCACCTTCATTTTGACGGATTACAAAAAAATACTGTTATCCAAATAAAAACCAAGTCTTTATTCAAAAGAAAAACGAAAAACTGAACATATTTTCTGAAGAAAATAGCTATTTGGTTACTTGTTTTTTTTTCTATTTTTTCAGAACTTCAGCTCCGTTCAGTGCCGTATTTTAAAATGACATTTCACATTTTGAGTTGCCAGTCATACATAATGTGCTAATGTTACAAATTAACACTTCAGGCGAGAAAGTGTACTAAACATTATTACAAGATATTAACACGACTTTTCGTAATAAGCGAGAGTTTTTCTAAAGTGAAGTAATGTTTATTTTTGTGTATATTTAAATGCTTAACTATAGAATTTTCGAGATTATCGCCAGTCTGAATAAAATATTAATAAATGCCAAAAGTACTCGTAACTACAAATAATATTTTGTGTATTTACCAGAGTTAGAAATGATCAACCAAATTATATTCCTCGATAATATCATGATTATTAATTCTTATTTTTTTTATTAAATTTGAAATATTCATTTCATAGTGGATACTCACTGTACGTGCTTATTTTATTTCAGACTGAATATAGTCTCGCAAAATAATTATCCCACCAAAAACAAAACTTGTAAAAGAAGCCAAGCCGCGCAACTCACTTTTACCGTAAAAAGTAGTGAGATCCATGTAATCCAAGTCAGTAAATATATTTAATCAATACTTAAAAACCTTTTATGTTTTAAATAAAAGATTGACTTGGCCATCGCATTCGCCAATGTTAAACCGGCCATTGTAATAGCTAATCGCCATCGCATTGGCCAATGTGATGCAATGGCCAAGTCAATCTTTTACGGTTACAAAAAATTCAGGCTTCTAGTTTTATCCACAACGAAGTTATATGAGGTCGAAAATGGCCTGAACTGGTTCGAGAAAAGGATGGTACGGCCGTGCCGCTTTATTGCTCGACTTGGCGGGAGCACTGCCGTGCCCCCAGATTCAACAGGGTGTTACCTACTAACAAATTTAGAAAAATAATATTTGCTTGGCTTTTGGACAACTGCTTCTACACAGTTAATGAATTTTTAAATTATAAATTTTGACATTCTATTTTCATCAAAACTTTGTGGGTGTGACGTCCGCTAGTTTCTTATATTATGAAATAAGCAGTACCTTTTCTATTTTAATGTTATGTTTTCGTGTGTACATAAATAAATAAATCACTAAGGTTATTACAATATTATGTAGTGTATTCGAATTAACTGAAAACCTGTCACTGTATTTGAGATCAAAATTCTGCTGGTCACTATATTTTGTCATGCTTTCCTAACTTAAACAAGACTAGAGCAGCTATTTTTCTCACATTTTTATGATTGGTTTTCTTGTAGCAAAACCTTCATGCATTTCCTTCAAGTTTTTCGATATTGTATCACACCTCAACTGTTACGAAAACAAAGTTACAGATAATTTTCTCATACATTCTAAAGTGTACCTACTGAAAAACTGGTTCTCGTTGAGCCAGCAAGTCGTAAATGTGAAGTGTAGGAAACGCTTAGTAAGTTGCATCCAATCTGTACGTAGTCTGTAGGAACAGTCACGAGGAAACATAATTATATCATAACTTTGAGCAAGATTTTTCCTCCCTTAATGTTGAATGAAATTGTATGATATTTTGAGCATTTTTAAAACCAAAGTGTTATAGATTCACATGTTATTGCAAATCGTTTGTCCAAAAGAATATAAGTTTTGATTAATCAATATATTATCTTTATTTTGTTAGAATATGTTTATTGATTAATATCAAAACAATACTGGTTTACTTCATACTAACATATAGTGGTTAAAGTGTGTTCTAGGATTATAATCAATATTGGTTATTCTCAACCAGCAACTCATGCGTTTTATTACATTATCCGGCCGCCACGCACTCGACGAGTGGCATGGGAAGTAGCGTTGAAAGGAGGCAGATACATAGTGTGGCCACTTTACTCGTCATGCCGCACGTCATGCTCCTCATCCTGCCCATCGCTCCCTATATTGTCGGTTTTTGTTTTTAATAATAATAATAATAATAATATTCCACTACTATCACACAACGCCATCTAGTCCCAAGCTAAGCAGAGCTTGTGTTATGGGTACTAGACAACTGATAAACATACTTATATATTTCTAAATACATACATATTATAGATAAATTACACCCAGACACAGAACAAATGATCGTGCTCATCACACAAACATTTGTCCTGGGTGGGAATCAAACCCACGACCTCCGGCATAGCAGTTAGGGTCACTAACCACTAGACCAACAGGCCAGTCAAGTCAAGTCAAGTCAGTTTTGTAGGAGCGTCGCGATTAATTGTGCGAGTAGAGCAGTGTGGGCAGAGCGGGCATCATCGCGGCAAATAGCGGCAGCGCGAGGAGCATAGCGATGAGCAGCGCAAGGAGGATAGTGTGGCAGCCGCATTACACATGAAAGTTGTTACAAAATTGTGTGTAGACCCTGACTCCTGTGCTGGCTGATAGACCTGACTATACCTGTAGATATTTATGCGTGCGTCTGTACCTACATTTTATCACTGTGGCAATTGTACTTACAGTTTCGTTCAGGCAGTGTTGGTAATCGTTACTTTGTGTATCTTTATGTTTTCTTTGAGTGGTGGGAAATCTTCAATGACTCCTTCCGCTCTGGGCAGAGCGGTAGGGAGTGTCAGACTTCTACTGACAAAAACCACCCATGTTGCTTCTTAGCCCTTTGTGTCAAGACCAAAGGCGGTATCTCTTCCAAACAACCCGCAGCCCCGATGGGACTGTGTGTATCTTCATGTTATAGCAGGTACATTTTCTCTTTTATTACTTTCTACCGATCTATCTCATCTACTAGATACCTTATACATATTCAGCAATATTGCTTTGTCTGGTTGTAAATTGACGGTACGGTTGGCGCTGTGGCTGAGCGATTGGACTTTTAAGCTTAGTGTAGTTGGTTCGTTCCCCGCACGAAACAAATATTTGCTACAGCTAGTTGTTTCGGGTCAGAATTGTTTGTGTATGTGAGTTTAAATGTTAGTAAACGCACCTACGATAAAGAGAAACTCTAAGAGTGGGGAAACGTTTAGAAAAATAAATAATATCCTGGTAGCAGAAACAAAAATTGCGCGAGTTGCATAATACCAGCTATACTGCTGATGAGCGTGAGGTTCTGGCTAGATTTCAGATAGAGGAAAGTGGTATTGGTTGAAGTCATCAGGAATGTCTTGATAGGTAGGTACACTACTACCTAATCTGGAATACTTATATTGTTATATTATAAATTCAGAATTATAAAAAAAAAATTCAGTCCCTGAATATTCATATTATTCCTGTCCCATATAATACACACTACTTATGAACTATATCAGTAACAAATAGAATGACATTTTTTTACATAATTCAGTTCATATATCTGCTGCATTCACTTGACGCACCGGGTGTGTACAGCACGGCTTTTCTTTAAAGACCTTCAGGATGTCATTGCCGCTCACACTCACTCTGCGGATCATGGAAGCAATCTTTTTACGTATGATGGTCCTGAATCCACCAACCAGTACGTGCATCTGCAAAGATTCTTGATGCGCTACAGTAACGTGGGAGCCCCAACGACATCCTGAAAGTGTGGTGATAGTGAACACTGAGGGCGTTGTATGCACTCTGCGTATATCGCACCTAAAGAGTGCACGTGTACATCGACTGACACAAAGCCTTACTAGTAAGCTATTTTTACTTCTGGTGTGGTTTGACGGCACGGGTGGCGCAGTGGCTAAGCGATTAGACTGCAGCATTGCGTGTCGCGGGTTTGTTCTCCGCACGGAACAAATATTTGAATGGCAGATAGTTGTTCCGGATCTAGGTGTTTGTGTGTGTGAGTTTAAATTTTTGTAAACGCACCCACGACACAGGAGAAATTTTTAGTGTATGGCAAATACCTATGTTTTTTTTTAAAGAAGAGGAAAAAAGAAGGAAAGAAACCTACGGGCTAACGTATTGCATCGGACAGCCAACGAATGAGCAATGAATGACCTTAAATTTATCACTGTTGATGGTCACGATTTGTGGTGACGAGAAATGTTTAAGAAATTTACAGAAGATGAAACTAAAACTTATAATTGTTTTACTGGTTCATTCTTACTCACGTTAAATAAAAAAGCAATTTAACTACTCCGTCTTGCATCAGAAATTGTTTTTCATTCTGTTTTCGTAACAAAAGTGATAGAACAACTTTATACTGCAGTTGTGTGTCTTGTTATGAAGGCGTAAACTGTAAAACTAATTTAAAAGCGTTTCGGTAGTTTCCAAGTTAACGTCAGTGATCATAAGTAGCTTAGAAAGACGCCTCCGCCAGGCTTTAACCGAGATTTTATATTTATTTTTTTGACATTTTCCTACTAAGTGTATGTGCATTGTCTTATTTTAGACGTAGCTTTAATAATATGGGTCTATTTAATTCTGTAACACCTTATATACTTTAACCCTGCGTATACGCACTTGAGTGAGTTAGATAAAAAGTTTATTAGAATTCAATTATTGTACATAATTATGGTTATATCTATGTCGGAGGTTCATAATAATGAACTGAAGCCTTTTATTTGGAGGATGTGAAATCTTCAAATAACTCCTCCCGCTCTGGGCAGAGCGGTAGGGAGTGTAATATAATATTCCACAACTATCACACAACGCCATCTAGTCCCAAGCTAAGCAGAGCTTGTGTTTTGGGTACTAGACAACTGATAAACATACTTATATATTTCTAAATACATACATATTATAGATAAAAAGTGTCAGACTTCTACTGACTAAAAACCACCGATGTACCTTCTTAGCCCTTCGTGTCAAGGCCGCGGTATCTCTTTCGAACAACCAGCATCCCTGACGGGACAACCCGCAGCCCCGACGGGAACAACCCACAGCCCCGACAGGAACAACCCGCAGCCCCGACGGGATGTACTGAAGCCTTGCTAGATGTTCCTCTATGTTGCAAGGTTGTTTTATATCGCTGTAACGACAACACTATATAACTGAATATATCTATTTTTGTAATCTAGATAACGAACAGCGGCAGCGTTTCAAACACCAAATGGATAAATCCGATAGAAAAATATTCCATTAAAATAAACATTTAAATCCCACTATCAACATTGATCAGCAATCTTTTAAATCGCACTCCAGTATCGGTTGATTCATTCCACGGTCCCACAACACATCACTTGATTGCAGAGCCTCAAATAAACTAACACATGGCATTTGTAAATAAAACCCTAGATTTGATGGATTATTTGAAACTTTATTTAGCGCTTTTATACGTTGAGTTTACCGAAAATAGTTCGATTGGGGTAACTATTTCGACATTTTATAAATTTGGACATTTACAGAAAATTATCTATCTATAAGTCCTGACTGACTCATCAACGCTCAGCCCTAACCGTTGGACGTAGAGAGCAGAAATTTTGCAAAAAGATTTCCTTTATAATGTAGAGTAGGAATATGGATGATTTTTTTTAATTCAAACCCTAAATGAGTTAAATAGAGGACGAAATGACGAAAATGTTACTTTTTGTAGTTTAACAGATATCCACGACAGCGAAGCCTCGTTACTTATATTTCTTATATTCCTTTTTCTATCCATCATTATCTTTTGCCTATAGTAGCCCACTGCTGGACACAATCCTTGTCAATCGCACGCCTCTCAACTCAATTCTCAGCAAGTCTCCTCCAGTTGCTACCAGCCACCTACCAGCCACCCTGCAAAGATCATCGATCCACCGAACCTGAAGGCGTCTTACCTTCCGCTTGCCGATTCGTACTCTCAAGAGCACGTCTACCTCAACGGTCTAAGTTTTAATTCATAATTTTCAATATTCCTCCTCTCTAGGAGATGGATTCACCACGCGGGCTCAGTGTGGGTTGGTAGTCACATATCTTCGATTTTTTTTATTGTAAGACATGCCGGTTTCCTCACGATGTTTGCCTATACCGTTGTTTGGTAGAAGACAGTTTCGACTCATGTGACAAAATTTAACGGAAAAATAGATTTTTTTTAACTCTCTCAGAGATAATAAACTTCACTTCACCATTTGGTTATTTTACACCTGAATGCCTGATTTAAATATCGTAAAACATTTTGAATGACAATCGGCTGAATCGGTCGGTGAAAATAGCGTAAATTAATTTCTGCAGTATTTAGGTAATTTCACCAAAAAAATGAAATAAAAAAAAAAATGAAAAATATTGTATACGGGTTTTTTGTGTCAAAGATCATGAATGGGGTCTTGTGACGTCACTTTGTGGGTAAAAAAGTACTAACCTTGTGATGTCACACGACTTGACATGACTTTTCGAAGCACTGTATCGTCTTCATCTTTTGTTAACGTGAAAAAGGAAAAAATATGTGTCCATTATTTTTTGGAAACCAATCTGACGGACTAAGTAGATGCTTTTGGTAAAATGCCCTATTCATTAAATGCAAGGAAACCATACTTTTATTTCTCATTCAAGGACTTCAATTTGGAAGTCGGCTGAAAGTCGAAATCTTTCAGCGTTAACTCTAATTTACAATGGTGGTAATATTGTGAAATTGCTCCGTACGTGTGTGCAATCATCGTTAAATATGGAAATAATGAGCCGTTCACGTTTATGAGTGTAACGATATGGATTAGTGATGCGCTTACTACCCTACATGTAAATATATCGATGTGTTTGTTTCAACGACGAATAACAGCCCCACGGGAGCTACTGCAACGTGGACATCAGGCAGTCCGTTCATGTAAAAAACAGTACAGTCTGGCTGGACTGGATATCGACTTCTACTTCTATAAATGTAGCTGTGAAAGTCTAGACAAGACGAGGACGCTTCGTTCAATATAAGGCCTTCAGTATTTATACGCTGTTCTGATTTATCAAAATACATTATATTTTGTTTTCATTTCGACATTAATAAATACAATATTCTAGGATAATTTTGCAATTTATTTAAGGGCTGTAATTTCAGTCCATTTCGTAATCCCACGGTATTACAACGTCTGAGTTATTATTTGTTGGCAAAACGATTAACTTTCTCACTACTTTGGACACTGTTTCTCTGCATACTGTATACACATAAAATCACATGTTTGCCGAAAGGGTGAGGCAGGAGAGCACTTTTAGTACACGCCTATTTCGTCACTAACATACTTATGTTATAGTTGTTATATTATTTCATGTAAGCATTAAAACTGATTATTTTAATATAAGAGTATCGATAGATCAGTGTCCCATCACTAGCACAATATTAGCAAGAGCATAACGCGTGTTTCATTTGACGGTCGAACTAGTCGGTATGGCGATCAAACTATATTAATGTTCTACTTTGTTGACGTCACATGTAGAGTGTTGGAGCCATCAGAATATATTATTTTAGTTAGTCAGTGTTAGTCATGGTAATTACCAGTTATGTTTTATTTTGGTATTTGTTGCAATATTTATTAGTTTATGTTATTTGTATATGTGTATTAGTATTAATATAAGTACCTATATATATATTTTAATTGATATTGTTTTTTTTTTTTTCTAGTTAGTTTGTAGCCTACCACAATGTTGTTTTGTTTGACCCTAAGGTTGACTGGTAGAGAATGCCTTGTAGCAGTAAGTCTGCCTATGTATCACTATTGTGCATAAAGTTTAAATAAATAAATAATTAATAATTATTTATTTATTAAAACTTTATGCACTGGTTAACAAATTGTACAAAGGCGGACTTAATGCCTTGGGCATTTTCTACCAGTCTGCCTTAGGGTGATGCAGAGACAGTACACAGTAGGTGCAATAAAACAGAAAACAAGTTAGAAAATATATAACCTAAAATATAAGAATAAATACATACATAAAAATATAAAATATAAAAAGTTATGAAAGTTATGAAAGTTAAATAAGAAAAACTACCACAACTTAAGTTTGAGACAAAGCTGCCAACTTGCCAACTTGCCAACTTGCCAACTTGCTTGTTGCTTATTATATAGCATGATAAGAGAAGAAGAAACAGTCTTTAAACAAAAAAAATATGAGAGTATATTAGCTACACCTACACTGACAATATATCTAAGATTTTCTTAATAAGTTCGCAGACTAAACGTGGCTGAAAGTTAAGTAACGGTTTGGCAATATATTACTACTAGCTAATGCCTGCGGTTTCGCCTGCGTGGATGTTAAAACTTGCAATATTATATTATGAAAACCTTCCTCGAGTAGTTTTTGAGTATTGCGAACAGACAGACAGACGTTCCGGAGGACTTTCGTTTATAATATGTAGTGATATAGCATATACCGCCTATATGACGTTTCCATAGTCTGTGCACACACGGTCCGTACGGACGGTACCGGTCTTATGGCTAGCATGTCAACTGGAATACGTACGAAAGTTGCCGACCTGTATATTTTTATTTTTGGCTGGAGGGAACTCATCAAAGAACCCCTCCCGCTCTTCTCTTCTTAGTGAAAGGGAGTGTCAGTCTTCTACTGACTAAAAACCACCCATGTTCCTTCTTAGCCCGTTATGTCAAGGCCGCGGTATCTCTTATAACAATTCGCAGCGTCGACAAGCGTCGGCCGCTTTGATGCTGCGGACATCTCTTTGAGGCGCGCGTGGAACACGAACGCGCCGTCAACACGGCCTGTCGTCGTCATAAGACGGATGGAGGGCGAGCTAGTCCTTTACTCACCGTCCACAGGCCCGCGTCTACGGTGGCCGGAAGCCGTTACGTGGCCCCCGACGCCCGGGTGTCTCCCGCGGTGGCTGGGACAAGAGGTTCCCTCACTCTCACGTTCCGCCACATCCATCACTTAGCATCACTGCTTCGCAGACGGAGGCGAAGTCGTGCTGAACCTGTATACCTCGAATCGTTACCGTTAGACAGTTTTCCAAGCAACTTTGGGCCATATGACACAGTTTGTGCACCATATTACACCTTTCTGTTCGTACTTAATCTTAACATTCATTAAAACTTTTCGGATTCTAGACTTACATTTTTATTCAAAAAATCACGATTCCCTTTTATCTCATCCTTTAAAACTATCACAATTTTAACTCAGTAATTTTCCAATTTTACCGGCCAACTCGCTGTAACTTTGGTAACTTTTAAGTTACAACTTTAAATGAAGTGAGACTTCGGCCGATGTTCCAGGAAATAATAAAATTCTCTCTCGTTCGGTGTCGAAGTTACCATTATTTTTGGAAATTTTGATCGAGGAGAAGTTTTTAAGTTCCCTTGTTACAGTGAGATTATCTAATGAATGTAAGTTGGGAATGGAATGTTTTTTAAGCTATTTGATTGAAACTGAAATGGAAAATGCAGATAATGTGAGCTCATTTGCAAATAGGTAGTTTTCTTGGACTCAAAGTTTTAAACCTAGCGTAGTTGTCCAAGTAGGACCAAGAGAGGAAACTTGGTACTGCAGTAAAGTTAAATACGTGTTAAATATAATAATAACGATGATAAATCCACGTTGTTTCACAAACTTTTACTTAAAACTTACTAAAACTGCGGCCGTGAACAAAATAGACTAATGCACATGCAAATTGATTTTTTTATAGCTTGCCAACTAGAGGGACCTTAAGGAATGAGTAAATAAAAGTAAGACATTTCTGATACAACCATTTTTGACATGTTCGTTATTGGAACAAGCATTCTTAATCATCATCATCCGCAGCCCGACATCACCCACTGCTGCGTATAGGCCTCCCAAACGAGCATTAACGGATTTAAATTAGTTCCAGTCCTAACTCGCAAAAAAGTGACTTCGTATACCACAACGATAAATAAAAAAGTAACGTAATCCACTGTGTAAATAACGTTTGAAAAATTTGAAGCAAGGACGTCGGTATCACCCACAAAAGTGTGAATAGAAACGTTTTACAGGCTTAGAAGCAAGCTTAAGGCTGAATCCACACTATAAAGCCTGTAAGACTTCAGGCCTGTCGCTACATTAAGCCCCAATGTTATCTAAACCCGACGTAACACACATAAGGCTTATTTGGATGTCCTAGCTTTTCACAGGCCGAAATTAGGTATCGCTTTTCACAGGCCGAAATTGGGTATCATAAATAAAGGGTGTAAAAGTACCCCTAACGCAAACGAAGGGCACTTGTTCTCTCCATTACTGCGATCATTTTTTTCTTCTAGACCCATACCTGGGAACCTAGAACCCTAGTTACAGAGATATTGGGGGTCAAAGTTCCAAATTTTTGACAGCTGTTTTTGTAAATAATAGTTTCCAGGTTATTTCTTTGTGTAAATTACCTCCATGACCCGTTTACTATTCAAAGCATCCAGTAGCACAATATTTTATGAGTGCTACATTGAGTTAAACCGTGTGATTTTTGACACCAAAAAAAAGTCGTTTCCCAGCAAACATTTTTGCGTAGGGGTACTTAGTTTGATGTACAGAATGCTTGGTTGACGGCTGTGTGAAGGGTTAATTTACACTCTGTATAGGACTTACTTTTAAATTTTATTATTGCGCAGCATAATAGGTGTGAGTGAAGCGCACATATCGCGTTAGAAACACCTCTCTATGTGCCATAACTTTGGTTGCAGATCAGCATCTTCCTGTTCTCGCCCCACGTTACTTGAGGTTGGCGTAACACTGCCATTCTCTGTCAATCGTCACGCTATCTTTAGTCCGTTTCTTTCATATCATTCCTCACACAATCCATTCATTCCTTGCTCTTCCTCTCACATTCCATGCATCAGCATCAAAGCTAAAACAGCCAAGTTAAAGTGGGAGTGGGCGAGCCACGTAGCGCGAATGTAGCCTGAGAGATACTAGAAGACGAAGGAAATCGCCATCAAAGTACACCGCAGCAAAGTTGGTGTGACGATCTGATCTTGGTTGCGGAGCCGACATAACCAGTTACGTACAAGACAGGGTTCTTGGGAAGGAGAAGGGAAGGCCTTTGCCCAGGTGTGAGCAGGCAAATCTTCAATCTGCCTGACGCTGTGTTATGAATTTAAGATATTGTAATTTTATAGCTTTGTGATAAAGTAATAAAAATTATTTTGTTTTGAATCTTATCAATTCTTTAATAGTGTTTTATTTTGTATGACTTTACTCTGCATGTTTTTAAAACCAAAGCCTGTTTCTTGAGCATGGCTCTTGTAGCTCACCTATTGATTAATTAAGGTTATACTTTCAAAATGATTGTCTAAAAGATCTTTAATTTTTAAGAAGGGTTTCTTCTACTTTATTGATAAAGTAATTATAAATTACGTCTTATTCTTATACTTCTTTTATACGTATTCTCTGCTCTCGAATAATTGATTCATCATTAGCATCAACAGCCGTTTAATGTTCCCACTGCTGGGACACAAGCCTCCTCTCTTTGAGAGGTGGCCACGCGGGCCCAGTGTGGATTGGTAGATGTCACATGTCTTCGATTTTTTTGATTCTAAGACACTTTTTCTCACGATGTTTTCCTTCTCCGTTTTTAGAGCAGCGGTGATGAAATAAATTACACAAAGTAATGCGCCTGCCTGGGTTCGAACCCACGGCCTACTGTTCGTAAGTCGGGGCCACCACCACTGGGCCACCGCTGCTCTCTCTCAATAATTGATTACAAAATTGTAATCAATTATTTTGAATGTTAAAGACAGTATTACAAATCAGTTTGAAAAATATCAACATATCGACACAAACCATCTCCGGTAACATCAATACGCCAAACACGGCAACTCGGTGCACATTGTGTATCAATACATGACTACAATACAATAGGTATAGTTCTTTGTTTACAAAACATTTCCGATATTGTACCACAATCTAGAAAGTATATGTTTATTACCTTTGAGCAACGAGCATCGTCCAAAAAATATAGCCTGGATATTTTAAGGAGATAAATATATTTTTTTGAATTATATACCTGGTTTAGTTGTATTTCATTTTGAATTTTAAGGGCTGATAACTTCATCACTAGAAAAGATTCTTTTGCTCATTCAACGATTTAATACGTGAGTGACACTGTAGTGGCAGTTTGTTTGCATTGCCATCCACATGAACCTAAGCGCTCGCCCAATCACGCGTAAACGACGCGAATGTCATAACTAACGAATGACAGGCTTATGAGCATCAAAAATCAAATCAAAAATGTTTATTTCATAATAACACGTTGTACATTATACAGTTGGTGGCGTCTTCTTTTAAGCATATAAATGCCTGTGCCAGGAGGCGCCGCTCTTTTGCGTACATTTGCGTAACATGTTACTGAGAGAAAAAAAAAGGTTTAAAAAGTTTATATTCAAAAATAAAGTTTAAGTTTAATTAAAGCATTTCAAGATATTACTTCTTGTGAAAACAACATTGAATCACTGCAAGTTATAGAACAAAGTAGTACTTCGCCACGTCTGTCTGTCTGTCTGTTCGCGACAAACTCAAAAACTACTGCGACGATTTTCATGCTGTTTTCACCAATGGATAGAGCTTAGTGGTTTATCGAGGAAGGTTTTAGTATTTAATTTGACGCGGGCGAAGCCGCGGGCATCGGCTAGTGTCAAATAAACGTTTACCACGCAATTAGCACATTTTTTTCCTATTCTTCTCATTCAACTTTGAATACTTAATGCTTTTGTTTTTTTGGACGATACGATTTCCCTTCATCAAATGACTCCTCTTGCTCTGGGCAGAGCGTTACGGAGTGTCAGAAAAACCACCCATGTTCCTTCTTACGGAGACGCTGGGCTCGCACTAAATTCAAACATAATTATGGCGTTATACGAGTGCGTTCACGGAGAAGCGATTTTATACGTGTTTGCTTGAATAGGGGATCGGCCTGAGTCAAAAAAATATGATTCTAATTAGTCCGTCAGTTAGATTATCGAAAAATATTGGATACGTATTTTTTGATTTATCAAATTAATAAAAATTGACGAAGATAAAACGCGTCAAAGATCACGAGTGGGGGTTGTGACGTCATTTGTAGGTAAAATATGTACTGACATGTGACGTTTTCGGAGTTCACGAGTTTTCTAAGCACTATATCGTCTTCATTTTTTGTTTATGTGAAAAAAGAAAAAATATGTATTTAATATTTTTTGGAAATCTATCTAACGGGCTAATTAGTTTTTTTTCGTCCGTTCTCCTATTGGTGGCGGAGCCCGAGGCGCACTTCGCGTCGCAGCATTTCTCGATGACTGATGCCCGCGGAGGAACTTTCTTACAGTCTTATTTGAAAATTGCACAACGCAGACGTAGTCCACTGTCGCAATGGAGTACGATATGATCATATTTTTTTAGAAGAAAATTCTATGTTAAAAAGTGAACTATTTTAACAACAAGTAGCCCTGTGTTTGCAGCATCGGAACATGAGAAGTTTGGGGAATATGAAACACTTAAGGAGAAAGAGGTTATGATGTATTTCATGGTTATACACTACAACTTTTGATTATAAAGTCAACAACATTACCGCATCACTACTTGTCAGCAGCAGCAATAGCCAAAACTAGTCGCTTTGATTGAGATCGCCGCGTGCTTTGCTACCCGCTTGAGAAGTCGCTCGAGAGTGCAGCGGCGGGCGACGCCACGCGTCCCGCCCCGCGTCTCTATGAACAATATCGTATTGCCATTATGTTTAAATTTGCGCGTGGGATGATAATATCTGCCTTTGCACGCGCCGCCACTCCGTAAACAGAAAAAAAAAACCGACACGCCGCCAGAAGTCACGCATCACGCGCCGCGCGACGCCCCGCGTGTCCGTAAATGAGGTCTTAGCCCCTCCCCGTCGGGGCTGCGGGTTGTTCACAAGTTCACAAGAACATGGGTAGTTTTTAGTCAGTAGAAGTCTGACACTCCCTTTGCCCAAGAGCGGGAGGGGTTATTTTGGTAGTAGGTAAGTACAAACTCTAACAATAAATGGCGTATCCCTAAAATATCTTTCTTGATCCGTGCCCATTTCACAGTCGAAAGGACAGACGACAATGTATGATTTGTGAAAGCGAATAAGATAGATTAGAGAGGCTTGCCCTACAATTTGTCATCCAGTGAACGGCAGGGGGTGACCGATCACCCATAATATTGGATTCCGGGGTTTGAAGGACAGACGGTCTTTCTGATAGTACTTTAGTATATCTAAGCGATGTTGAGGTCCTCTGTTGTAATAGTTATATCATAATAATATAATAATAATTAATTTATTTCATAAAAAGGAGATTGTAGTACAGGAGGCATACACAAGTTATTTATGTAACATCTAAGTTTGGGCCATGTTAAACACAATCTAGTGAGTGAAGTTTTGCTATTCCTAGCTAGGTTATACAATAACCTGTACCTATTAAGGAATAACAGTCCCTTTCCCTTTAAAAAGTTACAATAAACTAGTACAATTTTTTTTTTACTACACCAATGTTTATAATTGTGGGTGTGGTTGTGGGTGTGTGTGTGTGTGTGTGTGTGTGTGTGTGTTGTGTGTGTGGTTGTATCTGAGTAAGGGGTATGTGCGTGTGTACGACTGAGTGTGCGATGAGTGAAAGAGAGAATGTGTGTTTGATTTGATTGAACTCGAGTGAGGTAATATTTGATTACTGTCACTGTAGCTTAATTAGATAATTTTCTGTTTCATCATAGGTTACTTATGATTATAAATAATGTCTTCTCTAATGGGCGAGAATATTGCCATCAATCGGGATACGTATTCCAGACTGTCCAGTCTGCTACTCAGAAATTCCTGTTCGAAATGACCCAATACTTAACAATTTGACCGACCTGGAATCAAACCCGAGACCTCGTGCTCAGCAGTCCACCACCGACTAACGCAGCAGTTATCGGTAGTGAGAATCAAATATAATATGTTTGTAAATATAAACAAATATCTCTAAATAAAAGTAATGTACATTCTCAGACCTACCGACCTATATTGTGCATTGCGACATATCACCGATTTTTGAGCAACAAAGAGAAACGGAACTTTGCGCTTTGGGACCCCTGAAACCCACAAATTTTCAACTGGGAGCACCAAATTATTCTCCTACCTTTGGAAGCTGTAAAAGCCACAAAAACTAATACCGAGGCCAGTAAACAAAATGAACAGTAACTCTCCACGTCTAGACGGGCACTATTTCAGTCTGCCTACAAAGTTTGCCGCCTACTAAATGAAATATCACCTGTAAGCCCACTGTTATTTACCGAAAACACTGAAACAGTACAATTTCTGTAAGAGGAAAACACATAAAACCTAACGTCACCCCTGTATATAAAGGTGCGGGCAGAAGTGGGTATTATTACGACAGATATTATTACTACATTCACAGTTTCTCGATAATTAGGTGACTCATAAACGAACTCCTAAAAAACTCATTATTGAATATTCCAAACTCAACTTAGCGCCGAAAGTTTAAATTCATATAGCGCAATGACGTGAGCCGGTTATGTTTTTTTGTTCCAAGTTTTAACGAGCAGATCAATTAGACAATGAAAGAATCAAAGATTTTATGAAAAAGAACTGAGTCGTGCTTTGCAAAACAAACTAAACTGTTCTAAATCATTTTTTTACTAAACGATGTTTTGAACTATTACGTATATGAATTTTAATTTTTTTAGGCAGCAATAAAGGTAAACGACCTCAAAACTCTAACTATTCTACTAAAACAACTGAACTATTTCTAAAGCGAGCTGTAACACGTTTTTACTGAAAAACTGGGACGCAGTAAAATTAAGAAAACTTCCCTTCGAAATACGAGATTAAACTTTAAATATATTTGAATAGTTACATTCGTTCTTGGGGAAGTCAAGAATTTTGTAAATTACAACTTTTTCAGCGGGTTTCAGTCGGGGGAAGCAATCGTCTTTGGTCACAGCCACTGCAAAAGTTCGTAGTTGCCATTTTTCAAGAAATTACTGGCCAAGTATTCAGAACCCCGTTTTCGGTCGCTGCTTTCGTTGGTTTAAAGTTTGTAGTATTCGGATATTGGAATCCCACTAAAAACAAAACTTGTAAAAAAAGCCAAGTCGCTCATCTCAGTTCTTCTACCGTAAAAAGTAGTGAGATCTATGCAATACCAAGTCAATTCATTTATTCAGTCCTTATTTAAAAATCTTTGATGTTTTAAATAAATATATTGACTTGGCCATCGCATCGTATTCGCCAATGTTAAACAGGCCATTCTAATATGTAGGCCAAGTCAATCTATTTATTTAAAACATCAAAAATTAAAAAAACAGGCTTCTAGTTTTATCCACAACGAAGTTTCGAACTCGAAAATTGGCCTGAACTGGTTCGAGAAAAGGGTGGTGTGGCCTTGCCGCTTTATTGCTCGACTTGGCGCAGGCACTAGCGTGCCCCCAGATAAAAATATGTTTTTCCTGTTTCTAAAAAAGCTATCTCTTTTCTATGACCAAGGAGCATGGTGCCCTTTCCAATATTTCTACTTATTAATGGTCTGTGACACGACCCCTCAGTGTGACCATCAATTGTGCGTTTGGATAAGCAGTGGAGCAAAAAACTACTATCCTGTAACATTTGTGAGATAGATCGTTTTTTATCGTCGACATTTCGAAAGTTTTGTTATCTACTTATGTCAAGTGAAATAAGAAATCTCTTTATTTATTTTGGTTAGTCAAATTAAGGAGAAGCGTAAGTGCGAGTCAAGACAGTTGAAAAAAAGGTTCGATGAAGGTCCCAATCATCAGACTTTTTTTCAACTCTCTTGATTTACAGATTGCCTTCAAAAAGTTGTTATCAATATTTAAGGATATTTTTCCATTATGAAGGCACAATTCAACAAGTGACCGCAACCACAAACAGCAGCAGCAATAATGACATGACAGACGGCAGTAACAAATTCGAGAAGACAAGAAGAAAGTGACGAAAGTCAGACCTCCAAACTTTCCTAGGGGTATTCTAATACCCAGTACTAATTGGGTTGTGGAAGTTGTAGCTTCCCTTATATAAGTAATGTCAATGCAGATGTAAAATGTCAAATCTAAACTTAAATGCAGAAAATGTCAGTGAATGCTCAACCGGATGAATCTAAATAAAAATGCAAGTAGTCCGACTCAAACCACGTCTAATTGAACACTAAAATGTAATATACATGAAATGCATAGAATAATGCAATATGTCAGTGTCAGCGCACTGCCAAATGTAGGTCGCGTCCAAAGTGTAAATACGCGAGCCTACTGGCTAATAACTTATTGTAACAAAAATATTTGAAAACCCATGTACGTACACCGTACAGAAGTCAAATAGGCGATCGTTCTATGTAAACGCTGTTATTCAGCTGCATCCAGACTAGACTAGGCAGGACTTGATTTATTTGCACAGAAACCAGTCGAGCAGGTGATGCGTTCAGAATTAAACCTTTACGGAATCAAAAAAGAGAAAACGAAACACGAAATATATTCGCTTTTACAATTACCAATTACATAACACCAAACAATATAATAAAAAAAAATTGATTGTGGTGCGAACAGTCTCGGACATATTATAGGCAGACACACGCACAAGACAAATCTACGTATAAAGGTACCGTATTTTGCCATTCGGCCACGGAATCCTAAAAAATAGACATTAATAGAACCGTCTTCATTGATGTTATCATTGTTTTTCATAAAGGCACATAATTAATTCAACGTGGCATGCTTAGTCTTAACTTTTATTACATTCACATAAAATAAAATATGAAACATTTATATTCTGGGGAAATTTAATTGAAACAAGCCTCAATTATTATTTAAGTAGCAGTCTGCGACGCTTTATCTCGTTTAGGGGTTCCGTAGCTTGTAAAAGAAATCCATTAACAAGACTTTTTTTTAAACAAAAGCTTTTTATTTAGGTTTCGGTAAATGATTCTAGCAACGATTTCTATTGAGAAGTGGTGGCCCAGTGGTTGCGGCCCCGACTTATGAAACCCAGGCATACGCAATGCTTTTTGTAATTTATTTCATCACCGCTACTCTCAAAACGTGAAAAAATCATCGCAAGGAAACCGAATGTCTTAGAACCAAAAAATTCGAAGATATGTGACATCAGCTGTTCCTTACGAAATTCAATACCTTCACGTCCAAAGTTATAGCAATTAGCTGACCTCCCTTTGCATAAATGGCATAATTCTCGGTAAATCGTAAAATATCAAAAAAAAAATCTTTTATAGTTTACGATTTACCAAGAAAAAAAAACTGAGTGGCTCTAAAAGACATTGTCCCTAACACTGTGTAAGGTCAGTTACAGCAATTAGCTGACCAACCTTTGCTTAAATGGCATAATTCTTGGAAAATCGTAAAATATAAAATAAATTTAAAATTCTATCGATTCGTATTCTAAAAGTTCTCAACCATTATGCAAAGGTGGGTCAGCTAATTGCTATAACTGACCTTACACTGTGTTAGGGACAATGTCTTATTCTGAATGTGTTCTTTCTGAAAACCTTTATTTTATTATTACAAAAGGTGTTTTTTCCTAATTCTAGCTGTATTTCAAAAGTCGTAAAAGTAAATCCAAGCAATTGACACTGCTCACCAGCGAACACCCTTCAAAGGTAGCCGTAAATAACCGTTAAAAAGGAGTAGATTGTGTTAAATCGACCCTAATTGATGTAAGTGAGAGATTCACTCAGGTTAATTGCGTTGACTTGGCACCCCGCCAGGTGACCAGATTTATTTGATTTTACTTTAGAAATTAAGAACGTATTTTTATGTTCATACTATTGTTTGCTTCTGGTTGAGTAAAGTACACTAATGAGTTTTTACCAACAATAAAACTAGCTTTTAAAGTTATTTAAAGTTCAAGATTTTAAATTTATTATTAATTTTTTTTTATTTTTTTATTGTAAATAGGCTCGCGTTTGACCACTATGTCACCTGATGTTAAGTGACGATGTGGTCGAAGATGTAGCACGCTGACCTAGAAGTAACCTATTCACTCTTGACTTGAAGACCCCTAGGTTATACTTATCAGGAAATACAGACTCCGGCAGGGAATTCCACTCCTTAGCTGTATTAATGCATGGGGTCCTTCTCTTTTTCTTTTTTCTAGGTTAAACTCGCCGTTGCACATAGGCTTTACTATTGTTATTTCGTGTGTATATTGGGACAGAGTTCCTTATCGCACGTTATCGTTCTAAATAGGGATGTGTCCTAAGTAAAAAAAATATGATTCCTTTTAGTCCGTCATTCAGTTAGATTATCGTAAAACATTGGATAAGTGTTTTTTGTTTTATCAAATGAATAAAAATTGACGAAGATAAAACGCGTCAAAGATCATGAGTGGGGGCTTTTGACGTCACTGCTTACCTACGTGGTAAAAAATGTAGTGCGATGTGACGTCACACGAGTATTCGAAGCACTGTATCGTCTTCATATTTGGTTTACGTGCAAAAAAAAATATGGGTCCAATATTTTTTGGAAATAGAATCTAAAATCTATCTGACGGACAAAATTTTTTTTTTGTCAACTACTTTAACAAATGGGCTGAGGGGCAACACCGAAAATGTTTAAAAGTGAAAACGACTCCAAACATATTTTTGCAGTGACTTTTGAGGCACTTCCTGATCACCCAAGAAACTTATACTTGATAAATATAATATAATAATATATTCTCATTCCCACTCACAAAAAGGACTGTGTCCCTGCAGGGGGGCATTAAATTGATAGCACTGGCAATGTTAAATTAACACCACTGATGTTGAGTCGCACGGAAAAGTTTTACCCAACAAGCAACATGGTTTCATACAAATAAAACACGTACAGAACCCGGTCACTGAAACTGACAGTACTTAATAGAATTCCCTCTGGTCCCTATGATACGTGTATAGTAAGTAATTGGGTTCGTTTTATGAAGAACGTGGGGAACTCGGAGACAGATTGCAGGCACAGGCGTCTTACAGACACGATCCGTAGCGACGGTGACTTGGTGAGACGGGAATATTATTGTTCAGAGCTTTAGATGAGTACCTATTAAAATTTAATATTAAAAAAAAATGCTTTTATTCAGATTTTTGAGGACGCTTTAAAGTGTCTGCTCGCTACACCGTATTATAATAGTGTACAGACGTGGGCAGTCTCCTTTAATCGAAACAAATATTTTGAGTCGGAACTAATGGTTCTTTGAGGATTGATTCACTGTTTTAAAGGTTCCGTAGCCGAATGTCAAAAATCGGAACCCATATCGATTCGTCATGTTCTGCCAGTATGTCCGTCCGTATGCCATTCGGAAACTATTAAGACTACACAGTTGAAACTTAACTTAACTTAACTGTTAACCGCATTACGGCTTTTATACAAAAATATAAAAAAATGAAGACTAAGAAGGGTCTCCCCAGCCCGTCGGGGCTGCGGGATGTTGTAAAAGATACCGTAGCCTCGACATAAAGGGCTAAGAAGGAACATGGGTGGTTTTTATTCAGTAGAAATATGACACTCCTGATTTTGTGTGGGAAATCATCTAATAACCCCTCCCGCTCTTGGGCAGACCGAAAGGGAGTGTCAGACTTCTACTGACTAAAAACCACCCATGTTCCTTCTTAGCCCTATATGTCAAGGGTGCGGGATCTCTTACAACATTCCGCAGCCCCGACGGGCGTCGGCCCTTGCGGGCCCCTTCATGTTGCTGACATCTCTTTGAGGCGCGCGTGGAATACGAACGCGCCGTCGACACGGCCTGTTGTCGTCATAAGACGGCCGGACAGCGAGCTAGCCCATCACTCACCGTCCACAGGCCCGCGTCTACGGTGGCCGGAAGTCATCACGTGGCCCCCGACGCCCCGAGCGCCTCCCGCGGCGGCTGGGACGAGAGGTTCTCTCCCTCTCGCGTTCCGCCACCTCCTTCGCTAGCATCACTGCTTCGCAGAAGGAGGCGACGGCGTCCCATTCCTCCTCGCACCGGACCATGGCTTGCACCAGGGCCGGGCGTGAGAGGTCGCCGCCGCCAATTGCCGCTACGAGAACACGGCGGGGCTCTGCCCAAGCGGGGCACACCTCAACGGTGTGCTCCACCGTGTCCTCCGGCCGATCCTCACAATGGTGGCCCTGCGTCAGACGGAAGGTGAGGGCGCCGTGGCGTCTCTCTAGCCACTCCTCAAAGAGGGGACTTATCGCCACTATCGTGGCGTGCCCTGCACGTCGCTGTCTCCATGTTGCCATGAAATCGCACCGGAGGTCTGTCCGCTGCGCAGCAATTTGCCGTGGAAACGGAGTGACCCCCCGGTGTAGCGCCTCCGCACGCCATTCATGCAGGCGCGCGAGGACTATCGCCTCCAGATTCCATGGCGGCAATCCGGCAAGGAGGTTCGCCGCATCGCGGGAGATCGTGCGGTACCCCCGTACCAGCCTTACGGCCATGGCCTTCTGGGGCACGTTCAGGTAGTGGGCGGCCCGCTTCCTCAAAGCAGGCGCCCACACCGGGGCCCCGTAAAGGGTCATGGACACGATCCCCGCATAGAGCCTCCGGCAGGAGGCGTTTGCCCCCCCCAGATTGGGCAGAAGCCACCTGAAGGCAGCCGCGGCCCGCTCCAGTCTGGGAGCCAAACGTCGGAAATGCTCCACGAAGTTCCACCGGCTGTCGAGGACGAGTCCTAGGTACTTCAAAGTACACTCGACGCCGATGGGAACCCCTCCCACCATTAACTGGGATCCCGCCGGCAGTTGCTGCTAAGACTCAAAGAGAGTCTTCTTGCGGGCCCAGAATATCTTGAACGACATGTAAAATATTATTTTATGGTAATTAAAACTCTTAGTTTGCTATCGTTTCAATGCATACAAACCACATTAATTATATTCGTGCAACTTATAAAACTTAGCTCCAAACTTAATTACTGAGTAAATCTCAACTTGCTAACTTAACTAGCCGCATAAGAAGTTTAAATACCTACAGTTTTGTTTACTTGTTTCAGTTGAAAACATACAGTTACAGCGGGGCTTTGCCTGAAAAATTAAGAACTACTGCGGCGAGCAATTCTTCATTTGTCTAGTAGTTGAGTATTTTGTTTTTGAGTATTTAAATTGACAAGAATAGGTAGTCTTAATAATTTATACAAAAAAGATGGTGCTTGAGTTTACGACCGCAAATAATCATAATCATCATCATTTCAGCCGAAAGACGTCCACTGCTGGACATAGGCCTCCCCTAAGTGTCGCCACATTGACCGGTCCAGTGCGTCTCGCATCCAGCGGAACTCCGCAACCTTCACCAGGTCACCGCAAATAATGTTACTAAATGTTGATGTTGTTGTTTTTTTGTAACATCACGCCTGTAATGCGCGAAGTGTTAGGCAGAGATGTACACTTTAGTACTCCCACATTTCGTCAGTTATGTTTAAAACACAATAACACTTTGCGTGACCTAGGAATCAGACCACATGCTCACAGCCATCACACTTGCGACCGCTAGACCATCGAGACAGTCAAGAAGTAGCCATAACAAAAACAATCTCAATGACCAGCATACTCCGCCTGCACACGTTGCTTGTGCCAGCGGCTGCACCCGCGTGAAGTTCGATAATTGTCCCACGGGAACGTACTACCGGGATCTTATGTGTTAATCCAGGCTATAAACTATCTGTGTTCTAAATTTCATCCACATCAGTTCAGTAGTTTTTGCATGAAAGATTAACAAACATCCATCCATCCATCCATTCACACACCTTCACAAACTTTCGCAGTTATAATATTAGTAGGATCTCAATAGAAGCCAGACTTTCAAGTGACGCTACCGTCAACTTTAGACTGTCGTATGTTTCCATCTGAAGTAGCAGCTTTGTTTTGCTTACCGTTTCTTAGTAAAACACTGGCTGGACGGTTAATTTATCGGGCCATTTGTATGACCAGCTGGGTGACCACATTTCATAATAACTTTTAGGATATTATCATTTTCTCTACAGGCACACAGCGTCTTAGTTCTCCAAGAACATTGCTGACCCTGCTGCAGACAGCTACAGATAAGCAGATAAGTTTTGATTCAAAACAAAATAAATTTTATTTAAAGTCTTCGTTTGGTGGCTGATGTACTAACGGTTTAACGTAAATTCAAATTAATATTTATTCGTTCCTCTCCTTTTACAAAAGATAACATCTAGCTAAGTAAAATATTAGGAAGGTTTTGTTTCTTTTAGGTAAATGTGTAGAAAATATCTAAACAACTATCAAGAGCCATTCCATAGCAGTTATGACATTGACAGCATTTATGTTTGATTAATAATAAATTAATTAATTAAAATAATAAGTAAATTTTATTCAATAAGAGTTTGCAGTATTACATTTATATCTTAAAGGCTAATTTTATTCATTTACAAAAGAATCTACCATCTGTAACCGAACTAGGCAAAAGCCTGTATTTCGGCTATCAGCGCCAAACCCCTCAAATATTGATAATTAATGGTAGCCATCAAATAGACATGTTACCTTTAGTAGGTTTACAACAAAAATTTAGCAAAACAAATTATAATTTGAAAATTGATCTTCAGAGTAGTAAAAAAAAAAAAAAAATTAAAATCTTTGAGGCAAAAATATAAATAAAAATTATTAACTATTTTCCTCTACATAGAATCAAAAATAAATTAGATCATAAAATTAAAATCAAAGAAGTAAAATAAACAATAAAATCGATTATGCCTATACTAAAGATTATTTTCTGCACAAAATATTTAGTTACAAAAGTCAAATCAAAATATACTTAGGCCATGGCCACTACAGGGTGTATGCAAACCACGTCACCGGAACTTTTTTCTTGTGGACCACCCGCCGGCGTGGGGCTTAATGATATAAAAACACAGCTGATCCACCTTCATAGTGCTGTGATGAACAGTAGGATGAGAATTATTTATTAGGATTAAGAAGAAGACAGAAACACACACACGAGGCAAATAAAAAAAAGTTCTATAACACTGCTATGCCACATTAAAGCGCTTGTATTTTCTGTAATTTAAAATTCATGGGGCAGTGCGCATTGGTCGGATGGTAGCAAGACGAGTGTGGGGATACTGGATCTGACGGTGCTCTTGGTTTTAGCCATTAAGGATATGACAGTAGCAGCCCGGAGCTAGAAGTAGGCGGTATGATACTCCCGTGTCTCGGAAAGCACGTGAAAAGAGTTGACTATTGACAGTAAGAGAAGGAAGAGAAGAAAGACGTTTTGATTGTATTTGAGCACACACTATGATAATTATAACCTGTGTGTTAGGTGGCTAGTCTGGTGGCCCCGCACCAAGTTAATAACAGCCATAAACAAGCTGCAACGTATGCAAAGGCTCACCTGCAGGGCGATCACAGGCTGCATGAGGACAACTCCGACCGCAGCCCTCGAAGCCATACTGGGGCTTCCACCGCTCCACCTGTTCATTCAGCAAGAAGCAACGATGACAGCGGTGTGCCTCAATACGCAACAACTCTGGGGTAAGAAGTACACGGAACATACTGCGGCAGACAAACAGTACTTATTTTGATAAAAAATACAAAATCCAACTCCATGAGGACCACCGCTGCGAAGGACTTAGCCCTGCAGAATTGGGGGACTTCATGGATGGATCCAAAACATGTACTGGCACCGGAGCCGGAGTCTTCTCGGAGGATCTCAATATCCACTTAGCCGTACCCTTTAGGGGCCACAACACTGTCTTTCAGGCAGAATGCATGGGAATCTACCTGGCAGCATCAGCCATCTTGGCTCGGGAGGTAAAGGATCAATCCATCCGCACACTCTCTGACAGCATGGCGGTGCTGCTGGCATTAAGAAGCCACAAGGTCAATTCCAGGCTATTATACGAGTGCCACCAACGGCGAACCAGGTGGGTAACCTCAATAATATAACCATCCAATGGATTAAAGGACATAGCGACTCCTGAGGCAACAATGCAGCGGACGAGCTCGCTCGAAGAGGCTCAAGCATGGCGGCAGTGGGACCAGAACCCATCGTGCCGTTCCCTTTCGGTCATCTTCGCACATTGGTAAGGAAACGTACCAGAGAACATCATGCCAAGCTGTGGCAAGACCACGGCGAGAGCAGGCAGGCCAAGGAGGCGCCCACACGAGTTTTCGAAGCATTGTAGTGCTTAGAAAAATGCCTATTGAAATACCTGAATAAAATATTGAAGTAACGTTCAAAGTTAGCCTACTGTTAGTTGGTAACCAGTGTAACACCTCACCGGTGTCCTACGTAAACAATACCCCATACACGGTGTGCTTATGAAAATGTATGTGCATGCTAATTTGATGGCGCCGCCGTGCGCAGTACGCAGTGACGAGTTTGATGAGGTTGGTTTATTACCTGCAGATATCACGCACTACGGCGAATGACGGAAATGCGGCATTAGGGTAGGTGACAAAAAAAAATCTAATTAGTCCGTCAGATAGATTTTCAAAAAATATTGGACACGTATTTTTTATTTTTTCACGCAAACAAAACATGAAGACGAAACAATCTTTCGAAAACTCGTGTGACGTCACATTGCAGTATCTTTTTACAGGCCAGTAACGTCGAAAGCCCCTACTCATGATTTTTGACGCGTTTTATCTTCGTCAATTTGTATTAATTTGATAAAACAAAAAAGACGTATCCAATATTTATTGGTAAGTAATCTACGACTCGACTAAATAGATTTTTATTATCTTTGTCAGGAATCCAAGGGAGGTTTCCTGTCCTAGGAGTAGTTATATCTCGCCGAAGATAACCATGTTTTTTTTTCAGATGAATCGTTTCGAATCATCAAACTTCACAGTTTCCTTTCAACAAACAGTCAAATTTCTGTCTTAAACAGTGAAAACTTTATTATAAAGTTGCGTTATGGACAATGCTCTGCTAAGCTCGTGTCCAATATTGTACTTGTATCGAATTATCTCCTATATCCCGATATTAGAACATCATACCAATAAAAGCCATTGTTCGGGGTCTAAAGAGCCAGTTACCGACATTGCACGCGGCCGATGTGTCGAAGTTTCGCTCTAACAACACGGTATTATTATCTTGGAATATAGAGAGCAGGAATAGAAGTCTCGTTGATATGTGAGGCTAACTAACTCTGCAAGACAAACAAGTTTTAAGATCAGATATGGGAAGTTATCGAATAATGTGAGACCATATGGGATATCAGATGAAAGGAAAAAGGAGTAAATAATATAATAGGCTTACGATTACCAGCGGAAAGTCGAAGAAAAAACGTGTTGCGCCAACCCCAAATATCATAAGACATGGACAATTAGACGTACCTAATTGCGATACTTATTGCGTCATACTCGTACTGGAGCGAGAGAAAACAGTTGCGTCCTGCAAATGTGTAGATTACAATATGATTCGCGCTATCATTGTCTATCGTGTATTTAAGGGCAAAGGATTACTTTAATAAATAACCCTCCTTTAGGGCTTTGCCGCAGTCGGGTTCATCATCATCATCATCAGCCTATATTGCTCCCACTGCAGGAACAGGCCTCCTCTCTAGGAGAGGGATGGGTTATAATCCACCACGCGGACCCAGTGCGGATTGGTAGATGTAACATATCTTCGATTTTTTGGTTCTAAGACATGTCGGTTTCCTCACGATGTTTTTCTTCACCGTTTTGAGAGGAGTGTTGATGAAATAAATTACACAAAGTAACGCGCCTGCCTGTTCGTAAGTCGCGACCGCAACCAATGGGCCACCACTGCTCTGTCTTTCTGACAATGTGGTGCCTATCAATTAATTACATATACTGAGAATGAAGTTGGAAAAGAACCTTGTTATGGTGAAGGTTTGAACTGTCAACCTGAAGATCAATTTGTGAGCTACAAATCACTGGATTTTTATGACATTCATACAAACATACATAATACATATGAAAGTTGACTAGTAAAGAAAGTCTAGAGTTAAACAAAGTACCTCGAAGCAATCACAAACCCAATAGACATAACAGGGATAGAGTTATCCCAAAATACCAAACACTTCATTTTAACTACTTTAGATACTAACTACATCATAAATAAAACAAGGAATCTTTCCCAGCGTCCGTTCAAAAAAACTTAAAGTGCTTATTCCGATAACTGCTTGGGAAGAGACCGTCCAAGTTATGACCATCTTGAACTTTCATTCTATTGAGAAGTAGCAATATTCTTTTGAGAATGTTGCAAAGTTCGACCAATTGGTGATTCAAGTTCTATTTTTGTAAGTGTAGATTTTTTTGTATTAAAGGAAAACTAGTTTATAAGTATTTTAATCTGTTGTTGTCAACTTAAATATCGTCTAAGAGATAAAGGCTTTTAAATTCAAGTGCTAATGTGGTTTTTTTTTGGTTTGATTTAACTTCTAGTTTGCCATTTTGAGAACTAGTCCTTTTGCGACTCTGTTGCCATTTTGAGAATTAGGCATTTTGCGCCTAAAACCTCTCATCATCATCATCATCATCAGCCTATTAATGTTCCCACTGCTGGGACACAGGCCTCCTCTCTCTTTGAGAGGGAATGGGCTATAATCTACCACGCGGGCCCAGTGCGGATTGGTAGATGTTACATTTCTTCGAATGTTTGGTTCTGGTTTTGGAAAAACCTCTGAATACAATTAATTCGCTACAAGTCGAAAATTATCCCACGAGAAGATAAAATCGGCATAAAAGCGTGTACAAAATTTTATCCAAATCCGTTCAGCAGTTTTTGCGTGAAAGAGTAACAAACAAACATCCATCCATACATACTTACAAACTTTCGCGTTTATAATATTAGTAGGATAGAGCGATTGCCTATCTGACCTCCACAACCCAGTGAGCTCTGGGTAATTCGATTGAGTAGACGCCTTGGTAAGACTGGTTATCGGATTTTCTAGTCGCTGACTACCTATTACAACTGTCACTGTCTGACTGGTTTACCTTGAAGCATGTTAGTTTAATGTTCATAGGGTAAGCTAAGTTTTGAGTACGTTTTGCCATTAGGAATGTTCCAGATGCAGATCGGATTCTATATTTGAAAAAGGCTAGAATATTACATGAGACTTACAAAATAATTGGCGGAATAAGGATACACTTCAGCCTTCGGTGACTGCATGCGTGATATTTATGCTGTTATAGTTAGCTAAATAACATACAGACCTGTAATCCCTGTAGTGTTAGGTTTATAATCAACTGTGATCTCCAGTATCCCGTTGTTTGTTGCGAAAATAGGAATACTTCACAACATGTTCTATTCCACATCTATCGAATCTATGGATATTTATACAAAATGACACAATAGATATTGAGTGTTCGCGGAAGTCGTTTGCACATAGTTTCACAGTCCCCGCTCTAATTCCGTGTCATAACTGATACATTTCTGATTAAATCCGTTGCTTTTTAGTGACAAAGTTCTGTCATTTGATTACTGAGTTCATAGCTGTCATAAAAGTTGGTTTTATTTTATTTGAAGTGTTACGAGTAGTTCCGAAACAGATGTGCAGTGATGGTTCATTCAGCCCCTTGCTATCGTTATAAAGTTGCTTGCTAGTAACAACTCATCCACTGCCTCGTCGGTCGAGAGCTTGCAAGCGCGACTCCTAAACATGAGGTCCTGAATTCGATTCAGTCGGGCAGTGCTTAACTACTGACAAATTGCTGATGGAAAATCCCTGCTAATGGGATTTAGCAGTCATGGAATATGGATTTGTTCCCAGTTTGTGCCAATTGTATCCGGACCCATGTCCTCTACATATGCCAAGCAGTACCGCTGTGTCCGAACCCTTATTGAAGTTACCTCTAGCTATTACAAAATGCCATAGCTCCTTTAAGGCTCTGATGAGAAGTCCTATTTGAGTAATAGTTAAAATACTCTTCTTTCCGTAACCGTAAATTCTTTCATAGACCTCCTATAATTTATATCTACTGCTGGACATAGGCCTCTCCCAAATGTCGCCACATTGTCTCGCAACCTTCACCAGGTAATGAGGCTACTTAATGGGAGACCTTACAACACGACGTCTTCCTGTTCTGGGTCGCCTCTAAGAACTTTTGGCAACTTTTTAATTGTATAGCCGTTCACCATCAGCCTATATTGTTCCCACTACAGACTCGGGCTTCCTCTTTAGAAGAGGGATGGGCTGTAACCCACCACGCGGGCCCAGTGCAGATTGGTAGATGTCACATATCTTCGAATATTTGGTTCTAAGATATGGCATGATGATTGTGGCCCTTATTATATGAATATTATAGGCACGATTGGAATGTGTAGTTTATTCAAATACACACCTATACTATATAGTCGGAGTTCCCAACCTAAATACTAAAATTACAGTACTCTGGAAAACACCCCACTGTGTGTAATAACAAGGAAACATTTACTGAGCGCAGACTTTAATACGAAATTAACTCTAAATGTACGAAATAACTTTGAATTAAAGTAATTGAGCTGAACATTTTGTGAAGTTATAAGTTAGTTAGTGTTTTCACGCTTTTATTCATACGAATTAGTTAGTAGAGTAGTGTTTATGCATCTCTTGGGGTGCAGGGAGTTAGTTCCTTTAGTTACATCGCGAATAAGAGTGTGGTCGTAAAATATGAAACTTTTTTTTAAATATTTTTAATTGAGAACAAAAGCAGGCGGGGTCCATTCTTTTTTCATTTCATTTATATTCGAATGGGGGGTCCATTCGAATATAAGGCCTGCTCCAAGTTTTGTTCAATTTAAAATATGCTTGTTTTTTAGTTTTCAGTTTTTTTGTCGTGTTTTTAGAAACTTTACTTTTTTACAAACACTTTTATTTCTAGATTTTTAGTTAGTCACGTAAAATACTTCGATATATGTATTTATATTTACGATTTATCACTTTGAATATTTATTAAACATATATTATTAGTTGTATACATTTTTCCAATCCCCTTTTAAAACCCTTTATTTTGATACCCTACTCAATAGTAAATGAGTAAAAAAAACTAACTCCATGGTTGATTGGGCTCCAAAATCCGCAGCTTTCTTTGTTTTTTAATTGTTACGTAACGTAGCCAAGACAAATCTTACGTCGTATATTTTATCCAAATCCGTTCATCCGTTTAGGAGTTGTATATAAGGCAACGTAGAAACCGACATATAGGTCAAACACATAACCCTCCTTTTTGGGTTTCGCCGCAGTAGGGTAAAAGACCTGACATTCTAACTAATAGCTGCTTTGCTTTAGATTTTTTAAGTAGGTATCCAAAATATTCATAAACAAAATAAAACTCGAAATACAAAATAATAAATAATTTAATAAATTAATCATTTACTACATTAAAACACGTATTCGCGCTGCAAATAAAATTATAACATGGAACCAGCGCAGATAAATGCCGTTTACATGAGCCCTAAATTACCACAAATTAGTTTTAAAGAATTTTTAACACCAACTAGAAACAGTTTGATACGGGGTATAAATATAGATTAAATTCACTAATATATGCATTGTGCTTATGTGAGTTGACCAAGATTGTGTCTGCACATTAACAGAGACGTCTGATATTGTTTTGGCTTTTTCGTCTGGTAAGTATAAAACACCGGCTTCATTTAATGTGAAAGTGTTTGTAAAAACCAATTTGCAAAACAAACATCATTTAACTTACTACTATTTTAACGTTACTTTACATTTAACTATGGCATTTTGTTCATTTCCTATGGCACCATAAAATAGGAATTTACTATTACATCTACTAAAAGTTTAATACAGACATGACCTTAGAAAATCTGGACAAAATGTTACAAGAGGCAAATTATTGAACATATCTTCATAAATGCGTTTAAACTAGCTTATGTTTTCGTTGAAATGGGATGCTGCCTCTTGAATCTTCTTACACAATTATTGCTGCGGATTCTTAAACAGCCACTTAAACCCGTTACTGAAATCAGCTATACTAGGCAAGGACTCCGGAGTTTGAAATGGCTCACTTTCAGCCGGCTCATAGCTATAACCCACAGTGTTATACTCTTGGGGAGGGCCGTACATCATCTGAGGACCGGTTCCAGCGGGTGGGCCCGACTGATTCTTCATGTAGTAGTTGAGGAGTAGACCGCCGGCGTAGAAGAGCTTCTGGAAGAACGCGACGAGGAAAAAGAATGATGCGACTTTGATGACTGCTAGCTTTGATAACACTACTAATGCGACGATTGCTGAAACAAATAAAAATCATATTGAAATGGAGAGTTAAGTGTTTGTTAATCTACGGACATTCGTTCGTCGGACTCTACTCAAAAGTAAGTGCTTGCGTATGTGAGTGTAAGTATTGTAAACACAACCACGATACAGGAACAAATCCTAGTGCGGAGCCCTGCCGTGTTTTCGTAGCGGGGATCGACGGCGGCTACCTCTCGCGTCCGGCCCTAGTGCAAGCCATGGTCCGGGGAAAAAGGGAATGGGACGCCGTGGCCTCCTTCTGCGAAGCAATGATGCTAGCGAAGGAGGTGGCAGAACGTGAGAGGGAGCGAACCTCTCGTACCAACCGCTGCGGGAGACGCTCCGGGCGTCGGGGCCACGTCATGGCTTTAGGCCACCGTAGGCGCGGGCCTGTGGACGGTGAGTAATGGGCTAGCTCACTGTCTGTCCGTCTTATGACGACGACAGGCCGTATCGACGGCGCGTTCGTGTTCCTCAAAGATATGGCTGCATCATGGAAGGGGCCCGCAAGGCCCGACGCCAGGCGGGGCTGCGGGCTAAGAAGGAACATGGCTGGTTTTTAGACCGTAGAAGTCTGACACTCCCTACCGCTCTGTCAAAAGAATCATCATCCAAAAATAGCTAACATCAGTTGTTTGTTTTTTTTAACGTATTTTTGCCATATAAACACAATTTTCTTTCTTTCAGTTGGTTATGTAAACAGGTTTTTATATTAGGAAGTTTCCCACAAAACGTTCAACACGGAAAGTGTAATTCAAATAAAATTTTCTTTAATTCCCAAGACCATAAGAAACTGAAAAATAATATAATTACATTTCATTATCCAAGGAGTAAATGATATTTTCAAAGAAAATATTTCCGTCAAAACAGAGCTCGGTCTTGTTCTAGCTCTCAAGAAAGTAAATAAATTAGGTCCTAATTGAATTGTCAAGACTAAGTAAATCTCTGTCGGTTCGCAAATTGCTCTAACAGTTTTATTTAATTACCCTTCGCCAGGCAGAAGCTGGAATTATGTCAACTTCAGACTCAAACGAAAATATTTAGACAGATGCGGCATTATGAACACTTACGCCGTTTGCCCACCGCGCGCCGCCGTCACCGGACCTTCATATACATACATTTACTATGGCCATGTGTCCACCGCACGCCGTCACGTCATCTTAAACTGGGCTCGAAATAATCTCGTTCTCGGTGACAGTCCGGTGACGGCGGTGGTGGACAAACGGCGATAGACACCACGTGTGTCTTGTTTTCCCATGGGCAAACTCATTCAGCGGCAATCTATTCAACGTCCTTGTAAAGTTTAACAATCAGAAAAGCCTTTATGCCTCTACATAAACTAAGGAGTTTGGCTATTGTAGATCTTTGACAGCCGTTACAGGTTGTCAGTGGCCTGAAAGTCTGATAACCAGTCTTACAATGGGGTATCATATTTCCAGTACTAACTGGGTTGAGGACTTCAGATAAGCAGTTGCTCCATGTAAAATACTGGTATTTAACTGCATCCTGTAAGACTGGAAGGTGACCCCAACAAAGTCAGGCAAAGGTTGTGCTGATGATAATGGTTTAACCATAATAACTTATAAAAAACTGAAAAAAATACTTTTTTGATAATATAATAACATATTACATTCATTTAAGTGTTGGCCCCCTAAAACTACAGCAACTATTCTTTATTACGATTAAGTAAAACCTTTTTAATACAACTAAGTGCAAGCAAACCTAATATTCTTCACTAATGTAAATGTTTGGCATTACCCTTTAAATTCTGACTTTAAAGTTAGTGCAATAGAAATCATTTTCTTCTGAGGATCAGATCCGGAAAACAGAATGTCAATAAATTGTACTGACGAGATGAAATGTCAAGCCAAACGTAGTTAGTTTCCATTACGGAAATTGAATCAATTCTAAGTAATCCGTAGGTATGGTAACTTAACCTTGCTTAAACCTTAACTACTTATTCGTTATTGTACGGGTAAGAGATAATTTGTAGATCAACGGAGGTTTAGCCATGATAATCTCGGTTTGATTTGATTTTAGCTCGTTTTTCTTAGTAGAAAATTAAATTTACTAAGTAATTCTATCTGATCTAAGTTATGCGAAAACAAGAACCTGAACCACGATTAAAAAAGAGGTAAAACAACCTACGTCACAGAAAAAAAATGCAAATAGAGAACTTCCTCATTTCTTAAAAGCACTGCATTAAATAACTTTTCTTGATTACTTCTTCACTTTGCACAAATTTTTTATTCATTCAGTGCCAGTTTCATCTCTTAGTAAAAACACGGAAGTATGATTAACGTTCCCATTTCATGTTCCGATAAACATCATCATAACCCTTCAGCTATATTGGGACTACAAAAGATCCCTTTAATTTTTTCTATCGAAAAATACTCCAATTAAATCAACTACTCACCCAAAAGCCTTAGAGATCCTTTCTTTTTCTTCGCCCTCGCTTCCTCCGGTAATTGTTCGTTGCTTTCCAAACAATAACAACACACCAATATCGATAAAATAACGATCATTTTCGTCAACATTTTGACAGAAAAAAAAGTTAATTTATAATCTGTATTTAAATTGGAAATTCTATATTCCCGCGCTTTCTGACAGTTTGCTTTTTTAATCGAAAATTGTGGAGCAACGGAATTGATATCGAGGAGTTTTGTCGTTAACTCTACGGGTAAATATAAAATGTTTGAGTTTTAAGAAGTTTTGGCTTGTATATTTCTAAAATATTTTACACTTTTCCCGAACTGAACTGTGCGGTCTGCGTTCCCGTTAATAAATAAGTATTGGTTGCTGTGTGGCATTCGTAAATTCTTTTCTTGAAGAAAGTTTGTTCATTGTTTCCATAAGTTAAAGGAAACTGTGTCGAGTTTTCCTTTCTGTGACTAATTTGCATGTAAGGAAATAATTATTGTGTTCTTTTGTGTAACTTTCGCGTTCCATACGTTTTGCTTGTAACTATTCAAATTTTTACGCTTGTTCCTAAAAATTTCTCCGTCATTTGCATGTGAATGATGGTTATTGAATATTTTGTTCGTCACCGATAGGTATGTATAGTTTTACGAGTAATACGGGCTTACATATTATTATTTACATTGTCTGTGTTGTGTTCGTGAGAGAAGGAAAGGCGTAATAAATTTGTCGTCATCATTAAAATTAGATTCAGTCTGAGTATTTCTTCGATCGTAAATAGTGGTTAAGAGTGTCTCGTAGGTCGAGACTGCAGCGATGAGGTTTTTCCAATAGTAATTTCGCTCTTTTAAAGTTTTTTTTTTTTTAATTTAGTGGTCACGGAGTCTGGATTTGTGCCCAATTCATAGCAATAGACTTATCCCCGTTACATGGGACTTAACATAACATCATCAGCCTATAATGTTCTCACTGCACTCAGGCCTCCTCTCTAGGAGAGGGATGGGCTATAATCCACCACGCGGACCCAGTACGGGTTGATAGATGTCACATGTCTTCGAATTTTTAGTTTCTAAGATGTTTCCTCACGCAGTTTTCCTTCGCCGTTTTGAGAGCAGTGGTGATGAAATAAATTACACAAAGTAATACGCTTGTCTGAGTTCGAATTCACGACTTACTGTACGTAAGTCGTGGCCGCCACCACTGGGCCACCACTGCCGCATAATAACATACGTTACTTTTACTAAATGCTAAGTTAAGATATATTTTAAGGTTGTACCATTTGGTACATGTCTGTCTAATCCTTTGGGGATTACTGGCGAAATGTCATGTCTTTTAATTATATGTATATTACGATCCTTTCTCGGCGAATGGAACTGTTAAAGATCCTCTTCTACTCTTCTAAACATAATAATTTTAAGAAGAATTTACCTTGTATTAATCTTATTAATGGATATCTTTACATTTTAATTTGTCTCTGAGATAGATAAGAATAGAACGCGACATTCTATTTCATGAAAGAAAAATTAGAATGACCACTTAATTATTTATTTTTCTAAAGAAGGTTCCAAGTACTTAACATTTTATCATTTAATAATAATAATAATAATAATAATATTTTTATTGCAAGTAAATAGGTACAATAAAACTCCTTAAAAATAAATTAGCTTATAGTTAATGTGCACTTAAGTGTCAAAGGAGTGCTTTGGCACTCGTACTAGGGTTACCCTGTATCACGAATGCCATCACCTTCCTCCGGACCAGCTAGGTATGTTGCTTTACACAATTAAGTTTTGGTTTTAATCTGCGCAAAAAGTAACTATAAATAAAAACTAACATATACAAACAAAAAATAGAAAAAAATAAAAGAAAAGATAAAATAGTAACAAAGGCGTGCAAAATGTATTTTGTTTTGTTTATCGTGTGTGAGTAAGTGTGGATGTGTACGTGTTGTGTGTGTGTGTGTGTGTAGTGTATGTGTGTGTGAATGAATCGCGTGTTGTGTGTCCTGAGTTCTAAAGTAAGTTTGTGTTGCTAGAACAGAAAGTTAACCCACCAACTGTAAAAGTCTCTCAGACTCTTCGTAGGTGAGACCTTTTAGCCAATCACTTACAACAGTCTTGCATTTCGGCCGGGTGAGTAATGAAATGTTCAAAACAGCATTGACTTTTTCGTAAACCCGGGAACCCAGAATCCAATAAAGTCGCTGAGCTAGAGCGGTTTTGTGTCTTTCTGTGCTACACAGTCTCGTTCTTTTGCGTTTCCCTGCACGCAGCTGTAAGGACTGAGGAATGGTGGCATGTTTACGCATTGTTATTTGAAGCACAAACAGTTGCCTAACCGTTAAAACTACACACTCTTTATAGAGAAGTGCGGTAGGATACCTGAATGGTTTCCTGCACATGACTTTAAGGACCGCTCTTTGTGCTCTCTCAATCCGTAACATACTGACTGCAAAGGTACCGCCCCAAACGGAGATACAGTAGCCTAGCAAAGATTGGACGAGCGCAAAGTATACTACTTTAAGGGTTTTAAGATCTGCCACTGATCTGAGTTTCTTAAAAACAAAAATAAGTTTACGAATACGGGGGACGAGTTCATCAATGTGTTTTTTCCAGTTCAGTAAACAATCGACCTGAACTCCAAGGTATTTTACACTTGAGGCCCTCTTAACATGGAGGCAGTCACAATTAGTGTTAGCAACGTCACAGCAATGCGCCTGGATTGTATATGTCTCTGGTTGAGGTTGGCTTTTGTGCGAAAGGGAGAAAGTTACAAATGATGTTTTGTCCAGGTTAAGTGTCAACAAATTGCCGGATAACCAATTCATAACAATTCTAAACGTGTCTTCCGCGTAACCCTTAGCCTGCTCCTAGTTTAGGCCATCAATGAGCAGTGCTGTGTCGTCAGCATATGACAAGATCTTGGTGTGAGGCAGAGCTAATGTGCATAAGTTGTTAATGTAGATTAAGAATAATGTTGGACCCAGCACGCTGCCCTGGGGCACACCATAACTGACAAACTGCTCATTGCTGACGATAGAACCAATCTTAACAGACTGAGTACGTTTCGCTAAATAGCTACGAAAAATATCTAGAACAATACCTCTTATGCCTATGGATTCTAGCCTATCAACAAGAATGGGCACCGAGACAGTGTCAAAGGCCTTGGTCAAATCAAGAAATAAATAAATAAATAAATAAATAAATAAGCTTTTTCCACCACTTTCGAAATGGTGGTCAGCACTGAAATTGGTCTGTAGTTCGTGACACTGCCTTTGTCCCCACTCTTGAAGATAGGATGCACTAGCGCTCTCTTCAAAACTCGTGGAAATTTGCCATTAGAAAAGCACAGGTTAATAACGTGGGTAAGGGACGGTAAAATAAATGAGCGTATTTCTTTTAAAAAGTTGGCTGAGATTCCATCCCATCCTACGGCACAATCATTGCGAAGTCCCATGATGATCGTCTCAATTTCTGCCTCATCAACATCTAGAAGAGCCATTGAGGTACCGGTCAAATTTGTAGCCAGGCTATTAGTAGTCTGGGGGAGGAAACTTTTTGTCGAACTTGAATGACTTTGATTTGGTTTTTCCATGATAGAAACAGCTAGATTTTTACCTATGTTGACGAAGAAGTCATTGAGTTCATTTATGGAGGAAGTGGGATCCTCTGAAATGGTAAGCAATTCGTCAGGAGCAGATTTTTGTTGATTAAGTTGGCCAACATTCTTAATTACATCCCACGTAGCCTTAGGGTTACCTTTCGCTTTTTCAAATTCATGCTGCTCATACAACCTCTTAAGTTTTTTCAAAAGTTCGTTGCAAAAGTTGCGATATCTCGTATAGGTGATTCTTTTGACCATGTTTTTTGTATCTTTTTTAGATTCAATATGCAATTTATCGCGGTTTTTGATACATTTTAATAGGCCTGGAGTTATCCACGGTTTGATGATTCGATTCTTGTGCAAAATTTTGACATATTTGGAATTTGATTTGACTATATTTGATAAAGTGGTAACAAGGTTTTCAGCCGCGATATTGGCATCGTTTGATGAAAGGACAGAGGTAAAATTTGTACATCTAACATCACTTATTGCGGATTGAATGTCAAGTCTTTTTACAATATTGTTAGTCTTAGTCTGGTTCAGCTTTAGATCGATACAGAGCAAGGTTGGAGAATGATCCGTTACACAAGTATTCAAGACAAAAACAGTTGAAATATTATTAGTTTTGAGCATTACATGATCGAGACAGTTCTCACCACGGGTGGGTAGCTCGTGAGCCGGTAGAAGGCCATGGGAGGCTGTCAGACTAAGGTACTCATCAGCACGAGAGTCGTTCCTGTTAGGGCTTATGTTGATGTTGATATCACCCATTAATACAACCGTACCGAATGAGCCTAAAGATGTTAAAACATTCTCAACACTAGCTAAAAAACCGTCGATGTGTTTGTACGAAGGTGAACGGTACACGGCAACAATTGCGATATTCTGTTGTTTCAGTACTAAACAATTCCCATCTACAAAACTGGGTTCAGTACATGTACATGAGTCTAACTTAGAGGATACATAAACTACTACACCGTCGTTTTGATTTGAAAATGTTGATTTATATGAGACGTAGACATCGAGTACGGGTAAGTTCATCACTTTACTTAACCAGCACTCTGTTAACACAATTATATCGGAGCTCAAGTCCATGCTCATAAGTAAAACATTGAGCTCATCGTAGTTACAATTAAGACTACGTATGTTCATATGTAAGATGTTTGTAGTTTTAGCATTTCCCATATGTTTAGAACATTGACCCGGTTCAGTAACAAACGATGTGGCAATATTAATGTTATCAATGTTATTTGCGACAGTATTTAAATTAAAGTTTAAAGTGGCCATTGATTGATAGATTAAAAAAGATTATCATTGTATATGTGTAAAATATGCTGATATAATTGAGATTGATTGGTATTATTCGATATATGATAAGTAATAAATTGATTGAGTTGACGATGGTCAGAAATAAATATAAGTTCGGGTACAAACAGTTAATTAACAAACGTCTAACGGTGCTGTAATAGTCATAGAGTACATGACCTGTAGGATTTGGGTTCATACGAGTATATACGTAGACAGGGTTTTTTATGAAGGCGTTTTGGTTATGTTCGTGTGTGTGTGTGTGTGTGTACAGTGGTATGTGTTTTTTTTGGAATAATGTAATACATGCTATTGAATAATAATGTGTTCATTTTTACACTAATTAGTCGAATATCGAAAACTATGGTATAAAAACAGTTATCCATGGAGCTTATTAAATTAAGAAATAAAAATAAAGATTTGAGCTTAATTAGTCATTGTTTTGATTTGAGCTTGACCAGGTCCTCTTCTGAATCAATACGGGAATAAGGCTCACCTTGTTTCTTGCGCAAATATATTCGACCTCGAGATGTCCAACAGTAGTTGTAATTGTTCTCTGCATATCATTAAGGTAATATCTAGAACAACAAAACAAGTCTATAATATATAATCCTAAAGAACTTTCGACTATTAAAATTTGAGCTACACTTATCAAAACGTCCGATCTAATTAACGTTGAAAATAGAAATATTATATTTTTTTATTTTTTTATTTTACACGAGTTTTAGACAGACTTTTACATGAATGTTAACTGAAATAAAAGGTTTTGTTTTAGGAATTTTCCAGTCTTAGTAAGAACCGCTTTCGATTTTTTACGTAAGTAGGTATATCAAAACCTTAACAAAATATCACAATGGAGAAGATCTTCAGGTTAAGCCCCGCTTGCCTAGTTTGGTCAGTGGATGGGTAACCACCCGATACTTATTCGGTTTCCTCTTTGCCTCTGAAAGCATGTATATCTATGACTCTCAATACATGTAGTCAGTTGGCCTAAAGTCTAACAGCCAGGCTTACCTAGGGGTGTCGTATCAATCAATAAAAACTGGGTTGTTGAGGACAGATAAGCTGTCGCAGCTGTCGCTCTAAGTACTGGTATAAACCAACCCCACCATAGTTGATAAAAAGCTAGTACAGCAGGTCATGAAGATAATTATGATGACGGTAACCAGAGATTAGGTAAGTATGAATTGAATTGCCAAAAAATGATGTACGCGCCATATTCAAAATAGCAACCGCACCGTATTGGGTTCTGGTGTTTGTTTTGGCCAGTTGGGAAGAGAATAACCTAATTTTATATTTTTGCCACCTAGGTAAGTTCAGTAACTTCAATTAATTTTTTTTTGAGGGTGGGAAATTTTCAAGTGGCTCCTCCAGCTCTGGGCAGAACGGTAGGGAGTGTCAGACTTCTAATGACTATAAAACACCTACTACCACACCAAGTCGAGGCCGTGGTATCTCCATCGAACAACCCGCATCCTTGACGGGGAGTTCAGCAGGGCTATTGCGTATCTTTTAAATGTCAGTGGCTGTCATATTGTTCATGGATTAACTGTCAAATTGGTTATGGTTTAGTACAAAATGGAACCATTTGACAGTTAATTTATGGACACTATATGATAGCCACTGGCATTTAAAAGATACGCAATAGCCCTGCAGATCTTGGCTTAGCAATCAACGTGTTAATACGGACAAGCGACTATCACTCTAAAAACATTTCGTATTTATTTCAAAGACTCAGTTGTAATTATACCGAAATTTTTCGTCCAAAATGCTCCAAAAGTTCCACTGTCAGAGCTCGGTATTTAGATTTAGTTCGGTCATTAGCACCTGTCTTTGTTGCCGTGGCTGTAGCCGTGGCTAAACAACCCATCAACAAGTGTTCATTTACATTTTAGTTTAGCTACATTCTGTTCACGGGAATTTAGATAAGCTGTGTGTTCGTGTGGATTTTGTTGTATTTTACATTAGGCTTGCTTGATGGCAACAGAGTAATCAGTTTCTAGTTACACGAGCTTTGTAAATGTGTGCGTTGTTGTGCTTTGATACTTGCCTACTGTATTCGTATGTGTAGAAAGATAAGTAAGTAAGATTTTCTGTTTTTTGGCTGTAATGGTATGCACAGCCTATCAGAATACCAGCGCTGTAACATTTGTGAATGTTACAGCACCATGCTGAAATAGTGGCCTTTTGGCTTCGGGACTAATTTTGATTTAAAGTATGTAGGTATGTCCTACTTTTAAGTGTTTCTCGTAAGTTTTAAGCTTTTTTGATTTTTGTCAATTTGTTCTGGTCCTGTGTGAAACCAATAAATACTTTTTCTTTCTTTCTTTCACAGCCATTAGCAGGCCATAGCCATTTTAGGCTAGCCAGATACAGCTGAATATCAATATTCTACATCGAGTTACTGCCCGCTGAGCGGATTGCGCGCAAACCTAAAAATCTAACAACCACATCCCGGTTGCGGAATTTGTTCGAAAGAATCAGCGCGACTCAGGAACGCCAAGGGCATTAAGCAGGAGCACCCATTATGTTTACTTCAAAAGTCTAGCACTCCCTTCTACTCCGCCCAGAGGAGTCATTTAATGATTTTCCATGCTTAAAAAAACAATCGTATTAATACTCCTTCGTAAGACTCTACAGTCGCGTGTCGATGAATTATAAATATTCAGGAAAACTGGTATTCATTTCGACCGGATAATTTTGACGCTCTGTTGATAATCTGCTCTGGACTACTCATGCAATTTAATAGCTATTATAAAACAGCATGAAACCCGATTATTTTCACACAAAGTACAAATAAATAAAGCTATTTACTAACTGCCAATCCCGCTGCAAATAAATGAACGCCACAATTTTGTTGAAATTACACTCTCTGCATTTAAAACGCAGCTCAAAGCTAAACGAGGCGATATTACTCGTAGTAGGGGCTTATAGAGAACATGAATTATGTAAACGTCACACCCACCCAGTGACGGGGACATAAACCGGGAACGTAGGAAACGGGAACTTTGACCGGGATTTTTGATTTGAAACATTAATGAAGGGAAACAGCTTGTAGACGGTGAGTGATGGGCTAGCTCGCCGTCCGTCCGTCTTATGACGACGACAGGCCGTGTCGACGGCGCGTTCGTGCTCCACGCGCGCCTCAAAGAGATGTCAGCAACATGGAAGGGGGGCCCCTTCCATGTTGCTGAAATCTCTTTGAGGCGCGGCCAGGGCCGACGCCCGTTGGGGCTGCGGGATGTTGTAAGAGATACCGCGGCCTTGACATATAGGGCTAAGAAGGAACATGGGTGGTTTAGTCAGTAGAAGCCTGATACTCCCTTTCGCTCTGCCCAAGAGCGGGAGGGGTTATTTTATGATTTTCCAGCCCCAAAAAAAAAAGGAAACACTAGCTAGTCGCTAAAAAATAAAAGTAATAATCGGTGTCATGCTGACTGATTTGTCAGTACTAGTAGTAATAGCAATATTTTGGTTTGATAGCTTTAGTATGCAAAATATGTGAAACTGTCTACTTTTATTTTAAACATTAAAGTTATCGGACTATTGAAAACTCTGCGTAAAATTGCATTCAAATAAAATATTTAATAAGCTAGTCACAAAAGTACTTCGAAAGCAAAGATATAATACTAGCGAGGCTAACAGAAAGCATAAATTATGCAAGCGTCGCGACGTCGTCGTAATCTCAACCAGTGCAGGCTGTAGTGATGTAAAGTGAACCCCGGGAACGTAGCATACAGGGCAGTTGGAATGTTAGCGATACACTTCCCGGGGTGCCAGCACAAATGAATGGATAATTGCGGGAGAGGTCACTTTGAAAACTATACCCTCCTACAATACACCACCGTATTTTTAACCCGCGTCGCAAAAACGAGGAGGGATGTTACAAGTTGGACGGGTGTTCTGCTTTTATCTACATGAGATCATAGATCTCGAACGGATGAACTGATTTTCATTTAGTTGCTTTCGTTTTCTTGTGTTTTAATGACTGAAAGACCCTGTGTGTGATCCTGTTTCTTCATTATGTACTATAAAGGTAGGTAGTGGCATAAAAATAAAATATCGTTCAACAAAATATTTATCCAAAATTTTCCCGTTATTTACGAATCCCGGGGCTTAATTTCCCGTATCGTTCCAACACTGCTGCCGGGGTTGAGCTTCCAGATTTTTATTGAATTTTACCTTATTTCGAGCTCATTCCACTCATTGCGAAATGCCCTGATTTTCAGTTAAAACTGTTTTAAAGAGCAATATTTAAACCGATTTCAAACGAGGCACTCGGTGTTGTTTTTTATTTAGCTAGCGTTAGCGGTGTGTTTGTGAAATATATTGAATTTTGTTGGCATAAACAACAGCGTAAACTCAAGGTGTACTATAATCGTAAAAAAAAGTAGTTAATAAACTAAAAAAACCCGACTGAAAAAACAGAAAAGCAAGAAACAAGCACATTTTAAATTAAACAAAACTTGGAAGCAGGCGGGGTTCATTCTATTTTAGTTTCATAATTTAATATTCAAATGAAATCCCTTCATCCGTTTAGGAGTTATGAGGGAACAAAGAAACGGACATACATACATACATACACGCCAAACACATAACCCTCCTTTGGGCTTCGCTGCAGTCGGGTAAAAAGAAGAAAATAATATATTGCAAACTGACCGATTGTGGACTGTATTACGTTACTCCGAAGTTCGAAATACCGATTCATGTACGTGTGGTTGGAAAGCCGCCCTATAATACTGATATTAATTGCAAGTTCTCAACCTTAATATACATATATCTATACCTATTGTAAATAGATATAATATTCTATCCCTACATCTAGTCACTATTTCTACCTAAAAATTTGAAAAATTTGAAGTTTTTGTTAAAAGTCAACTGTCAACGTAATGAAACAAGCCAAATTCCAGTAATTTTAATCAACATGGGATGTTAAATGTTGATGTATGAACAAGGTGGAACCAAGAGGAGCATGTAAAGTGTAGCAGCCCGGTTCCTCTTGTTTTTTATGGGACAAAGATGTGAGTTTATGTACGTAGTAGCTGTGACTAGTATTTTCCTTGGTAAAATAAATATCACCGCAACGCGAAGGACAATAGACAGCCGTACCGTCATACACGCACATACTGCGCTGCCATCGTTACTAATTCACAGATGTCCTCAACACTATTGTTCTGAGGTCTGAATAAAATATCATAAACACACGTACAGTGTACAGTCACTGACATAATACGTTCGTCACCTTAAGGTCTATTTTTTGTCTGTTCATTATAGGATACAAACTACTTAATGCAATTATGACCTTACGGCTCAAATGTTAACACACTAAATTGACATTGCGTGGTGTCCTTCCCATGTCAGACCCAATAAAAATTGCGATATTGATAGACTCTAATAATTAACAAAAAAATATATCTCTCATAAAATGGGCAAATCGTAAAGAAGGTTTTATGTTAAACAGGTGAACTTAGTGACTAGCAAAATTTAAACTTTGACCAAGGCATGAAGGCTTGACTGTACCATTCCAAATGAACGTGAGTGTAGTACTTTCTACACAAATATGTTAGGAGAATAACATTCCTTAAGACCCATTTGACCCTGGATACTCTTGTAAGAGGCGAGGCGAGCAGCCGTGGCCCAGTGGTGGCGGCCCCGACTTGCGAGCAGTAGGTTGTCGGTTCGAACCCAGGCAGGCACATTACTTTGTGTAATTTATTTAAAACCGGCATGTCTTAGAACCAAAAAATTCGACGACATGTGACATCTAAAAATCCGCACTGGGCCCGCGTGGTAAATTATAGCCCATTCCCTCTCAAAAAGAGAGGAGGCCTGTGTCCCAGCAGTGGGAACATTAATAAGCTGTTAATGATGATGACTCTTGTAAGCTTTTTTTAACTTTGTGTTGATAAATAAGTAACATAGCATCACTCTTGTAATCCCCGAAGGTTAGGCATTTTGCCAGTTATGTTGTTTTGTGTTTGATAAATAAGTATTTCAATCCATCTAAATATTTGTTTCTAAAACTTAAACGCATTTAGAGGTTTGTGACGCAAGCAGGGCTCTGCCGTGAAAATAGGAATTTTGTATTTTATATTATCGTCATGAAGTTTTGTGAATGCTTCTCAACTCTCAGTCATGCGAATAAAAATCTCTGTGTGTTGTTACAAACAAAGAAATTCAATGTAACAACTTTCGAGTACCGGAATTAGGCCCGGTATCCACCAAAGCGTAGAACAGCAGAGCGTAGAGGAGATGTGCCTAACCGACCAATCACAGGAAGGGCGAAAGACCAGAGGTAAATTTTAACCAATGTGATTGGCCGATTTCGGCGTATCTCGTCTTCGCTCCTTTCCGCTTTTGTGAAATCCGGGCCTTACACTTCTTACATGTACAAAAAGCACATCGTATCACCCACCCTAAGGCAGGTGGGTGTGCACTTATACCAGTGCACATGCACTAGATTCCACTAGATTCCCGGCACCCGAACCGGATTCCTGCTGTAATGAGCATGGCATTCCTTGGCGCGCGCTGAAACATAAAACTCTATAGCGCTGCTTGGCTTTGGTGAATATGGTTTTTGTACGTTTAAAGACTTTGCTCAAAAGTCAATAAGTCTACACTAATAAAAATATTATAAAGGGGAAAGATTTGTTTGTTTTTTTTTACGAATAGGCTACGAAACTACTGGACCGATTTGAAAAATTCTTTCACTGTTGGGAAGCTACACTATCCCCGAGTGACATAGGCTACTTTTTAGCCCTGTATTCCCACGGGAACGGGAACTACGCGGGTGAAACCGCGTGACGTTCGCTAGAACAACATAAAATCGCGCCTATAATACTCGAAGAGCTAGGTTTACCTATTCATATACCCACATTTTACTACTTACGTTGAAGTCTCGTATAAAAGGGGGCGAGCCTATTGCCATCAACCGAGCACATAAAAAAAAACATTCCAGACTCCGTGGCTGATACTGAGAAATTCTTGATGGATAAACTCAATAAAATATTGCCACACTCGGGAATTGAACCCAGGACCCCATTCACAGCTTCGACCTCTAGATCAACGAAACAGACTTAATAAGTACCTACTTATAGTATTTATTTTGATTATGAAGTAATTTTAGTTTATGGATCAGTTGGGCCCAGTGGTTCTGGCCCGAATCACTTATCGGTCCCAAATTAAAATTCCTGGTCTGCTCTTTTGTACTTTGTGTAACTTAATTCGTCAGCACTGTTCTCAGAACGGTGAAGAGGAGGTATGAATCGAAGACAGATCTCATTTACCAACTCCTTCTCTGCCCCCGTGGAATATGGAATATGGGCGGTATACTTGCACTAACCCTTCGTCCCAGCAGTGGGAACATTACATGACTGACCGCGCTTATTAGTGTACAAGCACTTCTTTTTCTTACCGTATCGATGACAATGCAAACTGATTTAGCCCAAAATTTGGCTACGAGTTCGGCATTTCCAGTACGAGTAGCATCCATCAGCTTCTGCGTACACGACATCAAATGTCTCTTCGTTTGTAGGACAACACCACAGTCACACTTCAGGGCATAGTCATCTGTCACCTGAACAGGCTTTCCTTGCCTCGGTCCAGAAGGCCGGCTGTATCAGAAGTGTATTTAAAGACTTCCAGCAGGGCTATTGCGTATCTATTTAATGTTAGAGGCTATCATAGTGTCCATCAATTAACTGTGAAATTGGTTATGGTTTAGTACAAAATGTAACCATTTGACAGTTAATTGATGGACACTGTGATAGCCACTAATATTTAAAAATATACGTTATAGCCCTGCAGGTCAGTAATGAAGATGTGATTCCGATCATGTGATCATAACATGATCTATGAATTCTAATATATATTCCTAATTATGTACTAGCTTCCTAATTGCTGCTTAATTTACACATTAATTGAACAAAGAGCTGTTTGTGTACACCTACGGTATCATCACTAATTAATCAATTAACAGAAGTACGTACCAATACTCAACACCTGATCCGGAATCTAATAATTAGGTAGATCATCAGAAAGTGCTGTAATTCCCACATAATGTAACATAACCTCAGGTGATGCTACTTCTGTTAACGTCAAGTGACAGATGTTTCATTTGTATCTTTGACGTGAGATAATCAGATAAGACTTGGATGATAACATAATATTATGCAAATTAAACATTCATACAACGTGTAGCAAAAAGGTGGTAATTTAAAAAATATTTAACGACTCTGCTGAAACTTACAACAAACAACTTTCTCCAAAAAACCGCGATACCCGTGTTGGTATCGTGAAGAAATATTCAGCTGTTTTTGGGATTACAATGATGATCTCATACAAATAGTGCTTCAGTTTAATCGTTTGTACCATACTCTTAAATGACCACAGTTTTCTGATACACACTGTATATATTTTTAAAAATTATTACGTCACACGTCGGCGATCGCCTGCGACCTGCGGCTCAAAATCTAATTGGGTGACATTTTTTTCTTTTTGCAGGTTAAACGTAGTAGTAACGTAGTAGTATTTTTATTATTAACCGATTTTTTTTGTTCGTTTGCTTCCCAGGTGGTCCCATGATCAACAAGTCAGGATCTGATGATGGGGACCTGGAGAAATAGAGAGAACTCTTCGAATTTTATAGGCACACTTGAAGTGATTTGAGTAGTTTTTTGAAGAGTACTTTTTCGAAATGGTCCCACTTCAATTTGATGAAGAGTTGATGAAGAACTTCGAAGATAGGCAACGGAACTCCTCAATCAATGATAGCAAATGGACTGAGATTGCTAAAATCCCATGTCTGTTTTTTGTTTTCACCAGTTCATAACATAACATCACGCCGGTACGCTGTGAAGGGGTAAGCACATGTGAACCACTATAAAGTAAATAATAAAAACTTTTTAACGTTGATGTCGGCCTGCCTAACACTAACCCTCCTTGGGAATGCTATGCTATATAAATGTGGATGGTAGGAGAGTGAGAGGAAACCTACAGAAAAGATGAAGTGTGTGATGAGTGATGTAAAAGAAAGCGGAAGAAATGATAGCGTGACGGCTGATAGGACAGAATGGAAGATAAAACGTGTTGCGCCGACCCCAAATAACATTAAGGGCAGGGGGGCAGTGGTGGCCCAGTAGCTGCGGCCCCGACTTACGAACAGTTGGTCGTAGGTTCGAACCCAGACAGGCGCATTACTTTGTGTTATTTATTTCATCACCACTGCTCTCAAAAAGGTGGAGGAAATCATGGTTAGAACGAAAAATTCGAAGATATGTGACATCTACCAATCCGCACTGGACCTGCGTGGTGGATTATGGCAAATCCCTCTCCTAGAGAGGAGGCCTGAGTCCCTGCAGCGGGAACAATATAGGCTAATGATGATGAAGGACAGGAAGATGATGACTCATCTAAAACACCTAAAAGTATCACACTATCCTTCTGGATTACCCAGAACTCTACACACAGCTATACAAATGAGGCATTCAACATTACTGAAATTTGACTATGTCTCATTTGTATAGCTGTCACAAGCACGACTGTTGAACATAATTTCCTAGGTTCAATGCCCGGGGTAAAAAAAATGTTATTGAGTTTTTCCATCTAGAATATTTTAGCAGCAGCCACGGACTCTGGACTTGTTTATAGGCTAAAACATAACTGGTGAAATGTGAGTGTACTAATGGGTACACCTCTACCTTACCTTTCGGGGTATACAGGCGTGATGTTATAATGCGTGTACAGTATTTGTAACTCTGTCAGCAATAACCTAATATCAACCTTATTGCAAAGCAATAAGGATCACTGTGATAGTGATGCAAATTCAGAACCACAAAAACTGGTAAAATACTGAAGCAGAAAACTACATTAGGATAAGTAGGTACCAACACAGTTAAAGAAACTACTGTAAAAGCATGCAATTTAGATTTGGCTACAACAAGCTCCCGAAGGAGCTACAAAAAGCGACAATACGAACGAAGCTAGCGACAAAAGCTAGTGATTACATTAAATATAACTGAGTTTTTGATAGTGTTCCTATGCTTAAAGTGAAAGCGTCAGGATAGCCGCGAAATTCAAATTTTCTTACGTTTTTTGCAATTTGCAGGCCAGTGCTAGGTTGTATGTTGATTGAAATGTTGGACGGAACGACTTTTTCGAGATCAAAGTCATTCCTCGAATTATATGAACTTGGAGGGTTGTATTGATGATTTTGATGATTATAATTCTGTAACTACATACGTCTTACACTCGCGTCCAACATTTCAATCAACATACAACCTAGCACTGGCCTGCAAATTGCAAAAAACGTAAGAAAATTTGAATTTCGCGGCTATCCTGACGCTTTCACCTTAAACTGTTGTCGTCTCCTGAGATTTGTCTCAAAGACACGCAAATATGTTGCTTACTCAGTAATGTTTTGTTATGTTTGTGGATAGCTAGCTTAGGTATTAGTTTGGTTCCCACCGGGGCTGCGGGTTTTTACCCGTCGTGGCTGCGGGTTGTTCGAATGAAATACCGCGGCCGCGGCACAAATGGTTAAGAAGGAACATGGTTGTTTTTTAGTCAGTAGAAGTCTGACAGTCCCTAATACTCTGCCCAGAGCTGGAGGAGTCATTTGATGATTACCCACACTCCATAAAAAAAGGTATTAGTCGGTCGTTAAATGTGGAAAATTATTTTTTTTTGTTATTCTGGTACCTACTAGTATAGTTCGCTGTCCGTATACTTAATGTATTACTTAACCAATGCTCAAAGTAATGTTGCATGTTCTATAACCGGGAGTCCGTGTGACATCCACCAATTCGCACTTGACCAGTGTGGTGGATTATGGACAGCGACCAGTGACAGATGAATCAAAGAGAATGCTTTAAATTCTCTTACTGCCGCACTCAGAGAGCTTTAATGATTACTTAGGTCGTCACTTAGTAATAGTTTTGTGATACAAAAATTTGTCACCACCATTGATTCTCGTCTGTATTCTGTCTGAACTAAAGGGGGATTTAAATTGTTAATTAATTCAACAAGAAAACTGAACAGTCTCTAAATAATAAATGATGTACACCCTAGCCGTAAGCAGCTGGTGACTCAGTACGTCTTGACAAAAATTGGTTTCCATAGACGCCGCGCTACTTTACCTAGCCGCATTTTAAACCAAGTTTCAAACAATAAATAACACAGGAATAATGCCTTGCTTGGCTTTTGCTGTTCAGGTTTCATGAAATCATCTTTCTGTGTTCTGATTGAAATTGCTTATTAAAAATGGTTTCCAGCTAAGTCGAAGCTTTTGTTCACGCTTTCTGCAAACAACTGTTGTGACCTGTACAAATGCAACTTTCTTTAAAATCCAAGTTTCCTAAGCTCTTGAAGTAGCCAAGACTCTGTCGAAATGAAAAGGTCAACTTGTTTTTTATAGATTCTAAATTATGATTACTGGACCTTGGATTTTCTTTTAGCTCATATTGTCCCACAAAAGTGTAAAGACCTCCTCCATAGTCTCCCACTCTTCTTTATGAGCGATTTTCTCCGGCCCATCTCACACAAAAGCCACAAAGTCGTTACGCCAGCGTTTTCTAGGCCTCCATCGCCGACGACGCCCGTCTTCTAGCCATTGATAAAAAATGTCATACTAATGACTTAAAATATGACGTCACATGAGATTTCAGAGCACTGTATCGTCTTCATTGTTTGCTTACGTGAAAAAAGAAAAAATACGTGTCCAATATTTTTTGGAAATCTATCTGACGGACTAATTAGATTTTTTTAGTTAACTACCCTATTGTACTTTCCGTAAAGATTTCTGTTCTACAGTATAGTGATATTATGAGATCGGTTTAATCAACACCGAGTCCCTTAAAATGTAACACACTAAGGAAATTAGCTACACACTACCAACCAAACCATTATCGCGTAAAATCGAAATGAAAATAAACAAGGAAAACAAAGTAATCATAGTATTAATATCAGTATAATTGGCAAGACATCGTAACTCAACGATAACTTGGTATAACGCGCGGCTACAAAAGATTGAAGCAATCATCGTAAAATTAAATCTAAGACCAGACAAGTGCAGATGGGACACATTGAATATTATTAAAAGTACTATTCTGGAATAGTATTTTGTTTACTGTAACGACAGTGGTAAAAAAATAAACAGGAACTGATTAATTATTTTATTCGGGCAGAGTTTCCACTTACAAGTTTCACAATCGAGCGCGACAAGACCTCGAAACTGAGCTTACAGGGCATTATATAGACTTATATCCCACCGGAGGCATCCGGTAGTTATGGCGGTGTCTTCGCTTGACTGTGATTGTCTCGCTAGTGGTTGCTAGAGTGGCTTGGCTATGGTTGCCTGTCATTGGCTGGCTAGAGTGGCATGGCTATGGTTAGCTGTCATTGGCTGGCTAGGGTGGCACGCTGTTAGCAGGCTGTTGTAACACTACAAACAGCTAGACCGGTGATGAGACAACAATAAGAAATATACTTACGCAAGAAGTTCAACGTAAATTAGCCTATTCTACAGAGGCGGACTTTCAGTCTCAATTGTGGTCAAATTTTAAGAATGTTGTTCAGGTGAGAGCAGTGTTGACCAAAGTCATCTTGTGCCCTTCAGTTCATCGTATATAAAGTACAAGCAACCCACCCCGGCTTCGCGCAGGTTACATGTCTACATTTTTCAGGCTTACTTAGCCTTGGAAAACTTTTATAGATCTTTCTCTTCCATAATACATTGTCTTCTAAACATGCTATTGGTTTACGCGGCACACACCAGTAAAGCTTCCATTCGGCATGTCTGTTTTGTCATGCCACTTTCAACAATTATCATAATATTTTAACCGATTTGGACTGAAACCACACCTAAACCTTCCTCATTAATCACTCCGTCCATCGTTGAAAACTGTACGAAAAAATGTTCGGTATTTTTTTTTTACTTAGTTTTATACTATGACGTGGGAATTAAAACAGCCAAAGTAAATGCAAACACAGCTTCTAACAGATTTCAAGCAGAAATATACTACTTATCCTAATGGCGATAATGTTTGGACAAGGTTCAATAAGGTACAAAACTTTCCCCATCTGTGTATACTCCGAACTTTGTCCATGTTGTTTTATGTTGAACGTAAAATCGCTTATAATCGTGCCCGGCGGCATAGCATTTATAGCAAATTCGTTAACCCTTCTTTATGGCTCACCAAACGACTGTTTTATTTTGTCGTACGTTTATACCCGAGGGTGGCGAAATTTTGGGTGACTATGGGTAAATTTTGACAGTAAATATTGAGTTTATTTTCAGTTGGGAGCAAGCGGAACTAGGTATTTGTTTTCAGTTAGAATTAAGCCAGAGGCCTACAAGCGGGAAGAAAACTCCAGCATAGCTATTCACAACCACTCGATTATCCGTCGTATCCAAACGATCAATCGTACTCTCGAAAATCGTTATTCACAAAACCGAAGCTTCGATTGTGATTCGAGATGAAGATATCAATCCTGCCGACAGCCATTTGCTATCGGAAGTGCAATCAAATCAGAATTACGACGCCATTTTGTACTATACCATAAGCAAGAGTCGTTGCGTATCCATTTGAAATTATTATCATTTTTAAATTGTTTTTAATTATATTTGAGTTACTCGACGAATATTCAGTACAATCTCTAGTAGAACTTGTAGAGTGTACAGATATACTGAGATATACTCATTAAAGATATTTTTACAACCCTTTTTTCGCATTAAATTTTTTCTGAGGCTCAAGACTATCTGTACACTAAATTTTATTTAAATCAGTTCAGTAGTTTTGGCATGAAGGCGCGACAGACAGACAGACAGAGTTACTTTTGCATTTACAATATTAGTAAGGATTAATTTACCTGCATTTCTACTAGCGTTAACGAAAACGTGCACGACAGAAATAAAAAGGCTTACATTGCTGCCTGCCCTCTACGTAATCCCAGTCGCTTCCCACAACAGCGGAAATGGAAACCGCAACCGCTGACACTCATTAAAAATTGAAAACTTTCAACAGTTATCGGTAATTTTAATACCGGAACCACTGAAATATAAATCACGCTTTACAATTTCCGCTAGAGATAACCAAGGCTACGGTTTTACGGTTTTTTTTGCTTCGGTTGCAAAACATATATATACGGTTTATCGGTCTGTCAGCAAGGCGTATGATACAGGATTTTAACAGATTGGTTAAATAACTCAATTTATTTGAAGTTTAATGCGGCAATCGTTCATCATTATTTGGTGGCATTTTTTGGCGAACAGGGACGTAATTAGGTTGGAAATGGGTGCATGTGTCAATAATATTATATTTCTTTACTTTTTTTAATTCCTGATATCACTAATAGATCTTATGTGAAGAGTGTATAATCGTTTTAGGATTCGCTTTTAACATTCACTAAACATTCTTTATTTTTTTGCTTGCACTTCTGAAATCCAATCGTAAGTTTTGGTAAAAGCCAAAATAAAGTTTTATTACGTCAATAAAAATAACAAAAGGTCTATACGAGCAAGATTAATAAATATACTTACTACAAAACATCATCATGACTGTCATTCCCGAAGTTTTAGGCAAAAGCGTATAGGGAGCGAGCCTATAGTTCTACCAGGAACAAATCCGGACTCCATGGGTGCTACTGAAAAATTCTAAATTCTTATGGATAAACTTTGCCAGACTGAATCAAACCCAGGATTTCATGCTCCGTAATCACGCTTGCGACCACTGAATCCACAAGTCCCTCTATAAATTCTCACAATATAGTTCTCAGAATAAAAGATAAAACCATTTTTATTTAAACTAATATAAGTAGGTATTGCAAAGAGTCTGCAATAAAACGAAAGATGTAAAAACGACTATTATGCGAAACCGTTAGGAAACTGAAATTAGTAAACTTTTCCCATCTTTTAGCACCCCTGAACGAATTATTTTTGTACCCCTGAATGTTGGCACGTAATTCCGATGTTCATAGTGCATCCAACGTGATGTTATGTTATGTTATAAACGTGATGCTAAATCAAGCTTTAGTGTGTGGGTAATGCGGAGCAGTGGCGGAATTTGGTTGTTAAACTATATTTTTCTGCAAATACGAGATTCTGTGTATGTATGTTTTACGACTTCAGTTTCATTATGAATTGCTAAAGTCGTGCATTAAAAGAATAGTCTTTTATAGTAAAATGAGAAATCGTAAATAGATATCTAAGTCTATTATTTTTTAACGCAAGTTTGTTAATTTTGTTTTGAATTAGCTTTAACTTTGACAGCTAATCTCCGAAACATGTCACTTTAGAATATTTGGTCTCATAGGGGTTTATGAGTGGTCGCTATTTTTTTTAAATAAAATAAAAGGCCGGCTAAGTTTCATACAAAAATCTTCAAACCATAGTTTATATTAGCTATGCGCCCATCGTACGTCCCCGATCCCTCCCTGGGCGTGCACCCAAAAACTCATCCAGTAATAAATGGGCGACCTTTAAATTGCAAATTATCACGCGACGCCCCTCGGTACAGTCGCGCGCATAAATTAATACTCACTGCTACTCTTGATTTATGTACGTGACAAATCAATATCGTGACTGTACTGAAAACAAACTCTTGTATGAAGTTTTATTGTGATTGTGTGTCATCTATCATCATAAGCATGACACTGGAGATAAAATGATAAAACGTTGGTCATATTTCATGTCTCTTTAAAACTTTTAGAATATTTCTAGTTTTCAACTATATTATTTTTTATGCCTTACCTAGACCGGTCAGCTACAAAATGTCATAATTAATTATAACATAACGCTTGTGTATCAGAAGGTTATACAGGTATGTTTAAGTTCCATGTTATAGAGGACGAGCATATTGCAATAAACCACAAATTCGTGACGATCACAGACTCCGTGGCAGTAACTGCGAATTCTCTGATCCTAAACCATCTTATTGTAGTAATTTATCTACTATGAGGACACGAAAATGTAACACACGGCTGATATAACTTGTCTACGTATGGTAACCAAAAAATATTCTTATGAAAACTTCTCGCTTAATAAGTTACTTTTGTCCTCAATCTGTAAATAAAACCCCTAAAACAGTGTACAGTTTCAAATGGCAGTCTCATACACCCTCTCGCGCGATACTAAAGATTATTAATCTGGTTACGGGCGGTTATAACTGGAGTAAACCAGTTTTATCCACTTTATGTCCTGATGGCGTGGGGAAATTGTTATTTTTATTTCTTTTAGGATGTGAGCTAAAACTGAACGAGATGTCAGTATTAAATTTTAATACGTTGATATAAGTAAACACGAATTATATTATTTTTCTTTAAGAAATAAATAATTATTAGAATTTTATTTTAAGAAGAAGGTTTTTAAATTTTAAAAAGGTTGGACCATTATAAAATTGAATTGGAGGAAGCTTACAAACAATTGAGTACTTTTTTTAATTAATCCTGTTTGTTTTTAGGTTCATCATCATCATCATCAACAGCCTATTAATGTTCCCACTGTAGGGAGTTAGGGACACAGGCCTCCTCTCCTTTTTGAGAGGGAATGGGCTATAATCTACCACGCGGACCCATTGCGGACTGATAGATGTCACATGTCTTCGATTTTTTTGCTTTTAGGTTAGTTTAGTTTATACATTTAGTAGGTATAGTCTTACCAAACCAATAAATTTTAATTATTCCAAAAAAAAACTTGAAAAACAAAATATTTCAAACGATATTTTGTTCCTGGAATAGGCTGGTCCCGGTAAACTGAACCTCAGTTTATTCAAATAAGGTTTAAAATAAGTATGTTCATTCATATATTGTATGTTCCTTGGTGTTAATTCGTTTTTTAAAAACCTTATAATCTTACACTATAAAGTACGCAAATGTTTAAACTACCAACAAAATATCTGCAGGAATATCGGTAAACGAGTTTTAACACAAAAGCGCGCAAAATAAGGAGCTCATTACAAAAGGAGGTCATTTTTGTCATACAATACTTTTACTTTAAAATCGTAAAAATAAAGTCAAGATAAAAAGCAGAGAACTTGGCACCACAAGTGGCAGAATCTACCGCAGTGACCGCCAGGGGGCGCTACTGGTTTTCTCGATGGAAAACTAGCTTTTCAGGCGGTGTTTCTTGTTAGGATTTATGTGTTGGAATATCACCTTTATAGAACTCAGATAAACCTAATTCAAAATAATAATACAATTTGAAAAGTAATTAGAACAGCTTTGTGTTTGTGTGAAAATTATTATAGCGACAAGTTTTCTTTTCTCTTTCCGAAAATATTTTTTGTATGAACTCCTTTAGGGGACATATTTTCGAAGGTCCATCATTAGTTACTTACGCAAAATTGTATGTATCTAGAATCAGCAGTTGAAGCTGCGCTTTGTCTTACAGTAAATTTAAGATTTTAACCCGCAGCCCCGGCGGGAGGTCGATCTTCACAAGATCGACCTCCCGCCGGGGCTGCGGGTTTTTCGAAAGACATATATGACATACGGCCTCGACACAAAGGGATAAAGAGGAACATGGGTGGTTTTTAGTCAGTAGAAGTCTGACACTCTTTACCGCTCTGCCCAGAGCTGGAGAAGTCATTTGGTGATTTCCCATCCTCCAATAAAAAATGAACCTTTGTCAAAGAACTTCTTTGTTAAGATGTACTCATATATATTATATTTTCATTGAAAGATAAGATGTTTTCATCCATTTAAATAAACAAATACACAAACTACTCATACCTACTGTACAGATACACATACGTGCACACTGTATTTCCGTGAAATTTGCCAACTTCTTAATATGCATGTTCTTTATCGTGTTGTTGGTGCGTTACATGGTGTCAGAATTTCATGCCACTCATGGACTTCTGACCTAATTTTAGATACCACCAAGTGATCATAAACAGAATCTTCCGGATACAATAAATTATTGGTGATTTATTTTCCCTGATTGATTGGTGCCATGAAACAGCGACACGGGGTCGAGGCAGACCACGTAGGAGATGGCGATGGCGGGACGAACTGGATGTCTTCCTTGAGAATTGGAGAGATGTTGCACTGAATCGTGACCTATGGAAGGAATGGAGGCAGGCCTTTGTTCAGCAGTAAGGTGGTATGGGCTAGCTTTAATAATAATTCCTTTCACATTTCCCTTGATTAAAAATAATTAATACAAAGAATTTAAAAATAAAACACAATAATTACAATAAATAAATTGTTTTTATACCTAGATGCTTATTTACAATCACAATTAATTAAATTCTGTCTCGGCTATTTACAATTTTAATTCTAAAAACTCAATAAATAGGATTTCACACTGACACACCCATGTTCGGACGCAATGATATTTGATACTTTGACATTTTATATTTGGACACTACTGATCCCGCATCCTAAAGACCTATGCTAAAGACCGATGGCGCAAATAAATATGGGAACTTCACTCTCAGTCGTCGTGATAATATAAGCGACTGTCGTATATTCGCGCGTCGTTTAAACTACACCAAAATTGAAATAACCCAAAATTATAACAATTTCGAAAGCCAAAGCCAGTCGAATTAAGACCAACACTCATATACCATTTTAATTCACACACATGACACACATTAGGCTAAGCAAAACACAGTCAAATACAGAAATATTCTATGAACATCTTTCATAAGACAAAATAAAAAGAATTCTAGGACATGGGAATATACGATGGTCTACTCGAGTAAGGTTTTGTATAAGGGTTATAAGGTTTCTGCTCGTTCTGCTGATTGCCCCTTCTATAAGGACCATACTCCACATGATGGTGGTCGTGGTGCCCATGATACTCCGGCTTCTCCTTGATGTAGCTGAGGAACCAGCCGAAGATGTAGCCTGCTTTGTGCAGCAGCAACCAGAACGCGAACGCGTATATCAGCTTGAGAATGAAGATCTTCTTGATGACTAGGTCTACGAAGTATACTGAAAAGAGTAAGAGTTTTCATTAGTTAGATCTGGAAGTCCTTAAATAGACTCCGGACACGGTCGAAGCAAGGAAAACCTGTGTGTGTGTAGAAGTGGAGATTCATAGATAACTTAGCCCTTTTGGGGAGGGGAGAGGATCATCAAGTAATCCCGCGCTGGGCAGAGTGAAAGGGATTGTCAGACTTCTACTGACTAAAAACTACCCATTTTCCTTATTAGCCCTTTGTGTCGAGGCCGCGGTTTCTTTTGCTAACAATCTGCAGCAACAACAACTTTGCCCTGGAGTGTAAATGTGGTGTTACCCTACAGACGATGTTACACTTGATATCATGTTCTGCCTGTATCGTTACTTGCACATCACAGGAGCTTATGGTCGGAACTGAAAATGCCAAATTCGTTGGCAAATTTTGGGCTGACTAAATTCAAATAACTTACATCTGATTTGTATGGGATACTTCTACTTTTATTGAAATCGGTAATTGGATAAGAAAAAAGTAGTTAAAAAACTATAAAAAACCCGACTGAAAAAACTGAAAAGCAAACAACAAGCACATTTTAAATTAAACAAAACTTGGAAGCAGGCGGGGTCTTTCGTTGGTCGCGTAAAATTCTTCGCAGATGATTTAACTTTTGTTTTTGTTTATAGGATTTGTCACTTTGAATTTCTTTTAAGAGATTACAAAAATATAAAACACTTGTATGTTACAAGTGTTTTATATTTTTGTAATCTCCTTTTAAAACCCTACATTTCGGTAGACTCGATGGCACTGGTTTTTTTTTTTAATTCCGCGTAATGGTCCCGAAAATCCGCATTTTTCTTTGTTTTTATATTTTAATGTAGCCAGTGACATTTGTGACATCAAGACGAAACTAACGACGTATTTTTTATTCAAATCCCTTCATCCATTCAGGAGTTATGAGGGAACAAAGAAACAGACATACATACATACACGTTAAACACATAACCCTCCTTTTGGGCTTCGCCGCAGTCGGATAACAATTTGCGTTTCCTCTTCTCTATAGAGCGGTCAGTGCCTAAGCTGGTGGCAGAGTTTTATATGCAACCCATGGGCCTCTGACTTTACTTTACATGGTGTCAAGAAATATCTCTCAGGCATTAATTTCCTCACGATGATGTTTTCCTTTACCGAATATGCCATTCAAAATAAAAAGACAACATGAACATTGAAAAGGGCTGATTTCTACCCGACTGCGGCGAAGCTCAAAAGGAGGGTTAATTAATACAATGCTTTTCCTTGTCCTCGTTCGAGTATTTTCTGATTAAAATAGATGTCGAAAAACTTAGCAAATAAATATACTCTCAACAAAAACCCTCTTCTTTTACGTCCTATAATAAATAGATAAGATTGATTGGTCTTTTTGTGATGTCAAAAAAACAGCTTTGTATTGAATGTCTGTCTGTCTGTTTGTTGCTCCTAATTTTAGAAACGGCGGGGTTTTTACTGGTAGATACTCGTAGCTTATGACTTTTATTTTAGAGAAAAGATAAAAACATTACTTGACAATAATATGTGTATGATAATAATTTCATGCAAACGAAGGTCACAAGGCACAACTAGTTGCAAATAAAGTGGTAGTATTTTCTATCACAAGTATCTTATATTCGTACTAAGCCGAGCACAAATCCGTAGGTTTTTGGACATAACAGTAAAGTGGACTTAGCAGAGTAATTGCTTGGCCCGACCATGCGTGGAGAGGAATTCAATAAACCAATCTTATTTATTTTTATTAATATTTACAACATGTTGGATAATCCTTGTTTATACGTATATGGCTATTTCTTTGTGTTCTGGAAATTGGCGAAGGATTTTTTTTACTGCTATGTCGGTATTCCGCCGAAATTGTATTCCGCTTTAGTTATCGTTTCTAACGCAACAAAATTACCTAAATACTGGTTGATATTGCCTTTACAATAGGTAATTCCTTCTTTTAACAGTCTCTTTCAAAAGAGGATTTTAACCCCCTGTCCAAACCAAAGTGAACCAACCAAGAAGAATTTGATCGCCACTCATTTTATTGTAAAAACCGGAACGCACCCTCAGTTACGTCACCACGTACTTTCGCTGTACGATGCAATTATCTCTCTGTTTAGAACGTGGTAATAATTAATTATTTATCCCGATATATAAGAACTATAACTTAATATTATTGCCCACAAAATGCTTTAGTAGAAAAATCTATATCCATTGTCCACGAAAACAAAAGGACTAAAATATCATCATCACTATTGAATTTGTCCTCCTCAATCTCTCGATCCACTCAACTCAATTTAAGCAACACTGATTGCTCAAAAACTAAAATCTATAAAACTAAAAATAAAAGCCCATTTACGAATCAATCAAAGACCATTCTTAAAACTCCACAATATTGTTAAAGTGTTAACAAATAGCTTCGCACTATAGTTATGAACCATTTGCGCGGATAAAGTGGTATTCGATAATCGCTTTCCAATGGCCATGCACATTTGAATTTATTGAACCTCATCCATTTAGCATTTCATAATAAAATATGTTTTCAAACTGCATATTATGGTTAGCATCAAGATGAAGGGACCAAGTCTCCAATGTCTGTCAAACAAATATGAAAAAATAATACCATTAATCTACTATTTCCTACCTTGACTATAATTTTAGCTACCTCATCAAATAAATAATAATTTTACAAAATGCTTGGTCCCTCCATCTTGACGTCAAGATGGAGGGACCAAACTGATGGAGTACTCCCTGGAATGTTCTACCTACCTAGAGTCATAATACCTTTAGTCTACCTTAATATTATTGATTTTGGTTGCCCGAAACATTTATTGTTTTAAAGATATTGATCATATAAGTTGGTCCCTCCATATTGACGATTCAATTATTTAATGCTACAGGTAAACGGGCGGTTTATTTTAGATCTTCGAAGGATAAATATTCAATACCTATTTAATACCTTCAAAGCATGCAATATTTCTTACTTTGAAGTTCTTTTTTCCGAGCCAAAAAAATAAAGAAATAAGAAGGTACAACGTACGAACGTTAATTGTAGTAGTGTTAACAAAAGTGTTTATTTTTAAATAAGAATAGCACAAAATATCTAACTAATATAAAATGTGTAATGTAATTTAGTTTTGAAAATTTATTGGCTTTATTTTAAGAAATTTATAAAAAAAGAATCGTTTTCACACCTAACAATTGTTAAAAAAAAGAAAATGGACGTCATTGAGCAGTGTTAATGAATATTTTGTGTTATTTATTGGTCCCGTATTAGTAAATTATGCTAAGATCTGGGCATTTTTATGTTGTGTATCTTAATTTATTGATATTTGTCATCTTTTTTATCGAATCTATACGCGTCTACATAGACGCGTATAGATTCTATTTTAAATCATATGAAAAATAAATACGTAAACAAACACGATTGAAGCAAAACTTCGATTTAAAATATCAAAACTCATCATTACCTCTGCTTATCATCACTAGGTACATAGTATGAAAACAAAGTCGATTCTCGCTGCCTGTCCCTATATTTGCTTAGATCTTTAAAACTAAGCAACGGATTTTGATGCGGTTTTTTTTTAATAGATAGATTGATTCAAGAGGAAGGGATCTTTTTTGCACCCGTGCGAAGCCGGGGCGGGTCACTAGTTAATAATAAACTATGAATGAATTCGTTAACAAATTAAATGACGAGTTATACATTCGATTACCAAAATACACATATTTTTATACTTTTTAGCCTCGACCAGTACTGCCGTCAAAATGGCAAAGACCGTATTTACATACTTGGATTTTATAAGCTTATTTTAAGAAACCCCTCCATCTTGACGTCAAGATGGAGGGACCAAACTGATGGAGTACTCCCTGGAATGTTCTACCTACCTAGAGTCATAATACCTTTAGTCTACCTTAATATTATTGATTTTGGTTGCCCGAAACATTTATTGTTTTAAAGATATTGATCATATAAGTTTGTCCCTCCATATTGACGATTCAATTATTTAATGCTACAGGTAAACGGGCGGTTTATTTTAGATCTTCGAAGGATAAATATTCAATACCTATTTAATACCTTCAAAGCATGCAATATTTCTTACTTTGAAGTTCTTTTTTCTGAGCCAAAAAAATAAAGAATTATGAAGGTACAACGTACGAACGTTAATAATTGTAGTAGTGTTAACAAAAGTGTTTATTTTAAAATAAGAATAGCACAAAGTATCTTACTAATATAAAATGTGTAATGTAATTTAGTTTTGAAATATTAATATTTATTGGCTTTATTTAATTTAATTCTCGTAATATTCAATGTAGGTAAACACATAGAAAAACACTAAAGGTAGTTCTAAAACATAATCAATAAATTTCATTGTAGTGAAACTGTATGAGATTAAAAAAAGAAGGGCAAGAGAATGATATAATAATATAAATAAAATACATTTGTATTTTTATTCCAGTTATATTTAATATAACTGGAATAATAATACAAATGTATTTTATTACGACCATTCACAACGTCCCATTTATATTATTATATCATATTATCATTATGGAATGGCTATTATTTGCTTTTAACTATGAGAAACCAAATTTTTTCTAAGAAAATAGTCCAAATATGAAGAGATTCATTTTAGATTCGGGTTTTATCTCTTTTTAACCGACTTCCCAAAAAGAAGGCAGTTCGCAATTCGATTGGTACTATATTTTTTCTTTTTTAACTATTTAAAACATTATATAATTTGCCGTGAAGCAAGCGTTATTTAATTTACTTAAATTGTCTTCAGAGTATCATAGGAGTAAATAGAAAATAATTTTAAGTGTATTGCGTAAAATTCTTGTAGACTTGGAAAAAAACTTACTAAAAAGTCCAATTTTCTTTTTCTTCCCTCTCTCTTCGACTGCATCTTCCAACCCTTCACAATACACCACGTATAAAAACACTAGCAACACTGTCAACTGACGCATTTTTTTTACTGGCAACTCCAATAAGGGCCAAAAAGATTTATTATTCTATTTAAATATCGATTTATATTGTCTGTATTCACCATGAATCCATCGTGTAATGGTGTAAGATCCTACATACAGTAAATTTTTAGCCTCTCAAACCGCAAATAGGTGCTAATTGAAGGAAAGCCGTAAGTTTGTTTAGTAACCACTTTCTCACGAACTGCTAAACTGTAAATAATGAAGTTATGCTGAACTTGACAACATTGAAAATTATTAAGATGTTGTTACGTAAGACGTTTCATAGGATTTCATGACTAGTCGTTTTAGCTTTACCTTCTTAAGGAAAAGGTGATAATGGAAAGTGTTTCTCGGTTTGTGTGGAATAACTTCGTAACTGTTGTGTAAATGTTGGTTAAATTACACGTGTTTTACAGTATTACCTTCGAAAAAAAGGCGGCCGCCTGGCCCGTTTGTAAATACTTGATAGCGCAGTAAATGCGAGAGTTTTTCCTTGAAAATTTAATAAGTGTAGAACTCTTTTCTGTTTAAACCTTTTGTGAACATTTTTGTATTTATTCATTTGGTTTCATGTTTTTAATTATAACAAGGCCACGTGTCTTATGAAACAAAGTTGAATCTTGGGAATGGGTAACTTTCACAGTTTTTATTCCCCGGCTACATTTCATAGTTGTATTTGTTTCAAAAGTGCCTGTAACTGGCCTTTGACTTTATTAAGGTGCTGACACTGACTAAGCATTGGCCTTTTTTAATGTTCGAACTCACTAAGTAGTCATCTTCCTCTGGCATAATTTTCTGTATTCGGATTATTTGTACTGCCTTCTATATTTAGTAAGTAACTCTAGCAATACGAAGGTATCCCACTGAGAATAGTGTGCTCGTAATTGATTAACTAAGAGATATACTCGTACCTATTTAATATTTCTCGACTTTGTCCCAGAGGAACATTACTTATTAGTGTGATGCTTAATTCTCCAGGACTTATTATGGAATTATTGTCTTAGGCCGCGGCGTATTTTAAACGCGTCGTCGGTGCTACAGATGTCAGTTTTTGCATTTTTATAGAATCAAACGCGCGTAAAACACGAAAATAACGCGCGTGTGAAGCGCGTTCGAAACTCGTTTGAAGCGCATAAAACGGGTCGGTTCCATATCGCTGTATCTGCGCGCCTACGACGCGCGTTTCACGAACGCCCCGTGGGCTTAGGTTACAAGGTAGCGTTTAAGTCTGGTTTGAAGCGTGTCATCAGCGCGTAGTCACGTCGGCGCCGTAGAAAATACGCCGTCTGCTAGGGGCCTTAAATTTTGGCTTGCTAGGACAGTAGACGTAACAATTGCGACAACATTTAGTAGCTTGAGCTGCCTTAGCGTGGTTCGGAATTTTATTACAATAAGGGGCCAGGTTATAACAGTTTATTTTTTACATCTGTTTTACAATTTAAAAAAAATCGTCACTAAACGGGTAAAGCAATTACTTTTTTTACAATTTAATTATCATACATGTCTGACGTCTGTTATTTTGGCACAAACTGTGGGCCAAAATAAAACGAAACTGGTGCCCTGACACAGTGAGATGGGGTAGCGTCAGGCCACAAAGGAGATTCATTCGTGGCCTTCCGTCAAAACTGGAAGGAGGACGCGTGGGTTCGCGAGAAGTGGAAGGAGTGAAGGGAGGCCTTCGCCCAAGGGTGGGACAGAGCATGCTAGTAAAAACAAAAGAAAAAAATATAATACAGACAGTGGGTCCCCGCAACCTTCACCAAGTCATTGGTCCAACTAGTGAGCGGCCTTTCTATGCAACGTCTTCCGGTTCGCGGTCACCACTCCAGAACTTTTCGGCCCCATCGGCCATCCGATACCACAAGAAAAACTTGGATCACACACAGCTGAAACAGCTCTTTATAAAGCACCAAACGAATCTAAATTCTCTATATTGAATACCGAGCATCAACATATTTGGTAGCAAATGTTGTCGACATCGATACCAATTGATAGAGCGGCGCAAATACGGCGGCGCGCGGTCGTTGTCGATAAATATCACGGTATCGCTAGGGATGGGTACTTGCATAAATAGGGAGCGACCAGTATTAACTGAACTGTAGGATTTATCGTACATTTATCGCGAAGTCTCTGAATAAATAATATTGATAAATATTATTATGTATTTAAGCTCTATATGGATGGTTGACCACTACCCTCAGTGTCCCGAAAATTAGTTAAGCCGTTAGTGTCGGCTGTTATCTGTAGACCTTTTTTTGGGGGGTGAGAAATCATCAAATGACTCCTCCCGCTCTTGAGCAGAGCGGTAGGGAGTGCCAGACTTCTACTGACTAAAAACCACCCATGTTCCTTATTAGCCCTTTGTGTCGAGGCCGCGCTATCTCTTTCGAACAATTTAGGATATTTCGAGATTTTTGGCCTTAACATTCTGTTTTTTTAGTGACGAAACGGAACTTTTTCAGCTATATTTTCCAAACTTTGCTAGCCACCACGACGTGGGAGGTGACACAACTAAAAACCCATAAATTATCTGTTCAGCTATCTGTACTTAGCGCCTACAATGTTTCTTACAAAGGTAAATCCCAGGAACTGAACAGCACATTTTAAGTATACCAAAATAACGTAATGTCTGTGTAAAGCGCGAAGACCCAGTTAGGTTGGTGTATCACACGAATAAGGGACTGCGACCCTAATCGTTCATTTTTAGGACCGCGCGATTATCCCAGCCCCTAAATACAGGGTTGACTCTCTGCAAATTCAGAGAGAACAGCTGAGTTACCTACCTATCGTAAGGTCATGTGTTCGAACAAAGACAGACTTATACTTTGTGTAATTTATTTCGTCACTACTGCTATCAGAACAGTGGAGTAATACATTGTGACGAAACTGATATGTCAAAGGTTTTTATCTGAGGAAGAAAATCGGAGACATGTGACATCTACGAACCGGGTCTGCAGATGGGGAGCGTTCGGTGGCTCGTCGTCCGTCCGTCGATTAGAACCAGGGCCGGGCACTTCAAAGAGTTTTTTTTTACTAAATCGTTGCTCCACTTTAGGAATTTCTCCTGTATCGTGGGCGTTTACAAACATTTAAAGTCACATACACAAACACTCCCAGACCCGGAACAACTATCTGTAAGGCCATACAAATATTTGTTCCGTGCGGGGATCGAAACCGCGACACGCAGCGGAGCAGAACAGTTGCTCAGCCACTGTGCCATCATGCCATCAGTTGTCAGCACATTAGACGGGGCCCACTGGCTAGTGCCTGCCAGGGTAGCGGAATTTGTTTTAAAGAGCTACCGCGGCCCTAGAACGTAAATAGCATACGGATGGGTTTCAGTCAGCAAGAGTCTTAACACTCCCTCCTGCTACGACCAGTGCGGGAGGAGTCATTTGATGATTTGCCATAGTTAAAAAAAGACTATAGGCGGTGATTAACACTTTTTCCCTCTTATAGAGAACTAGCGGTTTCGTCCGCGTGAATGTCGGAAATATAAAAAATTTCCAAAATTTCTCTCGCCCTTGAGGATTGAATTTTGAAAATTCCTTTAGTGGATGCCTACGTCTTAAGAGGAATGCGTGAGCGAAATTAGTTATACTAAAGGGCTTTGCCTTTTTATATATTATATGGTGATAGATAGGCCTGTGTCCCAGCAGTCGAAACATTACGGGTTTATTTTGTTAATAAATGCTTCTTATTTCTTGAAATGAATATGATTCCATTTCGTATCAAGTTCCGTATAGTCACTTAGCACGTCACTCGCTGTCTATACTCAAGTCGTTGTATCATCATTTACCGCACAATTACCAACCCTACATCCTACATCTCAGTACCGTCGCAACCGGAACTCGAGAAAATTATCCAGTTATTAAGGCGATACGTTACGCGTCACACTTTTGCACGCGAGTGTAATGGTGACGTACTGATGCCTCGTTTGCGCTGTTAATTTGGTCGCAGACAAATATTTGTATGAGCGTCAGGTAACTGAATATAATGGTGTTGATGATACGGCTGAATAGAATTGGGGAAAAATAATTTTGTAGTGCGTTTTGTCAGCCAAAAATTAACTGGTTTGACGAGCAAGAGAGAGGTAGGACGGCTGAGCAAGAGGTCCTGGGAACGATTCCCGGGTCCAACAAAGTGTTATTGGGTTTTTCTACTAGGCATTTCTCAGTAGTAGTCATTGAGTCTGTATTTGTGCCCATACATAGGACTTAAATATAATAGGGTATTTCACCACAAAAATCTAATTAGTCCGTCAGATATATTTTCTAAAAATAATGGACACGTATTTTTTATTTTTTCACTTAAACAAAAGATGAAGACGATACAGTGCTACGAAATGTCGCATCGAGTCGTATGACGTCACATGGTTGGTACTTTCTTACCCACAAAGTTATGTCAAAAGCGGGGGCTTTTTTTTCGTAAATTTTTATTAATTTGATAAAACAAAAAACACGTATCCAATATTTTTCGATAATCTAACAGACGGACTAATTAGATTTTTTTGGTGGATTACCCTATTGATGAAATGTGATTGTATAATTAATATAATTATATATTACTAGCTGACCCACGCAACTTCGTCTGCGTCACAATAATATATAACTTACAACCTTCCTCCATAGATCGACTATCCAACATAGTAATATTTTTTCAATCAGCTTTCGAGTGTGAATTTTCAAAGTCGTCTGAGTAATTTTTGAGTTAAATCGTAACAAACAAAAAAAACAATCTGTCCTCTTTCCTCTCTATAATATTAGATAGAACCTTAGATTACATTATTAAAGTGAAAATTACTATAAGTAGGTACCTACCAATCTCTTACTGTTAAATACACAATCATCATCATCATCAGCCTATATTGTTCCCACTGCAAGGACTCAGGCCTCCTCTCTAGGAGTGGTATGAAATAAATTACATAAAGTAATGCGCCTGCCTGGGTTCGAACCCACAACCAACTGTTCGTAAGTCGGGGCCGCCACCACTGGGCCACCACTGCTGCCAAAACAATATACAATAACACCTTGTAAATATTATGGTGCAATAAATATTTTGAATTTGAATTTCCCGAGGGCCACAATCTCCACGTATCTACATCGGGACGCGATTGCCGGCGGACCGCGTAATTATTTTGTCGCGCGGACATTTTAACATTGCTATAACTTCTAAGATATTTGTTTAAACTATATGGACTAAAAGAAACGAATATTTTATATTAAATTTTCGTTCTAACAAACACATTTATTTAGATATAGATTAATACCATATAGGTTAAATAAGCTTCGCAAAAAATAACTCTATTGAACCTAACATTTTAATTAAATGGTTACAGTGAGTTAATCTTAATAGATAGATATATGCTGTCGCAGACTTTTTTGTAGAACTTTTAAAGAGAAACATTTCTTTTATACATCATATCTGCATAACTTAAACCATTTTCGCAGCGCACGCAACGGAAGCTCTCAATAAGGAATACCGTTTCCCGTTTATGCAACATTTTTCATTTATGCTCCACTCTTTTTGGTCACAGCGTAATGTTATATAGCCTAAAGCCTTCCTCGATAAAAATACTATCCAACACGAAAATAATTTTTCAATTCCAACCAGTAGATCCTGAGATCTTAGCGTTCAAACAAACAAACAAACTCTTCAGCTTTATAATATTAGTATAGATAATTAATTCATGATTCGAAAGACACATTGTGCCATCTATTATCATAAGAACGTTATTGTGATTTTCCTCTGGAACAGCACTTTTTCAGGCTGAACGGTACTCTATGTCAGGTTTTGTGGACATGCAAGAATTAAAGAAAACCTGGATGAGCGGTTCAGTTGTTTAAGAGTGAAAAAGTAATAAACAAACTTAATTTTGCATTCATAATATTAGTTAGGAGTATTTTAAGAGCAAGAGAAACAATAGCAAATCTCTAGTGCTCTTTTCCGTTTCGTCCACTTTTGGCCCCTCGGCCCCTGAAAAAAGATTTGTTCATTGGTGTCCACTCGGCCCCTAATCATAGTCCACTTTCGGCCCCCAGGGGGCGAATTAGAATTTTCATACAAAGGACAGGCATACCTCGTCCACTTTCGGCCCCTAGTTCGATAAGCTAACCATTCCACTCTATCTAAAGCCACTTAGAGTACCTATACGAACAACATCCGTTCATTCAAATGACGAATGACATAGGTTACTGTTACAACAGCCTGCTCACAGCGTGCCACCCTAGCCAGCCAATGACAGCTAACCATAACCATGCCACTCTAGCAAACCATAGCCTTGCCACTCTAGCATACCATAGCCATGCCACTCTAGCATACCATAGCCATGCCACTCTAGCCAGCCAATGACGGGCAACGACTCGCGAGCCAATCACAGTCAAGCGAAGACACCGCCATAACTACCGGATGCCTCCGGTGGGGATATCAGTCTATATAATGCCCTGTAAGCTCAGTTTCGAGGTCTTGTCGCGCTCGATTGTGAAACCTGTAAGTCGAGACTCTGTCCGAATAAAATAATGAATCAGTTCCTGTCTATTCTTTACCACTGTCGTAACAGTCAGAAGTGGGATCGAATAAAAAAAAAAACCTACGATGAAACGACTCTCTGCTACTTAAAAGTCAACGGTCACCTACTGTGGAGGACGAGGTCAAAAATTCAAACGAAGAACGTACGTCGATGCACACCGCCTGCAAGGAAAATATTGTCTCCCATCCCAGTATCACAAGGCACAAATTGAAAAAGCGGGTGACAATCTGGATGGAACACGAAGCGACTACCCTCAGTATCGCATCGTTCATTCCATAATTTGACCTTGAAAAAGAAGACTGCGGCCAGTAACCACCTGTGAGACACTTTGAGTTACAAGAAGTATCCATCTCTCTGCCAGCAACGGTTCTACGGTAAATTAAGACTACCTAAAGGTTGTCAACAGCAACCAAGGACATGGAAGGAAGGAACCGACCTACTTCACGCTGAGAGCTGCCAGGAACCATGCATAAATAACAAGGTCAGTAAACATGCCAATATTTGCCAAATTAGCCAAATGCCATTAGCCAAATATATAAGCCAAATGTGTTTTACCATGGAGTGCCCCATGAGTTGATAATTATGCGAATCGTAGACAAAATAATTTGGTAAGCCCGATAAGTAAATCTAATCTTAGTCAGTTAATCTGTATAATATTATCCCGGTACGAAAAAAATATGTTTTACGAGTAGGTACTAGTTGTGTACTAAAGAGTTGAGAACTTAAAATGTACATATTTAGTTCAAGTGCGCATTAGATTATCCAACAATAACAATTCCAAAGTAAATCATGTAGATCAGATACTTATAAATAGCTACAATAATTTTATTAAACTATTATCAGAGATATAGATAGCATTCCTGGGCGATCTCTTGCTACCGCCAGCCGATATTCAAACAGTTTTAGACTTATTGGATAAAGTTCTTGACAGATTGAAAACGAGGAACTTAAAATTAAATATGAGGAACTGCTAATTTTTACATATTTCTTAATTAGGGTATAAAACATCATGACGCGATGGCATTCAACCAGGTGAATTTAAGTTGATCGTCTCTTAATTTCTCATCCCGAGTAATGTAAACGAAGTGCGTCAGTTTATTCTATCTAGTTCTATCTAGTTACTAAAGAAAGTCCATTCATAACTTAGCAATAATAGCTCGCCCGTTTATCAAACTTAAAAAAAAAAGTACGATGTGGGTATGAGGCAAGTCACATAAATCTTGTTATGAAAAAAAAAAAATGTTATAGGTCGGTATTAGTGATTATGTAGGTACGATCCTAGTTTTCCAACAGAAATTCACACGTATTGCAGGTATTGCACGTATCTTTTATAAAGTAGATTGACGGTAGTTTGCGCCCTGTCTTTTAGTTTAGTCGCGTTACAAGTCAGATAGAGTGTTTATCATGATTTTGGGCTTGAATCCCTTGCAGTGATAAAATTGTTGCTAAGATTTCGTATTATGACGTGTTATGTAAAAATGTCCATGTAATTCGGACTGTACTGCAGTACGCGATACAATGACTAATCATGGTCTTATGCCATGTATTGCCCGATATTACTTTTCACTATGGTGACCGATGAGCCAAAGCCCAAGTAAGCTAAAACGAAAAGCCAAAGTCAAAGTCTATGCCTATCTTAGGTAAGTAGATCGTTCGATAGATGCCGTTTATTGTGTACCATTTAGACGTGAACGATTTGTTCAGTACTGTGCAATGACAAGATGAAAAGCCGAAAAGTAGTATTGTTTTACTGCGAAGTGGATGTACAGATACCTATAGTGAGTAATTGTGTAATCGTTGATGGTAGGCTATAACGTAAACAAACCTTTACGGTACCAGATTAGTTGTGTGAGTTGTGTCAAACTTCGCGCGATGGAAGATATTACAAAATGCATCATGACATTATCAAGGAGTAAAACGAAGTTCTGAATTTTATAAATATCAACAAAATTTCTGATTTCCAAAAATAACCCGATTTATAAGTAAATATTATTATGTGACGTCATGTTTACATTGTGCGTACTGTAAAGGGGATAATGTAGGAAAGAGGGTTAACGACATCCAATTCTAAATCTAACTTAGCTCTGATAATACATGACAGTAGCAAGCTAAATTTTAATTTTAAAATGGTGATAAAACTGATGTCCTGAAACGAGGCTGCGCCTGTGGGTGGGTATCTTGGGGGCCAGAGTTGCATTAACTTAACATTAGTACTTAAAAGCTTTAAACACATAAAATTAATATATTGGAAAAATAGAAAAACGTATTCTTGTGTATTGGTGTGTATAAGTAATGAAGTTTTGCCATCGACACGCTAAGAATTATGTGTGTGAGTATGTACATGTATGTATGCGTGCGTCTTAATGGTATGATGTAATTAACTTAAATTGTTTCTTCCGTTTCTTCAAACGATAGTTTGGCAAAACAGTTTATTTATATTTTCTTACATGAAAAATGTTTCATGTTTTTAATGTCGCAGATAATATGGAGTTCTTATAATACTGTTAATATTACAACCGGGTACCTATAAGCCTTACGATTTATCCCAGATCGGGTTGCTCCAGGCAACCAGGGCAATCTAGGTGCGGTAGGGTTATCTCAGAAATGGGACGTAACTTAGATACAAGGTGAAAAATGATAATTCAAATTCAAACTCTTTAATTCAGACAAGTGTCCATAGTGTTAGTAACAACAAAATAACTTAACGACTAGGGTTAGTAAACTTAGTGTTATGGCAAAAGAAAAAAAAAAAAAGGAAAGGAAATATGTTAATAGTGTGATTTACAAAAACAAAAAATTAGATTATGTAACTTTGGCGCCAGGCGATGACTACTGGCGGCAACAAGGTTTAATGCTTTTAACATCACGCATGTAATACCCAATGGGTTAGGCAGAGGTACTTATACTCATGAGTACACACACATTTCGCCAGTAAATTGAAATGAATTAAAAAGTGTTTATTCATGGTTACATCCGTGCTACATGGTATATTACTTCTGTCATACTGTAAAACAGTGATATTTAATTTAAATGTAACAAATTGTTGGTACGTTTCCATCAATAACAACGTCACTTTTACCTACAACTAAACACATTTATTGAACACAAAAGTTGACTATAACGTAATGCTATAACATTTAAGTTGCGTTAAAACACTTTAATTAATAGCGGTGAAGCCGAAAACATAAGCTAGTATGGCATAAATATATACTTATACAACAATAAATAATCATAAATGGAATCTACACATCTCTTGTAATGAGGTTTTTACATAGGTGTTAAAAACAAACTTCCCTAATTTATTTTAAAAGACATTTTCGTGGTACAGCTATTTTCTTAATCGTAAGGTATGTCGTTAAAAATTGTTGGTACTAAGCATTTCCTACATCTTTGTCCATAATAATTAGTACAAGTGGGTACCTACTACAAATCTTCTTATGCATTTATTCCTTTTACTTCAGCTTAAAGTCCCATGCTATAGGGGGCGACCCAGGTTAACTCTTGTTCGTTAGAAGATTGGTTTTCTGGCCCACATTAACTGATATTGAGGAGTTAGGTAATGATTGACATAAACTAAGAAGTGTGAAAGGTCATATTATATGATACAACGGGTTTACAGGTTGAGTATCCGCTGTAACATATCGTAGCAGTGCTTTCAAAATCAAAAATCAAAATCAAAATATTTTTTATTTCACATAGGCCTACATGGGCACTTATAAAACGTCGGTAAAAAGGGGCACGGTTCGGTGCATTGGTCGATTCCTAAGGAGAAGAACCGGCAAGAAACTCCAAAGGTTACTCTTTTAATCTTTTAAAATCGTTTGGGTTAACAATAAGGTATAATACACACATGAAGACCATGCAGATTAATGTCTGAGATGGTCTTTTGAAGAAAGCACCACACAGATTTGAGTGGACCCGTCCAGTCTGTCAGTCAGTCTTTTGTCTGATAGCACCAGTAGTGTGAAAGAACAATTGAAAACCGAAAATTTCATAAATCTCCTGAGAGGTCTATTGCCCCATTTTAACTTGGTTTTTCTGAGCTGACTTGTAATCACTGTTTTCTTGTTTCCATTGCGGGAGCAATTGTTCCAGGACGGCCGAATGTTACAACAGCCTGCTCACAGCGTGCCACCCTAGCCAGCCAATGACAGCTAACCATAACCATGCCACTCTAGCAAACCATAGCCTTGCCACTCTAGCATACCATAGCCATGCCACTCTAGCATACCATAGCCATGCCACTCTAGCCAGCCAATGACGGGCAACGACTCGCGAGCCAATCACAGTCAAGCGAAGACACCGCCATAACTACCGGATGCCTCCGGTGGGGATATCAGTCTATATAATGCCCTGTAAGCTCAGTTTCGAGGTCTTGTCGCGCTCGATTGTGAAACCTGTAAGTCGAGACTCTGTCCGAATAAAATAATGAATCAGTTCCTGTCTATTCTTTACCACTGTCGTAACATTACCAAGTATTAGAGAAATAGTGAAATAATCCAATTTCCTCTGGCATTGTCACGATAACTAGGTCCATACATCTCGCGAACAGCTCGTACTTCATTATCGGCTTAGAATATGAAACAAATCGCGCTATTATTATAACAAAATAGCCCGCCTTAAGCCTTGCTCAATAAAGTATGGCATTACGCGACTGTGGTCCGATAATGTTACTTATAGTAACGTCTCTGGGACAGTGGTGGTCAAAGATTTTGATTTGAAACTTTTGTTTTACCCGACAAATCGGTCGAGTGGATTTCGTCCACCGGGTCTCAAGGCAATGGCAAGGGTTCGATTCGAAGCGTATTTTGTAAAGTTGTTTCCAGTTTAGCTAGGAGCATTGTAGGCTTGAATGACCTGATTGTCTGTCGGTTCCGTGCCTCGGAAGGCACGTATAAGCCGGTGGTCCCGGCCGCCAAATGGCGGTCGTCAAACCATGTCAGAGGCTTTGAGGCGGTTTAGAAACTCTGACACTAGGGTGTGTGGGGTCGTTAGTCCTTACTAAAGAAAGAAAGAAAGAAAAAATGTTTATTTGTCACAGAAACATACATGCATACAGGAAATAAAACAATACACAAACAACGCTTAACAGATATTAAAAAAAAAAAGTAAAATACAACAAGCAGGGAAATTAAAAAAGAAAAATATATATAATGCACGTCGTAACTGCGACAAATAGGTTGCCACTCAGCATGATGTTACTGTCCACACGATATAAGTAGAAGATGACCCTTCCGATCTTTTACTTGTTCATGTTCATCCTGTCGGGTTTGGTAAGTGTACTGTTTTCATAATTATCATGTCATCTTATTGACTTCCAGTCCTTGTATCATTCTACTAGGGTTTGACGAAACACCTTTTCTTTTTCAATTCTCCCCTGTCAGACGTCACGGCATCGTTTACTTCTGTCTCTTTTAAATCACTCCTCGCATAATCCGTCCATGTATTTTTTTCTTTACCCTCCATCTCCCTCTCGAACCATCAACATTCATATATTCTTCAATATTTTCCATGTCCATCACTGTCCATGGTACATTGTCCATGTTTCAGCAACATTCTTAACACCACCAAAGGGGAAATAACAGTATTCTTCTCCATTTGCTCAATTAAATTTGTCTTGATCTTCCTAATTATAGCAAGATCTTTCGCCCCTTAGGCTGCTCGCCCACGTCAATCTTTTTGTAGTACAGATAATCAGGTTTAAATTTGTTCGTTATTTCTGACCAACTTTTTGTAGGACGTGTGCGTTGCCCTATTGCTATCAGTGTGTTATATTTTTCTACTACAAAAAATCGGTCACCGATTATCGGACGTGTCTTAAAATACGCTACGCAATGCAAAACAAAGAGCAACCTCTCAGTATAATTAAATCCATTAATTAGTTGAAGTTACACAACTCAATATGACCAACGATATACAAATACAAATATATACTCACGCCCTTTTCCCATCGGGGTAGGTAGAAACCATAGAACGCCACCTGCTACGATCTTTACATACTTTATAATAATAATAATCAAATAGATATCAAGTCTTACCTACCAGCAACCATTATCCATAAACTCCACACGTTCCCTCAGCTCACAGGCTGCATAAACCACTTTGGCAACCTCAGCACCGACTAATTAATTGTTGTATCGTTTTTATGACCGGTTCTAATCCCGGCCGACCGACCATCGGCACAATCATTACACGAAAACGGCGGATTACGGCTTAATGATCACTTTGGGAACCACTGCTACGACAAAAATAGGTTAGGATGGAAATAAAAGCTGCTGTTTCGTTTCTGTGTTGAATTGGTTAAGGTTTATTGCTGTAGGAGATATGTGTGAGGTTTCTTTTGTTCTATAGTTAGACCAAAAGAAACCTCACAATATGATTTTATAGTCACCGTCCAAATTCAAAAAATCAATCGAAAATTGATACGTAAAATTTTCATATAAAAAAAAAATCTCGAAAGAATTATCCGCTCTCCATGAATCGCTAAAACTTTGTGATGTGATATTTCAATATTTTTGTATTGAGTGATACTAAAAGAAAAAACAAGAATTCAATGATTTTCGCCAAAGGTGACGGTGACTATTAAAAAATCATCTTGTATAGGTGGTGGTACTGGCAAATACAAGAATCATCATCATCATTCTCTTGCCCTTCCAAATACAAGAATCTTGGTGTAACATTATAGCTTGTGTTTAAACGCCTAACAGAAAAGAACCTATTACTACCAAAAAATGCCTGCCAGAATGGATAAATGCTCACCAAATTGTGTTTCATATAGTATTGTAGAAATGAACTTCATTCCGTTTTATTCTATGCCATAAAGATTTAACCTAACCTGTCCGAGTCGTGGTGCCCCTAGTCCCGAGCTCGCTTCGCTCGCTTTTGCGTCCAAGATTTGGTGAGCATTGGTAGGCAAAAATAATATAAATACAACATGTACAATTATTCTGATGAGTGTATACTTATTTTGGAACTTAAAACGTTGTTCTCGTTGTTCGTTGCGGAAAAGATGCGCTTCCCTAGTGCGTTGAGTACGTAGCAGCGCCAACAGCATCCTTAGCATGATCGCTAGTCGGCTGGACTGCAGTTACATCAGTCACTGCTGCTCCATTTGACATGGGATGGCGCAGCAGCAACGTTTCTTCACGATGTTTTCCTTCACCGTTTTGAGAGCAGAGGTGATGAAATAAATTAGATCAGTAAAAAGTTATCTACTGACTATGCGGACAGTCAGTCAAAGTCTAACATATAACGTACGTAACATCACTCTAATTTTCTAGTTACATAACAAACTAATAAAGGACACTTGACCATTTTAAATGATCTTAATCTTTTTTTTTGGTGTTTGGAATATCATGAAATAATCCCTCCTGCTCTTGGCCAGAGCGAAAGGGAGTGTCAGACTTCTAATGACTAAAAACCACCCATGTTTCGTCTTAGCCCTATATATCAAGGCCGCTGTATCTCTATCAACATCCCGCAGCCCCAGCCCAGTGATTTTAACCTTCAATTTGCAATCTCCTGTATAGGGTAGTTAACAAAAAAAACAAATTAGTCCGTCAGAACGATTTCCAAAAAATAATGGAGACGTATTTTTAGGGTTCCGTAGTCAATATGGAACCGTCCGTGGTTAATATGGAACCCTTATAGTTTCGCCATGTCCGTCTGTCAGTCTGTCTGTCCGCACTATATTTTAAAGACTCTAGTACCTACAAGAAAGCTGTAATTTGGCAAGAATATACAAATGAGTTACGCCGACAAAGTGCTAAAGTAAAATATTAAAATAAATTTTATTTTGGGGTATCTTAAGTACACATTAAAGTGGGAGGATTTTTTCTCGCGAAGTCCACTGTGTGGGATGTCGTTGGATAGGTCTTTAATAGTACGTTGTTATCCAAGGGGTGAAAATTACTTATTTAGTCCCGAGACGGGGTTTGGCGCCCGTAACGTAGTGAGGGCTCTAATAGTTCGAGGGACTAAATAAATAATTTAGCCGCGGTAAATACTGTGCTTTTCATTACGAATACGAAAATAAGAACATAAATGATTAACTAAAGAAAAAAATAGTGTTGATCGGATGTTGTCGCTTTCCCGCTTATTTTGTATTTTTTTTTCTGTCCTCTAGTCGTCCAGCTAAACAGCCAGTTTTTTTCATGTTTATCATTAAAAAAAATGGCAAAGATTTTGTCGAAATCTATGTTATTTTAGAGAAATTATTAAAACTAAATTATATTAATGTCATAATATAATTTAATTCTTAAGTTAAATATGTTATTTTAATTTTAAATTGCGCTGTAATTGAGTGGCTGTATTATAAGTTGGAACATGGTTCAATAAAAATGTGAAAATAGACCAAGTTTTTTTAATAATATAACAGCTGTTAGTTGAAAGCGATTCTCCCTAGGGCTGAAAAGTAGTACTTTCAACCCGCTCCGCAGGCATGTTGTCACCTATTTTCAGAGTACGAGTAATGAAAAAAATATTGCAAGTTTGCTCAAACAGTTTTTCGAATAATATACGTTACGTTACGATACATTTGTGAAATATTAAGCTATAAAGTGCAAATTTTTGTTAGACCTACCGGATTGTGTTTGGGCGTGTGAAAAAAATTATGGTAGTAGCATATATAACAAAAATAAAAGTAAAACTATCCCAGCCAGCTTGCTGGGATAGTTAAAGCCTGCTTAGCTAAGAAGGCTTTACAAGTTTACGAGTAATAGTCGACCAACTTATAAAATGTACTTGTATGAAATATTTTCCTCCTCCTTTTTTCTTCTTGTTCCTTTTTTTTTCCTTTTTTAATGTCCCTTACCTTATGTATATTTTATAGGAAAATATTTCGTTATTAAGGTAGGTCTGAAAACTGCAAATGTAAGTTTGTTTTATTTATACAATAAAAATCATCGTTCGGAAGTAGGGAGGCAGGTAAGGAGGGTGGTTAATCAGTTTAGTAAGTTCACATATTTTGATGGGCAACTACGGAACCCTACATTGTGTGTGTGAAAAGTCACGGGACGTCACAGTTTCGTACATTTTTTGTTAGAAAGTGACGTCACCAGCCCCCACTCACGATCTTATGAATTTGATAAAACATAAAACACGTATCCAATATTTTTCTATAATCTAACAGACGTACCTACTAATCAAAATCATTTTTTTTTGTCAGTCAACTATCCTGTTACCGCTTCTGAATTGATTCCACACACTAGTGCCCAAGATTTGCAAGCGTCGATAAACTCCAATTGAAACTAGAACTTTGATATCGGAGCAATATCTTTGCCTTAACTGCTGAGCTTTGAGCAAAGTAATAAGTTTCCATATTTGCCTGCAACCCCTGAGGTAACTCTCTCAACGTAAATAGTTCTCGGGCACCTCCACTTTGATCGGAAGGTACTTGCAATGCAGCAAAGTGAATACGAGTAAACCTAGAATGAATATTGTATAACTATACAACCTTGATACTAAGTGGCCAACTGGCTGATTTGATTTGTGTGTGCAGGTCAAATCAAGCAATAGTTGCTGATTATACAGTATGCACTCACTAAACTTTCTAAAAGGTTTTGTTTATTAGAGCTCTTTTCCTGCACTTCCTCAAACCACTTGGCCTCCGCGTCCGTCTCCTGCCAACCTTGTCTGGAGACTTTTGCCTAGCAGTCATCGTGCATGGATGGGGCTGACGTGACCCACCCAATCCCATTTTAGCCTAACACCTTTCTTGCCAACGTCCATTCAAATGTTTCAAGGTTTAAAATGCCAATTCTGTTATTGTATTTTCAATTTAATGTTTTACATAATCCTACAGGTCATAACATCAACCAACCGTTGTTACCGAACAACAACGATACTCCAGTACTAATACTAGACTCCTAAACTACACCCAGTACACTAATGTAATGTAAGACGTCGAAAAAGGTTAGTCGCGGAGTCACGTCCGCGGCGTGCGAGACAAATGACGGCAACCCTCCCAGCCAACACTGAACACAGGATTGATTTCAGTTTTCAGGAGCTACATGAAAGGAGGTATTATTAGAGAAAAGAGAATACTTTAATGGATTTTAAAAGATAACAAAAACATAATGTACGAAATGTGGGTGTGCTAATAAGTACACCTCCCCTACGGGGATAACAGGTGTGATTCCGTGTGATGTTATGATAATGAGAAATTTAATGTCTTTTTTGCAAATGATATTGTGTTTCCTTTATTATAAAAGGGTAGTTGACAAAAAAAAACTAATTAGTCCGTCAGATAGATTTCCCAAAAATATTGGACACATATTTTTTCTTCTTTCACATTGCAGTACATTTTTACCGGCTAGTGACGTCAAAAGCTGGGGGCTTCATGTCTCTGATCTGTGACGCGTTTTATATTCATATTTTTTTATTCATTTGATAAAATAAAAAAAAAACATGTAAGTATCCAATATTTTCTGATAATCTAACTGACGGACTAAACAGTTTTTTTTATTTTTATTATCAGGAAACATTCCTATTGTTACAGAAACTTTGGAAACTCGTCGATAACTCATCCTACCATACCTAGTCAACTAAATAATTCATGTAATAATTCACACTTATTGTTATTTTAGTAACTACGATTCCCCCCCCTCGTCGCAAAGCGTACGAAACGTTCTCATCGTTTTAGTACGTTCACGTGCCAAACAAATCGCCGCACCAGACGATTGCGATATATGGTGACCATTTACTATCGGATTCAAAGATTTTGCTACTAATAGAAAATAGAATCAAATCATTTGTTTTATGTGTCCCCGGGCGAAGTTAATTTTATAGGTATTTGTCTAAATAGATTGGTACTGGGAATTTGGCTGCAGATCTTTTAAGGGGTTTTTGCTGACGACTTCGCCAGCGTATTTGTCGAAGATTATATTTACGAGCGGTGATCTTAAATCCCAGTCCTAATCCGGCTTGTGTGTCTACCCGTGTGCCCATCCAAACTCGTTCAGCCGTTTGGTTGTTACATACAAATATGGATACAATACTTCCGTGATTATCCTTTATTTTAAACACTGAGATATAAAACTTACTGAGCTCTCCTATTATTGACAGTCCTAGTACAGTTATAAACTGTGAAAGCTTAAAACAGTGTTTATATTGACAAAATATGCAAGCTCACATACTTTCACATTCATTATGGTGAATGATGCAGAAAGGATTTTAAAAATAGTACCTAATAATTTGAAATGCACATAGTTGTGTTAAAACTCCTAAAATCTTTTTGACTTCAAAGCCGACTATAGTTAAGTACCTATTCGTTCTATAAGTTTCCAGTTGGCAAAAGCACAGTACTATAGTAAAGATTTTAGTCCTCATATATCCAGCATTTAATTTCCTGTCCGTTTATTTGTTGAAGACAAGCAACCAACAAGTATTCGCTGCCGTTTGTTCGAGTATCAATATGAGGCATCGCCGTAATATTGCCACGCCATACAGAGGAAGTCTATAGAGACAGGAACGGATCTACGTCGCAGAATAATTGCTTTAAAATGTATTTTTAAAATTCCCAGAGCAATATCGCTGTCCTGTATTTGTTCGAGGGGTTTCCATTCAATTCCCGTGTAAAAGGGAACGTGTTTATAGCCATCAACCGAGCACAAATCTAAATTCGGGCTATTTCTGGGAAATCCTCGAAACACTTGCTCGATCTGAGTATTATCTACACTAATATTATAAAGAGGAAAGATTTGTTTGTTTGTTTGTTTGTAACGGAAAGGCTCCGAAACTACTGCACCGATTTGAAAAATTCTTTCACTGTTGGGAAGCTATACTGTCCCCGGGTGACATAGGCTACTCTTTATCCTTGTATATCTACGGGAACGGGAACTACGCGGGTGAAATCGCGTGACGTTCGCTAGTTATAAATATATATAGTAAACCAGGGTCCTTATGCTCCGTAGCAGCGCTAACAATTACTAAACCAAGGAAGCTAAACATATTATCGAATTTTAATAAAAACAACGATTGTTCAAAATATCTGTGAAATCTACGTCTATTCGTTACAGACGGAGACTAGGGCGATAGGACCATATCTTCATTCAGTTTGATTGCGTTTGATATTCAACTGTTTTGATTATCTGGTGTTATTGCATGCATATGTAACGATTGTCCTGTTCTTCACAATGGTAGAGAGATTTTTATAGTAGGTACAACCACATCATTTACCAGCTTCCATCATTGTAAGGTAAAACGGAAATTCGCACCTACAAAAGTTCATATTAATACTTTTTTTAAGCAGGGAACTACATTTTGTATCTGAATAGGATTAATGCGTTGAGAAAGACTCTAATAGATCAAAAAAAAAAAAAACTAAATATACTTGGTCCCCGCCGTTTTATTTACCGTTTCTTCTACCTTTAAGTTAGAAATTTGAAACAACATAGGAAGTAAGCAGAAGCAGAACGTTAAGTATACTTTTTTACTACATTTTTCAACTCGAACTATCTTAAGTTTACTCAACAAAACAAACTTAGAACTAAGTAAATACAAAGTATATTTAATTTGTTTTTGGCGTACTTTAATTTCCTTCGCAGCCAGCGAAAAATAACCACACGTTAACAAAGCTCGGAGAAATGACTCCCAATATAAGGTTTATTAATAGATGAAGGAAATTGAAAACTGCAAGAAAATGGTTATTGTGAAGCACAGGATATAAAGAAGCACAATATTGTTGAACGCGACTTTCTGAATGAATGTCTTCCCTGAAATAATCTGCACTTTTCTCAGAATGGCTGAATAAGGTTGGCAGCCCGTGCAGACGCTTGCAAGCAGCACGTGTCATCACGGTATCAGAAGATGACTTTTTTCTTGTAGGTATTATATTTTATTGTTTTCAAATATGATGTAACTTTTAACTGTGCAATAGTTTGTTCATGTTTCCTCAAATAAATGAATAAAGTACTCGTACATAACATACTCGTAGATCTTATCCCTGAAGGATTCATATCTTTAAACCACGAGGAGCACAGGTATATTACCAAAACATTGTCTGTACTTTGACTTTTAATATAAGTATATATATTTTAATTGATATTGTTTTTTTTTAGTTAGTTTGTAGCCTACCACAATGTTGTCTTGTTTGACCCTAAGGTTGACTGGTAGAGAATGCCTTGTGGCATTAAGTCTGCCTATGTATCACTATTGTGCATAAAGTTTAAATAAATAAATAAACTTTGGTGTTGGTGTCTTTGGTTGTTTGAAAATATTATAAAAATAGTTTTCACCTATGTAATCTATTATATCTTATTTATATATGTATATATATTTCTTCTGAACGTGTGTTTGTCATGTCACTGAACTCCTCCTAAATGGCTGGACCGATTTGGTTAAATTTTTTGTGTATGTTCCTGTTGATTCGAGAATGGTTTAGATTCACAATTGGACCCGATAGGTGGCGCTGCTGTCCGGGCAAGACGACGTCTGCCAGGTCCGCTAGTTATGTATATTTTTTTAACAGAGTCTCGGAACAGGATGAAGCAATTTAGTTTTTTTTTTCAGATTTAGTTCGGGAAGTTGCATTCAGTCATAAGGAACACGAAGAGAACACCACTGGCCACATGTTGTGACTTGTGACCCTTCATAAGTTAGGGAAGAGAGAGGGACAGTAAACATGGTGATAATTATCAGTCGTGTCTTATTACCAGCTACTCAGTATTATTATTTCGTCACCATAGAGTTTCTGAACTAAACTAATATAAGTTTTAAATATCGATTTATATTTTTGGTTTTATATTTAACTCAGCTTCTCAACGTACCTACCAAACTTTACCTCAAATTGTCTAGAAATATTTTGATTCCTTCTACATAGAAGTAACTGGTATATACCTACGTTAATTTAATGAAGTTAGCCGTCTAGCTAGCCTCGGGAAGAAAATTGTTTGCTCATAAATATTATTAAAATCAACGGAAAATGGATGGTATCTTGTGCAATTTCGAAACGTAATTCTTAAAAGATAAATTCTAAAATGAATTGGATAGCTGTACGCATAACATCGCGCCTGTAATCCCCGGAGAGTAAGGCAGAGGTGTCACTTATAGTACACCCACAGTTTTGCTAGCTATGTTTCAGTTCCATGTATTAGGGGTGAGCCTATTGCCGTCAACGGGGCACAATCATCCAGACTCCGCGGGTCCTGTTGAGAAATTCCTGATGGTAAAATTCAAATACTTTGCCCGACCCGGGGACCGAGAAACTGGGGAAATATGGGTGTAGGTACTATCCAGGATGTAAATTAACCCTTCACACAAACGTCAACCAAGCATTCTGTACATCAAAATAAGTATCCCTACGCAAAAATTTTTGCTGGGATACAACTTTTTTTTTGAGGTCAAAAATCACATTCTACGGTAAAACTCAATGTTGCACTCTTGAAACATTGTGCTAGTAGTGGGTGCTTTGAATAGTAAAGGGGGCATGGAAGTAATTTAAGTTAAGTTATACCCTGAAAAACTGGTATTTACAAAAACAGCAGTAAAGAATTTGGATCTTTGATCCCAATATCTCCGTAACTAGGGTATGGTCCAAGGTATGGTCTAGAACAAAAAAATGATAGCAGTGATATCTCGGTATCTCTTACAACATCCCGCAGCCCCAGCATCACGCAGCCCCGGAATATGTACCCTAAGAATAATTTAGTAACAGTTAACGGCAACCGCGCTCCAAAACGAAAACATTCACAAATCACTTCGCATTCCACAAAATACCAACGTCCAGTGAGTGACCACTGCAAAGAGCTTTCGACCAAAACACATAAAGTGGACGACGACCAAATAAATCTAAAGACCACAATCTATTTTACCAGCGACCACACAGCATGAAACCCTGAATACATTCCGTTTTTAATTAACCCTTTAAAATAATTAAAAGCTTGTAATTAAAACGTGAAAGGCTATGAAATCGTATAAAAACGTATTTTTGTTTCGAATCATTTAACTTGGAGTGCTGTGCTGTAAAATAAAAGGATGTCCGCTGTCCGTGTGGGATTTAATTAAATAGTTTAATTACATTTTAGAGTGGCCACCTAGTAGGAGGCGCGTCCCGACTGGATGCCGTCCAAGATATTAGTTGCAGCGAATTGTTGTTTAGCTACTATGAAGATTAGGTAGATTCTTCCCGATAGGGATGTTTACTGACTTAAAAAAATATGATTCTAATTAGTCCGTCTGTTAGATTATCGAAAAATATTGGATACGTATTTTTTGTTTTATCAAATCAATAAAAATTGACGAAGATAAAACGCTTCAAAGATTTGAGGGGGGTTTTGACGTTACTTACCGCTAAGAAATGTCATACTAATGCCTTAGAATATGACATCACACGAGTTTTCAAAGCACTACTGTCTTCATTGTTTGTTGACGTGACAAAAAGAAAAAAATACGTGTCCAATATTTTTTGGAAATCTATCTATTACTAGGACTAATTAGATTTTTTTGTATTCAAATATACTTCTCATCAAAAAAATCGAAATACCTCGCAGTTTATGATTTGATAAGGATTATCAGAAAAATGTGTATATTTAGGAATAAATGTAAAATGTCATTTAATAGTGAGTAGTATGAGGTTTTTAAATCCTAATGTTAATGTTCTAAATTCAAATGAAGTCTTCATAGGTTTCGTATTTTGTATAATGAGTAATTTTTACCCTGTATGGAATATGAAGGAAATGGGTAAAACAACACGCGTAAATGAAAAAAAAATGTAAGAAACGTTTATTTAATAACTTGTATTCCCTCCGCGAGCTCTTATTACTGCTTCCATACGGTTCTTCATCGATCGGATGAGAGTCACGATCACATGTTGTGGTATATTATCCCATTCCTCTTGGATTGCATTTTGCAGCTGGCTAAGTGTTTCTGGGGCTGGATCTCTTGCTCGAATTCGTCTCTTTAATTCATCCTATAGATGTTCAATGGGATTCATGTCCGGGCTTCTTGCTGGCCATACCATAATGGAGATACCGACTTCGGTAAGATAATCTCGTACGACGCCCGCGGTGTGAGCTCTAGCATTGTCGTGCATGAATATGAAGTCGTTGCCAATAAAATGTGCATAGGGCATCACATGAGGTTCAAGACACTGTTCGATGTACCGATGAGAGTTTAGTGCAGGCAGCCGTGGCCCAGACACAAAGGCAAGTTCTGTCTTACCGTCGGCGCTGATTCCTCCCCAAACCGTCCACGAACCGCCACCATAGCTGACCTTTTCTTCAATGCAGCATTGTGCAAAGCGTTCTCCATCTCTTCTGTAGACCTTGTTCCTTCCGTCGTTACCATACAGCATAATTTTACACTCATCAGAAAACAGTACTTTGCTCCACTGAGGGTATGACCAAGTTAGGTGCTCGCGTGCAAAGTTAAGGCACGCTCTTCGATGGTCTGTAGTTAATTTCGGCCCATTCGCTGGCTTATGCGTTGCCAATCCGCGTTCCTTCAACCTTCTTCTTATTGTAGAGTCACTTACAGCTACTCTTCGTACAACGCGAAGCTGCTGCTGCAGTTGAAAAGCGTTAAGGCGTCGATTTCGTAAAGAAGTTGTTACAATAAATCGATCATCTCGCTCAGAAGTGACCCGATTCCTGCCAGATCCTGAACGGCGCGTAAACGAACCAGTCTCCCGATAGCGTTTGTAGACTCTATGAACAGATGATAAGCTTAGATGCAATCTTGCAGCCACAACACGCTGACTAAGTCCAGAATCCAGCAATGCCACCACTTGGGCGGCTTCTGCGGGCGAAGTATCCATATGTTTTAGAAAAAAAAGTTTTTTCAGACGTCCCAAAGTCACAGTAAATGAAATAAGAAACAAAAAGTTTAAAGACAAGCGCTAATTTTTAGTTTTTAAACGAGAAACGTACTCCAACCCTAAATACACATTTGTCTCAAAACAGTGATTAATTTCATTTATAGGATAAACAAATGAAATTCTAATTTCGAATTTTGATTTTTTTCTTCTTACTGTAATGACCAAACTGCCAGCTACACAATAATGTTTTTTTTTCATGGAATTAATTCTCTTTTGTAAAAGATTAGGACAAAAACAATAAAAACGAAAGTGTTTCGATTTTTTTGATGAGAAGTGTATAATAGAAATGGTGAAGCCGTGAAGGTCGGCAGTTTTTGGGGAAGTTTTCTTTTTAAAAATATTCTCAGCCTTTTTTGAATAAAAATATGACTTATGACTGGAACTGCCTGCAGCTTTCTTTCTATAAGTTAGGTTACACAATCATCCTTGAACCTAATGCTTAAGCGATAAAGTTGAAAATCTATTATATACATTTTTGACAGATTGTTGTGCTGTGGAAACCTATTTTTACGTGCTTCTGGTGATGACTATTAAATTATTTATCAATCGTTAACGTTTTTATTTATCAATCGTAAACGTTTATGTAGCTAATAGGGATGTTTCCTGACTAAACAAAATATGATTCTGTTTAGACCGTCAGTTAGATATCGAGAAATATTGGATACGTGTTTTTTGTTATATCAAATTAATAAAAATTGACAAACATAAAACCGCGTCAATGATCACGTCACGTCACTTTTTAACCAACTTCCAAAAGGAGGTTCTCAATTCGTCGGAAGTTTTTTTTTTTTGGTAAAATATGTCATGCAATATGACGTCACAAGAGTTTTCAAAGCACTGTATCGTTTCCATTTTTAGTTTACGTGAAAAAAGAAAAAAATATGTGTCCAAATTTTTTTTGAAAATTTGTCTCACGGACTTATTCGATTTTTTTTTGTCAACTTCCTTACTGTAGCTTAGTTCATACTTTGTCAGGGCTCATAGCTTTCACAAAGTCACAAATACACCTTAGAGATGACCCACAAAGTCACGACCCTCGCCAAGCCGACCCCACCGCTAGATGGCGCTGTACATAATTAACCAAAAAAAATATACCTTCCTCACGATTGCACGATCTCATCATCAGTTTTAATTTTAAACCAAGTTTTGTCCTTACGGGATGCTAATTAACTTATGTTAATTGCGTTTTGATAATTTAACAGTCGTGTCTGTTACATTATTCTCTGTAATTCGAAACCTCTGGGAGTTTTCATAATTGAATTTAAGAAACAACTGTTTTTCGTGGTGTTGTTCGTTGGCGGAAGGGGAAATGTGTTAAGAATTTAAGAAAGTCTTCGCAAGCTTTGTTCTTCTTCTTATATATTTTGTTTGCTTATTTTATTCTTCGTTGCCCATTATCTGGGTTGTGATTTGCATCCTGTTAGACTGAAAGCCAACCCCGAGATTAATATAATATTGATGATTTGAAGGTTGCGGGAATCTGCTGGACCGGTCAATATGGCAACACTTGGGGGAGGTCTATGTCCAGCGGGGGACATATTTCGGCTGAAAAAGATGATGCAGTTTTAATGGAGTAGAGCAGAACATCTGCGTAGACGTTGGCCAAATAGAGGCCAAAGAAACCAGAGCCGTCCAGAAGGTTGTAATGTAGTAGTAGGAAGGTTGGTAATACAATTAAAGTCATGGAAAACATCTAAATCTAAATGAATATCTACGCAATAACCCAGCATAATAATTATTTGAAAATAAGCTGGATTTTTACTTTCATCAATTCCGTGGCAAGCCTGAACTACATACGTATATTTTGACGTGTAATACCCATTACCTTTTTTTTTTTTTTTGGTGGGTGTAAAATCATCGAATAACCCCTCCCGCTCTTGGGCAGAGCGAAAGGGAGTGTCAGACTTCTACTGACTAAAAACCACCCATGTTCCTTCTTCGCCCTCTATGTCGAGGCTGCGATAACCGTTGGACTACCCGCGGCCCCGACAGGAATACCTATTACCTGAGCTCAGTATCATCACGCCGGTGTTTCGTTATCAGCAGTCTGAGCAGTGACAGTAATCTTATAATTAATTAAATCCCTCGTCGCTTTGCCTCATGAATAATAATAAGGTCGCTTTAGAGAGGATGGGGTGTGATTGATAGCGAGGATGGTTTCAACAGGATTCTGATGGTATCTTTGTCAGATTTCGCCTATAGATAGCAGTTTCCGTTAGATGAAAGTTAAACTCTTGCCGCTGAACAGCTTTCGAAAGAGACTATAAACAAGCTCACTTGCATGGCCTTATAGAATATAGACAAGTTGAACTACAGTAAATTAATCAGTGAAACAGCTCAGAAGGCAGCTTCAGCGGACATTCTTTTGCATTGAAGTAGTTCCTTCGTGTGGGAACTTAGGTTACCATTTTTCTTTTACCAATTTTTTTTTATCATATCCTCTATGCGTTTACTGTGACCACAGCCTCAATTCTTACACGACACACGCTTACACACCTTATGTTATGTACGGAACTGCTAATAATGATTAATGTTAATACCTGCTTAGTATAGCATAGTCTAGAGGTAGCTCTAAAAACGACCATATTCTTGGTTAGTTTAGAACACGCACACAATGCGCTGCCGTGTGTCCCGGGCTCTTAGGTTGCTGATTACACTTTATGATATAATAACTTAGTGTTGAAGGCACTCACTCTTATCCAATTAAAACACTTTTTTACGCAATTTCTTGCATCTAATCCTTTGTTCCTTAGAGATATTGTGTCTTTATCTTTGATAGTGCCTTTCGGCTTGGTTAAGTGTCTTTGAACACACATTTGATCTGATTTATAAAACCAATTTGGTTAGTTAAACGTGTATTTCGCTTCATCATTTCAGCCGAAAGACGTCCACTGCTGGACATAGGCCTCCCCTAAGTGTCGCCACATTTAACGGTCCCGTGCGTCTCGCATTGCTTCACAAATACAGACAAGTTAGACTTTACTTGCGGCTACAATCAGAATTAATGTCATATGCAAAAGATTTCTCAACTATTTATGGAGGCGATCCGTGTCTAGTAAAAAAATCATTTGGATGTTATTCTACTAGATTACAGAAAATGTCTAGAGACATTTTTCATATTTCTATGCAGAAAATGTCTAGACATACTTAGTTGCAGTTGTTGTCATAGTTGTGATTCTGAGGAATTCAGAAAATGTTCTGAAGTTCGTGAATCATGGTCAGATGGTGTGTTATTTTCTGTAGGGGCTACGGGTTGTTAATGATATACCGTGGCCTCGACACAAAGGGTTAAGAAGGAACATGTGTGGTTTTTAGTCAGTAGAAGTCCGACACTGCCTACGGCTCTACCCAGAGCGGGAGGAGTCATTTGATGATTTCCTAACCACCAAAAAAAAAAGCGTGTGTTACTTTCGTATTAGCTACGACTCCCATGGTGGTCGGTCACTATAGTACCTACATTTTGACACTAGTAGGTAAACTTTGTCATAGTAACCGAAGTTTAAGCACCAACGTTTTAAACACAGGATTTTCATACCAAAAGCGAGTCAAAGCAATACAATTTATTTCAATTAGGCTTTTTTTAAACACCACCGTTGAATATCAAAACTTACGAGAAGCGAATAAATTGATTTTCGTTAACATGATGAAGAGAGTCATCCATTTAACCTTATAACCACGAGCACGCCCACACAAGACACCACCCATAAGCAGTTTTCTCAAAGTCTTGAAAAACATTACCTACATTACCTACGCAAATGCACGACATCCTAAAATACCAGGGAAATATCAAATGGTGCAGCTTATCGCAAATGTATTCCGAATTCAAAAGTTTGCATCTACGTGCCTCGTATTTCTATGTGTTACAATTGAAATCGTTTGAGCAAAACTGTTCAGAACTTACTTTGACTGAAGTTTTATTCGTGCGGTATTCGGAATACTTATTTAATAGTTTTCTTTAAAGGTCACTAGGCAAGGTGTGATCTGCCAAATAGCCAAGGTATTGCTTGCGACCGAGTGTTTGTTCTTTTTGGTTTTGTGGTTTCCTAATTTCTTGTGGCCTTCTTCAAGAAAGGACTTTTTGACATATAATAATAATAATAATAATAATGATTTATTTCTCTCAAAAAGGTACAGACAATGGTTCGTATTATATCAAATCAAATTAAATATGTAACCTTTGTGAGAGCTGGAGTCTATAGTGGGTTCGGGACCTGTATGACAGATTTCCAGGCTCTCGCCCTCTTAAGCAATAGTGTTAAGTAGGTACTAATTTGAACACATCAAGGCAAAATCTGCGAGTTTGTAGTGAATGGTGTACCTGAGAGTGTATGGTGTGTGTTGTGTGTGTGTGTATGTTGTGTGTGTGTGTGTGTGTGTGTAGTGCGCGTGTGTGTGTGTGAAGGTATATTTGTAAGAGTAAGTGTAGGTATGTGTCTTGAAAAGTTGTCTACAAATTTACTATCTAATTTATCTTAAAACAGCTAGAATATTTTCCGTCTCAGAATAATCCAAATCAAGAAGCCAATTTATTATTTTTGCTTTACATTTGGATTTGCACAAGGGGTATATGTTTAAAATTTTGTTAGTGTTGTTATACACATGACTGCTAAGGAAGCGAAAGAAGCGCTGGGCCAAAGCAAAATTTGTACGAATAGAGGGACAGACCGAATGCTTACGTCGTTGGGAGATCACAGAGGGATCGTAGGGAGTGTGACCGTGAGTTGTCATTAAGAGGTTAAGTATATATAATTTACGGACAGTCAGAACCTTACAAGTTTTGTAAAGGTCTGTGGTAGGAAAGCGATAGGGTAACTTCCAACCAACTTTCAAAAGTGCCCTTTGGGCGCGTTCTATTTTCAACATGTGGGACCTCCCTGAACCACCCCAAGTAACTATACAATATTGGATGAGGGATTGACAGAGAGCCAGATACACCAGTTTAATCACCTTGGAGTCAGCAACGGAGCAGAGGTTCTTAAAAACATAAATTAACCTGCGCAACCGTGTAGTAAGTGTATCTATGTGAGTACTAAATGTAAGGCAGTCGTCTATTTGCACTCCTAGATACTTAATGCAACTTACGCGATTTAGGTGGGGGCAATCGCAGCCTATATTGTGAGTTGAATTACAGGAGTGAGCGATTAAGGCAAGTGAAGACGAGGAAGGCTTTCCAGCGGCTGTAGACGAGAAAGTGAGGTAATTCGTTTTATCAACGTTCAGAGTGAGCAGGTTTTGTGCCAACCAACTGGTGACAAAGGCAAGTCCAGACTGTGCATATTGAAACACCAGATCCCACGAATCCCCGGAGAATATTAGAGCAGTATCATCGGCATATGCAAAGATGGAAGCATTAGGAAGCTGTAGCTGGCAAAGGTCATTTATATAAATGAGAAAAAGCGTGGGACCGATAATGCTGCCCTGGGGAACTCCGTGTGTTATTGGGAGTTCAACGCTGGTCCAATCTCCTATCCTGAGACATTGCCGTCTGCCTGTGAGGTAACTAATAAAAAGGGACAGTTGAGTACCTCTTATACCAATTTTCTCAAGCTTGGCAATGAGGGAGGGGACAGAAATAGTATCGAAGGCTTTCGCTAAATCTAAGAAAACGCCTATGACCTTCTGTTTTTCATCTAGTTTGGTGACGATAGTATTTGTTAGGTCTAATACAGCATTGTTAGTGGAAATTCCGGAGCGAAAACCGTATTGAGAAGATGAGAGTATTTGATTTTGATTTAAATATTTGACTAATCTGTTGTTCATTAGCCTCTCAAGTAATTTTGATAGTGTAGGTAAAATTGAGATAGGTCTATAATTGTTCAAACAATCTCTGTCCCCTCCTTTATGAATTGGGTGTACAACTGCCAGCTTGAAAGCATTTGGAAAAGTGCCTGAACTAAAAGCAAGGTTACATATGTAAGTTAAGTGGGGAAGGAGTATGTTTTTGTTTTTTTTAAGAAAAGTGCCTGATATATCGTCGGAACCTATCGCACAATCGCTCCTTAGATTCATAATTAGACGATCCAATTCAGCTTCATCTGTTTCTAAGAGGACAAGGGAATTTTGGCACGCTTGGAGAACATCGGTTTGTGGAGGTATGGTTGCAACGGCAGGTATGTTTTCAGCTAAGACACGTCCAATATTAGCAAAATAAGCGTTCGCTTCATTTACGGAGCTCTCTGGATCGGAGTAAGACAAAAGAGCGTCGGCGTGTGTCTTGACTTTTGCAGTGTGAGTGATTGATTTTATAGCCTCCCAGAGCTTTTTACTGTTATTTTGTGCATTATTTATTTGAGCTTTATTATAGTTAGATTTGGTAGTTTTAAGTATCATTGAACAGTAATTTCTGTACCTTTTAAAAGTGATTTGTAATATTTCATTATCGGGATTTTTTTTAGATTTCAAATGCAAATTGTCGCGGTTCCGTAAGCATCTAAGAAGCCCTGGGGTCATCCAGGGTTTGCTCAATCTTTTACGGTTGGATACTACTCTAAAAGTAGAATTTTGAAGTAGAATTTGTTTGAGAGTAGAGATAAAGAATTCGGTGGCTTCATTAACATCTGGGGAGGTACACAAGGGGCTAAAATCTGCCTCGAGGAGGTCCAATTCAATTTTTTCGTAGTCCAATATCCGAGTAGTTCTAGTTTTATGCGTAGAATAACTGGATGTGGTATAGTTCTCCAGAAACAACAACACTGTGTCATGATCGGTAATTGAGGTATTAGCGACGAAACAAAAAGCAGGATGCCGCGTTTTTAGAATTAGGTGGTCCAAACAAGAGTTGCGATGTCGTGTAGGAAGGGTGTGTGCCGGTAGCATGCCGTGACAAGCTAAAATAGTCAAATACTCCGTTGCCCGAGAATCATCGCTGGTTTCATGTATATTAATATTTATGTCGCCGGTTAAAATAATATTTCTATAGTTGGAGATAGATTTCAGGAGTTCATTTAGTGAATCCAGGAATGCGGCGACATTCCGAACAGCAGGCGAGCGGTAAATTGTAATTACAACGGTATCATTATTTAGTTTTAGCAATAAGCAGTTAGCGTCCTGGACTAAGGGCTCAGAAACAAAAGCCTGAAGGTGGGAACGAAAAAATATCACAACGCCCTCATTTTGCGACCTATGCTGGTTAGTGGAAGCGGAAGTATACTCATGCATTAAGGGAAGAGGGGGGGAATAGTATAGCCAACATACGGTGAGTATAATTAAATCCCAGCATGTTCTACTTCTTTCGAGAAGTGTTGTCAGGCTGTCAAAGTTCTTATTTATACTTCGTATGTTTTGACAGAGCAGGGAAATGGATTTTTTGTGTAAGCTAGCAATCTGTCCACAATCCTCAATCATACAGGTGGCAGAGTGAGCTACTGAAATATTATCCAGGTCAATTTGAATATCTTCTAAATTATCGAATGATATAAAAAAGGGTAAGTAACGGTAGGCAGAAAGGGCAAAAATATAAAATGACGTCATGGTCATCAGCAAAGTGAGACTTGTTTATGACGTTTCTTTGGGCATCATGCATTGGTGGGACAAAAAATATCATATTCATAAAAGTATGAAAATAGTAAACGTTAAGTGAGTGTGGCCGATGTCTGTGAGGAGGAATAACGGCATGAAAGCGTATTTTCAACATCATCATACTGTAATGTAGCTTGATGGAGTAATTGTAAACAAAAATACCAGCTTGAGTGAAACTGTCTATAAGGTGTGTGTGTTGTGTTTTTAGTTTGAGTGTTACATACATTGATAAATAATTAAAATAGTTAATAATATAGAAGTTAAACAGATTTATAAAATACCTTCGAAAACATACATAAATGCGATTAACTTTAAGCGAAAGTGAAAATAGTCATGGTTTAACTCGTGCTGGGGCTGCTGGTACTGGCACTGATATTGCTAACATGGTAAGGCATTTCTCGGATTTAATTTCAAGTGGTTTGTCTGCTGGGTCTTTCTTCAGAAGAATTTTTCCGTTGGAATACCAGCTGCTGTAGCTCCTTGCCTTAGCAAACTGGCGAGCGTCATACAACAGTTTTTTGGTTGCGGGAGGCAAGTGTTCGTCGACGTAAACTGGCTTCTTTTCCCCGGCAATTCCGATTAATTGTGTGTTTAGCTTGTCATTGACGGAGCGTTCTTTATTAAACTTCCTCACTTTAGCAAGGAATTCATTCCTCTTATTGACACAGCTAAATTCAGCAACAATTGGTCTGCATAAACCCGCCTTTCCGGGTATACGATATACATCCCGGAAAGCAGATTGCTGGACCTCCATGTTAACAGTCTTCCCTACGCTTGAAACTGCAGAAATGAGATCTGTAGGCGTTTCTTTTTCCTTAGTTGGAATATTGCGCACTTCGATAGTAGCTTGTCGGGACAGGAAGTTCAGATCTTGTACCTGCCTTTTTAGACGGTTAATATGACATAGACTTCATAGAAAGCCGCTAGCCGCAGGTATGTGTCAACAGTGATAATTGATGGTGTACTGACGTTAAGCTAACAGTTACATAAATGTAATACGTTCTTCTTTTCACTTTTATTAAAACTAGAAATTCCTAGTGGGGAAAAAACCACACTAGGAATTTCTCCTGTGTCGTGGGTTTACAAAAATTTTGAACTCACAACACAAGCAGCCATACTTGAACCCACTACACGCAGCGCAACAGCCAATCGCTGAACTACTACGCCAACCATGCCGCCAATATTCAACAAAACCAAAAGAGGACGAGTAGAACAAAGTTGCACTCCTTTAGAAATAATCCAATGTTTGTTCCTTTTGAGGAAAATTATGGCGACAACCGCTTAAAATTCACCCCGTACATCCGCATTAAATCATAGTTACGGCACTATCCCCGTGTCGCGAATAGTAATCTATTTAACTTAACCCGGGGTACCTATTACACATTAGTTCTGGTTAATCACATAACCGTCATTTATTAACGAGATACTGTGAGCTCGTTGTGATTTGTCACCAGATGTTGTTTTGTAGAACATGGTAAAGAAAACCTATCGAAGCCAGTAAAGAAAAAGTAGGTAATAATACCTATCTGGATCTGTTCACTGAATAAACACTTCCACAACCTAGGAATCACTGACAGTCCCCTGTGCAAAGCATGCATGGAGGCGGAGGAAACGGTGGCGCATGTGCTCCTTGAGTGCACAGGCGTTACCAAGATTCGTGAGGAGACCCTTGGAACACCAAAGATCCCTTGCGGATGTCCTGAGGAGACCGGGAAGTCTGATCTGCTTCTGGAGGGAGGTGGGCTGGTTTGAGTAATCCAATGACGTATTATATATAGACACGTCATGAACTAAGATGGCGGCGCTTCAAAACGGCGAATATATTAGATAACTACTTTTACGCGTAAAAGGGAATGAAAATATGACACCGTATAGCGGGATGTCTGTTTTCTTTATGTTTCGCTTAGGTTTACACACACGATCTAAATTAAAAACAAACGTTGCGTCGCGCGAGAGGTTGGTGCGTAACTAAGCGCGATGTGGCCAATTGGCTTCATTTCAAGTTGTCATTTTTGAGGGCGGACAACGTATCTATAGTTTTAATATATCATTGGAGTAATCGGCCACCATGGCTCACGCACAATGGTCCACCTTAAGGACTAAGTGCGGAAACCTGAACCCCATAAAGATATAAGACCATCTTTGATATAAATTTTCGCTTTGTTAAGAGTATTAAAAAAATTATGCAGGTATACTTTTTTGCGAAAAAATTTGTAAACCTTATGAAACTAAAAAGGAAATGAATGAAAATGGTTTACATATAAGCTGTCGCTTAAAATTTGTAGGTTAACTATTCACGCGACAAGCTTTTATAATAGTGCATTATGATATAAGTGCGGTATGTTGAAAATCACAGCCGGGGCGTATTGCTTGCCCGAGCCGTAGGCGAGGGCTAAAATAAAGCAGAGGCTGTAATTATCGAAGCGCACGTATGTCATACGACGTTTTACAACATATTTGCGAGAAAATAAATAAAACTCGGACTTTCTTAAACGAATAAATCTTTAATTAAAGCAGTTATGTTGTCAAGTTATTATTATTAGTTACAATTTCACCAGTCTCTCTCTCACTCTCTTGAGTGAAAGTAGGAGAAACGAGACCACAGAGCACTGCAGTCGGTGGCGGCGACGGCGGTGGCTGCGGCGGCGATGATGGTGGAATGTATGCGTGTGTGCTCGTAGATGGTCGAGAGTCAACATTTGGCTCCAAATTTATATTCCTTGTAATGCGGGTGCTAATTTCTCATCGAGTCATCTATGTAGCCCTCGGCTACACTGTTCGACCGCCACCCTCCGTGGCATTTAGTGTCAATAAATTCGCACCTGAATCGGCGAGCAATGTAGCCTTCTAGGACCTTCTGAAACTGTGCCCTGTGTATTCATGTGGATCATCCAAATTTAAGTAAGTGACAATTTCTTTCGGCATTGCTCCAAATTTATTTACGCCAATGGTGCATTTTCCATTTTGGTAGTTTTGAATAAATCTGTTAGACATTGCTTTTGTTGAACGAAGCGCTTCGTATTTCTTCACCATGTCGTAAAAAGGCCCCTGTATTGTGAACGATCTTGAAATTTTATGTTTTGTGTTTTTGACCTGGTTCTTCTTGAACCCGCCCATGGTTCTCGACATCATTAGTTGTGATATTTGCCAACTCTTGACGTCTACATGCACCATTTTTACCGAATATTAACTTTGAATAGTAGCACCACAATGAGCTTGACTTATATTTTTGAGAAAGATAAACATACGAGATATGAGAGATGATGATGGGTGATGGGTGGTGGGATATGAGGTGATGAGATTTACATATTTGCTTGTTTTCCATAATAATATGATGAAATTTTGATACACTTGTAAGTATCTAACGGGTCTATTTTTCGGGCAAGAGGCTTAGAGTAGCCTTTTTCGCTGCCTCTGAGACTTCCGGCGGTGTGGAATTAATAAATTCATCATTACTTGACGACATTTTCAAATAAAAAAAGTACAGCGAAAAAAAAAGCGCTCGGAATAATTTTTACTTCATAACAAATAAGCGATGCGCGCGCGTTCGCGCTTTTTTTCAGGCATAGATAGGCACAAAACAGCCAGTATTATTAATTAAAGTAAATTAATATTTTTGTTTTTGTTCCAGATATTAATGGTTGTAATTTATTGTCAAATTTAATTAAATTAAAGAATTCAATGTTTATTTATTATATTTTATCTCCCAAAGTTAATTTTATTCATAAAATGTTGACCACTTTTCTGAAATAATAACTCTTTGCAAAGATTTAAAAAAGTACCGTTCGTTTTGACGGAGCATCTTGATAAACCGTGCGATTTACATTACGATATTGAAATTGGTGAAATAAGAGACCCCTTTTTTTTTTTTGGTGGGTATAAAATCATCGAGTAACCCCTCCCGCTCTTGGGCAGAGCGAAAGGGAGTGTCAGACTTCTACTGACTAAAAACCACCCATGTTCCTTCTTCGCCCTCTATGTCGCGGCCGCGATAACCGTTAGACTACCCGCGGCCCCGACAGGCGTCGGCCCTTTCGGGCCCCTTCCATGTTGCTGACATCTCTTTGAGGCGCGCGTGGAACACGAACGCGCCGTCGACACGGCCTGTTTTCGTCGTGAGACGGACGGACGGCGAGTTAGCCCATCACTCACCGTCCACAGGCCCGCGTCTACGGTGGCCGGAGGTCATCGCGGGACCCCCGACGCCCGGAGCGCCTCCCGCGACGGCTGGGACGAGAGGTTCTCTCCCTCTCGCGTTCCGCCACCTCCTTCGCTAGCATCACTGCTTCGCAGAAGGAGGCGACGGCGGCGTCCCATTCCTCCTCGCCCCGGACCATGGCTTGCACCAGGGCCGGGCGCGAGAGGTCGCCGCCGCCGATCGCCGCTACGAGAACACGGCGGGGCTCCGCCGTCATTTTTATTTTCTCTATAGGTTTTCTTTGAAAGTAAGTTTTTTTAACTACTAATTTTAAATATTTAGGTACATAGTCTCCAAATCCTCTCTCCTTACTTAATATTTTAATTAAAATCAGCGAACTATTTGTAAATTCTTTTGAACAATCAAAATCAGACAGCGAAAAATCCAGACTGAAATCCAGCTGTACCTAGGTATCTCTTTGTATCTAGAATCTAGACGGGGTACCCGCTGTGAGCCGTCAAATATAATTTTATTTTCTTTGTGTAGTCCAAGAGCAGACATTCGCTTATTGTTATTATCCATCTTAAGAATAAAGAGGTCTGCACATTATGTCTGCAACTCGCACTTGACCAAAAAAATAATTATTATCCTCATTCATCACCAGCAATGTACTGCTGGATAATTATATTCAATCGCACGCCTTTTTACCCGACTGCGGCGTGGCATGTAATGTATGTCCGTTTTTTTGTTCCCTCTTATCTCCTAAGCGGATGAAGGGATTTGAAGAAAATATACGTCGTTAGATTCGTCTTGATGGCGCGAGTGTCACTGGCTACATTAAAATTTAAAAAAAAAGAAATTTGCGGATTTTGGGGGCTTTAGAGCGTATTTCAAAAAATAAAAAAAAACCATTACCATCGATTAGGGTATCAAAATGAAGGGTTTTAAAAGGAGATTACAACAAAAATATATGACACTTATATGTTTAAAATAAAATCAAAGTCCAAATCCTATAAACAAACACAAAAGTTAAATCATCTGCGAAGATTTTAACGCGACTAACGAAAGAACAGACACAAAAGAACTAAAAAGTTGGAAATAAAAAAAGTAGTTAAAAAACTAAAAAACCCGATTGAAAAAACTGAAAAGTAAAAAACAAGCACATTTTAAATCAAACAAAACTTGGAAGCAGGCGGGGTTCATTTGAATATTAAATTATGAAATGAAAATAGAATGATATCAAATAATTAATTTGATAGACATCGATATTAAATACAAAAGGATCCTTTTCCATTTGAAGACCGATATCTCAGCGAGAAGTGGACGTATCAAGGTCTATAAACAAGAAATTCAAGTTACATGAACAAATTATCCGATCCTTATAGTGGTTGACCAAAAAAAAATTTTCCACGCCCGTAGACCAAAAAAAAGCGAAAGAAAGAAACTTCAAAAAGTCGTGTCAAGTCGTATGAAGTCACAGATACAGTACGTTTTTACCCAGAAAGTGACGTCACAAGCCCCCACTCATGATATTTGACACGTTTTGCTACAAAAAAAAAACAAACAAATATATGTATCTACTGCAGAATCGAATAACTGAACCAGTGAGTAACAAGCCTTACATTTACAGTATTTGTTTGAAAAGTCTTTCCAGTCCGAATTGCAGGCTATAACGAATTTTGATATTACTTCATTTGTTTTGTAAAAACAACACAAACATGATAGAAATGTTGCTGCAACGTTTATTGTTGAGAAAATCGTGAAGTGATAAGTTTAAGTATTCTAGCAACTTCGGTCTTTAAGTATTCTAGCAACTTCGGTCTTTAATTAAGTATTCTAGCAACTTCGGTCTTTGTTTGTGTTTGATGAGTTTTATATTAGTCCCGGCTCTCTTTCTGATTAATTTAGTCTCATCATTCTTCTATGATATAAAAATGAATCGCTAAATGTGTTGCTAAGCGTAAATCTCGACAACGACTGAACCGATTTCGCTAATTCTTTTTTTAGAATATTCCGTGAAGTACGAGAATGGTTCTTATTAAGAGTTTTTTTTAATTGCCTGGTAAGGTCTAAAAACAACACCTTTCTATACTCCCATACAAACGATTCTTAATAATACATAAAAGTCAATTTGAACTTTAATGCCACATCTTAAAGTTAAAATGTTAGTGGAGAGGTTTCGGAAGGCAAAACAATTGAGTGACGTTCAGTTGTTCAGGCAACGAATGACAACTTCACACTGCAGACCAAACGGCTATTTGGAACCAATGTTACAAAGATGACAGCCAGGCGGTTTTGTGACCGGTCTACAATTTATAAGTCGCAGGTTCGATATACCTTAGTTTTAAAATTTTCGATGCCCTTTACATTTTTCCCCATTTTTTTAATAATTATATTTAATCAGATCAACAGTAAAAGATACAAATAAAAGAAAAAATGTTCATTTTTAAAGTGTTTTATAAGAAATTATCATCAGTAAATTCAGCGACATCTGTTGAAAAAAATATTACTATTAAATCAACTTTCCCACAAGTTAACGTTGAAATTGAGCTTTTCAAAATGTTGTTAAAGCTTAGCATACTCTCAGGTATTTGTCAAGAAACCGCTTTTTTGTTTGTGTTCTATCGCATTCCATGCATTATATTTTAGCAGTTTATCTTTGTGCTCGATATATGACAATGTTCATTTCAAACCATTTTCTGAATTGCAATGTTGATATCTTCCTTAAAGGAATGACCAAATCAAATCAAATCAAATCAAAATCATTTATTTCAAGTTGGCCAGTTACAGGCTCTTTTGAAGAGTCGAACAAATACTAAATTTTAATAAGCTAATAAACTAAGCTACAGTCCCACTCACAAGGCATAATAACTGTCAGTGTACTGTAGTTGCCGATTCCAAAGCGTTGGTCTCATGAGAAGAATGGCAAGAAACTTCATGGATACTCTTTTAAATCATATTGTTACAAAACTTTGGTTACATCATTCATATCGAGATTGGTATATTATCATGTGAGAACGATGTAGCAAGTTGTGCACGATAAGTGTCGACATAGTAAAGCCAAAACGACGATTTAAAAATAATATAATAATTCAAACAAGCCGTGGCAACTAAGAGGTGACCAGTCACAACTGACAGCACCCGTTCACGAGCATGACGCATGGATCAGCCACCATTCCACTCAACCATTTTAAAGGGAACGAAATGACCCGACACACCCGCCACCATCAGCGAGACATTTAAGTGAGCATGACACACTCTCAATCGCCAGGGCATATCCAAGTCAAATAAAAATAGAAAAACAAATGTAGGTTTCCAGAGAATGACAGCTTTCTAGTACATAGTACTCACACAATATGTGCTATGCGACTATATAATACTAGCCAAGACCAAGCTGCATGCCGATGCCTTTTTTAGATTATCGGATTCGGGGCAGTAAAATATACGCCCTAGATATGTTATAATCCCGTGGAATTAGCTAAAACACTCTAAAGTCAGTGGTAAAGCGATGGGGCCGCGGGATGTAGGTACACTACTATGATTTTCCACCAGCCAAAAAAAAATAAAAATAAAGTGGTAAAGCGATTAAGAAGATTTGAAGGAACAGGAGAATCAGCAAAACTACTAAAGTAATGTTAATGCTTATGTCACCTCCCGCTTTGGGAGTAGTGGTAGGAGTGTCCGAGATCGCGGTATGTCTTTCGAAAAACCCCGACAGGCGTCGGCCCTTGCAGTCCCCTTCAATGTTGTTGACATCTCTTTGAGGCGCGCGTGGAACACGAATGCGCGTGTATGCGATGCTATGGCGATATGCGTCATCGTCATAGGACGGACAGACTGTGAGCTTACCCATCGTCCTCACGCCAGCGCCTGCGTAGGTCAGAAGCCGTCGTTTCACGCGGCGGCTGGGACGAGAGGTTCTCACCCTCTCACGTTTCGCCACCTCCTTCGCTACCATCACTGCTTTAACACCACACCATAACGTTCAAGTGTTAGTAGAGAGGTTCCGGGAAGGCAAAACTTAAGTGACGTTAATCAAACACAAACCAAAGACTACAATATATCACAAACTATTATTATTGTACTCGTTGACACAAACTGTCTGAGGTAAAATGTCACTCGAAATGTAAACGTTTCTTTGATGTGCTTAAATATGATATTATTAAATCTAAAAGGAATTTCTATAATATTAAAAAAAAATTGAGTGTTTGTGACTCATTTATACTCGACATGCCTCCAATAAGGCAGCAGGCAAGTCTAGGCAAAAGAACTCGAAGTGCAACGAATCAAATTAATTATCAATCTAATCGTACTGCCCAGGAACGTGAAGATCGCAATGAACGTGAAAGAGTTCGGGTAAGGCAGACCCTTGAAGCGCGACATGCGACTAATAATGGTACAAGTTTGAATCGAGCTGCTTTCTGTTACGATATATCAATTGATTACAGTGCCTATAACTGTGTTGCTATTGGACCTATGAACTCAGTTTGCCAATATTGTAAGGCATTGAAATACAAAAATGAAGCCAATGGATTGTGTTGCGCAAATGGAAAAGTGAAATAAGAGTATATTCACCTTCGAGATGCAATTAATTCTGATGGAAATGCAGAAAATGTTTGCCGTATGACTATTCTTCCAGCAACCTACATCGGAAGTCCTCGGCATATGCATGAATATGCTCAAGATGCCATGTCCTATGTTCGGCACTATGGCACAGCAGATTTGTTCATTACATTTACATGCAATACAAAATGGATAGAAATTAAACAACCGTTATTCCCTGGCCAATCACCTATTGATGGTCATGACATTACAGCAAGAGTCTTCAGACAGAAGTTGAAATCTTTAATGGATTCAATTGTAAAATATTATGTGTTTGGTGAGACACGCTGCTGGATGTATTCTGTAGAGTGGCAGAAACGTGGATTGCCGCATGCACACATTTTGATTTGGTTGGTTGAAAAAATTAGGCCAAATGATGTTGATGAAGTCATATCAGCTGAAATTCCTAATGAACAAGTAGATCCTGGCTTGCATGAGGTAACATGATACATGGTCCATGTGGATCACTTAATCAAAATGCACAGTGTATGATAGATGGTAAGTGTTTAAAGCGCTATCCACGGACATTAGTATCGGAAACAATTACTGGAAATGATAGTTATCCACTGTATCGCCGCCGATCACTAGCAGACAATGGAAGATCAACAATTGTCAAAGTAAATCAACAAGATATTGAAATAGATAATCGTTGGATTGTTCCATATTCACCGATCTTGCCATTCAGTAAAATCTATCAAGTACATTATGTAAATACGTAACCAAAGAAATTTATATGGCTGTGATTGGATTTGGTGCAGAGAATTCAAATGATGAAGTAAAGCAATATCAAATGGGCCGGTATGTTAGCAGTAATGAAGCATTTCGGAGATTTTTTTCTTTTCCAATTTATGAGAGAAGCCCCACAATTATTCACTTAGCCGTGCACTTAGAAAATGGACAAAGAGTGTATTTTACAGCTCAGAATGCAATACAGAGAGCTCACCAGCCACCATCCTACCACTATACTACCTTAAGCAGTTTTTTCGACACGTGCCAAAATGATCATTTTGCACAAACACTGCTATATTCTGAAATGGCAAAATATGTATTACACTTGTAATCAAAGAAATTGGAAACAAGGAAACCAGTTCCAGGATACCCAGGTGTATATTCAACCGATGCAATAGGTCGAATTTATTCCGTTCACCCAAGCAACGACGAATGTTTTTATTAACGGCTGCTATTAGTCAATGTACGTGGCCCAACATCATTCCAACATTTACGAACAGTTGATGGTGAATTGTGTGGATCTTACAGAGAAGCCTGTCATCGTTTGCAACTGTTAGAAAATGATGCACAATGGGATCAAACTCTCAATGATGCTGTAATTTCATCACAAGCTCATCAAATACGAACATTGTTGTCCATTAACATATCTCATGCTTCCCATCAAAACCAAATGATTTGTGGATAAAATACAAAGATAATATATTATGTGTGACGATATTTTGTTTAAAATACGCAATAGAACAGGGAATCCGAATTTACAAATAAGTGAAGAAATTTATAATGAGGCATTGATTTCCATTGAGGATATGTGCTTGATGATGTCAAACAAGCTATTATGTCAGTTGGGGATGGCCGCACCCAATCGCCCAATGCACGATGCTTTTGATCAACGTTACAACGTGAAAAATTATATGATCTCAAAACTTTGAAAGAATCGATTCAAATAAATCTTCCACTATTGAACGTAAAACAAAAGTATGTAGGTATTTGATACTCTTATGAAAGTAATAAATGATGAAACTGGAGGGATTTACTTCTTGGACGCTCCTGGTGGTACAGGAAAAACTTTTTTGATTACTTTGTTATTAGCAACAATTCGCTCAAAAAATGAAATTGCTCTTGCTCTTGCTTCGTCCGGTATTGCAACAACTTTGCTTGAAGGCGGTCGAACAGCCCATTCAGCTCTAAAATTGCTATTGAATATGCAAAGCAACGAAACTCCAACCAGTAACATTTTCAAAAATTCTGCAATGGCAAAGGTTTTGTTGCCATTGCAGAAAAAGGGTTTTTTATTAACCAACCGCGACTTTGTAACTGCACACGATTAGCGATTAAAAAATTACTGAATAACGTAATCGAAGCAATCATATTAAAAGGAAAGTATAAAGGAGAAGACGTTTTGATACCCCGCATCCCAATGATTCCAAATGACCATTCGAGTTTAAACGACTGCAGTTTCCAGTACGGCTTGCTTTCGCTATGACTATAAACAATTCCCAGAGGCAGTCATTAAGTGTTTGTTGTATTCATCTTGAAAACCCATGTTTCTCGCATGGTCAATTGTATGTTGCCTGTACCCGTGTTGGAAAACCATCTGCTCTGTTTGTTTACGCGCCAGGTAATCAAACAAAAAATATCGTGTACCATAAAGCACTACAATAAAAACAAAACTTAAAAATCAAATCAAATACCTTTAATATGTAGGTGTCATAATTAAAAATGTGAAATTGTAATTTTAATTGTGATTTTTTATTGACTATTAAAAGAATTTTAGATGTTTTAAAATTATTCCAAATTATTTAAAAAGATTTGTATTATTGCAAAATCAAAATTCTTAAGCGAGACTATTAAAAAATCTAATAATAAAGTTAAAGCCACTTGGAAAATCATTAACAATGAAACGGGTAAATCTGTTAAACAAGATAATCACCTCGAGATCATGGTGGGTAACAAATTAGTTAGTGAAGCAGCCGACGTAGCCGAGGCTTTTAATGAGTATTTTGCCAGCATACCTATAGCGACGACTCGTCCCTTGAGTTCGTCGCCGTCTAAAGCCGAAGATCTTTTGCATAGCAGCGTGTCTAAATGCGGTAAAGTATTTAGTTTCGAACATGTAACGCCTCGTGATGTAGATAACGTTTTTAATTTACTTAAGTCTAAAAACACAGGTGATTACTGGGGCATTTCTATTAAACTTTTAAGTAACATAATCGACATTGTAGCCCCCTGTCTTGCCGTTACTTTCAATAAATGCGTCGATTTGGGGACTTTCTCTGACCTTATGAAGAGCAGTAAAGTCATCCCTCTATTTAAATCAGGCAGTAAAAACGATATTGGTAACTTTAGACCAATTTCTATTTTACCTGCTTTTAGAAAAAAATTTGAAAAATTAATTCTCAAACAGTTGTTAGTACATTTTAATTTAAATAATCTCCTTCATAATGATCAATATGGCTTTACAAAGGGTCGTTCGACTACGGATGCAGGTGTTACTTTGTTGAAACACATATTTGACGCATGGGAGAACGCGCAAAATGCAATCGGTGTTTTCTGCGATCTCTCTAAAGCTTTTGATTGCGTACATCACGACACGCTTTTACGGAAACTGCGTTATTACGGTGTTCAAAATGAGGCCCTAAATGTGATAGATTCGTATTTGCAAAATAGATTCCAATGTGTAGACGTAAATGGTGCGAAATCTTCCGGGCTACCGGTTCGGCTAGGTGTACCTCAAGGTTCAATACTGGGTCCGTTTTTATTCTTGGTTTATATTAATGATCAACCATACTATTTAAAGGGTTTTTGTGACGTTGTACTATTTGCAGATGATACCTCTCTTATATTTAAAGTAGATAGGAATAGACACGATTTTGACGACGTAAACAGCACGCTATCAATGGTCACGGATTGGTTCACAATAAACAACCTTGTTCTTAATGCCAAGAAAACTAAAATAGTTAAGTTCGCTTTACCCAATGTTAGAAATCTAAATCCCAATATTATCCTCGCCAATCAGGAGCTGGAAACTGCCGACTCTGCTGTATTTCTGGGCATAACAGTAGATGCAAAATTACAATGGGGTTTACATATATCAAGCCTAGCGGGAAGGCTAAGTTCAGCCGCATACGCCGTCAGAAAAGTAAGACAATTCACTGACGTTGATACAGCACGGTTAGTCTACTTCAGTTATTTTCACAGCGTTATGTCATACGGTATTCTGCTGTGGGGCAAAGCTGCTGATATTCAAAATATATTTGTTCTGCAGAAGCGAGCGGTTCGTGCAATTTATCAGCTGGGTGCCCGAGTTTCTCTTAGAGATTTTTTTAAGGAGATTGGTATCCTCACTGTTGCTTCTCAGTTCATCTTTGCCAACATTTTATATATTAAACAAAATATCCACCTGTACACTAAAAACAGTGATATTCACAACTTTAACACTAGAAATAAGCATAAACTACGCGCTCCTTTTCACCGGCTTCACAAAGTTCATAATTCATTCGTCGGGCTTGGTATAACAATTTATAACAAACTGCCATCTTCTTTTCTAGACTTGCCATTTAATGCGTTTAAAGCCAAAGTAAAATCTAATCTTTGTTTAAAAGCGTACTATTCCATTAACGACTACTTAAATGATAAGAACAGTTGGTCGCTGAGTTGAACACAAGACAATGTTTGTTATTTATTTATGTTCTTTCTCCAAGATTAGTTTACTGATATGTTATGTCTTTTTTTATTATTATTATATACTTTTTTATACTTGCCTTACTATTGTATCGAGTCTGGTTCTTCTAACCAACCTAACAGACAGATGTGTGCTGGGGAGTTTGTTCCGCCACTTCTTCTTTCCAGCAAAAACACTAGGAAGTGTCGAAGGGGGGGCGTTTTGGGGGACTGTCTCTTGTAAATAAGTAAAGTAAATTTTGACGTTCGAAAAGTGCTGATTATCAGCCTAGTTTGAATAAATGAGTTTTGATTTTGATTTTGATTTTTTCTATTTTTATTTTTGACAAGCTGACCCGGCCGGCCCGGCGGAATAGCAAAATAAGTATCGACTACGGTAGGCGGTAAGAAGTTCGCCGGGTCAGCTAGTACATGTATATATTGCCAACTTCCTCTCGGGTGGATCTTTAGTTTAAGCCGCGTTTAGCTAGGTTGGTCTGTGGATGGGTGACCGCCCATTACATATTACATACCAAGTTTCCTGCGTACCTCGGACAGCACGTAAAGCTGTTGCTGCTATATACACCTAGATCTTTGGCAGTCGTTAGAGGTAGTCAGTAACCTTGACAACCAGTCTTACCAATGGGTATCGTATTACCTAGTATTAACTGGGTTGTGGAGGTCAGATAGGCAGTCACCCCATGTAAAATACTGGTACCTTTCAGCTGCATCCAGTAAGACTGGGAGCCGACCGCAACATAGTACCTACTTTACAGTATTTTGGCAGGGTCATCAAATCAATTATTTCTAAACCTATTCTTAATCTAATATTTCTCAATGAGTTACAATGGAGAACAACAGTAAAAGAGCTCTCCACTGTTGCAAGAAACTAGTTCGAGCCATGCACCTAATGACATTCCCCATACAGGTTTTTGCGAAATAAAAAAAATAAGTACATGAACGATTTTCTCTAATCTTACTACCATGATTTTCTTCTTGTATTTGAAGAATTTCTTCAGTAGATCGTATAACTTCGCAACTGGTTTTCAATATACTGCTGGTCTAATTAGCTGAGCGGCACAAATTAGCAGCTCCAGCTCAGTGGCAGATTACACGAAATTCATTAGAGGAATCGCCGCCCATTTTGCATTTAATATTGTTGCAAACAATTACCTCGTCGTCGTCGTAACATTGAATTGGAAGATTCATTCGAATTATTGGAAACTTATAGTTACTTATGACTTTACTGGTTTTACGCTGGGATTTCGCGATCATTAGGTTACGTATTTTATTATAAGTAAATCACACAGGTTCACGCATATGTGAACATGTGTGATTTGAGGTACCAAATGTGTGAATATGTTATAGACAGAGTCAATTTCGCATTTAAAATAATTAGTTTGGAATTTTGGATGATCTCGCAATCCAGATATTTTTTCCGAATTTAATGGTTACTTACAATAATACTGTTTCAATCAATATCCTATAATAACAAACCCACAAAACGCCCCGATCACCGGTAGACGGCCAGAACCCAGTCGCATTATTCGAGAATTTGCGCCAATTGCATAATTGCCACTCTGCATGTTTAGCCAAGTTACAAGCTTTTTGGAGCCGAACTTAGCTGGAACGTTTCAGTGTACGTGACTGGTCTATAATTTATGCTGTTGCGTTTTAGAGCTGAATTAGAAGGAACTTTAATTTAGGTAGGTATTTTGGCATGTGAGTGCTGATGCTGTCCAAGCTAGCTAGATATACTTAATCTCGTTCGAAACCTTTTATATGGATTAGAGTTATGCCAACACCGACAAAAAATGTATAGTAAATCGAATCTGGTAATACGGATCGTTCTTGAAAACTGTGGTCAGATTTAATAAATCATATTTCATATTCAAATAAATTTTCAGACAGATGCAAGCTGCACACCCGCCAGGGTATGGTAGCAGCAGTTGCTAAAGTAAATCGATAATTTTCATTATTCGATAACGTCATAGCCAAATGCACTTTTATAAACCGCTTCAACGCTATTAAATAAGATTCTGCAGTAGTGGAAAGGTACCTATTCATCGAAAATTCGGAAAAGTTTAGACCCCAGACGTAGAAAATTCCGATTTTTAAAACGTAGTTAATGTCTGACTTACTTATTGGAACTCCTTTAGTATCAGTACCTAATCGATAAAATAAATCGTTCAATCGAACCGTTTCAGTTCCAAACTATTTCATTTTTCAGATTCTGTGGTGATCTCATTTTATTATTTATCCCCCTCACTGAATCACGTAGAAAATACCTCATTGCCTAAAAACATTATCTTTTGCAACCGCCATCTCCCATAATTGCTGCAAATAATCAGTTTTATGTTCCACTCCGGTAGAACATGAAACTTCCATAAATTCACGATTTAACCAAACGACCTCTCATTTACTTTAGTGTTGGCGAACATAACTGAATCCAGGTAGAGTTCAGGGCTTAATTTCAGGACATTCGTCTCGTATATTATTTCAGTCTGTGACCTAGGTTCCCGGTAAAACGATTTCGTAGTAAGTAATGTTTTATTTCACGAAAGCGATTTAGGTGTTTAAAGACTTGAAATTGCTGCAGTATAATTTTGAATTCTTAGAATGTTATTACATGAAACGGATCATGGAAATAAGTTGCGATATATTTTTTACTAGAATTGAATACCTATAAGCCGCCTTAGCTTTCACTTTGGTGCAAGAAATTGCTGCTGCATTTTCTTAATTGGCTAATTATGAAAATTACATTCGGCAGGTTTTCTAGTAAGCATCTAACCGTACCGTACTTCGATAATCGAATTAAAATCGATTCTTCCATTATTTGATTTAAGATACATAAGAATCTAAACTGACTGCTTTCAAATGTGTCTTGTACCTACTCATTACCCTAGCCCGATGATTTGATCCTAATTGAGTTTATATCCGTTTCACAGACTAATGTCTGTGAAACGGTAGACAGAAACATTTGCTAAGTATGGCGTGGGCTGTTTTAGCAACCGCACAAATGAATTAACGTCCCAAAACCGTTGATTATTTATCCAACCATTAACCGTAAGTATTTATTTAACGGTAGCTCAGAATTCGAAGAACATAGGTAAATTTTATACTCTACCCTCATTATTTAGGTCGAGTTTCCAAGAAAGAATGAAGTAATGAAGTTTGTCGGTGAGCCGAATCGAACACGTGATGTAACGTAAAAAGTTAATGCAGATAACTTTTATCTTTCAGCGCATCAGAGTGGGGCCCAAATCCCATATACATACTTTTAAAATTAAAGTATCCTCCTTGGGCTCATAAGCAATTCTCGAAAATGAGGTTTGGAAGTGATTTCTTAAGAAAATGTGCTTTTTGAAAGGATGAACCGCATGATTATGATTATACCATGGTCCCATAGCATGATACGATCACTTTGATCTAAGTAGGTATGTTTGGGCATTGTGGTAAAAAATAAGCGGTAAAACTTTAGGTGGTTGTTGTACCGATTTTTGTATTGTTAGCTGATAAACCAACCATACAACATACAATAAAATAAAATACACTCTCCATTTTATTTTTACTTCTGTAACCCCGTCATTATTATTAACGCATCATTCGGAAACCACCTCTTGGTATTAGGTACTTGCATATCATAGGTAGAACATTTTTGTTATTTTGCTAATCTTGTCTACTGATCGGTAGGTACCTAGTACCTACTGTTTTCTTACGTTTCTGGATCGGTAGTTAAGATGCTTCCCACCAAGCTCTCCTTTTTTTTACATTAAATGCTTATTATATCACAAATATGTGCTGAAAACCCACATCTGTACCTAATCTCTTGATGCTTGATGGACACACGAGTAAGGAAGTAATCATCATTAAGTACGTAGGTCCCTATATTGATACGTAAGGAAACTCTTCAATCGGTGGCGACCTCTTGCGTCCGGCCCTGGTGCAAGCCATGGTCTGGGGGCGAGAGTAAATGGAACGCCGTCACCTCCTTCTGCGAAGCAGTGATGCTAGCGAAGGAGGTAGCGGAACGTGAGAAGGAGAGGACCTCTCGTCCCAGCCGCTGCGAGAGAGGCTCCGGGCGTTGGGAGCCACGTGACGGCTTCCGGCCATCGTAGACGCAGGCCTGTGGACGCCGTGGACGGTGAGTAATGGGCTAGCTCGCCATCCACCCGACTTATGACGACGACAGGCCTTGTCGACAGCGCGTTCGTGTTCCACGCGCGCCTCAAAGAGATGTCAGCAACATGGAAGGGGCCCGCAAGGGCCGACGCCCGTCGGGGCTGCGGTTTGTTCGAAAGAGATATCGCGGCCTCGGCACAAGGGCTAAGAAGGAACAGGGGTGGTTTTGAGTCTGACACTCCCTTCCGCTCTGCCCAGAGCGGAACGAGTTTTGTTTGAAAAAAGGAAACTCTTCAATTATAAAAATATGTTTATGTTTATTTCTCACCACAAGCCAAAAAATACAAACAATAATTATAATAAATAAGTAGTAGCCAACGATTTTTGGTTGTGGATCGCTGGTGCCTGTGGTAGGTAGTAACACCTGTAATACAGGTCACCAGGTCCCCACCTGCTTAAAGTTACAAATTTGATAGCATACATATATCACAGCAAATAACAAAAGTTTGAAACAAATTAGTGAGCTTATTAAAAAGAGACACAATATTAGAGTAATAAAGATTTAAAACGTTAAAGTATGTTGAGAGGTTTATATGAGTGTGAGTTTGCGTGTGTGTATGTTCGCAAGTGTGTGTGCGCGTGCGTGTGTGAGTGTGTGTAAGAGCGTGTGTAGGTACGTTTGTGTGTGTGAATTGGAGATAGTGTTAGTGAGTGAGTTTGATTAGACCAATACCTTAAAGAGAACTTCTGTGGCAGTATATGTTTGATTTTGTAGCCAAGACTGTAAAGCGATTTTATAACTATGTTTGTTCAATGAGTGCAGTGAAATAATTTTATTTAATTTATTGTAAAGATAGGGTCCGAGGAAAACAAAGAATCTTTGACTAAAAGAAGTTTTTAGAGGAGCAGCCAAGGCAACTATACGGTTTCGGCGATTTGTTTGCTGAGAATAGTTAGTAAGAGAATGTTGCTTAATAGCAGTGGCTAGTACAAACAATTGCCTGACCGTAAGGACTTGACAATATTCATAGAGTTTGACGGTGGGATAGAGTCTTGGCTTGAAACAGCACACCTTAAGAACCGCTCTCTGCGCACGTTCAATTTTAATACAGTGGGATTTGGCTGCACCGCCCCATGATGAGATACAATATACTAAAATTGATTGACACAGTGCCTGGTATGTCATCTTCATGACAACAGCATCTGCCGAGTTGCGTAGTTGTTTAAAAATATAAATTAGTTTGCGCACTCTATTTGATAGGTGTATTATGTAATCTTTGAATGCAAGGTTGCAGTCAATCACTATGCCAAGATACTTTATTGAAGTGACACGTTCAATGTTACAGTGATCATGAGCGCCACTCTCGTCACCACTGCCATTGGATAATGTCAACTGGGCAGCAACGTTTAGTGAGCTTGTAACTGACACATTAGCATTTCGAATCGAAAAGTTTATTATTTTTGTTTTCGATACGTTTAGGGTAAGCAAGTTGTTCTTAAGCCATTCACTGATTGTGACGAATCCCTTCTGAGCAAAGCGGTATGCCTCTTCCCAGTTGTCCGACGCAAATACGATTGCTGTATCGTCCGCATAGGAAAATATTGTTCCGCTTTCTAGGCTAAGGCTACACAGGTCGTTCACGTAAATTAAAAATAAACTGGGGCCAAGAATACTGCCCTGTGGCACACCAAAAACTACATTTACATCGGAGCTGAAGTTAGTTCCAATTTTGGCACTCTGTGTTCTATTTGTAAGATAGCTCTGAAACAAGGACAGCTGGGTGCCCCGTATACCCAGGCATTCGAGCTTAGCTATTAAGATAGGAATCGAGACCGTGTCGAATGCTTTCGCGAGGTCCAGGAACAATGCAACACATTTCTTACCGTTGTCGAGTTTCTGAGCTATGTGATTAACCAGTTTGTGAACAGCATCAGCAGTGGATAGATTTTTTCGAAAGCCAAATTGGTTAACGACAGGAGTTTTCGTGCCTCTAAAAATGCGACAAGCCTTGTATTTATTATTTTTTCCAGTATCTTGGACGTCGCAGGCAGAACTGATATGGGCCTGTAGTTTTCGACACGGTCACGATCTCCAGATTTAAAAATAGGGTGAAGAATTGCCTTTTTGAACCAGTTAGGGAAGACACCAGATTCAAGACACAGGTTGCAAACATATGTCAGTGGACGTAAAATAACGTTTCTATGTCGTTTCAGAAAACTAGAAGAGATACCGTCCCAGCCTACTGCACAATCACTCTAAGTGAAAGGATTAATCGTTCCACCTCTTGCTCATTTGTTTTAAGCAGTACAAAAGAGTCCTTCTGGGGGTCAGGTAGCGAAAAAGATCGAGGGTCTCTATGTATTTTATCAGCTAGGCGGAAATTAAGGTGGAACCGCTAAAGTGGTCCGCGAAATACAATTTTTTTTTTAGGTCAGCGTCAGGTTTCTTATATTAAAATATGATTCGCGCACGTAATGCGTGTATATTTATAGAGATATAATCATTAAAAATCATGAATGCAATCCTCTTGAGTTGTTTTAATTCCATTGAGTGACTACCATTTGATGAAAAAGGCATTCAAGTAGGTAAAATGAACTGAGAGGGTTGAGTTGGTGATTTCAATCATAATTACTCCATAAAGTCACATTTGTTACGATCGCGAATCCTATATTATTTAACACTCGCTGACGCCCGCGGCTACGCCAACGTGGATGTCAAAAACCTGACAAATTATACTGACACCTTGCACGAGAATCACTATGCATTGGTGAAAACAGCATGACTTTGTTTTATTATAATTAGGTATGTAGATATGATAGTGATACTTACAACCTAACTTTAATCTGGTTTAATGTAAAGAAACGTAGGTAACGAATTTCGCGGGTTACCTTAGCACTTTTGGAAGCACTGATGCAGCAAAAATTAAAGTTTTATTTTTCTTCCTTCTTTACTGGGATGAACAGAAAAACAGTTTTGAATGCAAACCAACCAGCATTGTCCTACAATATTCAGCATTTGCTATTCAAGCTCTGAGATGTCAGGTTACCTGAACCGCAGCATCAACATAAAGATCGCATCTCATAAACAATGTAGGAGGCACGTTCGCCCACTAACACGTGCCTCTCGCCCGGTGCATGCACAGACATTTTAGTTTTACACTCACCTTCCATATTTCGCAAGAATTTCGTACTAGGAGCTCCTGCAGATGCGATGTTGTGAATATGATTATGCCCTGATACCTATAATTCTCTCGGTTACCTACTTTTAGCAAATGTATTTATTTACCAGCAATTACTGTGACTAAAAGATTTTTTTTATTTTTATATGGTGTAAAAGTACCCTTAACGCAAACCAAGGGCACTTGTTCTCCCCACCATTCCGATAATTTTTTTGTTCTAGACCATACCTAGGAACCCCCTAGTTACGGAGATATTGGGGGTCAAAGTTCCAAATTTTGCACAGCTGTTTTTGTAAATACCTACTAGTTTTTCAGGTTATAACTTTACTTAAATTACCTGTATGACCATTTTACTATTCAAAGCATCCAGTAGCACAATATTTTAAGAGTGCTACATTGAGTTTTACCGTTTAATGAGATTTTTTACCCCAAAAAAAAAGTCGTTTCCCAGCAAAAATTTTTGCGTAGGTAGGGGTACTTAGTTTGATGTACAGAATGCTTGGTTGACGTATGTGTGAAGGGTAAATTTACACCCTGTATACTGTGTGTGCCCACAAAGACGATGAATGAAAGGCATTAGCATGTGGCTGGGATGGGAATGCTAAGGGGAATGTGTAGTGTAACGAGAAAGGATAAAATAAGAAATGAGTTCTTAGGAGGAAGTCTGAAAGTGGTGCCGGTGACTAAATGCTCTGAGTGTGCTCATTGGTTGTCGTAGTATGGGCATGTGATGCGGAGGAATGAGGAAAATGACGGGAGAAAGTTTTGAGTTTGAATGTACAAACGGGGGTATAAGCGTAATGGAATTATAATATACAGGGCGTCCCACGGCTATGCCGCATGGAGGGAAATTAGTATCTTGAATATTGTTGGTGGAACATTTTACTGAAAGACAATATTTTAATTTAAGAAACCATTTAAACTTTTCAGTTTTTTAAATAATTCCGAGAACCTTTCAGTTTTTTAAATAATTCCGAGAACCGAGAAACGAACCCGCTACACCAGGAAAAAAAATTACCGTTTTTTTTTTGGCGGGTGGAAAATCATCAAATAACTCCTCCCGCTCTTGGGCAGAGCGAAAGGGAGTGTCAGACTTCTACTGACTAAAAACCACCCATGTTCCTTCTTAGCCCTATATGTCAAGGCCGCGGTAACTTGTGTACAACCCGCAGCCCCGACGGGAGCTTTATCATACCGAGCACTTGATAAATTGATTAATTTTTTTTTGCATTAAAAATGTTAAAATTCATGATCTTCATTTTATTTCTAGCGCTATGTTAATTACCAAAAATGATCCTTATGGTGGCCTTTCGATCGGTATGATGAAGTTACAGGGTAATTTGTTTTCCTCGTGTTAGTGGGTTCGATTCCCGGTTCAACCATGTAGTTATACAAAAATCTATGAATGCAGTTTAAATAGTAATTTTTTAATTAAAATATTGTCTCCTTTCAGTATAATGTCCCATCTACAATATTCAAGGTACTTTCCCTCCATGTGGCATAGCCGTGGGACGCCCTGTAAAGTATGGAAGAAGAAAGGAAAGCTGCGCCGACCCCAAATAAATTTAGATAAAGGCAGGAGAATGATGACGTTCAATTAAACTGATACAGGATAACGGGGTGTGAAAAATAGAAACACAAAAATGATCAAATAATATTTATTTCTCCATCCTTATAAACGAATTCATTAAAGACATCACCTGTCTGCGACATTCGACACACAGGTCCAACAAGCGCCTTCTTACAAAGAACTGCGGGTCTAAAATGGCCGCTTTATCAGAATCCACGCAGAATCTTAGTATGAATCACGTTAAAAATTTTAAATTCTTAAAATGGACTTTATGTCTATAACCATCAAGTCCATTTTAAGAATTTGAAATTTTTAACATGATTAATATTACGTTTGTGCTAATGCGGCCATTTTAGACACCCTGTTGCACTGACAAGTAATACATTTATAATAATTAACTAGAATTCATGACATTTTATACATAGCACTTTAAAGAAACCCTCAATTAGTACTTTAAGATATGGAGGCTATACTTTAAATATAAGTAGGGCATGATAGACGCTTGAAACTTTTATAGATTTGCAAATATTACATTGTAACTAATTAAATCTTCGTGAGATTAACTTATCGGGCGAAGAAAGCCAGGCAGCCTTTATAAAGAAGAGGGACATTATATGTATCTTTACCGGAAGTAAACGAACGAGGAAGAAAATGTGAGAAAGACCTCCTTTGGCAGCCCTCGTTTTATATGACCAATGACAAAGTGACAAAAAAATCTCAGTTGACTGAAGAAACATCACTTTTTTGTTACTAACAATGTCTCCGTATTATCGACTCATTGACGAGTGGAAGTTAATTCAAAAAAATACTTTTTTGCAGTTTTTTGGATGCCGAGTAACATTAGCAACCAAGGGCTCAATTTGGAGATCCGATAATGGATATACAGGATGTAAATTAACCCTTCACACATACGTCAACCAAGTATTCTGTACATCAAACTAAGTAGCCCCACGCAAAAATTTTGATGGGAAACAACTTTTTTTCGGGGCCAAAAATCTAATTTTACGATAAAACTCAATGCAGCACTCTTTAAACTTTGTGCTAGTGGATGCTTTGAAAAGTAAAAGGGTCATGGAGGTAATTTAAGTAAAGTTTTAACTTGAAAAACTAGTATTTACAAAAACAGCTGTGCAACATTTGAAACTTTGACCCCCAATATCTCCGTAACTAGGGGGTTTCCAGGTATGGTCTAGAACAAAAAAAATATCGCAGTACTGGGGACAACAAGTGCCCTTCGTTTGCGTTAAGGGTAGGTACTTTTACACACTTTAGACATGGAAGATGGGGGGATTTATAAAAACCGTTTTGGAAGTCTTTAGAAAGAAGTGCAGGTCTCCTGTTCCCATTGAGCTTGTTACTAGCCCAAACAATCTAGGTTAAGGTTCGGTAAATCGAGTACGGACATAGGCGGACTAGACCAAACACCTTGATGACCTTGACCACTGTTTGATGGCGAGTCTATGGATTTCCTTCTTCAAGCAAAAAGTTTTTGCTTTCTATTTAACAAATTCATCTGTCATTGTACAATTATTACCATCTAACGAGCATAAGTCCAAACCTCGTGACTGAAAATTGGAATTTGTTGCGACCACTAGCTAAAAATAATAAAATCGTCCGGTGTCCACAATGTTTCCGTACGGGTTTCACGGAACCATTCAACGAATTCACTAAAAACCTGTATGTATCAACAATTCAAATATTAGACTAACTATGTCTCGTCAATTTCACATAAAAAATCGTGTAAAACTCTCTATTACCTCTAAAATCTGAATATAATTTGTTTACATCATTATTGCGTCCGTGTAGTTTGTTATAAATCTAATTCTATTTGCGGTTGTATATAATTTTACTTATTTACTATTTTAATAGCTTAATTGGTGTTTTATATTGATTTTTATGTACTTGTAGGATAGCAAACCGTTTTTATTAGTCTATCTGAGAGGGAAGTGCACAAACCCACTTGCTGCAATAATGTCAATCAATTAGGTAGCCAGAATTGGAACCTACTCATATTATAACGCAGGCAGAAATTTCAAAAACCATAATTGCAACCTTCCGTGGAAGATTGAAACTTCCCTAATATTTTATTTCAAATTTTCTTATTTGTTTTTAAAATAGAACATGACGGGAGACGCGTGGATTTTACAAGCTTTGTCTGAGAGAGGACATGATTTATTGTGTTTAAGAATGGACCAAAATGCTTTCAGGTAAATCACATGGTTTCCTTGAGACAGCTCACTTTTAAAATAAAATCAGATTGATAAATAAAATACATACACATAGATGTCTTGTATATATTAAAAATTAAACATTACAGATGTTTTGACATTTTATTGATGACGTGTCCACGTAAAAGCATTAACTATTTTGAGCACACAACAAGAGCACCCTGTCATTACAATTTTATTTGTATTAAAACTATAAAATGGCTTATTTTACACGACGACTATTTAAGCTTTCAGTTAGAATAAGGAATCTTCTATGAATTCAATAATAATTTTATTCTAAGTTCGTATAAAAATACAAAAAATAATAAAAGCATTTGAAAATCATTAGAGAGAAAACACATCATTTAAATGCGAAACATTAAATAAATACAAATTATTCGCAAAATAAGTAACGAAGTATAAAGATAACTTAATTTAACTTAATTATAATATAAATGAACCAGCACTGACACAATATTTAATACTTATTCATAAATCTGTAACGCAATGTAAGTAAATAAAAGATTCCTTGTTCTTTAACAACTTAGTCCCACTATTAGCATACAAGCTTGCCCAGTGTTGGGCGCCGTGCTCACGGTCCAAGCTTAGAACTCTAAATCAATAATCTCCTAATATTACATATTTAATTTCTTACTAAACACTCGGACTGTTAGCACTCTCTTTAGAAACCATCTTTTAAAATCAATGGAAGAATTCGAATTATAGTTGATTTAAATTATTAACATAATTGCATAATTGAAATATATTTTGTTGTACTGTGTGATCAAAATGAGAATAGGGTTGATTTAAGCCTGAATTTCGCCTTTCCATTAGTACCGTCAGTAGTTAAAATTATATTAATTATTTTCAGTGCAGCCCTATTCTATTGCGATCACATAGTCTTATCTTATAATAATTGAAATAAACGGTAAGTAATCATATTTTTAATTACTTACCGATTGTAACTGACAAGGCCAGAGAAGAAAAATACAAAATGAGGTAACAACATTTGGAAGATTTAATTTAATTATCTAGAAATTATTCATTTGGACTTACTGTACCAACAACGATTCAACACCTTCAACGATTAAACTAAATTATACTAACGCTTCGTCCTCGAGATTAGAGCACAATGTAGTATCACACAAGTGACACCACTCAGACACTGTAGTTGAGAGTACCTACAATTGTTTTTTTTTTTTTTTTTTTTACTGCGGGTACTTACTTCTGCTTCTCCTTCCTTATTTGTCGGCTTGGAACCTCTTGTCATTCACATTTTAGTGTTCAGCCGCTCAACACGTTTAACATTTTATTATACTGTCCAGTAAATATCATGTCGAAAAGAACGAGTGTTGTTGATTACGAACATCTAACGAAAAAGTTACGGAAATATGAACGCAGATTACGGCGTCTATACCCACCCTCGCAAGACTCAACGCCTCCGATCGCGTGTTCATCATTTAAACAACCAGGTATGTCAAGCAACAACTTGTGTTCCTCACTAGGAATTACTTTCCTATCGAGTATCCAATAACGTATTTACGTTAAAATTTAAGTTTTGCACTCCGGGCTTCCTATGGGTCTTCCGACGCACAAACTTTACTACCGATACTCAATTGAACAATACAATTATCATTGCTTAAATGTGTTAACGTTTAACTAAGTCCTGCACTCCGGGCTGTCTGTGGGCTGTCCCGACGCAAGGAATAATAGCAAAAGCAATTATGATAAACATACTCACTCTTCAAACGTTTGTTATTTCCAATATTTTTAAACATTTGTTCATCAAGAATAAATTATATTCAAATCTATTTTACCGTTAAACTTTACAAGTAGATAATTATATACTTAATTTTCTGTTACCCACGAGTGAGTTAATAATTTATATTAAGCTTTGGCTTTATAAGAAAATAATAATCTAAAGCCGCAATTACTCCTACTCCATGTTTCTTTCTAGAATACACGGGTATTGAGCCTGATGATTGGTTACAAGACCCTCCAGAGGTCTGTAATCTATCTGAGGAGACTACCGCGGTTCCAGATGATCCAACAGATCCTGTTATTTCGGTTGATTCCGTAGTATCACTGGATCAGGTCATATCAATCGACCCTGCAAATTTGCAGGACAAACCCAGTACCTCGCAAGAAGCGTCAGGTGACATCATCGACGTGGACCTAGACCAGGATACTATGATCATCCTGGGGGAAGACCCGTCGACATCCGTTAAGTACGGACCAGATTTACATAAAGAAGTAACTAAACGCTTCCTGCACATCGCTACCGAGGGCCTCGACAAGGATTGTAGAAAAGCACTGGTAGCTAAATACTTGGTCCCATCAAACTGCCGTTATATTGCTGCCCCAGCGTTGAACGCTGAGCTGAAAGCAGCAATACCCGAAGCCGCATCGAAACGTGATAAGGCTATAATCGTCAAACAAGATCAGATGGCAAGTGCTATCTCCTGCTTGGGCCAGGTAATCACATCTCAACTCATTTCAAAAAACAACGAGTTACTACCCCAGTTAATGGACGCTACGCGAATCCTTTGCGATATCCAACACTACGATTCAATTACCCGCAGAAACTTTATTTTATCTGCGCTAAAAAAGGACATGAAGGATGCCCTAGGTAATACTAAAATCGATGAATTTTTATTCGGCGATAATCTATCGGAAACGATAAAATCGGCTAAAGCCGTAACAAAGTCGGGTACAGAACTGAAGCCCGATACCGTCAACAAAAACAATCAAAAACGACCAAACATCCCAATGCCTCGGAGGTATTTAAACCGACGAGCTCCTGCTCCAGCGCAGCGCAGGCCGCTGGCAGCCGCGCCGAGGAGCCGCGAGCCTGCAGCAACGCGGCAGCCGCCGCCGCCCGCCAGCTCATCGAGGAAGTTGCCGCCACAACACCAACCGCAGCGCCGCTACTAGATCTAGTTAAGTATGCCGGTCGCTTGTCATACTTTTACAAACAATGGTCGCTTATAACGGGGGATCAATCAATACTGTCATGGATCGACGGATACAAACTTACATTTTCCTCTCAGGTAATCCAGAAGGTAGTGCCTGCAGAGCAAAGTTATTCGACTTCTGAGTTTACTCATTTTTCCGATGCTATTAATACCCTATTAAACATAGGAGCCATATCGAAATGTAACCCGTGCCCAGGTCAATTCGTATCCAGCGTGTTCCTTACGCCTAAACCAAATGGGAAAATGAGGTTCATATTAAACCTCAAACATTTAAACAAGTTTATTAATACACACCATTTTAAATTAGAGGACCTAAGAACCGCTATAAAACTTGTTACTAAGGGCTGCTATATGACGACCTTAGACCTAAAAGACGCTTATTTTTCTATCAAAATTCATGAAAATTCTCGTAAATATCTTAGATTCTCGTTTAATAGCCAACTATTCGAATTCAATGTGTTACCATTCGGTTTGAATACAGCTCCATACCTGTTTACAAAAATAATGAAACCGGTTGTGAAATTGTTGCGGTCCGCGGGTTTTTTATCTACCGTCTACTTAGACGATTTTCTATTATTAGCGAATACATACGAAAATTGCAAAACAAATCTTGCAATCACAAAGAAACTACTTTGTGCCTTAGGCTTTATTATCAATGACAATAAAAGCAATCTGTATCCGTCTACTTTGTGTAAATTCTTAGGAGTAGTTATAAATTCAGCCAATTTAGAAATTAGTTTACCCACAGATAAAAAAGCGCGCATTAAAACCGAAATCCGTAAATTTATTACCATCAGACAATGCAAAATTAGAACCTTCGCACAATTAGTAGGTATTTTAGTGTCAGCCTGCCCGGCTGTGGAATACGGATGGGTATACACTAAACAATTCGAGCGTTGCAAATTCTTAAATCTTAGGGGCGATGAAGATTATAACAAACAAATGATTCTCCCTGATTCATTATTGCCTGATTTTCATTGGTGGTTAAAGGTTATTGATAATTCGAAGCACCGTATTAGAGATGACAACTATAGCATCGAAATATTTTCTGACGCCTCAACAACGGGATGGGGCGCCTCCTGGGACGGTGAAAATGCAAGTGGTCAGTGGTCGAATAGCGAACGCGATAAGCACATAAATTATTTAGAATTGTTAGCCGCTTTCATCGCTCTAAAAATTTTTGCTAAGGATTTATACGATTGTCAGGTACTACTTCGTATAGACAATTCGACTGCTATAGCATACATCAATCGCATGGGCGGGGTTCAATTTCCCCACTTATCCGACATGTCAAGGGAGATTTGGAAGTGGTGTGAAGAACGAAAACTTTATATATTCGCGTCCTACATACGATCTTGTGATAACACCATCGCGGACGCCGAGTCGCGTCGTAATCACCCAGACATAGAATGGGAGTTGTCAGAGAGGGCCTTCAACACTCTTAAGTGTAAATTTGGACAGCCCGATATAGATTTGTTTGCTAGCCGCATCAACAAAAAATGTGTAAAATACGTTTCCTGGCATAAAGATCCAGACGCATACGCTATAAACTCATTTACAATTGATTGGGGTTTATCTTATTTTTATGCATTTCCCCCTTTTACTGTTATTTTAAAGTGTCTAAGGAAAATAATTAATGACAACGCTCAAGGAATTTTCATTGCTCCTTTATGGCCCACACAACCGTGGTATCCCCTATTTAGGTCTCTGCTTATATCAGACCCAATTATATTTACCCCTAATGAAAACTTCTTAATATCTCATTCCAGCAACCGGCAGGTGCACTCGACGCTTACCCTGGTTGCCGGAGTGTTATCCGGGAGGCGTTTTTACGACGATGCCTGCCGCCTTCCTCAATAGATATCATGATGGCTTCTTTATCAGATAACTCGATGAAGCAATATGACTTATGTCTAAAAAGATGGTGGAGTTTTTGCCAAGAAAAACTTATCAATTACTATGAGGCCTCGGTTCCATCAGTAATATATTTTCTTACGCAAATTTTCAACAACGGTAGTAACTAAATATGGAACCTTAAATTCATATCGATCAGCTTTATCACTGATTTTGGGCGCAAATATGTCTAAAGACGATCGAATTCTTAGATTTTTTAAAGGTGTCTTTCGTCTACGACCACCTAAGCCGAGATATAATGTAACATGGGATACTAACTGTGTGCTGAATTTCTTGCGGTCGAAATATCCAAACGAAGAACTGTCACTCGTAGATATTTCTAAAAAATGTGCAACATTACTTGCCCTTACCACGGCTCATAGGGTTCAAACTCTATCGAAAATTCGTATGGAAAATATCATTACAATGCCATCTAAAATTATTATAAAAATTCCTGATTTGATCAAAACTTCTCGAATAGGGTCTACACAACCTCTATTAAGTTTACCCTTTTTTAATGAAAGTCCAGAAATATGTCCCGCTAACACACTAGTTTTTTACATAGCCAAAACCAAAGATCTTCGCAAATCTAGCATCCTTTTTATTAACCCAAAAAAGCCGCACTACTCTGTAAGTCCGCAAACACTTAGCCGCTGGATTAAGTGCACTTTAAGCGATAGTGGGTTAGATGTGTCAATGTTCTCGGCGCATAGCACGCGTCACGCGGCTACGTCACGTGCGCACGCCCTCGGGGTCAGTATCGATGAAATTCGCAGGACTGCCGGCTGGAGCGGTAGTTCTGAGACGTTTGCTAGATTTTATAATCGCACCATCACTGATTATGACGAAAGCTCCATAGCAAGGTCAATAATCAATCAATAGTCTAGATTTCTCATTAATTGTATAGCTGTTGCAACTTATTCACTAAGAATAAATTGTACTCATGCTCAAAGTTAGAATTCATTTACTTTTCTGATTGTTAACGAAACATAAATTACCGAAATCTTTATAATGTAAGATTTGATTCTTTTTTGTTATTTGAAAATATTGTTACCAGAATAAATAATTCCAAAATTATAACATTGCGTTATTAATATTTCCAGAAGGTAACTCTCAAAATCTACATTGTGCTCTAATCTCGAGGACGAAGCGTTAGTATAATTAGTGATTAAACGAACTTACCTGTAAGCGAAGTTCGATCATAATTATACGAAGCGCTTCGTCCGAAGAGATTAGGTCCCTCCCTCCCACGCTTACGCTACGCCCTTAATTGTCTTCAGAAAATATTAAGTAACGTTTATTCTTTACACTAAATGACAAGAGGTTCCAAGCCGACAAATAAGGAAGGAGAAGCAGAAGTAAGTACCCGCAGTAAAAAAAAAAAAAAAAAAAACAATTGTAGGTACTCTCAACTACAGTGTCTGAGTGGTGTCACTTGTGTGATACTACATTGTGCTCTAATCTCTTCGGACGAAGCGCTTCGTATAATTATGATCGAACTTCGCTTACAGGTAAGTTCGTTTAATCACTAATTCTATTTCATGAATGGGCAATCGCTCATTTTTCTGTATTTTTATTTCCTATTTTATTATCTGCATTGTAAAACAACAATATATTTCAGTGTAATACTTACAATATAGTCGCGAAGCGAACTACACTTGTCAAACTTCAAGCAAGACTCGGTTTTGTTTTTATTAATATTTGATTAGTTTTCATGTATACTGACCGAATAATATTCGTAAGTTATTTAAACTTTTTTCATTTTATCGTGTTTTATTTTAGAAATTCATTACGGCTGCATAGTTCCGCTAGCTAGTTTTTGACCCTGCAGACCAGAAATAGCCACCGTTGTATCATTAATTCCCTTCTGTACGCAACCACGCAGGCAATATCGGATCCTGACAACAGTGGAAGACTAATTAACATGAAAACTTCATTCAACGGCAGGTATTTACGGACGATAAATAAAAATTATTGTAGATTTTGTTGCTTGCTGAACATATTTTATTTGAAATGGTCTTGAGAAACAAGAATAAAATATGTACTTTGTGGCGAAAACAAAAAAGGCGAAAGGCTGCGCCGGTAGGCTCTAGAGGCAATAGTTACTTTTAAAAATTCATGGCGGCGAAAATCGACAGTTTCTCCATGACAAAGTCGCCACGAGGGGCCTAATTCAATTTCTTGTGTGACCAGCTCATCGACTATTTTTAATTCAGCATGTAACAAAACCTATCTTTTCTTTCAGTACACCCCCAGTCCGTACTTATTGAGGTACTAGAACGGTCTGTAGCCGGCGGGGTACTTGATGGGCAAGGAGGACTGCGCCGCCTTAACGTAGAAGTTCCACCCGAGCTGCTGGTACGCCTGTATAAGTCGCTCCTCCAACTCCTTGGAAGGACGTTCCTCCTGGATCTTCATGAGAAGCTTGATGGCGCGACCCCATTGTTTGAAGCTGAAGCAGTGCCATACGCCGTAGTGGATAGCCTGTGAGAAAAACTTGTGTAGTTTTCTTATTTAGAAGATATACATGTTAAATGTGTACATTTTTCAATATTTATTCTTTTTGTAGGTGGGTAACTTATAATGAAGGCATTTTTCCAATAAGGATATACTTTATGACAAAACAAAGTAAAATGTGATCATTCCCTAAACAATGTCCACTATGTCAGTGGGAATAATACTTTGAGTTTGAACTATTTTACCATAGTACTGTCAATGCTGTGAAAGTTTTGTAGTTCTATATGTGGCATTTTAGAGTTAGAGTTAGTAGATTAGCTTGCAACTTAAAACTGCAGCGTGATGTAGATATTTTCATTATATAATTTGCGAACATTTGAAACACAGAGCCAGTTGTTATTCCACTTATGCGTTTTGAATTCGTTTCAGTTTTGGATGGTACACGTAATGCACAATGATGTCGTGTTACCTTGGTGTCAGTAAGGTCGGTGAACTTGAGCAGGTCGGCCATGTTGTCGTGCAGCGCCTCAGTGATCTTCTCGTTGGCGGCGTGGCTGTGTGCCGCGGCCCGCAGGCGGCACAGCGCGGCGCCCTTGCGGCACAGCGCGTCCACCAGGTAGCCGCGCTGCTTGTCTTGCTCTCTGAGGGCATTGCGGTACTGTCAGCTGGGTGGGCCGCAAAGAGATACCGCGGCCTCGACACAAAAGGCTAAGAAGGAACATGGGAGGCCGGATGGGTCGGTGATACCAGGACAAGTCAAACGATCGCTGATTAGTTCCGTACTCATTTTTTTTTTCACCAATAATGTATGCACGTAGGTGATACTTCTACAACGCAACTGGCGTGCGTGTTCGAAAAACATTATGAACATAGAAGGATTATGTGAGGGTCATAGCAAGTGGCTTTCTGAGCCTCCATGTAAACAGCAAGTTGTTTAATTATATCATTGAACGATTTTTGTGATAGTTTGTTTAAAAAAATCATCAAGTGCCTTGCATATTCTTTTCCTTAACCTTTCCTTGGTAACTCCACTAATTAACTGAATGCATAACAGAAAAACGCTTGATTAACTAACATGTCCTACAAAAAAAAAATACACAAAGCAAGATGACTTTTTTTATTGAATTCACCCTAAAAATTGTTTATCAAATAAATTTCAAGTAAAAAAAAACTTTTAAAAATAAGCTTTTATTTAAATGCGCTAAAAAGAATAAAATAAACTTTTCATTTAAAACTTCAACTATTAACGTATAACGTCATCACACAATGACATACAAGCTTGTCGCGTGTAAGTTCTGCAGATTTCATTAAACAGTATATTATTGAATTTCCCACACCAAAAAGGTTCCACACCCTCCCCCCCACACCAAAAAGGTAAGAGAACCAACTTACTGTTTAATCTTAGTGGCGTCGCTTCTCGTGTCATTTTTCAGGCCAATGTACGCGAGCAGCTTGTCTTGGTCAATGGCTTTTATTACCTTTAAATAGAGAAATTAAATCGATTAACACAAAAAACAAAATTGGACGTACTGGAGAAATGTGAAAAATACAATTAGGCCGTTTGTCCACCGCCGCCGTCGCCGAGAACGAGATTGTTTCGGGCCGAGTTTAAGATGACGTGACGGCGATCGTGTGTCCACCGCGCCGATATATCGGTGGCTCACTTCTACAGCTTTGTCGTGCGTGGTACTCGCATTTTCCTTTTTAGTCGAAATAAAACAAACTAGGAGGATGGCTAGTTTCAATCGGCGACAACTGCTTCTTTTGCTTTTGTACGTTTGAAGGCAAAATTCTACGATATATTGCTAATATTGCTTTTAGTGTCTCGTAGATGGTGTAAAAAGTAGAGTATTCGCCTCGGCGATAAAGGTGCCTTCGTCTTGGGCGACCTTGATTCCCACGCTGCACTCAGGATTCTTGTTTTAACTCCCTCGCTTTGCACGGGAGTTAACGCTAGAATCCATCGTTTTGCTCGGGATTCAATACGGCGCCCTCTACATAAGACCACCGGCACATCGGGCCGTCATAAAACCGTGCCGAGTTCTAGCGGTGACGCCGAACTACTCGAAACATGGGCGGCCGGGATGACGGCGCTCGGGTGTCGGCGTGCAGTGGACACATGGCCATAGTCAATGTATGTATCGCGAAGTCTGCGCCGTCATCTCGTTCTTGGTGACGGCGGCGGTGGACAAACGGCCAGGCCTATGTCCAGCAGTGGACGTCTTTCGGCTGAAATGTTGATGGAGAATTGTGGGTATTCTGATAACTCTGGCAATCCCGTAATAATGAGGTAAAAATTATGAAATTGTTGATTAACTGTTGATTTTTAGTTTATATTATTCGATCAAGTTACTTTCATTATCATCTGTCCAGCCTTTTCCCAACTATGTTGGGGTCGGCTTCCAGTCTAACCGGATAAAACTGAATACCAGTATTTTACATGGAGCGACTGCCTATCTGACCTCTACAACCCAGTTAATACTGGGTAATACGATACCCATTGGTAAGATTGGTTGTCAGACCGTGGTGGTTGCGATCGTGTTACTTTGTTTGTTTACCTATTTTTGTTGTTTTTCTTTGTTTTCGTGTTTTGACAGTGGAAATCTGTAATTGGTCTTCAAATGCTTATTGTTTAAGTTCATTGTCTGTATTAGCTGGACGTTTCCCAAAAAGAATAAGATTAAATAAATTATTATTTTATTACTATAGCTAGCCTATGTTGTCCCACTGCTGAGCAAAGGCCTCCCTCCATTCCTTCCAACGGTCACGATTCAGTGCAATGTCTCTCCAATTCTCAAGGAAGACATCCAGTTCGACCCGCCATCTCCTTCGTGGTCTGGCACGACGTCGCGCCCCCGTGTCAGGGCAGCAACCCTGAGCTGTGCGGCCCACAGCCCGTTCGGCACGCGACAGACATGTCCTGCCCAGTCCCATTTAAGTATGGCAGCCTTTTGAGCAACGTCAACAATTTGCGTTTTGGAGCGCAGTGTAGTGTTTCGAACCCGTTAATTTTACACCTATGATACTGCGCTCCATAGCATATTGGAAAACCTTGAGTTTGGACTTTTGGATGTTAGTCGAAGACCAATAAATAAATAGTTTTACCTTTTCAGAGATAGTAATAAGTTGTTCGCACCACGCTGTCGTCACATCGGGGTCTTCAGTGGCATGAGGCAATCTGAAATAATAAACACATTAACCATTACTTTTTGTTGATCGAGATGTAGAGCAAGCCTGTTCCCAGCGGTGGGGATGTTTAATAGTCAGGTCATGGTAGGTACTCGGCAATGAACGCAAAAAACGAACAAGAAAAAGGGTAGACCGATTTGTCTACTCATAAACATACAACCGCAATGACTTAAATTTATTCGTGAACATGGTGCTTGTAACATCGCCGAAATATCGAGAACTCGAAACAAAAAGTAAACATGCTAAATATCCCGTTTTCAGTATTAAAAATAGTGTTAATGACCATGTCCATTTTATATATCAGCAATCATGTTGGGGTCGGCTTGCAGTCTAGCCAGATGCAGCTAAATACGAGTAAGTTACATGGAGCGACTGGCTATCTGACTTCCACAGCCCAGTTAGTACAGGTCGCGCCACGTAAAAAGAACGCTGGCGAATTATCTGTATATAAGGTGGTATGTGGTAGGCGCGGGGGGATGCATGTTTACCGGTACGCTATTGGTCCGTCAGTCTGTCTACGTCACGTTCGTTCCCAAAATACTATCGTGCACAAGTTTTACGACAAGGTTTTAAAATGATTCATGACGTATATTGTGATGCAAACTATACCAGTACTAACTAGTAATACTCTTAATCAGCTGCATCCAGTTAGACATTATCTGCCCAGCTTTTTAAGGTCATCATCATCAGATGATGATACTAAATATAAGTATGAGACTTACTTTTTGGCATCAGTAGGTGCGTCGAGCGCGTGTAGGTATGCGATGTGCGCTCCGAGGAAACCGGGGAACTTGTCTACTAACTCCTCGTATACTTGTTCTAGCTTTTCACCCTCTGCAGACAAATCTAACAATTTTAGAAGTTTCAACTTTCATAACATAACGTATTAAATATAATGAGTTACTTGATCTCAGTCACAAACAATTTACTGCCAATAAAAGAAATATTAGCTAAGCTATTAAATAGTAATTTAGTACAAATCGAAAAAATACTATGAACTTTTTCTTGTTGTTGTTCCGCGATCAGCATAGCTATTCACAAACAATCGAATCGAAGTCGAATCGATCCTGACACTTTTTCGAGTTTTAGATTTTTGAGTCGAACGATTGGCAAATGCTATTCACAGATACGATCGACATGGTAGTAGTACATACACAGTTGTGGTGAAAAGTTTTATGTAGCCAATAAATTATCTTGAATGAGTATTTCTATAAGTTCTACTACATTGAATATCCGTCGAGTAACTAAAACTATAATTAAAAACAATTTAAAAATGGTTTTATTATTAAATGGATACCCAACGACTCATGCTTGTGGTTTAGTACAAAATGGCGTCGTAATTCTGATTGGATTGCACTTTCGATAGCAAATAGCTGTCGGCAGGATTATCATCATCTCGAATCACAATCGAATTTAATAGTCGGCTTCGGTTTTGTGAATAGCGATTTGCGATATTATGTTGGATCGATTGGATACGACGGTCAATGGAGTGGTTGTCGATAGGTAAGCAGGTACGGTTGGGATTGATGTATCTGCACGAATGTTTAAGAGGGAAAAGGACTAGCTGCGTTTAGCTATGCTCTTAATAGGGAAATACGTTTGTATGGGCGAATGGCCGCTACGCCTTTTCTTTGTGATTCAGTTCCGTGAGTTAGCAAAATCAAAAACAAAATCAATTCGTTTTATAAGTGCCCATATAGTTCGAAGTGAAGTAAAATCTATTGATTTTGAAAATATTTACTTTTTTTTTAACCCCTGAAGCAAAAACGACCGGGTGCTATAAGTTTGACGTGTCTGTCTGTTTGTGTGTGTGTGTGTGTCTGCGCCATTGTAAGTCCCGAACGCATGACAACTAAAAACTGAAACATGACCCGATTTAGTTTGGAAGGTGAGTTAGTCGGCAGCGTTGTTGCGTACGTGTCAGTGGTACATACCGAGCTTGGTGAGCCAGCTGAGCGTGAAGTCCTTGACGGCGTCCATATAGTCGTCGTGCGGCTTGGCCTTGTCCTTGGGCGCTTGGGCCCGGCGCGGCGCGTCGCACGGCGCGTACGTGAGCGCGTAGCTGTCCACCTTGCGCGCGCACTCGTCCTTCGCGAACGTCACGCTGCCCGACAGCGAGTGGCCCACGGTCAGGTTGGAGCGGCTAATCCTGCAGGGAACCACGACCATGTCATCGTCTGCTTGCCATTTGTCGCCTACTCTAACTGGAACTATCTGGATACTATTATTATGCAGCAGGTGAAGCCTGTTCGACTTCCATAATCGAGTATAGGATCAGTCACGGGAGGAGATACTGGAGACTTTCAACAGAGATCCGTGGGGGTGCCCTTATAAGATGGTGCGGAATAAACGCAGAGTCCCCGGCCCCAGCTCGTGGAACTCGTGGTGAGCGCTCTGTTCCCTTCGCGAGGGAGCATTCTCCCCCGCCAATGGTTCCACCACCTGCGGTGTGGGAAACGGACCATTCAGGAACCGATGACGACATTCCGTGGGTGACTGGGGTAGACCGGAGAGTGGCGGTCTTAAGCCTCCGTGGCTTAAGGCCAAAAATACCGCCCTGGGACCCGATAGCTTGCCTGGCAAAGCCTGGGTTCTGGCCTCAGAGGCTCTTGGGCCCCGACTGGAGGGGGTTCTTAAATACATGCTTGGAAAGCGGCCAGTTCCCGTTTAGTTTGAAGACGGGGAAGCATACCGGTTCATTGCTGCTCAACGAGGTGGGCAAGATCTTTGAAAGAGTGATTGCAAACCGCCTCGCCGAGCACCTTGAGGGGATGGGTCCGGATCTTGCGGAACACCAGTTTGTTTTGCGGGCGCTCGAAGGGGACGCCATCATACGCGTGAGAACCCTCTCGACGGCGGTGGGGCTCTCGGGGCGGTGTGGCCTTGGTGGTGGCTCTATACATCGCTAACGCCTTCAACACCATGCCCTGGAGCCGCCTGCAGGTGGCTCTTGCCCAATCTGGGGGGACCAGACGCCTCCTGCCGGAGGCTCTATACGGGGATCGTGCGGTCCATGGCCCTTTACGTTGCCCCGGTGTGGACGCGGGCTTTGAGGAAACGGGCCGCCCACTACCTGAAGGCTGGTCCATGGGTACCGCACGATCTACCGCGAGGCGGCGAACCTCCTTGCCGGATTGCCGCCGTGGGATCTGGAGACGATAGACCTCGCGCGCCTGCATCAATGGCGCGCGGAGGACAGACCTCCGATGTGATCTCATGGCGACATGGAAAGAGCGACTGTCACAATCCCGTGCACACCACGATAGTGGAGGAAACGCCCCAATGCTACCACTGTGAGGATCGGTCGTGTTCTCGTATCGCTGTGAGGCGGCGGCAACCTCTCGCGTCCGGCCCTGGTGCAGTCACGCGGGCCGGCCGTCTTATGACGACGACAGGCCGTGTCACGCCGTTCCACGTGCGCCTCAAAGAAATGTCAGCAACATGCAAGGGCCTGTTCGATATACAGACAAATCCGGATGGACAGTTTAGCTAATAGCTAGCCGTGATCATAACGTATCAATTAAAATCACAGGCACGTTTTACTTACTTATCTGAAGGCACAGGTGCGATGTAAAGAGGTAGTAGGTTCCCACTTGATAATGATGCCGAACTGAATTTCTTGCCGCCTGTAAGGGCCTGAAAAATAACAATTTAAATTTAGTATCGATAAAAATATTAATAGGTCTTTGGTTCGGCTTTTTTAGCATTAGCCCAATAATTTGACAACCAGCGTTCTTTTTATTTTAGTATGTTGAAGGAAATCTAAATAGTGTGGGTCCCAACAAGCAGTTTTGCTCAGGACTCATTGCCGGGAGCAGGAGGCGCGTGCAACCCGCTGGCATACATGGCCACGTGTTGGTAGCTATAGCGAACAGCGTGTACGACGCACCACGTGATGAATCCTAGCAGTATCGTAAAACTATAAAAACGACTTATTGTATTTCTCACCAATGCTTGCGAGCAGTACACATCTAAGCTGATGGGTTGCTGTAACCGTTGCTGTATGACGGCCGGGAGCTCTTGTAGCTTCTCTAGTAGCGCCTTGTTTTCGTGACGTATGCTCAAACGTAGAGTGTAATCACCTTTTTCTAGTTTTACTGAGTACTGAAAAAGAACAAATAATTAGGTTTTTTCTATGTTCGTTCGCTGTTCAATTGTTAGACGTTGATAAATGACTAAGATCTGTGTATCCTTCTAACCGATTACTACGAAATGATACACACACACATACACAAGTTGATGTTTAGGGTTAATTTAATTTAGTATTAAACAAATATTGTCGGTTTGTTAGTTAAGCAATATAATAAATACACAAAGCTGATTGCACAGACAAAGGAAAAATAAAAGTGATTCAAATGCAAATGCTCAAAATATAGAGTAAGCATGCAATTAAGAGTGGGTGTGTGGGTAATAAGCATGTTTGTGTTTCAACTGTCGGTAAAGTCCAAACGTGTATACATTAAATTTTCCCCCTGAACGGCGTCGGGTCATGCCGAACGAACATATAGTATGTGTCGCCGGGCACTACAGCCAGGCGCTTCACTGAGGGTAACACGAACCCCGTCGGGGCTGCGGGCTGTTCACAAGAGATACCGCGGTCTCGCCTTAGAAGGAACATGGGTGGTTTTTAGTCAGTAGAAGTCTGACACTGCCTTCCGCTCTGCCCAGAGTGGGAGGGGTTATTTGATGATTTCCCACCACCCAAAAAAAATAGGGTAACACAAACAATTCAACATAGTTTTTTTTTATTTCATCAGGGTCTGAAGTGTGTGCAAAATTTCAGTTCAATCGGTTTATAGGGGGAACTGGTTTGAAATTCAGTTGCACGATTTGACCAATACATACTAACACATAAACTAACACGACACGTTAAATAAAAGGAGCTCGTGGCTTAATAAGAACTGCCACTCGGGTCGATCTTTAGGTTAAGCTGCGCTTGCCTAGGTCGATCTGTGGATGGGTGACCACCTATTACATACCGAGTTTCCTCCGTGTCTCGGAAAGCACGTTAAGCTGTTGGTCCCGGGTGCCATATATAGATCTTTGGCAGTCGTTACGGAGAGTCAGTGACCTGAAAGTCTGACATCCAGTCTTACCAAAGGGTATCGTATTACCTAGTATTAACTGGGTTGTGGAGGTCAGATAGGCAGTCGCTCCATGTAAAATACTGGTATTCAGCTGCATCCGGTTAGACTGGAAGCCGACCCCAATATAGTTGGGAAAAGGCTAGGCAGATGACTGACACGTTAAATAAAAGCTTTTAAAAATACAATAAACTACTAAACTTACCTGCTACTAAACTTATATCTCAAAAGTGTGTGTGATGGAGACAACGTTCTAGTGTCGTAATTGTTTAACTCTGTTAAACTGCATTCTTAAACTAACTACACGTGCTTTACTAACGTCACGTTCTTACAATAGGGTATTAGTTAACAAAACAAAAAAAAATCTAATTAGTCCGTCAGATAGATTTTCAATATTTTTTCTTTTTTCAGGTAAAAAAACACAAACAAAACTTGTGTGACGTCATATTGTAAGACATTAGTATGACATTCTTTATCGGCGAGTGAAGTAACAAGCCCCCACTCAAATCTTTGACAAGTTTTATCTTCGTCAATATTAATTGATTTGTTAAAACATAAAATACGTATCCAATACTTTTCGATAATCTAAAAGATGGACTAATTAAAATCATATTTTTTTTAGTCAGGAAGCATCCTTATTCAGCAAAATACATAACTACGGAATGAATCTACAAAAGACGAGCAGACTCAGTGGCGTGTGCGTGCACGCAGTGATTGTAAGCTTCTTCACGAATACTATTTCTACAATATTGGTTGTGCATTTTCTTTTTCTTTTTTTTGAGGGGGAAATCATCAAATGACTCCTCTGGGTGGAGTGGAAGGGAGTGTTAAGACTTCTACTGACTAAAAACCACCCATGTTCCTTCTTAGCCCTTTGTGTTTAGGCAGCGGTATCTCTTCGAACAACCCGCAGTCCCGATATTTCCTGTGCCTGAAGTACACATCACGGAATGCAACAAATATTGAGCATTGAGATTTCAACCCGACTCCGTAGTGAGTCGCAAACCTGATGTTTCAATGATTCCCCAGAAAACACACACAAATTTTAGGTTATCCAACATCGCAAGTAACGGTTACAGTTTACACCAGTCTGACATCTTTAGTAGGGTACTGACACCGTGCGCACACGTCTGTACTCTGCGCCACGAGAACTTATAACATTTGTAAACATTGCTTTGTTCATTAGACATCATCCATCAGTATTTACCTTGCAGCTCAGATCACGAAATAGGAGTCATTTGAATAATAACCTTACTAGGCAATATAGAACTACCCTCTTTGGGAAAAGTTTGTTTGCTATGGCCACAAAGATCTACAATAAGATTCCGACTAACATATAGGGATGTAGCAATATAATATAATTTTTTCAAATTTCTTATAGCAAAATCGTATTACTCTGTTGCTGATTTTTTATCGACTAAGAAATTTTAATTGTTTCATGTCCGCTTGACGATATCCTAAGGTTGCTTTTTGTATTGTCTGTCTGAATTTGAATGACAATAGGGGATCGGACAAAAAACACTAATTAGTCCATCAGAGAGATTTCTAAAAAATATTGGACACGTATTTTTTCTTTTTTAACATAAACAAAAAATGAAGACAATACAGTGCTTCGAAAACTCGTGAACTCTTCGAAAACGTCATATGATAGTACATTTTTTACCTACAAATAACGTCACAACCACATCTTATCTTCCGTCAATTTTGATTCATTTGATAAAACAAAAAACACGTATCCAATATTTTTCGATAATCTAACTGACGGACTAATTAGAATCATATTTTTTTGACTCAGTACCAGATCCCCTATTATGCAATTTATGTCAAATCTTTATAACTTTGGATTATTTAATCATTTGTATGCCCAAGTGGCTGATCATGGTATTGAACATTAGTAAAATAAATGTAATGAACACCTGCATGTAACCCATGTATCACAAATAAACGATTTGATTTGACAAAGAACTTCAACTAAGTAATATAAAATAACTAAGTTACATAGTGAAAACTCAATCAACAACAAATAATCCCAAATTCAATCAACTCAAAGGAGCATACGTGTAAAACGAACGAGCAATTGGATGGGGCCTGGAGATGAGGCTGGTACAGGACCGGAGAGAATGGCACAAGAAAAGGAAGGCCTATACCCAGCAGTGGGTGAGTTCAGGCTGTGGATGATGATGATGATGATAGATGATAAGCCTTCCTTTACTAAAGATTTTGGCACTTTAGTGAAGGTTTTGTATGTCAAATGTTTACTACGTGACAGCTTAAGTATTTCTGAAATATCTCTGAGTCTGACGGCCGAATACTGAAACGCTACTCAATTTTAAGTTGCCCTTAAATCTTGTCCTGTCTCTGTTACTTCAGCATAGAGCAACCGAGACAGAACTAGATTTGAGCGTTACTTATATTTGAGTGGCGTTTCTTGACTATACGGGACCAGTCAATGTGGGGACACCTGGTGGAGGCCTATGTCCAGCAGTGGACGTCTTCTGGCTGAAATTATGATGATGATCTCTGAGTGCGGCGGTTAGTAGTGTTTGTTCACAAAATGTATAGGTTCTCGTGGCTTGGAGTATAGTCTACTCCGCCGAGCATACCTACATCTACATCTAGTCTACAGGTTTCCAAGTGTAGATGTCATGATTACTTGTTTCTGTGTTAGTTTCCTGCGTCTCACCTTAGTGGGGTACGCGTCGCCGGTAGCCATGAGCTGCTTGCAACTGTTGTAGATCATCCACATCTGCGACTCGAACTCCGACTCGTATAACATGTCGCATAGTAGCGATATTATTGGCGACACCTGAAATAAAGTAAGGGTTTTTTTTTTTTGTAAAAATTGGCGAGGAAGTATACAGAATCATAAACAGAATCATATTTTCCTGACTAAAGAAAATATGATTCTGTTTAGTCAGTCTGTTAGATTATCGAAAAATATTGGAAACGTGTTTCTTGTTGTCTAATTAATAAGAATTGAAGATGTCTGACACTCCTTACCGACCTGCCCGGGAGGAGTTATTTGATGATTTCCCCCCTCCAAAGAAATAAAAAACTGGCCAAGTGCAAGTTGGACATGAAGGGTTCTGTACCATCGTAGTAAGGAAACCCCTTTTAATTTGTATTACTTTTTGTTCAAGAAAAACATATTTTGTAATAAGTTTGTTTTTCATAGTGTTTGTATGAATAACAAAGTTATATTAGCCGTTTTTTGAATGTGCTATATCTCAAAAACTATTTACTATACCTATATCGTTCAAACCAATTTTGGTTGAAAGTTTTCATTGTGACAGCAGCATTTTTTTTGTGATTTTTCACTCTCTTAGTTTAAAGTTAGATGGGGGGGGGGCAAACATTTTACCACTTTGGAAGTGTCTATCTTTCAAACGATTGACTTTGAGAAAAAAAGGTTGTAGGAACCTCAACGTAATTTTGGAAGGCCTATCTATAGACACCCCACACGAAAATGCCATGTAGTTTTCTAACAAAAGGGCAGTGACATACGGACGGACAGATAGACAGACGGACAGACAGACATAACGAATCTATAAGGGTTCCGTTTTTTGCCATTCGGCTACGGAACCCTAAAAAGTGTCTTACCTCAGTAGCCTTAGCGATATGGAAGTTGTATGTATTGATTAGTTGGTAGATCTGTCTGCTGGGCGGGATGACGTCACGGGCTGTGAGCGGGGCTAGCTTTGATTCTGTAGGCCTGCAATTATATATTGATAAATTAGAAGTTACACAGTAACGAAATTTTACATTTGATGATGCACTAGCAATTAAACGGGGTCCAGTATTACAAAATACCGATTTTATGATTCAAAATTCCCAATCTAACAACTCCGATTTATCATTTGTCTTATGTTCATAATTTCGAAATTTCAATTTTCCTAACGTTTAAAAAATTACTATTTAGAATAACAAAAAATCCGACTTAATGATAATAGGAACGCCTTGAAAAACTGAATAGCAAAATAAATAAACACGATTCATAGCGCAAGCATGCAGCAGGCGTGGTCCCGCGCGAGCGTGTCGTCGCAGGCGGAGTCAGCGCTCAGCCCGCCTCGGCCCTCCGCATGCAATCGGGGTAGGGCAGACAAGACTACGTGGTATCGGATTTACAGCGATTTCATTATCACTAATATCCTAAATCTAATTTTAGCACTTTATTCGGAGTACTGGAAATCGTCATGTCGTTTTTCGGACAGACATCTCATCGAGCACTTTATTCTTCGAACAGATAAAAATACAAACAATTCGCATTTACGACTAAAAAATAAACTTTGTAATTTTGAATTATAATAATTTTTAGGTTTGTACTTTTCGGACTTTTGAACATCGGAATATAAAAATTCGGAATATAGAAATTCGGAATAAAAAATTTCGGAGTATTTAGGACGCGGCGCTGAGTGCGAGCTGCTGCCCTTCGGTATGATACAGTAGTGTGATGTACCTGTAGACGGGCTCGGCGTGTTTGAGCTGCGCGGCGGGCTGCACGTCCTGCAGGCGCAGTGCGCGCAGGCGTACGGCGCGCACGCCGGAGCGGCGCTGAGTGCGAGCTGCTGCCCTTCGGTATGATACAGTAGTGTGATGTACCTGTAGACGGGCTCGGCGTGTTTGAGCTGCGCGGCGGGCTGCACGTCCTGCAGGCGCAGTGCGCGCAGGCGTACGGCGCGCACGCCGGAGCGGCGCTGAGTGCGAGCTGCTGCCCTTCGGTATGATACAGTAGTGTGATGTACCTGTAGACGGGCTCGGCGTGTTTGAGCTGCGCGGCGGGCTGCACGTCCTGCAGGCGCAGTGCGCGCAGGCGTACGGCGCGCACGCCGGAGCGGCGCTGAGTGCGAGCTGCTGCCCTTCGGTATGATACAGTAGTGTGATGTACCTGTAGACGGGCTCGGCGTGTTTGAGCTGCGCGGCGGGCTGCACGTCCTGCAGGCGCAGTGCGCGCAGGCGTACGGCGCGCACGCCGGAGCGGCGCTGAGTGCGAGCTGCTGCCCTTCGGTATGATACAGTAGTGTGATGTACCTGTAGACGGGCTCGGCGTGTTTGAGCTGCGCGGCGGGCTGCACGTCCTGCAGGCGCAGTGCGCGCAGGCGTACGGCGCGCACGCCGGAGCGGCGCTGAGTGCGAGCTGCTGCCCTTCGGTATGATACAGTAGTGTGATGTACCTGTAGACGGGCTCGGCGTGTTTGAGCTGCGCGGCGGGCTGCACGTCCTGCAGGCGCAGTGCGCGCAGGCGTACGGCGCGCACGCCGGAGCGGCGCTGAGTGCGAGCTGCTGCCCTTCGGTATGATACAGTAGTGTGATGTACCTGTAGACGGGCTCGGCGTGTTTGAGCTGCGCGGCGGGCTGCACGTCCTGCAGGCGCAGTGCGCGCAGGCGTACGGCGCGCACGCCGGAGCGGCGCTGAGTGCGAGCTGCTGCCCTTCGGTATGATACAGTAGTGTGATGTACCTGTAGACGGGCTCGGCGTGTTTGAGCTGCGCGGCGGGCTGCACGTCCTGCAGGCGCAGTGCGCGCAGGCGTACGGCGCGCACGCCGGAGCGGCGCTGAGTGCGAGCTGCTGCCCTTCGGTATGATACAGTAGTGTGATGTACCTGTAGACGGGCTCGGCGTGTTTGAGCTGCGCGGCGGGCTGCACGTCCTGCAGGCGCAGTGCGCGCAGGCGTACGGCGCGCACGCCGGAGCGGCGCTGAGTGCGAGCTGCTGCCCTTCGGTATGATACAGTAGTGTGATGTACCTGTAGACGGGCTCGGCGTGTTTGAGCTGCGCGGCGGGCTGCACGTCCTGCAGGCGCAGTGCGCGCAGGCGTACGGCGCGCACGCCGGAGCGGCGCTGAGTGCGAGCTGCTGCCCTTCGGTATGATACAGTAGTGTGATGTACCTGTAGACGGGCTCGGCGTGTTTGAGCTGCGCGGCGGGCTGCACGTCCTGCAGGCGCAGTGCGCGCAGGCGTACGGCGCGCACGCCGGAGCGGCGCTGAGTGCGAGCTGCTGCCCTTCGGTATGATACAGTAGTGTGATGTACCTGTAGACGGGCTCGGCGTGTTTGAGCTGCGCGGCGGGCTGCACGTCCTGCAGGCGCAGTGCGCGCAGGCGTACGGCGCGCACGCCGGAGCGGCGCTGAGTGCGAGCTGCTGCCCTTCGGTATGATACAGTAGTGTGATGTACCTGTAGACGGGCTCGGCGTGTTTGAGCTGCGCGGCGGGCTGCACGTCCTGCAGGCGCAGTGCGCGCAGGCGTACGGCGCGCACGCCGGAGCGGCGCTGAGTGCGAGCTGCTGCCCTTCGGTATGATACAGTAGTGTGATGTACCTGTAGACGGGCTCGGCGTGTTTGAGCTGCGCGGCGGGCTGCACGTCCTGCAGGCGCAGTGCGCGCAGGCGTACGGCGCGCACGCCGGAGCGGCGCTGAGTGCGAGCTGCTGCCCTTCGGTATGATACAGTAGTGTGATGTACCTGTAGACGGGCTCGGCGTGTTTGAGCTGCGCGGCGGGCTGCACGTCCTGCAGGCGCAGTGCGCGCAGGCGTACGGCGCGCACGCCGGAGCGGCGCTGAGTGCGAGCTGCTGCCCTTCGGTATGATACAGTAGTGTGATGTACCTGTAGACGGGCTCGGCGTGTTTGAGCTGCGCGGCGGGCTGCACGTCCTGCAGGCGCAGTGCGCGCAGGCGTACGGCGCGCACGCCGGAGCGGCGCTGAGTGCGAGCTGCTGCCCTTCGGTATGATACAGTAGTGTGATGTACCTGTAGACGGGCTCGGCGTGTTTGAGCTGCGCGGCGGGCTGCACGTCCTGCAGGCGCAGTGCGCGCAGGCGTACGGCGCGCACGCCGGAGCGGCGCTGAGTGCGAGCTGCTGCCCTTCGGTATGATACAGTAGTGTGATGTACCTGTAGACGGGCTCGGCGTGTTTGAGCTGCGCGGCGGGCTGCACGTCCTGCAGGCGCAGTGCGCGCAGGCGTACGGCGCGCACGCCGGAGCGGCGCTGAGTGCGAGCTGCTGCCCTTCGGTATGATACAGTAGTGTGATGTACCTGTAGACGGGCTCGGCGTGTTTGAGCTGCGCGGCGGGCTGCACGTCCTGCAGGCGCAGTGCGCGCAGGCGTACGGCGCGCACGCCGGAAGCGGCGCTGAGTGCGAGCTGCTGCCCGAAGTCCGGTTTCAGTCCATGGAATTCCACGCTGTAGTCTACCGTCAGCTCGCCGATGTTCGCCCAGTACTTGGCTATTACAACTTCTAGTAACACGCCTCCCTGTCAAAGTGAGATTCATGTTTTAGAAGACAATACTGAAAGAGATGAATTTGGTTTCTCGCAGAAGGATTTATTTCATCCACCTACCACTAACTGGAAAGGTAATAAGGTAGGTGCTTCCGCATTGACAGTGATCATCTTCTGCGTTTCATGGCTTCTACAACTCTTCTTAGGTAACAACTGCATAGTGTGGACTAGGAATCTACCAGTCTTCTCTTTATCTTCTGATGAGATCTTTAGGACTCCCCATGTGGCTTCCGGGGGAACTGTGGAGGAATAGATAGTGAAAGTATTCATTATATTCTTATTATATTAAAATATACAAGTGCGTGATTAGACCTGTCGTACTGTATGGATCGGAATGCTGGGGGGTCTAAAACGGCCACTTTAACAGAATCGTAATATTAATCATGATAAAAATTTAAAATTCTTAAAATGGACTTTATAGTTATAGACAGAGTGTCTATTTTAAGAATTTGAAATTTTTAACGTAAATCATACTAAGATTCTGCGTGGATTCTGATAAAGCGGCCATTTTAGACCCGCAGGGCTGTGAAAAATATGGATGAAAAAAGATGTAGCTGAGATGAGAATGTTGAGGTGGATGTGTGGTGTGACAAGAATGGATACAGTATTTTAGAGGAAGTCTAACAGTTGCGTCAGTTACATAAAAGTTAAAAGGAATCGAATGGCGTGGTATGGATATGTTATGAGGGACGAATCGCATGTGACTAAAAAGGTGATGGATATAAATGTTGATGGATGGAGAGGGAGAGGAAGGACTAAGAAAAAAATTGATGTATTGTGTAAGGAATAATATGAAATAGAAAGGATTAAATACCACCGTGAAGTCTAACAGGGAAGAATGGAAAAATAAAATGTGTCGCGTTGACCACAAATAGAATGGGATAAGGGCAGGAAGGTGACTACGGCGAGTGCAGGCAGGCCAAGGAGGCGCTTCCCGCCATCGACGTCTGCCTCACCAAACAAGCGCTCCGGCTGACTAAACTACAGCTACGCAGAATGACGGCCGCCATCACTGGACACGGTACTTTTAATAAGCACCTCTCTGTTATAGGTGTCACAGATACTCCTCTGTGTCGAGCCTGCATGGAGTAAGAAGAAACAGCAGCCCACGTGCTCTTGCACTGTTTGTGGGTTGCCCCATACAGGACCAAGTATTTCGGTAACGCAGGTACTCTCCGCGAGATTGCCGGTAACACCAAGGGGTTACTGGCCTTTCTCGGGGAGCTGGGATGGATCGAATAAGATTCCTACCCGTACGCAAAATACGCGCTTTAGGCGTGGAGTCGCGGACACTAGCCCGTTGCATCTATCTATCTATCTATCTAAGGGCAGGAAGGTGACGATGGTTTAACAATGAACGTCTTCGGGCTGATGATGATTAGGATGCTCACCAATAACAAAATGTCGGACAATAGTGGAAGGTTTGAAGAGCACGCCAGTCTCGGCCAGGCGCGGCGGCGCGGGCGCGGCCAGGCGCAGCGCGGCGGCCTGCAGCACCGTCACCGGCACGCGCCACAGCGGGCCCTTCGCCACGCACGACACGTCGTACGCCAGGATGCTGTGCCACACGGTTACTGGGGCTTATACTCGCTTGGAGGCCATAAGGACTAACAATATTTTACTTTTACTTGTAATTCGACAGCCCGCTTGATATTGAGTCAGCTGATGTCTTCACCACAAAAATATATTAAGACGTGGTCAGCATGTTATTTCAAAGAACTGACACAAATAACATGTGTGAAAAAAGTAATTAATTCGATCAGAAAATGAAATAGCTACATGCTCAAGAAAATTTTGGTGAGGGGCTTACTATGATGGTATGAAAAATTCGTCACATTTTTATAACGCTGTCTTTGTCTAGCACGTCATTTAAAATTAATTAAAACCAAGCAATTTCGTGATCGATTTTATAACTTTTTTCACACATCGCGTTATTTCTATTAGTTGTTTGAAATAACATAACAATTTAGAAAAGTAGTGAAATAGGCATTAATGAGTAGAAGATAGTCACCTAGTGAAGTGCGGGCCGGGCGGCAGGCCCCGGGTGTCGAGGCGCACGGTGCAGGCGCGCGGCGCGTTCATGACGTCGAGGTGCAGCGGCGCGGACAGCCAGGCCGCGCCGCCCGCCAGCGCCAGGCGCATGCCGAACGCGATCTGCTTCGGAATTATCGACTTGTCTGCAACACACGCGCGCTACATAGCGAGACTTGTATCTGCTGCTACTTACACTGTGCCTCGGGGATACCGCTGCTACCCAGCTCACTCGCAATTTCACTACCAACAATACTTGCAGCCCATTACTACGGCTAATTATATGGGCCCATGCTGCGGGTTGTTCGTAAGAGATACCGCGCCTCGACACAAAGGGCTAACAAGGAACATGGGTGGTTTTAGTCAGTAGAAGTCTGACACTCCCTACCGCTCTGCCCAAAGCGGGAGGAGTTATTTTATGATTTCCCACGATTTACAAAAAAAAAATATCCTATATCTTTTAGCTATAGCATTTCTTATTAGCGTTTGAGTGAGTGTAGTATTTCATTTCTTAAAAACAATTTATTAGGCATAAAAATCTTAACAAAACCCAAGCAAAATCTTGTTAACCATGACTTTTTCTTTCCTAATGATTAGTCAAAACTTGACCAACGTCAACAATCAATATTCCCATGGTCAAAAAACCTTTCAGTAATGTGATCCAAAGCCTCTTATTTTCTAATCTGAAGCTAAAGTTAAAAAATGTACATAAATAAACATGGACGTACCGTCACTTAAAGTTCCAATTATTATATTCTTGAGCAAAGGTACTTTCGGGCCTACGAAATGAAAATACGGGTAAAAGTCCACTTGACACAAATAATATTAAAAACCAACAAAATTTCCTAGATCACCTAAACTACATACCCTAATTTGATTTCTATAAGTATTAACAAATAGTCAAGAGTCGCACTCACTCTCGGCATCATTATGGTCTTGCAAGAAGTATGGCTCGATGGTAATGCCGACGTCTTTGGGCGGGTCGTCGGGTCGCGGCCGAAGGAAGATGCCTTTAGCGTTGCCCGGACCGCACTGGATATTGAATGTTACGTCACGTTCTGGCTGGTCATGGTACGTGCTTAGGAGGTCGAATGCCTGAAAAATTGATCCAAAATTAAACTCATAATGACCCACCTTCCATCTTGCCCTGTTACATGAGTACTTTATGCCCTTATTACCGCATGCATGAGCCCGTACTCAAAATACGCGCTTTGGACGTGGAGTTGCGGACACCAGCCCGTTATACAGTACAATGCATCAGTGAGCAGTTTTCGAACCTGAATTTTTGATTCAACATATTTTAACTTTTCATGAAAATCAAAGCAGAGATATTTAATTATTACTGAGCCGTCACTTAATGAAGATTTGACATACAAAACCTTCACTAGTAAAATCTTTACTAAGAGATGACTTTAGTAATCATTAAATGTCTCAGCTGAGTGCGACAGTTAGTAGGCACTTTTGAATCCATCTCCAAGCAAATTTTCACTAATAGATTTAGTACATAGCTACATCCATCTATAACACACAAAAGAATTAACCTTTTCAACATTGAGCAGTCCACAGCCCTGTGCCCAGGGCTCCACATGTGCCAGGTAGGTGGCAGAGTTCTCTAACGCACGTTTGATTGAGTACGGCGAGTATGGGAGATTCTTCTGTTTCAGTCCCGATATTAAGGTTGCTGGGAAAGTAAGAAATTCAATACATACATAAGGTGTCAAAATCATAACCCTCCGTAGTAGCGTATAAATATGAAAATATTTTTTGTAAAACATACTAAAGATGTTTATTGGCTAAAAAAAAAATTAATCTGTTTAATCCGTCAGTTAGATTATCGAAAAATATTGGATACGTGTTTTTTGTTTTATCATAAGAATACAAATTGACGAAAACAAGACTTATAAAATATCGTGAGTGGGGGCTTGTGACGTCACTTTCTGGTAAAAAAATGTACCAAACTGTGGCGTCACACGACTTTTCGAAGATCTGTATCGACTTCATGTTTTGTTTACGTGAAAAACGAAGAAATGTGTCCAATATTTTTTGCAAATCTATCTGACGGACATTATATATTTTTTTGACAACTACCTTTTTATGTTTGTATACTCGTAGCTAAGTAAAGAAATAAACAAGGGACTAACCTACTGCGCCGGCGACGTGTGGTGCTGCCATTGAGGTTCCATTCATTAGCTGGCAATTTCTTAGTGTAAATCTGTAAACACAATAGATATATTTGGTGTTGATTATTTAATTTTACGACAGTTCAGACCAAAACAAAAACCTATTCCAGGAAAACAGCAATTGTTGTAACTTCTAAGGACAATGTTTTTTATGTATGAAATCCTGTACCATGATGGTTTAAAATTTATTGTCTACTACACTATATTATTTCCTACAAAAGCTATTTTTGTAAACTTTTTCAGAGTTTCGGATGTTTTTTAATGATATATTTAATCGAACATTACCTCAAAACCAGTAGAGTGGCGATATTTTAGATTTAGGGAATCGAAATCTTTAGTAAGAAAATCGATCGTCGAATTGATCGACTAAGATTTTTTGTCATTGATATATGAGACTTTTTCACAGATAACTGCAGATAAAACTGTTTAACATCACATTTATGAGTGACTAAAGATTCATTTGCAAATATCTAAAATCACTATAATAGTCATGAACCTAAAAGATCAGAATGTAGTTTTTTTTTTTTTTTAAGTACCTAGCGACGGCGGCCACGGCCCCGCCGGGCGCGCACACGGAGATGCCGAGCGCGCCGTCGGCCGTGGGCCCGCGCGAGCTCCAGCTGAACCTAAATGATCAGAATGTAGTTGACACAAGTACCTAGCGACGGCGGCCACGGCCCCGCCGGGCGCGCACACGGAGATGCCGAGCGCGCCGTCGGCCGTGGGCCCGCGCGAGCTCCAGCTGAACCTAAATGATCAGAATGTAGTTGACACAAGTACCTAGCGACGGCGGCCACGGCCCCGCCGGGCGCGCACACGGAGATGCCGAGCGCGCCGTCGGCCGTGGGCCCGCGCGAGCTCCAGCTGAACCTAAATGATCAGAATGTAGTTGACACAAGTACCTAGCGACGGCGGCCACGGCCCCGCCGGGCGCGCACACGGAGATGCCGAGCGCGCCGTCGGCCGTGGGCCCGCGCGAGCTCCAGCTGAACCTAAATGATCAGAATGTAGTTGACACAAGTACCTAGCGACGGCGGCCACGGCCCCGCCGGGCGCGCACACGGAGATGCCGAGCGCGCCGTCGGCCGTGGGCCCGCGCGAGCTCCAGCTGAACCTAAATGATCAGAATGTAGTTGACACAAGTACCTAGCGACGGCGGCCACGGCCCCGCCGGGCGCGCACACGGAGATGCCGAGCGCGCCGTCGGCCGTGGGCCCGCGCGAGCTCCAGCTGAACGCGCCGCCGCACACTCGCGCGCGCATGGAGTACGCCGCCGACATCATCTCCGGCGACACGTAGGCTCCCACACCTGCCACACACTGTACTATGAACCTAGGCGCCTCCGACAGCTGCGGTGCGACAAACGCACAAGTGCCAAACAATAAAGGATAAACTGGATAGGCTCCGTAATGTGTTTTTAAAACACATTTGCTCGTAAAGGGTCTCTTATTTCACCAATTTCAATATCATAATGTATCTCATTACGTACTTGTGCGGTAATGTAATGTTAATAGCACGGTTTATCAAGATGCTCTGTCAAAACGTACCGATCGCACGAATACACGGCGTTGCTAAAAGCTACTAAGCTACCTATATATTTATTTCTTTTAAAACGGGTTCACTTCTGACAGTGTGTCTAAGTCGAAATGTTTACCTGTAAACGTTGTGACGTTGAATCGAGGGATGGTGCTACGTGTGTTGCTTGTAAGGCAAAGTTCGACTTTCCCTGTGCTGGGATAAGTGAGGTTGGCTGGAGAAAACTTGGCGAGCGTAAATCGACATGGAAATGTCAAAGCTGCAAGGGTACCCCGGTTGCCAGTCCACTAACTGGTAGTCTGAAGGCGTCACCAGCGAACTCGGAGACCATCATGGCTGAGCTTCAAAATCTGTCAGCCAAAATGGAAGCATTGCCAGCATTGATCGAGAGTGTGAAGGCTATTCAGAGTGAGCTTGCCGAACTAAAAACCATACGGCAAGAAGTTTCTGAACTAAAATCGTCCTTTGAGTGCTACGGTCAGGAAATAACGTCTTTAACAAGTAAAGTGTCAGAGTTGGAAAGTGAAATCGAATTAATGAAAATGAACAAGGAAGCGATAGTCAATTTGCAAGATCGAATCAGTCAGCTTGAGATTCGTCAGTCGGAGAGTGAACAGAGGTCTCGCATGAACAATATTGAGATTAAAGGAGTGCCGATATCCAAGGATGAAGACCTGTTCGCAATAATGACCAACATTGGTAAAGCAATTGATTTTCATGTACCGAAGGAACAGATTAACTACATAGCAAGGGTGCCGTCACGTAACGACAATGTAAACAAAAACATTATTTGCTCTGTACATAACATCTACCTTAAGAACGACTTTATAGCGGCGGCGAGGAAACTTAAAAAACTGAGTGTGGGTGATCTGGGCTTACAGGGCAATAACAGAGTGTACATCAACGACCACCTCACACTGGAAAACAAACTTCTACTTAATAGAACCAAAGCTCAAGCTGCGGAGCGTGGCTTCGAATATGTGTGGGTTAGGGGGTGCAAAATACTTGTACGGAAAAACACCACGTCTCCAAAACATTGCATTAAAACAGAGCAAGATTTAAAAAAGTTTTTATCTTAATTACTGTGTCTCATGGTGCTTGTGAGTTATTTGCTATTTACGATAAACCTTGTTTACACATTATGTACACATTATTGTTGAAAGTGAATATGTTCAACTTAAGTTGGAGAAACATGGTTACGTATTTTTTACATGCATTCCATTCTCGGCTGCCCTTTGTTCTCTTATCGCTCGTTGTCGCCAATTCATTCGACTCGTTAAGATGAATGAATCAAATTAACTTTGGGAGATTAAATATAATAAATAAACATTTAATTCTTTAATTTAATTGATTTTGACAATAAATTACAACCATTAATATCTGTAACAAAAACAAAAATATTAATTTACTTTATTATTAATACTGGCTGTTTTGTGCCTCTATCTGAAAAAAAAGCGCGAACGCGCGCGCATCGCTTATTTGTTAAGAAGTAATAATCAATTTTACTAATTGCTCAAATTTTCATAACTGCTTTATTTAAAGATTTTATTCGTTTAAGAAAGTCCGAGTTTTATTTATTTCCTCGCAAATATGTTATAAAACGTCGTATGACATAAGTGCGCTTTGATAATTACAGCACTTATATCATAATCAGTGATAGGAATAGGTAGTGCCTATTTGCCTAAACTTCGAAGAACAGAGACAAGAAACGGAGACTTCCTTAGGACTAAATTTTTTCCGAGACATCTGTCCCGGAATTTCGAGACAACACATAAATACATTTAAAAAAAATGTTATTTGGAATAAGTAATTCGTCTATATTTACCTAAAGTTTGCGACTAGATATATCATAATAAAATTAAAATACAATGCAAAGATGGTTAGGTTGCCTTTAGACTGATTCACCCTATCCCCTCGTACTAGTATTAAAACTGTATTACGAGCGGATAGTCTTCCTCAACCCAAGAATAACAGATTCTCACAAGATTTCAGTTACAAGTCACATAGCAGTAGTTTGATTACATGCTGTATAGGTAGTAAATCATACATAATACAAAATAATTATAAGTTATGACAACATATTAATTAGGGTACAAAAGATTAGAATTGTTTCTGTGGATATATGTATGTGTATGTGTTTTATGTGTGTTTCTGTATGTGTATGTTCTATGTGTGTTTTTAGTGTCATTTATTATTTAATTGATTAATTAATGATGTGCCTTGATTATAACATCGATTTATAATAGATTTTCAGTGCTGTTGTAATCTAGTGCTTTCAAATATTTTTCAATAGCTTTTTTGCATGTTTGGCTATCGAGATTCTTCAATTTTAAATATTTACTTATTTTGTTGTAAAGGCTCGGACCGAGATAATTGTGAAATTTGTGTGCAAAAGATGTTCTAAATTTGGGTATGTTATAAACTATGTCTAATCGCCGCCTTTTAGCAAAGTGCGGTTTTACCTTATGCTGTATCATGATCTCTTGTTTAATGAACAATTTTCGCACCGTAAGGACTCCTAGTTCCGAGTAAAGTAGGTGTGTCGGATAAGTGTAGTTTTTGCGAGAAATTACTTTAAGTACCATGCGTTGGGTTCTTTCAACGGACAACATGGTTGTTTTTGTGGTTCCTCCCCATACAATTAGGCCGTATATCAGTATAGATTGGCATAGTGCCAAATAGATTTTTATTAGTAGCTTAATGTCACATGCATTTCTAATAGTTTTAAAAATATAAATTAGTTTTCTTGCGCGATTATTTACTTTAATGATGTGTTCTTTCCAGTTTAAGTTTTGATCTACTATAACACCTAGATATCTTATAGAATTGGTTCTGGTGATTGGGTTACAATGACAGTTACTTCGATTATTGCAATGGTGAGTTTGTATATTTATCGAGTTAGGAGATGGTTGAGTTTTGCTATTAATTGTGAATGTAATATATTTTGTTTTTTCTAGATTAAGTGTCAACAGATGATTGTCCAGCCATGAGTTTACTAAAGCAAAACCTTCATTTGCTGCATTGGTTACGTCTTTCCATGTGTTAGAGTTGAACAATAATACTGTGTCATCTGCAAATGTTATTATTTGACCATTTTGTAAAGGCAAATTGCAGAGGTCATTAATATATACTAAAAACAGCGTAGGACCCATTACACTGCCTTGAGGCACTCCGAAGATGACCTTTTCCTCATTGCTTATGCTGTTATTAATTTTTATAACCTGTTTCCGGTTCGTCAAATATAAAATAATAACATACACAGTCGTTACAACCATAAAATTTTCTGAATTTTATAGACAAACTTTAGATAAATATAGACGAATTACTTATTCCAAATAACACATTTTTTTTAAATGTATTTAAGTGTTGTCTCGAAATTTCGAGACAGATGTGCCGGAAATAATTTAGTCCTAAGGAAGTCTCCGTTTCTTGTCTCTGTTCTTCGAAGTTTAGGCTAATAGGCACTACCTATTCCTATCACTGATCATAATGTACTATTGTCTGACTGTCTCGTTGGTCTAGAGCAGGGATCACCAATTTGTTTCTTCAGGGGTCTGGTTTTTTTTAATAAATTACGACCGCGGTCCGTTTCGACTCAAGTTTATTAAATGAGCTAAGTAATTTACAGAAGTAACAAGGAAATTTTTACATATCAATATGAAAAATTAAATATTGTTACGTCGGTCATCTAGAATCTTCAAGAAACCTCGCTAATAACTGAGAAGTACGCGTGAATTCTAGTAGTTACCTATTTCCATTCTGTAGGTATAACTACCGCACCCGGCGTCGGCGGTACTTGCATTTTAATTTCGACCGTATGCCTACGGCGTAAAGTAACTTATTCTTTTTTGGTTATTTTATCTTTAAAGTTTATTTTTTGTTAATCTTTTTTCTGGATGCTTTATGGAATAATAGCGAATTTTCTTGAATATCTTTTGTGTGTTTGGGGTATAAAAGGACCGAGAGAGGACGAAGCGAGTCAGTCTACTTTTAAGCGAGACAACGAAAGGTTCGAAGAGCTAACTAGTGCGATTAAGTTTAAGTGTTTTGCGAGTAATAAAGTAATTCGTGTGTTCAATTGGTAGTGCTTTTATTTATCCCATACCCAGCTCGTAACAATATTTTACCTTAAACCATTTCTCTATTGTCGAATTGACGGCAACAAAGACAAAGCTCGGAATACATTTTATTAACTTAGGTGCTCAGTAATACAAATTACTTTTTACAAGATGCACACAAAATAGGTTGACGGTCCCCTTTGGTGACCCCTGCTCTAGTGGTCGCAAGTGAGAGTGCAGCGCGTAAAATACTGGATTTGATTCCCAGCTCGGTTATTGGGTTTTCGATCAGGAATTTCACAGTAGCAGCCACGGAGTCTGGATTTGTGTCCGGTTGATGGCAATAGGCTCGCCTCTATTACCTATTATATTTAATATTAGGTCTTTACCTATGAAATTGCCGTTCTGCAGTACTGGACATTTCAAATCAAAATAATTTTTGTTTGGCTAAGAATTCTAATTTCAAATTAATTTTATTTTAAAAACATGGTTTTTTTTTTTTTCCAAAAGTAGTCATTTGTTTATTGATTAGTGTTACATTTTCATCGCATTTCAATCTTTTTCGTCATCATGGATACGTTAAAAATTCGAGTAATTATGGAATATGAGTACCGTCGTGGCAGCAACGCGGCACAAGCGGCACGCAACATCAACGACGTTTACGGAGCTAACACTACAAACCAACGCACCACCTGTTATTGGTTTGCTCGCTTCCGTCCTAGAAATTTCGACCTGAAAAATGAACCTCGCGGTCGTCCGTCCTTTGGTCGACAATTACGAATTAAAGGCGATTGTGGAAGCTGATGATACACAATCTACGGCTGAATTAGCAGCAGCTTTCGACGTTAGCGTCAAAACAATATTGGTCCATTTGCGTCAAATTGGCAAGGTAAAAAAGCTTGACAAATGGGTGCCCCACGAACTCAATGATCGCCAGCGCGAAGTACGCGTCGAGACGTGCCTTGCACTGCTCAACAGACACACAAATGAAGGAATTTTGAACCGCATTGTTACCTGCGATGAAAAATGGATTCTGTTTGATAACCGCAAGCGCTCAGCAAGTTGGTTGGAAGGATCCAACCAACTTGCTGAGCGCTTGGTGATGAACCAGGAGGTTCAGCACCTAAACAATGCCCTAAACGAAAACTTACCCCTAGAAAAGTGATGGTCACTGTTTGGTGGTCTAGCGCCGGTGTGATTCATCACAGCTTCTTACCAAACGGGGTGAGCATTACTGCAGATGTGTACTGTGAAGAACTGAACACAATGATGGAGAAGCTGGCACATCTACAACCAGCATTGGTCAATAGCTCGTCTCCGCTGCTCCTGCACGACAACGCGCGACCTCATACTGCACAGCAGACGGTCTCCAAGTTGCAAGAACTGGGGTTGGAAGCTCTCCGTCATCCGCCCTACTCACCAGACCTTGCGCCTACAGATTACTACTTTTTACAGAATTTGGATAACTTCTTGGCGGGAAAAAAATTCAATACCCGAGAGGCAGTACAAAATGCCTTTGAAGAATTTGTTGCCTCCCGACCAGCCGATTTCTTTAAGAAGGGCATCAATAAACTGCCACTGCGTTGGCAAAGATGCATTGATTGCATGGGTGATTACTTCGATTAATACAAATAAAAAATACATGAAAAAAATTCGTTTAAATTTTTTCATACAAAACGGCAATTTCATAGGTAAAGACCTATTATATTCAGTCCCTACTTAAAAACCTTTGATGTTTTAAATAAATGGATTGACTTCCAATGTGATGGCCAGCTATTACAAGACTGAATATATGAACTGACTTGGTATTACATAGATCTCACTACTTTTTACGGTAAAAGACTTGAGTAGCGCGGCTTGGCTGTTTTTACAAGTTTTGTTTTTAGTGGGTTATTTATTTACTTATTAAAACTTTAAACAAGCTGTACAAAGTCAGACGAGTCAGTGTCATTAGTCCGTCAGACAGATTTCCAAAAAAATTGGACACGTACTTTTTCTTTTTTCACGTACACAATAAATGAAGACGATACAGTGCTTCGAAAAGTCGCACGATGTCACAATTTGGTACATTTTTTACCAGAAGGGACGTCACCAGCTCCACTCACGATCTTTGACACGTTTTATTTTAGTAAATTTTTAATAATTTGATAAAACAAAGAACATGTATCCAATATTTTTCGATAATCTTACAGACGGACTAAACAGACTCATATTTTTTTAAGTTCGTCAACTACCCTATTCAGGACGTCGGCAAATACACTTCTCATCAAAAAAATCGAAACACCTCGCAGTTTATGATTTGATAAGGATTATCAGAAAAATGTGTATATTTAGGAATAAATGTAAAATGTCATTTAATAGTGAGTAGTATGAGGTTTTTAAATCCTAATGTTAATGTTCTAAATTCAAATGAAGTCTTCATAGGTTTCGTATTTTGTATAATGAGTAATTTTTACCCTGTATGGAATATGAAGGAAATGGGTAAAACAACACGCGTAAATGAAAAAAAAATGTAAGAAACGTTTATTTAATAACTTGTATTCCCTCCGCGAGCTCTTATTACTGCTTCCATACGGTTCTTCATCGATCGGATGAGAGTCACGATCACATGTTGTGGTATATTATCCCATTCCTCTTGGATTGCATTTTGCAGCTGGCTAAGTGTTTCTGGGGCTGGATCTCTTGCTCGAATTCGTCTCTTTAATTCATCCCATAGATGTTCAATGGGATTCATGTCCGGGCTTCTTGCTGGCCATACCATAATGGAGATACCGACTTCGGTAAGATAATCTCGTACGACGCCCGCGGTGTGAGCTCTAGCATTGTCGTGCATGAATATGAAGTCGTTGCCAATAAAATGTGCATAGGGCATCACATGAGGTTCAAGACACTGTTCGATGTACCGATGAGAGTTTAGTGCAGGCAGCCGTGGCCCAGACACAAAGGCAAGTTCTGTCTTACCGTCGGCGCTGATTCCTCCCCAAACCGTCCACGAACCGCCACCATAGCTGACCTTTTCTTCAATGCAGCATTGTGCAAAGCGTTCTCCATCTCTTCTGTAGACCTTGTTCCTTCCGTCGTTACCATACAGCATAATTTTACACTCATCAAAAAACAGTACTTTGCTCCACTGAAGGTATGACCAAGTTAGGTGCTCGCGTGCAAAGTTAAGGCGCGCTCTTCGATGGTCTGTAGTTAATTTCGGCCCATTCGCTGGCTTATGCGGTGCCAATCCGCGTTCCTTCAACCTTCTTCTTATTGTAGAGTCACTTACAGCTACTCTTCGTACAACGCGAAGCTGCTGCTGCAGTTGAAAAGCGTTAAGGCGTCGATTTCGTAAAGAAGTTGTTACAATAAATCGATCATCTCGCTCAGAAGTGACCCGATTCCTGCCAGATCCTGAACGGCGCGTGAACGAACCAGTCTCCCGATAGCGTTTGTAGACTCTATGAACAGATGATAAGCTTAGATGCAATCTTGCAGCCACAACACGCTGACTAAGTCCAGAATCCAGCAATGCCACCACTTGGGCGGCTTCTGCGCGCGAAGTATCCATATGTTTTAGAAAAAAAAGTTTTTTCAGACGTCCCAAAGTCACAGTAAATGAAATAAGAAACAAAAAGTTTAAAGACAAGCGCTAATTTTTAGTTCTTAAACGAGAAACGTACTCCAACCCTAAATACACATTTGTCTCAAAACAGTGATTAATTTCATTTATCAACAAATACACAACACAACAAATGAAATTCTAATTTCGAATTTTGATTTTTTTCTTCTTACTGTAATGACCAAACTGCCGGCTACACAATAATGTTTTTTTTTCATGGAATTAATTCTCTTTTGTAAAAAATTAGGACAAAAACAATAAAAACGAAAGTGTTTCGATTTTTTTTATGAGAAGTGTAGCTTAGCTTGGTGATAGCTCAGGTATCTCTACATTGTCTGCCCTCATCAGGTCTGGGTTAGTCAACAAATACGTACCAATAAGTATAGGTTGCGCGATATCGGGCGGCGCGCCCACGGTGCAGAGCGCGGGCCCGTGGTTGCCGCCCGACACCACCCACGACACGTTGTAGCGGTTCACGACCGAGCAGATTATGTCGCCGATACGACTGCGGGGAGGAAGATGCTATGAGATAGAGTCGAAATTGAAACAACCCAGATGAAAGAGAAAGAAGAAAAATTTCAGATACATAGTTATCAAGTTATGGAAACAAACTTTACACAAGAAAAATTTATTCCATTTGAAATAAAAAATGGTATGGATATTTCAATGTGACCTTCAAAGTAATGAGGAACAGTCACTTTTTTTCCGTTTGTGAGAAATCATCAAATGACTGCTTCCCGCTCAACTCTGGGCGAAGCGGAAAGGAATGTCAGACTTCTACTGACTAAATACCACCCATGTTCCTTTTTAGCCGTTTGTGTTCCGTGGCCGCGGTATCTCTTTCGATATCAACCCGCAGTCCAAAAACAGGCACCTCACTGTCAATTCAACTTTTTGACTTTGATTGCGGCTAACTACGTCACGCGTAATAATAATGAATAATAGTGAAAAAAAAAAGAGATTAGATAAACTATTTCTAGTCAATTGGATACATGAAGTAGTCTGCCGTTTTGAGACAACTAAAAAGTGACGGTGTATACAGGGGTCGGGCCACGATCAGGTAAAACAAAGCCTTAACACACAGGGCGAAAACTAACCAAAACTACATCCTATAGTGTTTACCTCTTCCTAATCCACTCTCCGGCGTATAATAACCCGTTTTCAATGTTAATGATAATACAGGCCCAATATAATGCGCTGCGGGTTGTTCGAAAGACCGCGGCCTCGACAGAAAGGGCTAAGAAGGAACATGGGCGGTTTTTAGTCAGTAGAAGTCCGACACTCCCTACTGCTCTGACCAGCAGGAGGAGTCATTTGATGATTTTCCAACCAACAAAAAAAAAGTGGTGTAATATAATGTAATAGCACTCACCCCGCATCAGCCCAATGCGCATGTTCCCCGTAGCTCATATTAATAACATCGATCTTCATCTTCTTGGAGAGTTCCATGATCTTGATGCAGGCTCGTACTAGCGCCGTGCCGGTCTCCATGGAGCCGAGGCGTGAGTCTCCGATGGTGAGGGACACGATCTTGGCGCCCGGAGCCACGCCGTTGCGTTCGGGCTCGTCGGGGAAGTAGCCCGCAGCGATCGCGGCCACGTGCGTGCCGTGCGTAGCTGGGGGGAAACAACTCTTACTTTTGTCTCACTGAGAGCTTGGATTAAATGGTCACACCCTAGTATTAGTATTATAGTCAGCTAACTTGCATTTACTTTTAGGATTATACAGATTCATTAAGAGGCTAATATCAAACAATACAGCGTTTGACATCAGTCGCTTTATGCGAAACGCTTAATAAAATAAAATTGCAATCAATGTTTTATAAACATTACTGCCTGTAGTTATTAGCTTGTTCGACTGTACCAAACCGCACTGGGCCCGCGTGGTGGATTCTAACCCATGCCCTTTCACAAAGGCCTGTGTCCCAGCAGTAGTAACATTACAGACTGTTAATGAACCTAGTAACAAAAATAATTTGATACCTTAGCAACAGCCTCAATCGGCGAGTGTTGCGTGGTTAATTCCCACTCGCTCTCACAGACAGAGGTGGGGTTATAAAAAGTCCGTCAGTAAGATTATCGAAAAATATTGGATAAGTACTTCTTTTTAGTTTTATCAAATGAATCAAAATTCACGACGATAAAACGCGTCAAAGATCATGAGTGGGGGGGGGGCACTGACGCCACTTGACGCGCTTGGGGGGCTTGACGTCACTGGCCGGTAAAAATGTACTGCAATGTGACTATTCGAACTTCGAAGCACTGTATCGTGTTCATTTTTTGCTTACGAGAAAAAAAGAAAAAAATTGTGTCCAATATTTTTTGGAAATCTATCTGACGGACTAATTAGTTTTTTTTTGCCAACTACCCTATTACACATAGATAAGTGTAGTGCCTAATATGTTATCTTTAGGTTCGTACTCACAGCACATGCCGACGACCTCGAGCGTGTGTCCTTCATCGTGCACATTGATGCTGACGGTCATCTCGTCGAAGGGCGTCAGATGCGTGTGTTCGTGGGTGACGCTGAACTCGCCCAGCAGTGGGCCGGACGTCAGGTCGCCGCTCTCTGACGTGTCGATACATGCTCTGTTGACAAAGAAAAGAAATTAAACAAAGTTTTGCATTCAATGCTAGTCATCATCTGCCTAGTCTGCCTATACGGAAACTGCAGCTGAATGCCAGTATTACCTATACACTAGCGGACGTCACGCGGTTTCACCTGCGGAGTTCCCGTTCCCGTGGGAATACAGGGATAAAAAGTTACTTTAGACTATTTTGAAAATTCGAAGCTACACTATTCCCGGGTGGGAATAGTGTAGCTTCCCAACGGTAAAATAATTTTTCGAATCGGTCCAGTAGTTTCGGAGCCTATTCCTTACAAACAAACAAACAAATCTTTCCTCTTTATAATATTAGTGTAGATGGAGTGACTACCTATCTGATGTTCCACAACCCAAACCCAGTTAGTACTGGGAGATGCAATACCCTGTGGTAAGACTGGTAAATAGGCTTTTAGGGCCACTGATTACCTGCAATGACTGCCCAAGATCTCATGTTACAATTGTTAATGTTACAATGTTATGTTAACAACGGCTTAACAAGTACTCCAAGGCACGGAGGAAATGTACTGGGTGGTCACCCATCCACAGATCAACCTAAGCAAGCACGACTTCACTTAAAGTTCTTTCAATGCAAGTGTGCTATTCGAATATTAAAAAAAAAAACTTTATGTCAGACCTTGATCCGGATATAGAAATTACAAGTTTAAAAAAAGAATAATCATGACATTTGTAATCCATTCATATTATTTACTAATATCTGTATGAATCCATCCATTTAAATATTGTTAATTTTGTGTACAAACTGATTAGTCAAATTAAAGCACTCTTTAACGCTTGCACTTTGCTGTGCCCTGACAGGATCCATATTTATGTATCTAGCATTAAACCCTTAGTAACATCATTTCTACAACATGGAATGCAAAATAAATTAATATGACCATAACCCTGTAATATAGCCTATTAGCTTTTTCACAGTTTAGGGCGAGTTTTAGCAATGAACTGAGTTATTTGCGTGTTTCAAGAACTTGTCAAACAAAACTTTTTCAGTTTCATTGTACAACACACCACATAACAAGTTGAGTGTTTATTATGTTACACCTTCTATATTGAACTTGTGTACTATGGATGCTATTGTGAAATTCCCAACATACCTCCAAACATCTCCGTCATGGAACAGCACACAGTCATAAGTGGGTCCGAGATCATTGAACTTCTTCTCTGCAGTCAGCAGAACTTCCACCCTAGCTTCCAACTCCTCCTTAAGGATTTTGTCATCTGGGCTTAGTGTAGGGTTCTTGGCCACTAAAATAAAAAAGAAATCTCTGAGTTAGTTTAATTACTCAGTTTTATTTAGGCTCCTCTGTTGCACTGCAACTCTTTCCAAAAATTCTATTATTTCCAATATTATGGTAAACTTAACTGGCAAAATGTGGTTGTACTAAGTGGGGTGTGGTGTGGTATCCAAGGATAAATGAGACATGGGTACATGACATGCATATAAAACAACAAAAAAAATGTTAATAAACATATGTTGTAACGAGTCTTTTAAGCCTGTTACATGATACGTATTGTTTGATTTAATTTGTAGGCACCACGGTGGTGTTTTCATATAAGAATTCATTTTTTGGTTGATTTAGAATCGTGAAGTGGTCACACTGGCTTTTTCTTTTTGAGGCTGGCAAGTTGACTTTGACATTTGTCACTTTTCGACCTATAGCTTTTGGACAGAATGGCGTAATTTCAGCGCCGATATAAATCTTGAAGTTTTACTTCAGATGGGCGGCATCTAATCCCAATTACGTGGTAGCCGATTGCCCTTGTCAGCATCCTAATTGGATAGCTCATATTTTTTATGGTAAGTGAAATTTTTTCGTGATTTCGATCCGTTCCGCGTTGTCATGGCTATATTGATAGCAGTCGCTAATAGTTCCGATATTTAATTGTTTCAGGATCTTTTAACTTGATTAAGTACTTATTTGTCTGGATTCATTCATCTACTGATTTTTTTTTTTTTTTTTTTTTTTTTATTTTTATATCTGCAATCAGCCCTTAGGCTTTAATCAGATTGGTTGTTGCTTCATTGGCAGTTTGAGATTCTTCGCATCCTGCGATGCGTCATCCCGTTATGTATAAAGGGTAATCAGATTGACGCTATTCGTTTTCACAAAAAAAAAAAAAAAAAAGAAAAAGAGAAAAAAAAAGAGTACTGCTCAGCTGCTTTTCTGGACATACAACAAGCATTCGACCGAGTCTGGCACAAAGGTCTCCTGTGTAAACTTAAAATCTGCTTACCACACACCGCATACATGTTGCTCAAGTCCTACTTGGAGAATCGAATGTTCCAGACTAAATCCGGAGATAGCTTATCTTCTTTCTATCCCATAAAAGCTGGAGTACCTCAGGGATCTGTACTGGGCCCGGTTCTGTACACGGTCTACACAGCTGACTTACCCATTTCAAATAAAATCGTTACTGCAACCTATGCCGATGACACCGCAGTCCTTTCCTGTGATAAAGACAAGATTCGAGCATCCACAAAACTTCAAGAACATCTAGATAAGATTGGATTATGGCTTAAAAAGTGGAGAATCAAAACTAGTGCTGCTAAATCTGTCCACATTACTTTCGCCCTAAGAGGCGGGGACTGCCCACCAGTGACACTTGATGGAGAGGTTCTCCCTCAGAAAAGTACTGCCAAATACCTAGGTATGCACATCGATAGAAGACTTACCTGGCGAGAACATATTAAGACCAAAAGGGACCAAGCAAGCAGGAAACTAGGTGAAATGTACTGGTTAATAGGCAGACAGTCCTCACTTAGCTTGGAAAACAAACTTATGATCTACAAATGCATCCTAACACCTATATGGACTTATGGAATAGAGCTGTGGGGATCGGCAAGCCAGTCAAATGTGGAAATACTACAACGCTTCCAAAACAAAGCACTGAAAACCTTGAGCAGCGCACCATGGTTCACAAGGAACATTGAAGTACATGAGTACCTTCAGATACCGAAAATCAAGGAAGTTGTAGAAAAGTCATATAATACTTACAAGCGAAGACTCCAGCGGCATAGAAATGTACTCGCTGCGACACTACTGAAGTCCTCACACTCTACCTACCGACTTAAAAGAAAACGAATTCATCTACTGATGACCACATTTTGATATTTTGGAAGAAACGGTGAGTTTAATTGTTTCTGGTCACAACCAACTCGGTCGACCATTGTTTTTACCAACGCTGAATATCAGCTAACGATTATTCATGTTTGTTTTCAGCCACAAGGCGTTTTTTTCTACTACTTAAAATTTTAGAAGCTCGCCCCTACCAATATATATCATGGACCGCCTTTGGCATCCCAGCGGAAATGCATATCACCAAGATGAGCGTTAATCTTTAGGTAGATAACATAATCGACGGAATTTGGTATGGTTTGTGATACATATAACGTAGATCACCTATTTTATAAAGTGCAATAATGACAGGTCTTAAAAGATTGTTCCATTTTAGTTTTAGTTATATATAAAAGGAAGGAATTCTCTTGTATATTTCTACCAGCAGCCTTCGGGTAATAAAATCGCTCTATAATTTTCATGCTCGATTTTTATTGATACCTTCCCGCTTGAAGATTAAAAGTCTCAAGCTCCCGCAAGTAAGTCTATCTTTGGCATAGTTTTGTGTGCACTCCAGGCGCCCGAATTTTTTACATCAACTTATATTTTTATATGGAGTACAACACATTTATAAATAATATCACTCACACTCATACATTACATTAAATATTTAATTTTTTAATATTACAATGTGTTCATTTAAATACAATAAAAAGACAGCATAGAAAAAAGATTATCAGCTTGCATGATGATGGGTTCCCTTTTCATTAACAATTGTATGTGTATTTGATAATTTAAAACCATTAAACAAGCAATTCTTGTATATCTGAATCGCAGAAATGGCTCCAACGGTTTTGGGGGCGAAAAATCAATCTAGCTAGGTTCCAAAGAAAAATGAGCACAGGCCAGTCATCCACATGCTATTTAATGAGTGTGTATATACAGACCTCATACTCATTAGTAGATCCTGTAACTGCTAGATCAACAAAGCAGTAATTACTTTAGACTTACCAACATCTGTTTCAAATTCTTGTAAATTCTTATTAGCCTCCGCAAAGGCTGGTTTGTAGCCAACATCCCAGCCATGTTCCTTCCGATGCTCTTGCATGCGTTCCTTCAACTTTGTTGGGTATAAACTGAATGCATGCAAGATTCCCACTCGCCATGTTCCTGAGGGATTCTTCCATAGCTCTGGGATCTATGGAAAACAATATATCTTTCTATACTACAGGAAAAACATAATTATAGGAGAGTTAAGGAAGAGAAATTGTAATATCTCCTGTACCTCACTGAAATTGGCTGCCATTAGCAAAAATGGACAGAGGACTAATATTATACAGATGTAAAATTCGTAACTTTGGATGTAGGGAGTAATCTCCTAATTAATCATCAAATTTCAAAAATTCTCTAACTGATGGATAACATACTACATATTTGGCAAGTTACTTTTGTTTTTTATTCTTGGTAATACGCAAATATGGCAATTATTTGCGTATTAAATATATTGTAAGTGTATGCTAACATGAGAAGGTTTTTTTGTTTGTTTTGGACTCAGTCTGGAGAAAATGTTTCTTTCTTTTCCAAAGTGAACTTTATTTATATGTACAGTCATGGGCACCACATAAACAAAGTAATTTTCACCTATTGTGTTATTTGATTGAATTGAAAACAATAACATGTTGGCAGCCATAGCCATTTTAAGAGATAGGTCTTATCTCAAAGCAGAAATTTGGTAATTGTTTAATTCAAAATATAGCTTTGAGTTTGAGTTATGCCTGGCTCCAAGCCATTTAAAACAAAACAAGGACTTTGTGTCAGAGTTTTGAGTGACTAGCATGATGCAGTAATATATACTAAGTTATTTAGTGATTATGTTTTACCACCAGATGCGCACAATGTATCTTTTGTGTACGTAACAATTAGTCATGGACTAAAACAGTTGCGAATTTACCTACTACACAGATAAATTAGTAGATCCAAGACTACGTAATTAAATTAACGCAGAAATTAATTTGGTATAAAAGGACTTTTTATATTGTTGTAATGAGAATTAACAAGGTAGTAATGACTTATAAAACATTGTTGTCAAGATTTTGAAAAAAGTAACTTGCTAGTAGTATAGGACTTTTTTTTACCTACTCTTGGCAAATAATGAATGTTATAAATGAAACAACCTTTGGGCATCATCGACGAAAATATTAAACACGGAAAAAGTCGGAAGAAAAACTATTTCCGCAACAATTTACCTTCAGTTTACGGCCCGTGAGACCGGTAATGCATCCATCAACGACTTTTTTAATGACAGTACTGGTGTCCACATCGCCGCAGCCGCTGCAGTCGTACCTCTCAATTACCTTCGTCTCACCAGTACTCGTTACCTGCAACCTCAGCAATAATTAATAGTGGCCAAAATTGCAATAGAGTGCAACTAAACAAATCATGACATGACAGTTTTTTACCGTAAGTCCAACTGCTGCAGGGTCTACGCCTGAATCGAAAATTGCAATAACGGTGTCTCTACCATCATAACTTGCATTTTTGTTGATAAATGAAACAACTCCCGTCTCTTTTTTCGGCAATAAACCCCAGACAGGGAAATCACAGTCGATCGGAGCGTCTGCCATTTTTGATGACCCGATAACTAGTGTTTCCAGAAAAAAAAACAATGATCAATTAAAAAAAAGAAACAATCTGGTGTTGCCATAATAAAACCAGTCAAGCGAGAGTTGAAAACATAGGAACGCAAGAAGTGTGTCCTTCTTTCAAGACTTAAAAAAAAACCATACATTTCACCATAAAATAAAAGCTAAATAGAAGCTGTATTTAACTCTGAAAAAAAAAACATATCAAAAAGAAATTATTTGTTGTCATAAAATTACAATTTACAGTCTAACGAGAGCGGTTCCTTGCTTAGTATGAAATTATGTGGTTTAATATCCTTCCATCGTACCTTATTGTTGCTGGTGCTTGTTCAGTTGGAGGATATGGGTGCTGGTGGGCTCATTATTTATTGATCGGAAATGTAAGTTACATAATTATGACACTCTTGTTGACATAAAGTTCTGAAAGGTTTAATTAAATAGACTCTATCAGATATTCTTTAGAGTAATAGTAGAGCTGGAAACCGTCTAAGCAGCGCACGTAACGTAAGCTTTCAAAACTATTTTTTTCCCGTTTTTGCAACATTTTTTATTTATGCTCCTCTCCTCCATTGGATGTAGCGTGATGTTAAATAGCCTAAAGCAAGCGTTCCTCGATAAATATACTACCCAACATAAAAAGTTTTTTTCAATTCCAACCAGTAGTTCCAGAGTTTATCGCGTTCAAGCAAACAAACAAACTCTTCAGCTTTATTTTATTTTATTTGGAACAACAAACAATTACATACTAGGGTATACATACACAAAATTTAAAATGAACAATTACGTAATCAACAGCGTTTTTCACAGCATACATACTAGCAAAATATTATTAACACGTTTCAAAAAGAAGTTAAAAGTAAGTAATCTTATAATATTAGTATAGAAATAGATTACAAAATATAGTAATAAAAAAACAATACCTACCAGTAGCAGGAATTTGTAAACTGTCAACTTGGTCACACTGTGTTTGCGTGCAATATTTGATATTTAACTCTGGTAACAAACACTTTACTGTCATTTGAATTACGAAATTATTGTTACTGTGTGTGCGATAATTTGCTAATATGTGGTACGAAATTCTACCCAGTTTCTTCATTATCACGGCTGCCGTAGGTTTGCCAGGCTGGGGTCTATATCACATTCACAATTTAACAATAGGCAACGTAAGTTCACTTAGACTAGCATGTTAGATAACCACCTCCCAGCAGTCTTCCATAGATCACACAGAGTTGTTAGTTAAGTACGTATCAGCTCAGATTTGGGTTCACAGATAATATATTGTTGTCATCGGGCATAGTAATCATCAGCTGTTAATAGATTCTAAAGAAATGTATGAAACCAGGACCCAAAACAAGTTGTTGAGAAGAAGTTAATTATAGAGATAACTTCTTGTTGAACTACCAAGACACTAGCCTCTACTTTTAAGATGTAAACTCAGTTATCAGTATTTCCAATAACCTTTTTCTGGTATCAAAATCCTGTATCCAGTCATTAGCTATATATTTAAGAACTCAATGTTTTGTTTTACAGCACTACAGACGCAACCTCGATGACAGATGGAACCGTCACCTGTACCAGAGGGACCTCAGGTTGACTGGTAATCCCTACAAAATTGCGGTGAGACATGCATTTATTTACTGTACTAATAACCTTTTTAATGATAAATGCTTTTTTACCTGTCTGGTTAGGCTGGAAGGAGGAGCTTGTGGTTTAATAATAACTTGCCTGGGTTGATTTTGTGTCTCGGAAGTCATGATAAGGTGTTGGGAAAAGGCAAGGTAGATTATGTTTAGTTAGACTGGAAGGCAACCCTGAGTTAGGCAGATGAAATCAATAAATTCTTGGAAGGCAACCCTGAGTTAGGCAGATGAAATCAATAAATTCTTGGAAGGCAACCCTGAATTAGGCAGATGAAATCAATAAATTCTTGGCAGCACTTTTTCTTATTCAGTTACCTACTAAAACCCTAACAAATCTATTATGGCCAGTTTGCTTTGACTGATACACCAAACTAAAAAATTTTTTTTTTGTCACTTTCAGGGACTGGAATCAATTAAGGATTAAGATTGTAAGTGACTTATCACCTAGCTAATATAACGATTTCAGCAAACATTGTTTTCTTCCGATAACTTAAAGCATTTTATAATTTTATTTAGCTTCAGCTCAGTTGTAAAATTATGAATGTGTCTATAATGGAGGCTTCTAGGGATAATAATTTAACAGATGGATTGGTTCTAATTTTGTTTTTTTTTTTCAGCTAAGAACAAGAAGTAAGAAAACAATAATAATATAACAAAAATATACTTCAGAGTAGACTTAATTAAATTATGAACTAGATTTTTCTGTTATTAAATTTCTTTTGATGTACCTATGTCTTTGCTTTTTTAGAACTTCTCCTAATCTTCCTATAATACTCATCCCTCTGGTATATTTAATAATTACTTAAGCCGTCACTTAATAAAGATTTCACATGCTTTTGTACAATGACGGCACGGTTGGCGCAGTTGGTCCAGCAATGGACTGCTGCGCTGCGTGTCGCAGGTTCGATTCCCGCACGGAACAAATATCTGTATGACATACAGATAGTTGCTTCGGGTCTGGGTATTTGTGTATGTGAGTTTAAATGTTTGTGAACGCACCCACGATACAGGAGAAATTCCTAGTGTGGGGCAACGTTTTTTAAAAAAAAAAAAAATATCATTGCTTTTGTATGACAAAACTGTCAATACTTTTACTTAGTGATGGCCTAAGTAAACATTAAAGCTCTCTGAGTGCGGCAGTAAGTGTTAGTTTATACTTACACAAAAAAAAATTAAAAACAATTATTACAAGTTGCATAACGAGGGAGGAAGAGCAGAACACCATGTTTAGTGCCCAGGAAGATTGTAGTAATTTTAGGAATGTATTTTCATATCTATAGTTCTGTATCATCATCAGCCTATAATGTTCCCACGGCAGGGACTCAGGCCTCTCAAGGAGAGGGATGGGCTCTATAATCCACCACGCGTGCCCAATGCGGATTGGCAGATGTCACATGTCTTCGTTTATTTTTGTTCTTAGACATGCTGGTTTCCTCGCCATGTTTTCCTTCACCGTTTTGAGAGCAGCGGTGATGAAATAAATTAAAGTAATGTACCTGCCTGGGTTCGAACTCACGACTCACTGTTCGTAAACTTACGAACAATGGGCCCCGCCTTGTCGCGGCCGCAACCTCTGGGCCAACCACTTGCTAGTTCTGTCTATCCCATTATAAAATTATAAATATCGAGTGTGAAACTCTTGGAGAAATCATACAAGGTTGGTCAGGGTTGCTATAGTTATTTATTAAGATTTCTTTTGAATTTATTTTTGTTTTACCTCCAACCCCAACAGAATTAATGTAATAATATACATAAACATACGCCCTTTTTCCATGGGGGTAGGCAGAAACCACAACGCCACTTGCTACGATCCTTACATACTCCTTTTGCCTCGTCCACATTGATACATCTGTTCATACACGCACGCCGGTTATTTATGAGTATGTAGCCACCGCCGATCACAGCACCTTACCACGTTTTGGACGCTCCCGTAAAGAAACACAGAACCAAGCCGCCCTGACAAGGACGAACGTTTGACGGTCTGTTGAAGAATGGCTCTGACAAGAACCGTTGTTTTACACTTTAGGGAAGACTCTTAGGTATCAGAAGGTTGAAGATAAACTCGTGATATGTAAATCCGAATGAATAATGAGTAATGAATAATTTATTTGCAAAAAGGTGCGTCTTATACAGGGTGTCCAAGAACCTGGCGTCCAACTGGATTCCCACGATGCCCCAAGTTCTAACAGTACTCAGAAAAATATTTTAAAAAATCCACCCCATGTACTTACAGAATTATACTGATTTCAAAAAAAAAGGGGAAATGAGCACCCTGTGACATACTTTTGAATGCTGTGACTGCTAATGCTGATAATTTCGATATTTCTTGGAGGTTTTGTAATCTAGGGTATTGCTGTGTCTAAATAGAATGTAAAAATAAAGTACTTATTGTACCATTTTAAAATAAAATATTATTTTAACTAAAGGTGATATGGAAAACTATTGAATTTCGCAACTTTGACCGACTGTAGTGTAAAAAAAATGTACCAAAATAGTATGGCAAGTGACGTCAAATTTTGACGCGTTTATTCCTCTTTTTAAAAAGGTATAATACTTACACATTAATTTGAAAAAAAAAATTTTTGATAATATTTTTACTCAACAACCCAATTTTTACGAAGTGCCTACCTACTAACGGTAACTGTCGGACCCTTTCTTATCTTAGAAACTGTTATGTTACTACTATTATTTACTTCGGTTCCAAGAGTGAGCAAGAAGGAAATACACACAGGTAGATGGGTTCCCAGTAGAATAAAAGCAAAGAATGTTAGTTTAAAGATATTTTATTACAATAAATGTTCAAAATGTTGACCACCCGCGGCAATACAAGCTCTCACTCTCCTTAAAAAGGACCGCTTTATGTTTCGCGAGTAACTTTTTTGACGTATCACCTGCACTGCTTGTGTTATCTTCTCACGAAGGTCAGCGATGTCATTAATGGGCTTCGCATAAACGAGCTCCTTCATAGTTCCCCAGAAAAAAAAATCCAGCGGATTTAAGTCAGGTGAGCGGGCTGGCCACGGGATTGTTCCTGATCGCCCAATCCACCTGTTCGGGTATTGCTCGTCCAAAAACTCTCTAACGGATACGCGAAAATGTGCTGGACAGCCGTCGTGTTGGAACCTTCCCAACATACCTCCAAACATCTCCGTCATGGAACAGCACACAGTCATAAGTGGGTCCGAGATCATTGAACTTCTTCTCTGCAGTCAGCAGAACTTCCACCCTAGCTTCCAACTCCTCCTTAAGGATTTTGTCATCTGGGCTTAGTGTAGGGTTCTTGGCCACTAAAATAAAAAAGAAATCTCTGAGTTAGTTTAATTACTCAGTTTTATTTAGGCTCCTCTGTTGCACTGCAACTCTTTCCAAAAATTCTATTATTTCCAATATTATGGTAAACTTAACTGGCAAAATGTGGTTGTACTAAGTGGGGTGTGGTGTGGTATCCAAGGATAAATGAGACATGGGTACATGACATGCATATAAAACAACAAAAAAAATGTTAATAAACATATGTTGTAACAAGTCTTTTAAGCCTGTTACATGATACGTATTGTTTGATTTAATTTGTAGGCACCACGGTGGTGTTTTCATATAAGAATTCATTTTTTGGTTGATTTAGAATCGTGAAGTGGTCACACTGGCTTTTTCTTTTTGAGGCTGGCAAGTTGACTTTGACATTTGTCACTTTTCGACCTATAGCTTTTGGACAGAATGGCGTAATTTCAGCGCCGATATAAATCTTGAAGTTTTACTTCAGATGGGCGGCATCTAATCCCAATTACGTGGTAGCCGATTGCCCTTGTCAGCATCCTAATTGGATAGCTCATATTTTTTATGGTAAGTGAAATTTTTTCGTGATTTCGATCCGTTCCGCGTTGTCATGGCTATATTGATAGCAGTCGCTAATAGTTCCGATATTTAATTGTTTCAGGATCTTTTAACTTGATTAAGTACTTATTTGTCTGGATTCATTCATCTACTGATGACCACATTTTGATATTTTGGAAGAAACGGTGAGTTTAATTGTTTCTGGTCGCAACCAACTCGGTCGACCATTGTTTTTACCAACGCTGAATATCAGCTAACGATTATTCATGTTTGTTTTCAGCCACAAGGCGTTTTTTTCTACTACTTAAAATTTTAGAAGCTCGCCCCTACCAATATATATCATGGACCGCCTTTGACATCCCAGCGGAAATGCATATCACCAAGATGAGCGTTAATCTTTAGGTAGATAACATAATCGACGGAATTTGGTATGGTTTGTGATACATATAACGTAGATCACCTATTTTATAAAGTGCAATAATGACAGGTCTTAAAAGATTGTTCCATTTTAGTTTTAGTTATATATAAAAGGAAGGAATTCTCTTGTATATTTCTACCAGCAGCCTTCGGGTAATAAAATCGCTCTATAATTTTCATGCTCGATTTTTATTGATACCTTCCCGCTTGAAGATTAAAAGTCTCAAGCTCCCGCAAGTAAGTCTATCTTTGGCATAGTTTTGTGTGCACTCCAGGCGCCCGAATTTTTTACATCAACTTATATTTTTATATGGAGTACAACACATTTATAAATAATATCACTCACACTCATACATTACATTAAATATTTAATTTTTTAATATTACAATGTGTTCATTTAAATACAATAAAAAGACAGCATAGAAAAAAGATTATCAGCTTGCATGATGATGGGTTCCCTTTTCATTAACAATTGTATGTGTATTTGATCATTTAAAACCATTAAACAAGCAATTCTTGTATATCTGAATCGCAGAAATGGCTCCAACGGTTTTGGGGGCGAAAAATCAATCTAGCTAGGTTCCAAAGAAAAATGAGCACAGGCCAGTCATCCATATGCTATTTAATGAGTGTGTATATACAGACCTCATACTCATTAGTAGATCCTGTAACTGCTAGATCAACAAAGCAGTAATTACTTTAGACTTACCAACATCTGTTTCAAATTCTTGTAAATTCTTATTAGCCTCCGCAAAGGCTGGTTTGTAGCCAACATCCCAGCCATGTTCCTTCCGATGCTCTTGCATGCGTTCCTTCAATTTTGTTGGGTATAAACTGAATGCATGCAAGATTCCCACTCGCCATGTTCCTGAGGGATTCTTCCATAGCTCTGGGATCTATGGAAAACAATATATCTTTCTATACTACAGGAAAAACATAATTATAGGAGAGTTAAGGAAGAGAAATTGTAATATCTCCTGTACCTCACTGAAATTGGCTGCCATTAGCAAAAATGGACAGAGGACTAATATTATACAGATGTAAAATTCGTAACTTTGGATGTAGGGAGTAATCTCCTAATTAATCATCAAATTTCAAAAATTCTCTAACTGATGGATAACATACTACATATTTGGCAAGTTACTTTTGTTTTTTATTCTTGGTAATACGCAAATATGGCAATTATTTGCGTATTAAATATATTGTAAGTGTATGCTAACATGAGAAGGTTTTTTTGTTTGTTTTGGACTCAGTCTGGAGAAAATGTTTCTTTCTTTTCCAAAGTGAACTTTATTTATATGTACAGTCATGGGCACCACATAAACAAAGTAATTTTCACCTATTGTGTTATTTGATTGAATTGAAAACAATAACATGTTGGCAGCCATAGTCATTTTAAGAGATAGGTCTTATCTCAAAGCAGAAATTTGGTAATTGTTTAATTCAAAATATAGCTTTGAGTTTGAGTTATGCCTAGCTCCAAGCCATTTAAAACAAAACAAGGACTTTGTGTCAGAGTTTTGAGTGACTAGCATGATGCAGTAATTTAAACTAAGTTATTTAGTGATTATGTTTTACCACCAGATGCGCACAATGTATCTTTTGTGTACGTAACAATTAGTCATGGACTAAAACAGTTGCGAATTTACCTACTACACAGATAAATTAGTAGATCCAAGACTACGTAATTAAATTAACGCAGAAATTTATTTGGTATAAAAGGACTTTTTATATTGTTGTAATGAGAATTAACAAGGTAGTAATGACTTGTAAAACATTGTTGTCAAGATTTTGAAAAAAGTAACTTGCTAGTAGTATAGGACTTTTTTTTACCTACTCTTGGCAAATAATGAATGTTATAAATGAAACAACCTGTGGGCATCATCGACGAAAATATTAAACACGGAAAAAGTCGGAAGAAAAACTATTTCCGCAACAATTTACCTTCAGTTTACGGCCCGTGAGACCGGTAATGCATCCATCAACGACTTTTTTAATGACAGTACTGGTGTCCACATCGCCGCAGCCGCTGCAGTCGTACCTCTCAATTACCTTCGTCTCACCAGTACTCGTTACCTGCAACCTCAGCAATAATTAATAGTGGCCAAAATTGCAATAGAGTGCAACTAAACAAATCATGACATGACAGTTTTTTACCGTAAGTCCAACTGCTGCAGGGTCTACGCCTGAATCGAAAATTGCAATAACGGTGTCTCTACCATCATAACTTGCATTTTTGTTGATAAATGAAACAACTCCCGTCTCTTTTTTCGGCAATAAACCCCAGACAGGGAAATCACAGTCGATCGGAGCGTCTGCCATTTTTGATGACCCGATAACTAGTGTTTCCAGAAAAAAAAACAATGATCAATTAAAAAAAAGAAACAATCTGGTGTTGCCATAATAAAACCAGTCAAGCGAGAGTTGAAAACATTGGAACGCAAGTGTGTCCTTCTTTCAAGACTTAAAAAAAAACCATACATTTCACCATAAAATAAAAGCTAAATAGAAGCTGTATTTAACTCTGAAAAAAAAAACATATCAAAAAGAAATTATTTGTTGTCATAAAATTACAATTTACAGTCTAACAGAGCGGTTCCTTGCTTAGTATGAAATTATGTGGTTTAATATCCTTCCATCGTACCTTATTGTTGCTGGTGCTTGTTCAGTTGGAGGATATGGGTGCTGGTGGGCTCATTATTTATTGATCGGAAATGTAAGTTACATAATTATGACACTCTTGTTGACATAAAGTTCTGAAAGGTTTAATTAAATAGACTCTATCAGATATTCTTTAGAGTAATAGTAGAGCTGGAAACCGTCTAAGCAGCGCACGTAACGTAAGCTTTCAAAACTATTTTTTTCCCGTTTTTGCAACATTTTTTATTTATGCTCCTCTCCTCCATTGGATGTAGCGTGATGTTAAATAGCCTAAAGCAAGCGTTCCTCGATAAATATACTACCCAACATAAAAAGTTTTTTTCAATTCCAACCAGTAGTTCCAGAGTTTATCGCGTTCAAGCAAACAAACAAACTCTTCAGCTTTATTTTATTTTATTTGGAACAACAAACAATTACATACTAGGGTATACATACACAAAATTTAAAATGAACAATTACGTAATCAACAGCGTTTTTCACAGCATACATACTAGCAAAATATTATTAACACGTTTCAAAAAGAAGTTAAAAGTAAGTAATCTTATAATATTAGTATAGAAATAGATTACAAAATATAGTAATAAAAAAACAATACCTACCAGTAGCAGGAATTTGTAAACTGTCAACTTGGTCACACTGTGTTTGCGTGCAATATTTGATATTTAACTCTGGTAACAAACACTTTACTGTCATTCGAATTACGAAATTATTGTTACTGTGTGTGCGATAATTTGCTAATGGTACGAAATTCTACCCAGTTTCTTCATTATCACGGCTGCCGTAGGTTTGCCAGGCTGGGGTCTATATCACATTCACAATTTAACAATAGGCAACGTAAGTTCACTTAGACTAGCATGTTAGATAACCACCTCCCAGCAGTCTTCTTCCATAGATCACACAGAGTTGTTAGTTAAGTACGTATCAGCTCAGATTTGGGTTCACAGATAATATATTGTTGTCATCGGGCACAGTAATCATCAGCTGTTAATAGATTCTAAAGAAATGTATGAAACCAGGACCCAAAACAAGTTGTTGAGAAGAAGTTAATTATAGAGATAACTTCTTGTTGAACTACCAAGACACTAGCCTCTACTTTTAAGATGTAAACTCAGTTATCAGTATTTCCAATAACCTTTTTCTGGTATCAAAATCCTGTATCCAGTCATTAGCTATATATTTAAGAACTCAATGTTTTGTTTTACAGCACTACAGACGCAACCTCGATGACAGATGGAACCGTCACCTGTACCAGAGGGACCTCAGGTTGACTGGTAATCCCTACAAAATTGCGGTGAGACATGCATTTATTTACTGTACTAATAACCTTTTTAATGATAAATGCTTTTTTACCTGTCTGGTTAGGCTGGAAGGAGGAGCTTGTGGTTTAATAATAACTTGCCTGGGTTGATTTTGTGTCTCGGAAGTCATGATAAGGTGTTGGGAAAAGGCAAGGTAGATTATGTTTAGTTAGACTGGAAGGCAACCCTGAGTTAGGCAGATGAAATCAATAAATTCTTGGAAGGCAACCCTGAATTAGGCAGATGAAATCAATAAATTCTTGGCAGCACTTTTTCTTATTCAGTTACCTACTAAAACCCTAACAAATCTATTATGGCCAGTTTGCTTTGACTGATACACCAAACTAAAAAATTTTTTTTTTGTCACTTTCAGGGACTGGAATCAATTAAGGATTAAGATTGTAAGTGACTTATCACCTAGCTAATATAACGATTTCAGCAAACATTGTTTTCTTCCGATAACTTAAAGCATTTTATAATTTTATTTAGCTTCAGCTCAGTTGTAAAATTATGAATGTGTCTATAATGGAGGCTTCTAGGGATAATAATTTAACAGATGGATTGGTTCTAATTTTGTTTTTTTTTTCAGCTAAGAACAAGAAGTAAGAAAACAATAATAATATAACGAAAATATACTTCAGAGTAGACTTAATTAAATTATGAACTAGATTTTTCTGTTATTAAATTTCTTTTGATGTACCTATGTCTTTGCTTTTTTAGAACTTCTCCTAATCTCCCTATAATACTCATCCCTCTGGTATATTTAATAATTACTTAAGCCGTCACTTAATAAAGATTTCACATGCTTTTGTACAATGACGGCACGGTTGGCGCAGTTGGTCCAGCAATGGACTGCTGCGCTGCGTGTCGCGGGTTCGATTCCCGCACGGAACAAATATCTGTATGACATACAGATAGTTGCTTCGGGTCTGGGTATTTGTGTATGTGAGTTTAAATGTTTGTGAACGCACCCACGATACAGGAGAAATTCCTAGTGTGGGGCAACGTTTTTTAAAAAAAAAAAAAAATATCATTGCTTTTGTATGACAAAACTGTCAATACTTTTACTTAGTGATGGCCTAAGTAAACATTAAAGCTCTCTGAGTGCGGCAGTAAGTGTTAGTTTATACACAAAAAAAAATTAAAAACAATTATTACAAGTTGCATAACGAGGGAGGAAGAGCAGAACACCATGTTTAGTGCCCAGGAAGATTGTAGTAATTTTAGGAATGTATTTTCATATCTATAGTTCTGTATCATCATCAGCCTATAATGTTCCCACGGCAGGGACTCAGGCCTCTCAAGGAGAGGGATGGGCTCTATAATCCACCACGCGTGCCCAATGCGGATTGGCAGATGTCACATGTCTTCGTTTATTTTTGTTCTTAGACATGCTGGTTTCCTCGCCATGTTTTCCTTCACCGTTTTGAGAGCAGCGGTGATGAAATAAATTAAAGTAATGTACCTGCCTGGGTTCGAACTCACGACTCACTGTTCGTAAACTTACGAACAATGGGCCCCGCCTTGTCGCGGCCGCAACCTCTGGGCCAACCACTTGCTAGTTCTGTCTATCCCATTATAAAATTATAAATATCGAGTGTGAAACTCTTGGAGAAATCATACAAGGTTGGTCAGGGTTGCTATAGTTATTTATTAAGATTTCTTTTGAATTTATTTTTGTTTTACCTCCAACCCCAACAGAATTAATGTAATAATATACATAAACATACGCCCTTTTTCCATGGGGGTAGGCAGAAACCACAACGCCACTTGCTACGATCCTTACATACTCCTGTAGCGCGTAGGCAAATTACCTATACATCTTTAGTCTTAGGTCATGTATGACGTAGCTCGTAAGTTAACTCTAAGCCCTCAACCACTGCACTGTATTGTAATCTTTGTGTTAGTCGTTCAGTAAACCTTCAACTGAGAACACGCCTTTTACTTTGCCAAACCTTCTGACCGTACACACACATAAAAACACCTTATCGGCAAAGTGGTGACACCCGACGCGTCCGCTCGCGTATCAAGTTCCAAGTTTTTAACAAAGACTATAATTCATTGCGCGTAAAAACAAACGACTCGACCAGGCCGCAGCTCTCTCAACAACTTGCAGCCATGTCAACCCAAGACCAGCCACAGCCGCAACAGATGACGGCAGTTTCCATGACACCGAGGATACCGGACTTCTGGCAAGATCGACCAAGACTCTGGTTTCATCAATTCAACGCCATCGTGGATCCTCTAAAGGCAAGTGACCTGCACAAAAGTCAACTTCTAATAGCTAGGCTGAAACCTGACGAATTACCTGATATAAGTGACATTCTTGAAAACATGCCTGAGAATAATAAGTATGAAACTCTAAAAAATAGGTTAATTTCGGTTTACGAAGAGTCGGAAACAAAACAAATGAACCAACTCTTAAACGAAATCGAACTCGGAGATCAAAAGCCTTCACAATTATTACGGCGTATGCGAGACTTAGGGAAAAATAAAGTCCCAGACGATACTCTAAAGTTATTGTGGACAGGTCGTCTCCCACACTCAATTAGGGCCGTCTTAACCGCATGCGACACTGACGAGGTAAAACTCGATGGTTTGGCTAAAATCGCTGATAAAATTCTGGAAAATACCAGACCATCTGAAATAGCCCCGGTTTCTAAAACAACTCCGAGTGCAGACCCAACACTTCCCGAAACCATTGTAAATGACCTAAAACAAATGAAACTAGAAATTTCAGAATTACGCACTAAACTAGACGATTCCATTAACCATCAGAACCGCGAGTCGCGAAGCCGAGATCGTTATAGCCGTGGAACTTCCCGCACGCGCTCTAAAAGTCGCGAAAACACTTATAAAAATAGGGCGAATTACCTCAGAAAAAAAGAGAAACCAGGTGATGCGAATTACCAGTGTTTCTACCACTTCACTTATGGCATAAATGCGCGTAAATGCGGCGACACAATAAATTGCAATAAAAGGAACCCGGAAAACTAATTCAGACACCGGGTCAAATACACAATGTCGCCGGTGTCAACAATTCCTATCGTTTATGTGTTACAGATATTAAAACTGGTGCACGATTTCTTATCGACACTGGTGCTGATGTGTCGGTTTTAGCCGGTAAAAGGCAAAACGCATCCACATCAGATTACATATTATATGCAGCCAACGGCACAAAAATCAAAACATACGGGGAAAAATCTATCACAGTTAACTTAGGTTTACGTCGCCCATTCCAATGGAAGTTCATACTAGCCGATGTACAACGTTCAATAATAGGCGCTGACTTCCTTGCTGCTAACAAACTAATAGTAGACTTACATGGTAGGAAACTAATAGACAAACTCACTTTAATATCGCGCGCCACAAATATTACAAATTGCCCTGAATCGAGTATTCGATCAATCGATGTAAACGACGAATACCATCTCATATTACAAAAATTTCCCGACATCACCAAATTAGAAAACTTTAAAACACATCCTAAGCATGATGTTCAACACCACATTTATACTAATGGACCCCCGGTCCATGAAAAAGTACGACCACTTAATCCGGAGAAATACAAAGTCGCCAAAGCAGAATTCGAAAGAATGATGCAATTAGGTATTTGTAGACCTTCGAATAGTCCTTGGGCTAACCCACTTGTTTGCGTTAGTAAAAAAAACGGTGAAATAAGACCGTGCGGAGACTACCGTAGACTTAACGCACAAACTACTCCCGACCGTTACCCATTACCAAGACTACTTGATTTCACATATTTACTCAAAGGGAAAACTATATTTTCAAAAATTGACGTCCGGAAAGCTTACCATAATATACCAATGGCTCTCGAAGACATCCCAAAAACTGCAGTCATAACTCCATTCGGTTTATTCGAATTTACGAGAATGAACTTTGGGTTACGTAACGCAGCGCAAGATTTTCAAAGACTAGTCAACAACGCATTAAAAAGTCTTGACTTTGCATTTCCTTACCTTGATGATGTAATTATAGCTTCAGATTCAAAAGAAACGCATGCAAAACATTTAGAGATAGTTTTAGAACGATTAAATAATATCGGTTTAACAATCAACACAGATAAATGCGAATTCGGTAAATCCGAGTTAAGCTTCCTCGGTTACCACATCAACTCAAAAGGCATAAAACCGAGCGCAAACAAGACGCAACTTATTAATGATTATCCACAACCCAATACAATAGAGGAACTTAGACGTTTCCTCGGAATGATGAATTTCTACAGGCTCAACATTCCAAAAGCTGCAGAAATTCAAACACCACTAAACGCGTATTTACACAATTCAAAAAAATGCGACAAAACAGAAATTACATGGACCGAAAGTGCATTAGAAGCATTCAGTCGATGTAAACAAGCCATCAATAATACAGTCACGTTATCGCATCCCGACGCAACCGTGCCATTAGTGTTGATGACAGACGCTTCCGGTACTTGCGTAGGCGCCGCTTTAAATCAGAAAGTTGGCCATAAATTAGAACCTCTAGGATTTTATTCAAAGAAACTCACCGATACCCAAACAAGATACAGCACGTACGATAGGGAACTTCTAGCAATATACATGGCAATTAAACACTTCCGCCATATGGTAGAAGGCAGACAGCTAACAGTACTAACAGACCACAAACCATTGACCTTCGCCCTATCTAAAAAGGTATCGCCTTCAGACTCACCTAGACGGTTAAGACAACTAGATTTCATTTCCCAATTTTGCGATAACATTATGTACATAGAAGATGACAAAAATACAGTCGCCGACGCATTATCCCGAATCGATGAGATTATCTTGCCATCACTAGTAGATTATCAAAAGTTAGCTGAACTACAAAAAAGCGATCCGGAATTACAAAATCTACGCAAACACGACAAACTCCAATTTAAATTAATAACAATGCCCGATTCAGAAATAAAAATAGCCTGCGAAACATCAACAAACGATATACGTCCTTATCTACCCATACAGTTCCGGGAACTCGCCATAAAGACTTTACACAATGTGAGTCATCCCGGCGTCGCAGCTACTCAACGCTTAGTTAAGTCAAGGTATTTCTGGAGCAACATGAATACCGACATAAAAAATTTCGTTAAAATGTGTGTTCCCTGTCAAAAATCTAAAATTCAACGCCACACAGTAACACCGATAGGCGAATTTGACAGCACAGGTAATCGTTTTGAAAATGTACACATCGATATAATAGGCCCACTGCCACCGGCAGAGGATTTTAAATATTGCGTTACCATCATCGACAGGGTAACGAAATGGCCAGAAGTTATACCCGTAAAAAATATAACAGCTGAAACGGTTGCTAAGGTGTTCGTAGAGCATTGGATTGCTCGGTTCGGTTGTCCAATACGTATAACCTCAGATCAAGGTCGTCAATTCGAATCAGATTTATTTAGGCAGTTATTAAAAAGACTCGGCATCGAACGAGTTCGCACAACTGCATACAACCCAAAGTCGAACGGCATGATAGAAAGACTTCACCGTACCTTAAAGGCTGCTATTATGGCAAAATGTTCAAATAGCACACAATGGTTACGGGAATTACCTCTAGTACTCCTAGGGTTGCGCTCGGCAGTTAAATTAGATCTGGGATACAGTCCATCGCAATTTTTATACGGCAGTAGTCTTAGACTGCCAGGCGATCTATTTAATTCAAAATCTACAACCAATATTAACGACAGCGACTACATCAAACTGTTAACCAAGTCATTGTCATTCGTTCCCAAACTCTCACATTCAAGTTTACATAGCAACAACAATAGTGTATTCGTTCATAAAGATTTAGCCATTAACACTCATGTGTTTGTTAGAAATGAAGCACGTCGATCTTTGGTACCACCGTACGAAGGTCCATTTAAAGTAATAAAACGACATCCAAAATTTTATACATTAGACTGTAACGGAAGGCAAGTCACAGTGTCACTTGATCGTCTAAAACCAGCTTACCTATTAGAATTTGATAATGTGTCGGTCCCACGCCAGGAGACCCAAACAACGACGCCACCCGACACCGTCCCACATCCGGCGAACGTTACGACTCCATACATCACTTCGAGCACTACGACACCGCTGATTACAACGAAATCGGGCCGGGTCGTTAAGAAGACCGTGAGATTCGACATATGAGCCGCCTCCGTCAACGTCTTTATCAGCCGTATGAATAACCGTCACTCTTCAACAAACGTTCACTATCGCCGCACTCATACCAGCCAGCAGTCAGACAACATGGGCCAGCCAGCTAGCAAGATGACTATCATGGCGCAGAACAGCGCAGCCGCCGGCAACAAGGTTGCTGCAAGATAAAACCATTACCGTCACCCACAAGATGTCGCTAACCGCAAACATCCTAGTCAGCACAGCGGTAACCCTATCTATACTCTACGTAGGGTGGTGCTATTGCAAGCGCCGCATCGAAGCCTCCGTCGAGACAAAATCAACCACGCGATCACACAACGTGCTATCGGCGCACCGCCAGGGATGCCCAACCTACAAGCAAATCGCGAGTGCAAACCTCAAAGTTAAAGTGTAGTGTAAACAACATGTGACGAAAATAATACTCTCTCTAGTATAAGTAGCATAGTGTGAACGCTCTAGCATAAGTAAAACCATTGTTCACAACTCAATTTGTTTATTGTTATGTTATCGTCTGTAGTTTTAATTAGTTCATAGATAATTTTGTATTCTTTTGGGTTGTTACAAATTAAAATTTTATCGTTAAATCTAAGGGGGGAGGATTGTAGCGCGTAGGCAAATTACCTATACATCTTTAGTCTTAGGTCATGTATGACGTAGCTCGTAAGTTAACTCTAAGCCCTCAACCACTGCACTGTATTGTAATCTTTGTGTTAGTCGTTCAGTAAACCTTCAACTGAGAACACGCCTTTTACTTTGCCAAACCTTCTGACCGTACACACACATAAAATCACCTTATCGGCAAACTCCTTTTGCCTCGTCCACATTGATACATCTGTTCATACACGCACGCCGGTTATTTATGAGTATGTAGCCACCGCCGATCACAGCACCTTACCACGTTTTGGACGCTCCCGTAAAGAAACACAGAACCAAGCCGCCCTGACAAGGACGAACGTTTGACGGTCTGTTGAAGAATGGCTCTGACAAGAACCGTTGTTTTACACTTTAGGGAAGACTCTTAGGTATCAGAAGGTTGAAGATAAACTCGTGATATGTAAATCCGAATGAATAATGAGTAATGAATAATTTATTTGCAAAAAGGTGCGTCTTATATACAATTCAAACTCAAACTCAAAGCATTTATTTCAATTAAACCATTACTGGCACTTTTGAATGTCATATGAACAATTCATAAAATAAAACTACGAAAAACTACGAGTGCAATACGTCATTCCGAAAGCCACCACGCCGAACCACACGCCGCCGAATGCCCGCAACGACGAACACTGCAAGCAAAAAAAGCACGCAGCGACGCACACCGCAATTAACAACGAATGCACGAGACCTCGAATCACGGAACAACGAATGAACGCCGCAACGCGCAACCGCTGCCCCGCGACCCGGAGCCCCGCGCACCAGCCACCACGGCACGCGCCGCCGCGCGCCCCCGCACCCACAGCACTCGCCGCCGGTAACATCCGGCGCCGCGCAACCCGACGCAGCAACCCCCGAAACAACGTATTTCACTCCTAAGCTACAGTCACAGTCACAAGGCATAATAACTTGTGAAAGTACTGTAGTTGCCAGTTCCCTAGCGTAGATCTCTATGGAGAAGAACGGGCAAGAAACTCCATGGACACTCTTTTAAATCAAAATATTGTTACAAAATCTTGGTACATTACATCATTCATGTTGAGATGGTATATTATGTGAGAACTATGTAGCAAGACGTGCAAGTTAAGAGCGTCCGGAGTAAAAAAGTATAATAAACAAATAAAAAAAAATATGTATTTAATTATAAACCATGGCAACTAAGAGATGACCAGTCTCCACTGACAGCGCCCGTTCACGAACATGACGCATGGATCAGCACCATTCAACTCAACCATTTTGAAGGGAACTAAATGATCCGACACACGCGCCACCATCAGCGAGACATTTGAGTGAGCATGACATTCTCTCAGCCACCAGGGCATCGTCATTAAAAATAATATATCTAAATGTAAAAAGTGGCTTTATAGTACATTGTAAATCTTAGCAGCTAACTTAAACTAACCAATGAAAAACTGTACATTAGAAAAAATCACATAATACAAAATAAAATAACCAATTAGAATAAGCAGATTTCCACCAATCGCGTCACCGCAAAGTCGAGTTTATCTTCAACCTTCTGATACCTAAGAGTCATCCCTAAAAGTACTACGCACCTGTCCTTTGAGTCTCGCGCATTCGTTGTAGCGGTGTGCGTCGTTGCGTGCTTTCGTGCTCGCGGTGCTCGTTGTTGCTGGCATTCGGCGGCGTGTGATTCGGCGTGGTGGCTTTCGGGATGACGTATTGCACTCGTAGATTTGTTTTTATGAATTGTTCTTCTGACATTCAAAAGTGCCTATAAAGGTTTAATTGAAATAAATGCTTTGAGTTTGAGTTTGAGTTTGAGTTTAGGAGAGCTACTGAATCCTCCGTATAACGGTATGCCTGTGGCTCTAAATTCTTATAGTGCTGAGTCATAGTACAGTCATAGTCATTGTACAGTAACCATCGCCTGGCGCGCATCAGCCCTGCACGTGATCAACCCCTGTAGCCATTTTTTTTTTTTTTTTTTTTTGGTGAGTGTAAAATCATCGAATAACCCCTCCCGCTCTTGGGCAGAGCGAAAGGGAGTGTCAGACTTCTACTGACTAAAAACCACGGGTTCCTTCTTCGCCCTCTATGTCGAGGCCGCGATAACCGTTGGACTACCCGCGGCCCCGACAGGCGTCGGCCCTTTCGGGCCCCTCCCATGTTGCTGACATCTCTTTGAGGCGCGCGTGGAACACGAACGCGCCGATCGACACGGCCTGTTTTCGTCGTGAGACGGACGGACGGCGAGTTAGCCCATCACTCACCGTCCACAGGCCCGCGTCTACGGTGGCCGGAGGTCATCGCGGGAACCCCTATACCCTTGAAGTGTAAATAAAAAAAATAAAAATAAACTTATTGCTGTAAGTTTGAATTTTTGGGTTGGCTTTAGAGACGTGCTGCCCGCGGAGGGAGGAAAAAGTGGTTAAAGCCGGTAGGGAATGGGTCCCCGGTTATTACTAGACCACTCTTCATACAAGGTAATGCCTTTTTTTTCGAGAAATGAATGAAAACTGTTTCTAACCTCAAATCAGTTTTTTAAGGAAAACGGAACGTTAAAATGGACGATTGACAACCAAATCTGTTCCACGAATTGTCTATGGTGCAAAATTACGTGAAAAATGTGCAAAACGGAAATTAAAAAAAAAAAAAATTTTTTGTTAAGTGACACTGTCAATACTGTCATTCGTGTGTTCATTCCGTTTCTCCTCGAGTTGCGTGAATGTGTTCCCTGTTTCGTTGTGTTTTTCTTGTGGCTATATTCGACGACTTTGGCTTTCCCTCTGGACTCGAATTGTTTGCCCTCACGAATAACCTACGCTTTTGTACACCGGACACCGATTTTCTGCCTACTATTTTTTTTTTTAACCAATCAGAAGTAGGAGCCCCGCGAAGCGGGGCTCTGTCGACCAGCTCTCCCTCAGCTGCGCCACGGTGAGTGGTATAGAATACAAGAGCGAGCGAAGCGAGCTCGGGACTTGGGGCACCCCGACACGGATAAGTTAGGTTAGAAGGGTATGGCGGGGTCAAATGAGCGAGCGAAGCGAGCGAATAGACCCCGCCATACCCTTCGTGGTTATTTTTTTTTAAACCATTCAGAAGTAGGAGCCCCGCGAAGCGGGGCTCCGTCGACCGTCCCACCCTCAACCGCGCCTCGGTGAGTGGTATACCATATATTTTATCCCTACTACGCCTTTTAAGCGACTATTAAGTGTTTTGAGGTTAGGTTACATTAATCGGTTTTTCTCAGGAATGGTGCATTACCTTGTAATGGGAGTGGTACCAGGGGGAAGGGGGGACCCGCCCCCTCCCCCCTCCCCCCCAACCCCCTCCGCGTGCAGCACTTTACTAAATTTTAACCGAATTTTTTATACGATTTTGTTCATTGAGGAGTTAAAACCATATGCGAATACTTGAAAAGCTTTAGAAAAAAGCACGAAACACGTAGGTACATATTAAGTGCCTATAAAAATTTGAGGGTTGCCCTCGAACATCAGAATCTGATGATGGCATCCCAGAGATTTCTTCCAGATTCTGATGTTCTTATGGTACCACCCTTGGGATATCTTCATATCAACAAAAAAATAATTTTCTATATCGAATCAAATCAAATAATTTATTCGCATAATAAGTATGGGTAAATAGATAGTACATAGTGCATTACATAATACAACAGTAAAGATCCTCATAGTAACCATTTCTGGAATACATAAAACTTAAAAGGTGTAAGGTAAGGTTCAGGTGTCTTCGAGTAATTGGTGATTATTGTGAATATACCTACATTAAAAAAGATTCCGACGAATTGAGAACCTCCTTTCTTTTTAAATTCGGTTAATGAGATCGCTGGTTATCGCTGACGATAGAAGGTAAATCTCATCAACCGACTTTATGACTTTATGTTGAATGGACCAGAGTCCATTCGACATAATAGCCTGAAAGAATACAACTATAGGTCCATAAGCCTACGTAAAATTTTGAAGGAATTTTCTTTCGTAAGTACAATAAATAATGGTTTGCAGTCTTGGTCAGCAGGGCTATTGCGTATCTTTTACATGACAGTGGCTATCATATTGTATAGGGATTAACTGTCAAATTAGTTATGGTTTAGTACAAAAAGGAACCATTTGACAGTAATTGATAGGCACTATAGGTTAGCCACTGTCATTTAAAAGATACGCAATAGCCCTGCTGGCTTCACGTTATTTTAAAGTCTTTGGGCCTCCTCACACACTAGTGGTGTTCAAAGTTGCTTTAAGGCAATCACTTGCTTAATGCTTAATGATTTATATATTAAGCACGTTTATTAAATGCTTTATTAAAGCACGTGATTTTTAAACGCGTAGGCATTTGCAAGCGCGATGAGTGGCAGCATGCTATAAAAGAATATTACATCGCGTTTTTGAATTACGATAAAACAGAACCGTTAAAAATACAATGAACTTTTCTTCATACTTTTCAGGCTTAGGACTGTCTATAATTGAACAAATGTTATTATGAAATAAAATAAGTTAGTATTTAAAGCAATTATAGGCGTATTTACATTTTATCGTCCGCGGTGCTTATAACGATTACGCACACAACCGACCGGAACCGCTAGCATGCGACGACTGCCCGGCGCCCGCCCCACCCGGCCACTGCTTAATGCTTATTCATTGCTTGTTGCTTTTCGCGCGACCGACAGAGACAGAGAGTGCGATGTAAAAGCAATAATCAAATAGCAACTAGTGGGAGCCACGATAGCATTTGCTTTATGATATGTGTATTAAGCACGTGCTTTATTTTGCTATATGATATATTAACCACCACTATCACACACAGTGTGTAAAACGCCTGACTGACAGTCACTTCGTCACTTCTGTGCAGTTGACAGTGACTGACAGTGACACTGACTGACTGACGGAGTGCGAATGACGTTTGCTCCTACAATTAACATGTGGCCACATGGTAATTTGTTTAAATGTTTACATTACTTTGTTAACAACATAAATAACCCGCTAGTCTGCTTTGTAATGAATTAATAATGGATAACTGTTTTGTAGACATAACAATAGAGTTTTTAGCGGTTGCATTTCACAGCATTCTTTATTACGCGTCAGTTTACCCAGAAAGTGTCTTTGAAACTCGTAAAAAGTACAATATTGTCGTGTATCGTTCAATTCACCCCGAAGTGAATCAGTATCTCGATTTGTGCCTGAAAAGTATAGCAGAATGTTTGAAAAATGACCAGCTAGGTTGTGTGGAGTTTGTAGTTACAGATCATAAATACAGACCTTTATTTAAATTTGTGTTTCAATTTGATAAAAACAGTAATTTTGATGACACACTAGATGCCTATTTGGTACAATGTGAACAGAATTTGCGAGCTTTTTGCTTAAAGGTTCCCTCAGTGAGAAGTAACTTTGATAATTTACCTGAAGATTGCAGTTTCTCAATATACATTCATACCAATGAGTCCAATGCCGTTTCCATGACTACCAATCCAGAGTTTGAAGAGTTCCCGTTGATTGAAGTTACTGAGAAGCAAGAGGAGCTTGATAAAATATTTCCACTCAGCAGGTTCTCTTTATGGAGTTATAATGTGGATACTTTTGTGGAATTAAAATAGAGATATTTGTTTGTAAACAAATATCTCTATAGTAAACTACACTATACTAACTATATCTCAGAAGAATACTTGTGATATTTAACAAGTTATAGCATTTATTATACTGAGATGATGGCGGAAAGTAACTGAATCATAATATTCTTAACTATAAGCATGAAATGGCACCACTTCGAATTTTTAATTGAGTTTGCCCAAAATTTGGCTCATATGTTTTTTCCTATGTTGTGCAAGCAACAAGCAACTATAATCAAGCTCTATATCATTTGTGAGACAGCTGACTAACAAAGCCTATTACTTTCTAAAACCCTAATGTCCATTAACTCATTGTATACCGAGTATTTAGAAATGAAACAGAAAGGAGTAATTGCAAGTGAAGTCTTAACAGACCAGAAACTTACGTCTTAGAACTAAAATATTCGAAGACATGTGACCAACCCATATTGGGCCCATGCGGTGAATGATAGCCCATCCCTCTCCTAGAGGCTAGAGATGAAGCCTGAGTCCCTGCAATGGGAGCATTATAGGCTGATCATGAGATGATGATGATGAAATGTCCACTATCAGTCGCACAAGTGTCTGGAATTATATCTAGAATAGTGCTAAATGTAAATAAAAGAAGTCAACTTAATTATCTGTAGTTTTATTAGCTTGAGTATTTTCTATTGTTTGTATTACTTCTTTAACACCTTTATTCAAAATCTCAAACAATACCATCTTCATTCTTCAACTTAACTTTCAAGCATCTTAACCTTGAATATATCTCATCCCAGTCCACATAAGCTCCTATTAGTTGCCTCACATTATTGTTACTGTCCTCGTACGCATTTCTACCATGCAACAATCTTATATTATTAAAGCACAGTATGTCTCCAGCTTTAGTTTTAAACCTGGCGGCAAACTTGTGGTTCAACGCTAGGAACGTGCCATAAGCCTCATACCATGGCTTCACTAAGTCAATCGGCCCGGGAAACTGACCTCCTCTTTGAGGAATCGAGAAATTGATTCTAGTTATTTCGCCATGACGATCTAAACAGATGACGGGTTCACGATGCAACTTGAAAAATTCGTTGCCATCTTCTGTCCCAACATCCCTCCACTCGATTTCTGTGTCAGTGAGAAGGGTGTACTGTTCTGGGTGATTCTTCTTCATGTAGTCGGCGACATAGTGGCAGTCTGACAACAAATTCTCTCCTCCTTTACTTGCTGTTTGAACTAAACAATGTAATAAATTAGCACCAGGACAATACTCGTAGTAGGGCAGGTCAGTATGTAGCTGTAGGTTACTCGATAAGTAGGCGACATTACTCGTGTTCGGGACATTTCGTACAAGAAACTTGACCCCATAGTGTGTCCTCTTAGTAAATCCAATTTTATTGACAACGGCGTCTATAGCTGCCTCTGAGTGCGGTGTGTTCTGAATCAATGCGACTCCATAAACAGACAACTTGTATAACCAGTCGTACAGAGCTTCGTCTGAATTGAGTATCTCGTTGTAATCATGTTTCGAAAATATTTTATTGAAGTGTTCACCATGCCACGTGATCTTCTTAGGTTTATAAATAGTTTCGGTGTAATTCTTTTGATTTTTTGGCGTAAAACCTCTGAATTTGAGCCAGTTCAAGTTGTATTCTGATGTGTGTCCGTCATTCCAGGTGACTTGCAGAGAATTGTGGTCCTTAAAGACGTCTTTCGGCTTCACACTTAGGTCGAAGTTGCTCCAATCCAGTATGCGGCTTTTGGCTGATGTATGATAGCACTGTTCACAGGGGCAGTTGTCTCTTAACCACACGTATGGGAATTGTAAAGATTCTCCACGGATGTCTACGTTTAGTAAATCATCTGTTTTATTTGTGTAAAGCACATTTTGAGTGTGAATTAGTTTGATACAAGAGGCGCTTGGCAACGATATAATAAAGTTTTTCGCCCTCGTAGCGAGTCTCAAGGCGAACATGTTGACGTGTTGCTCCGAGCGAGCAAGCGCCACACTGAGATAAAACTGATATCATTAAGTTCATAATGCTAATGAACCGGGATGTTCGCGACGAGTATTTGGATACGCTAGTTCAGAAAGGTATCCTGATACGTTCGATAAGTTCCATTCCATTTCTGCTATCATGTTTAAACATAATTAGGTACAACAGTTCAGCTTATTTACAGAATTAACTGAGCACAAATTCCGGCAAACTCACAAAATCAACATAATCCGTCCGTACTCCGTTCAAAAGAAACCGGATGCTGAAATAATCTTAATTGAAACTAACAATAGTAGAATAATAGTCTTGTCAGTATGTACCAACTGTTTTTCTTCTATTTTCGTGAATGCCTGAATAAAATCGCGCGCATTTTATCTTTCGGCGTTTGGTTAAGCTAAGCGCGCCTTTTATTTAAGTGTTACTTAATAATAGTGGAAACGGGTACAAGTACATTATTTTGTCTAGTGTATATATGGATTCTTTTATCTCTTAAATATTTGAGTAAACGTTGCCTTTGGGGGGGGGGGAGGGGCGAATCATCAAATGACTCCTCCCGCTCTAGGCAGAGCGATAGGGAGTGTCAGACTTCTACTGACTAAAAACCACCCAAGTTCCTTCTTAGCCCTTTGTGCCGAGGCGCGGTATCTCTTTCGAACAACCCGCAGCCCCGACGGGCAGTACAAGTGGCCTTTGTTTCGTTTTATACAGCCCGCTATGTGACCTCGTCAGATTATTAGGGTACAAAGTTCGCTACTTTGTACCGGTTCGCTACTTTGTACCGGTTCGCTACTGTGTTCGGTATTAACATGGATGTAACAGGTAACTTATGCTTCCGGTGAATATGCAATAATATATTTATTGGTTTTGTGTAGTGTTAATAATATACAGGCTGAAGCCCACCAAGCTACTACAAACTAATGTGTCTTTCTTTAACACATTTTCAACTTTATCGCTAACGCATTAGGGTCAAGGTTGATTGGTAAAATTTGTCACTTTCGCGTAGCTTGATGTGCTGTCCTACGGGCTGCATAAAACCTCTGACACAAGGTTAGGCATTAACCATACAAAAGAGGAATAGGGTTGACAAAAAAAAAACTAATTAGTCTCATCAGATTTCCAAAAAATATTGAACATATTTTTTATTTTTTTACGTAAATAAAAATTAAGACGATACAGTCTTTCGAAAACTCGTGTTTCGTCACATTGCAGTATATTTCACCGGCCAGTGACGTCAAAAGCCCCCACTCATGACCTTTGACGCGTTTTATCTTCGTCAATTTTTATTAATTTGATAAAACAAAAAACACGTATCCCTTATTTTTCGATAATCTGGCAGACTAAACAGTTTTTTTTTATCAGGAAACATCCCTATAAAATCCCTTGAACTTAGGTAGCACTATTTTATTATGCAAAAGGAATAAATGTAAAATACACTATGAACAAAAAAAAACAAACATTTGATTCATGGTATCATGTATTTTAAATTAAAATGACTACTTATCTATTGATTGCAAAAAGAGCGTAATAGTATAAAACATATTTCATTTCGCAAGTGGCATGACCGCTTGCGAACCAAACATACACAATTAAATGTTATGTATTAAATTATTATGAAATAAATTTTATCACTTACAGTGCATTGTTCGAAATCAATTATAATAGGACATGAAAACATAATTTAACCTAGATATATTGTAAAAAAGTCATAAGAATTAATAATTATGTAAATCAGGACAACAAAACATTTTATGCCTACAAAATAATTAACAATATTTTCCCAGTTGTATCCAGTCTTAATGGTATGCAAACATAGATTTCAACTATCGAGAAAAAAACACGGTATTTAATTTAATCACAACACTAGCACTACCTCGAGTATAAAATGTACGTACAAGTAAAAGGCCTAACTTCTAAATCTACTGAGTAGATCTAGTGCAAATAATTATCATAACTTAAACAGTATAGAAGCATAGTTTCCAAGCAGGATAGTATCAGATTTGTTCTACTGCCTCAAAAAAAGTTCAATTTTTATTTCGTTCAAGTGGTGACATTTGAAATTTGAATAGTTATTACTTCCCTCACACATGCCGATTGGCTATTTGACTACTGTTAAAAATTCGCGAAAATGTAATGTTATTTCAAAGAACTAACAGAAATAACACGATGTGTGAAAAAAGTAATAAAATCGATCAAAAAATTACTTAGTTTTTACTGATTTTGTATGACGTGCTAGACAGAGACAGCGCTACAAAAATGTGACGTCACATTACGTAGTAGGAATGGCCGTGACAAGGATAGAAAGTGCCGCCATCAAAAATTACTCCATTTCTTTATCGATTTAATTACTATTTTCACACATCGTTATTTCTGCTAGTTGATTGAAATAACATAACATTTTCGTGGTTTTTTAACAGAAGTCAAATAGTCAATTGGCCATGACTTGATTTTTTTTTAATTTTTTTTTATTTATTTTTTACAAAATATAGACCATTTCAAGGAACTAATTTGCTTATTTTATTTTTTTAGGGGTTGTACATTTTTTTAGGATTTTTTAAATTCGAGGTGCTCTCAATATCACTATGAGGCTGTATGTAGTGCGGTGTTGTGCCACAGACAAATTAAAAAAGAATACAATGTCAATCTAAATCCAGTGACATATCCTTGACAGTTGAGATTGATACAGTGATTCAAGAGGAAGGTTTTTAAGTATAATACATGCATAATATAGTAGAGAAAAACACCTGTGCGAAGCCGGGGCGGGTCGCTAGTATATAATAAGTTCATTGTTGACAAGAGATAAACCAATCTTATATAAATCAAATAATGATATAGAATACTTACATTAGAGCCTTTGCTCCTCGTATTTACGCTATATTGTGTTGAGTGGACAACATCATATACTCAACAATCATAGCATTATTGACCGTAGGTATGTTACGGGAATCCGCCTTAGTATAATTTAAAGAAGCCATTACAACAATTCACAACATTTCACAAAAACAAACTTCAACAAAGCTGGCTAAACATAACTTACAAAATGTTGACATTGACAGCCTCGCAACCGAATGTTTTTTTTTCAAGAATGATAGAATGACAAAGGAATGTTCTGTTCTGTCTAATGTGCTTTGTTGGAGGGTCTGAAAGGTCAAATGAAAGTCATTCGTTAAAACACCTATAACTTATGAAATAGTATGTATTTTTCAAATCTGGTAACAGGCATGAATTCACCTAAGCTAACCCTCGAAATGGTTTTAAGACAGCACTAGAAAAAAAAAATTAGGCATGCCCAATTGTTCCATGTGGGATGTTTGAACTCACTTTTATGCGAAACCTAGATATACAGTACATTTTAATTTTAATAATCTCCTTCATAATGATCAATATGGCTTTACAAAGGGTCGTTCGACTACGGATGCAGGTGTTGCTTTGTTGAAGCACATATTTGACGCATGGGAGAACGCGCAAAATGCAATCGGTGTTTTCTGCGATCTCTCTAAAGCTTTTGATTGCGTACATCACGACACGCTTTTACGGAAACTGCGTTATTACGGTGTTCAAAATGAGGCCCTAAATGTGATAGATTCGTATTTGCAAAATAGATTCCAATGTGTAGACGTAAATGGCGCGAAATCTTCCGGGCTACCGGTTCGGCTAGGTGTACCTCAAGGTTCAATACTGGGTCCGTTTTTATTCTTGGTTTATATTAATGATCTACCATACTATTTAAAGGGTTTTTGTGACGTTGTACTATTTGCAGATGATACCTCTCTTATCTTTAAAGTAGATAGGAATAGACACGAATTTGACGACGTAAACAGCACGCTATCAATGGTCACGGATTGGTTCACAATAAACAACCTTGTTCTTAATGCCAAGAAAACTAAAATAGTTAAGTTCGCTTTACCCAATGTTAGAAATCTAGGTCCCAATATTATCCTCGCCAATCAGGAGCTGGAAACTGCCGACTCTGCTGTATTTCTGGGCATTACAGTAGATCCAAAATTACAATGGGGTTTACATATATCAAGCCTAGCGGGAAGGCTAAGTTCAGCCGCATACGCCGTCAGAAAAGTAAGACAATTCACTGACGTTGATACAGCACGGTTAGTCTACTTCAGTTATTTTCACAGCGTTATGTCATACGGTATTCTGCTGTGGGGCAAAGCTGCTGATATTCAAAATATATTTGTTCTGCAGAAGCGAGCGGTTCGTGCAATTTATCAGCTGGGTGCCCGAGTTTCTCTTGGAGATTTTTTTAAGGAGATTGGTATCCTCACTGTTGCTTCTCAGTTCATATTTGCCAACATTTTATATATTAAACAAAATATCCACCTGCACACTAAAAACAGTGATATTCACAACTTTAACACTAGAAATAAGCATAAACTACGCGCTCCTTTTCACCGGCTTCACAAAGTTCATAATTCATTCGTCGGGCTTGGTATAACATTTTATAACAAACTGCCATCTTCTTTTCTAGACTTGCCATTTAATGCGTTTAAAGCCAAAGTAAAATCTAATCTTTGTTTAAAAGCGTACTATTCCATTAACGACTACTTAAATGATAAGAACAGTTGGTCGCTGAGTTGAACACAAGACAATGTTTGTTATTTATTTATGTTCTTTCTCCAAGATTAGTTTACTGATATGTTATGTCTTTTTTTTATTATTATTATATACTTTTTTATACTTGCCTTACTATTGTATCGAGTCTGGTTCTTCTAACCAACCTAACAGACAGATGTGTGCTGGGGAGTTTGTTCCGCCACTTCTTCTTTCCAGCAAAAACACTAGGAAGTGTCGAAGGGGGGGCGTTTTGGGGGACTGTCTCTTGTAAATAAGTAAACTAAAGTAAATTTTGACGTTCGAAAAGTGCTGATTATCAGCCTAGTTTGAATAAATGAGTTTTGATTTTGATTTTGATTTTGAGTACATCTAACTATTTAAATCTCTGCGTAAGTGTGTCAATAAAAATTGTATGAATTGAACATCATTTTGACAATAGTCAATTTTGCTTCAACACGATTAAAACTACTAAATCTTATTGTTTGATTTGTACTGATATTTTATGGTAAGCGTTGCTAAGTACTCCTCGTATGTTCCAAATGTCTTCAAAACTCTCTGGTTGAGTGTTGAAGTTGCTATCTGTCGCCTTCGCCCATAATGTGAGCTGCGAAAAACAAGAAAAAATCAGCTCTACTGATTTTTGTCCACTTTCAATGTTATTCCTCGAGGATAAGGACGACAGTGCAAGTGAACATGTAATGAGGAGTGATGAAACACATGTGACTAAATAAATACCCTCCTTTTGGGCTTCGCCGCAGTCGGGCAAAAAGTGATGGATATAAATGTTGATAGATGGAGTGGGAGAGGATGGACTAAGAAAAGATTGTTGGATTGTGTGAGGAATGATATAAAAGAGAAAGGAGTAAATGATGCCGTGACGTCTAACAGCTAGGGGAGAATGGCCGAAAATCAGAAGAGAGTCAGATAGGCAGTCGCTCTATGTAATATACTGGTATTCAGCTGCATCACAGCATCTAAAATGGCCACTTTAGCAGATCATAATATGAATTGCGTTAAAAAGCGTAAAATGGACCATATATAATAGTAACTGCGTGACCATTTTATGAATTTTAACGCAATAGGGTATTTCACCAAAAAAATCTAATTAGTCCGTCAGATAGATTTCCAAAAAATAATGGACTCGTATTATTTCTTTTTTCACGTAAACAATAGATGAAGACGATACAGTGCTTCGAATAGTCGTGTCAAGCAGTGTGACGTCACAAGGTTAGTACATTTTTACTCACAAAGTGACGCCAAAAGCTCCCACTCATGATCTTTGACACGTTTTATTTTCGTCAATTTTTATTAGTTTGATAAAACAAAAAACACGTAACCGACTATTTTCGATAATCTAACAGACTGACTAATTAGACTTTTTTTTGGTGAAATACCCTTTTCATATTATGATCTATTTTCCTTAATGATCACAGACGCAGTTACTTTTATGAAAAGTCCATTCTACGCTTTTTAACGCAATTCATATTATGCTCTGCTAAAGTGGCCATTTTCGACCTCCTGGAAGCAGATGATTATGGACTGAAAGGATTAACACTACATTGGACACTACCTCCTTCTGCCCCTTCTGGACAGGTATCCTAGCCGTCCACAGCGTCCACCCGTAGTGCTGCTGAGGCGGTGCATCATCGCTCTGCAACTCCTCAGCCTGCACCCACGTGGTGCCGCAGTCAGGGGAGATATCCACTCGCAAGATCTTAGCGCCACCTCCGGAGTAGGCGTAGCCTTGTAGTAGGTAAGAGAAGAGGTGAGTTAAGTGATGTTAATGCTAGTTCAAAGTGTACTGTTCCCGTCGGGGCTGCGGGTTGTTGTAAGAGATACCGCGGCCTCGACATGAAGGGCTTAGAAGGAACATGGGTGGTTTTTAGTCAGTGCAAGTCTGAAACTCCCTTTCGCTCTGCCCAAGAGCGGGAGCGGTTATTTGATGATTTCTTAGCCCCCCCCAAAAAAAAAATGGCTTAGAAGGAACATGGGTGGCTTTTAGTCAGTGGAAGTCTGACACTCCCTACCGCTTAAGCAACGAAAAATAATTTATGGTTAATACTGAAAGATTATGGCAACCTATAAAACGTTGTTATCATCTTTTAACAAAATTTAATTCTGTTTTTGTTTTAGTATTTGTAGCGTTGATGACTTAACATAGAGATCTCTGAACTAGTTAATTTACTATGATTAACAAATGAAAACTTTGACTTTTCAACACTTATTTGGCCTAGAGTAGAAAATACAAAATTGTACTTTACCTTATGCAATAACCACAGGTGCAATTTTAATTAGAGGTTTTGAATTAGGATTTAACAAAAATATGAGTAGAGCTATGCTTTATCCCCGACTGCGGCGAATCCCAAAAAGAGGGTTATTTAAATCATCGCCTATGACAGTCTTTAAGTAGAAAATAAACTAAATCTGGCATCATTCAATCCAACTCATCTGAAAACCAGAAGCTTTTGGAAGACCATCATTTCCTGCACACTACAATGGGATGCAGTAAAAGTTTGGCGGATAAGAAGTAGTAGGCAACAGACAGCATTAATTTATAGTAATTTGAACCTTATTTCTTACCCCTAACCTCCACGATCCCATCCTCGAGGGTGACAGTGTCTCCCTCTGCCGGGTCGCATATCGCGGACGTGACGGGGAGGCTGTATATGGGCGGGGCGGTCGCAAAGTCAGCAGTTTCCCAAGTTTTGGACGCGTTGAATGAACGGTAGTCTTTTTGGTGCCAGTGGGAGGGACTCTCGTCGTGGGATATTGTTATTGATTCTGTTAAAATAGAGTAAATATGCTTATAATGCGTTCAAGATCTGTCATTGTCAATATTTCATTACACAAATTACCTCCATGACCCATTTACTATTCAAAGCATCCACTAGCACCCAAAAAAAAAAACGTTTCCCAGCAAAAAAAATTACTTAGTTTGATGTACAGAATACTTGGTTGACGTTTGCGTGAAGGGTTCATTTACACCCTGTATTTGAAATGGGCTTACTCTTGACCTGAATCTTGCCCTTAGGGCAGAGATGGAATCGACGATGGAACAAGCTAACCCAGAAGAAGCCCATTTACTCGTGACTTAAATAGATTGGGGTTATATTATATGAACTCGGGAAAACCGACGCAGGCAGGGAGTTCCACTCCTTGGCGGTGCGCATAATAAACGATTTAGCAAAGCGCTTCGTTCGAATGTGTGGAACATCGAGCAGGTATGGGTGATAACCTGCATTACGTCTAGTCTCCCGATGGAAGATCAGGGATATAGTGGAATCAGCCCGTGGAACTCCTGCGCACACTCTCCGAAGTACTTTCTGTAGAAGATCGACAGACATGCAAGTTTGCGGCGGTGCGCAGGGACCTTTAGACTTACCCAGCCACTTCACACTCCTGACAGCCGGAGCCCCCGGTACCACGACCCTCAGAGGATACCCATGATCAGGTGGAAGCGGTCGTCCGTTCATGCTGGTTGCCAGGAGGATGCGACCGTTTGGGTTCAAAGCCTGGTCCAGCGGGATAGACGTCGAGAAATTCACTCCAGTTGCGTCGATGTCTGAACCTGTGAACTGAAGATAAAATTGGTAAGAAATTTGTATGAGGAATTGTATGATGGACTTGAAATAGTTATTTGTTATACAAGAGTGCAAAGTTGCTTTTTAACCGCGTGCTCAATTTTGATGACCGAGCAAGCGAAGGATTCTAAAATTAGAATCCTGAGCGTTAGCGAGGGAATCAAAAGAGCACGAGGTGAAAAATCTTTGCACTCGAGTGCAACACGTAACTTTTCATCCCACCTCAGCGAGGAAATGACTAAATGCAAAAAAAAAATACATTTACAATCACAAGATACTTTTATTTCAGTTAAGGTATTAACCATATTATGATAGATGCTGTGAAAACCTTCGATGACCAGATGACGCTCTTTTTAAAACTGCCACTAATTGTGGATAGGTGTCGATATGTTTGTCTTTTTTCATCTTTATTGTTGCTTTTAGCTAACATTGAATATGTACTCCATAGAGTGCTTGATTTCTTCGTCTCGAATAATTCAATAAAATATGCCATCAAAACGTTTTCTGATAAAGTTTTGGCTCCTCTACCTAGTCGCCACGTGTTAAACATATCGTACTGTTCAAATACTTCTTCTAGAAGTATTTGAAACAGTACTAGTTTGAAACAGTATTAGTAACAGAAGTTGAGGGAGAAAACTCATTTGCGCATTTTTAACAGTTTCAGTCAATTCTGTTGTCGTCAAATAAACTTCTTCGTCGCCCGATTCACTCATTATAGGTTTTTCACTTGTTTACAAGTTTCTTGTTTTTATTTTTAACCTAAGGTTTTAACAATATGATGTGAAAAAAAAATTGCGCGCGCAAAGCCAATTAAAAAAAAAGTACACCAAGAAGGTTCCAAGTCTGAGTTTCTAACAAATTAAAAAAAAGTTGTAGGTATTATTAATTCGGCACCATGGAGGTAAAAGTAAATAGGTTTAATGATGTTTTGAATTCACAAACCTAGTGCACACGATGTTCTAAATTCAATTTACTTTATCCTCTAGCGGATAAAAACAGCTTTTGCACTCAGATATCGAAGAGCAAAAATACTCTTTCCGAGATGGGGGGATAAAAAAAGTATTCATTAAATTCATTAGTATAGGTAACTCTAAAGCGAAATTTGATTTTGCATTGTCACGACTTATGGAGTTGTTCTTAGGGTTCCGTACTTCAAAACGAAAAAACAGAACCCTTATAGGATCACTTTGATGTCCGTTCGTTCTGTTCTCTCTCTCATCTGTTTGTCAAAACCCTTTTTTTAGGAACGCGTGGAGGTATCAAGCTGAAAAAACCTACAGGGTACTTTTACTTTGTTGGTACGTAACCCTCGGTGCACGAATCCAACTCGCACTTGGCCGGTTTTTTCTTCATAGTCTATAATATTCCTCTGCAGTGCAAAGGCCTAACCCATAGCTTTCTACTCTTTTCTCTGTGCAGTTTTCTCCGGCTAATTAATCACAAACACTTTTAAGGTGGAAGCTCACATCTGGCCCGCGAAATTCTAATTTTCTTACGTTTTTGGCAATTTGCAGGCCAGAGCTTGGTTATATGTTTATGAAAATTTGATTTGCGACTGTAAGACGTATGAAGTTACCGAATTATAACCATCAAAATTACTAACTACTAAAGAACGACGACTAAATTACTAAAGAATGACTTTTACATGCAAAAATCAATCTTGACATGAAAATGAACTTGGAGGGTTGTATTGATAATTTTGATGGTTATAATTCGGTAACTTCATACGTCTTACAGTCGCAAATCAAATTTTCATAAACATACAACCAAGCACTGGCCTGCAAATTGCCAAAAACGTAAGAAAATTAGAATTTCGCTGGCCAGATGTGAGCTTCCACCTTAAGTCATCACGCCAGCATTTTTTAGGCCATCCTCGGCGACGACTCTGACCCATCGGAAATTAATAGGCCAGGTTATTGTTACCGTAATTTTGAAGAACCAAATAGGGACTGTATGAGTCAGTAGCATCATTGTTTATAGTTCGAGAGAGATAGAGTTAGGCAGGATATATGACACCATCCCTTTTCCTCACTGAGGATAATGATGACTGTAATGTTGTAATGTGTGTTTTTACATGGGTTTTACTTATATTTGTTACATTATTTACCTGAAAACGTAAACATTCTTCCTCCCTAGGTAGCTTCATGCTCATTTCCTGGAGGCTTAGCATACTTTTTTACTTTGTAATTCTTAATTATTATTTAAGTTTTTTTTCTATCTCAGATAGTGACAGGCCTAGTTTTATTTTTAATGTATTGCGGGAGCTAGTTGTAAGTCGTCTATGTAAAGCACACCGACCTCATTAATTTTTCTTTTTAATATTATTATGAAGAAAGAAGATAAACTATTATTAGAAATTATTTATAATGTCAATCATCTGGAGACGAGAGGATCCAGGTTGTTTAAAGGGCAGTCTACGTCTGGAGCTGAAAGGCATCACAACTCTTCAATATTATAAGTGACCAGAGGAAGTTTTCCTCCTCTGTGGTTCACAATCTACGCGTACTCGTGCCATGGCGAAATATCTGTTGCCCGGGCTATAGGAGTGGAGTGAAGATCCTCCACTCTCCTTTAACATCTGAGGAAACTAACGTCCTCCGGTCCTCCGAGAGGAAGATTGACTGCCCCGCCTCCTCTACTGCGAAGACTGAAGCCTGACGTATTTCGACCCTCTTCTACAGCCTGAGAGATGGAAGACTGAAGACCGAAGCCTGACGTCCCTCGGCCACTACTACAGCCGAGAGCACCGCCTTTTCTCCATGTCATCGTATTCATCTTCATTTTTTGTTCACCAGCTTTCCCTAGTCTGACTTCTAGCTCCGTTTAGGTAGGCTCTATATGCTGGGATAATCCTAAATAATAAACTCTTATAACTTGTCCCTTTGACTATCTTTTAATAGTGCTTCCCTCCAGACTGAAAGTTAGGTAGGTGAGTGCTGTGTGACTTTACAGTTTTCTGGCTCCTACCAGAAAAATGTGTAACGTTACAATGTATACATACATATATAAACTCACACCCTTATTCATGGGATGGGGGTAGGCAGAAACCACAGACAACCACCTGCTACGATCCTTACCTCCTTTTGCCCCGTCGACATCCATATTTTTTATTCATATACATCTGGTCATACACGCACGCTGGTTACGAGTAACACACACCTGTCCTTTCTAAAGAACTTCATCAATGAGGTCATCATCTGCCTAGCCTATTCCCAACTATATTGGGGTCGGCTTCCAGTCTAACCGGATGCAGCTGAATACCAGTATTTTACATGGAGCGACTGCCTATCTGACCTCCACAACCCAATTAATACTAGGTAATACGATACCCTTTGGTAAGACTGGATGTCAGACTTTCAGGTCACTGACTACCCGTAACGACTGCCAAAGATAACCAGAAGACCAACAGCTTAACGTGCTTTCCGAGACACGGAGGAAACTCGGTATGTAATGGGCGGTCACCCATCCACCGATCGACCTAGGCAAGCGCAGCTTAACCTAAAGATCGACCCGAGTGGCAGTTCTTATTAAGCCTCGAGCTCCACCAATAACTTCAGAACTTCATCAACAAGGTACGCGTACAAATTAAAAATGTATCTATTAAATGTATATAAAAGCTATACGTTACAATGACATGTTTCCCGCCGGTGTCCTGCGTGTCGACGCCGCAGTACACGAGCACGTCGCGCAGCAGCACCCCCCCCCACACCGCGCTGCTGATGGCGCCGCCTTGCCAGCTGATGCCCTTCACTGGCTTCACCTGCTAAGTTATACATACCATAAATAAACGTTTGTCATTACCACACATGCCAAATAATCAAAATCAAAAGTCATTTATTTAAATTACGCTGCACAATAATCTGCACTTTTCGCACGTCCAATTTTTTTCCCCTAAAACGTTTTCCCAGTAAAACACTAAGAAATTGTATATTACATTCAAAAAGTCCTATAAATTCTCAGTCTGATTTGAATTAATATTTTTGAGTTCCGAACAGAGGGAGATAGACTAAAAATCTCAAATCCATCTTACCTCATTCATCTCACTCCTTCTATTTCCGGCACACATGAGCGCAGCCCGTACGGTGGCCTTCGGAAACATCTGCAACTGTTGCAGACTGAACTCTTTGGTCCTCACGCTGCCGTTCTTAATGATGATCTTCACGCGGTGCCGGGACGATTCCAACTCTGGAACAGGCATGTGTTGACGGACGTAAAATAATTCGCTGCAAAAAAAAAGGATAGCGTAAGGAAAGAACAGAGATGTTAGTTTTTTTTATATTTATAAGCATGTGTGGATATCCCTCGTCGAGCTGAGGGGGGGGGGGGTAGATTTGTGGGTGCGTCGCGCGGAGAGGCAGCGCGTTCCGCTCGTCCGCGCGGTCGGTTTTGGGTGAGAATCGCCTAAGCCACAGTTCTGGTGGTGTAGTTTACTGACCAAAGTAACGATTATTCATAGAAAGATTTAAATCGTAAGATGTGTAGGTGTTTACCCGACCACATCCAACAAGAAGTATATATTTCAAATAGGAGCGGAGGTATACAATTTTGCAAAATACAACTCATAAGAGTTGACTGTACATCTATTAATCTGTGATTCGACCTTCGATTAGATTAGTGAATCCCGATTCCTGGAACCTTAGGACTTCGATCAGTGACTAAAAAGAATACCTGTCAAAAATCCAAGTAAAACATTTGAAACCGTACCTAAAATGTTACATAATAGCTTTCGCGGCTACATTTACCAACATACTTGGGCGTGTCGAAGTGGGCTATCTGCAGCTTGGCGGGTATCTCCGCGTTGAACGGTTTGGCGGTCTTCACGATGAGCCGCTTGTCTCGGTTCGGCTCCTTCACCCACATCTCGTCATCCGTGTGGTCCACTATGTCGTCCTCGTGAAGGTTTCCTGTGGATGTGCTGCTTTTATTTTTATTGGAAACTTGTAAGGTCGTTGGGGTCAAGAAGAGAGATTTCTTTTTTTAGTAGTTTGACTTCTTAGCGTACAGTCCACCGCTATTTCGATGCTACCGCTATATGCTACTATATGCTACCTACCGCACTTTAGCAACTGACGGTTTTGAGCGACGCGACGGCAAAGGATAGGAATATGGAAAATGCGATTTCAAGCTGTTCGATGAGGCGTAACCCATGGTACTTCTTGTATTTACAGGGCTTAGTAGCAGCATATAATACGGTATTGTTCAGGGTAGCGACGTTAAGTTTTTTTCGATCCTACTAAAAGGAGTTCTGATGTAAGTGGGGAGTCTGGTCAATCTGATTATAGGTACCTAAAGGTGTATCTCGCAACCAAGCTTGAGGGGTTACGAATTTATCCCTTTCGTTACCAAAACAGATTAAAATAACTCGTGCCCCTTTAGCTTCACTAACATCTATAATAACCACACCAGTTATGGTGTAGAGGCTGATTCAGGCAAACATATTAATAAATAGGTCGATGCCTTTTTCTTGGTGTGGGAGTGTCAGGCTTCTACCCCGCAGCCCCAACGGCAACGGCGTCGGCCCTTGCAGGCCCCTTCAATGTTGCTGACATCTCTTTGAGGCGCCCGTGGAACGCGAACGCGCCGTCGTCGTCGGCACGGCCTGTCGTCGTCATAAGACGGACGGACACTGAGCTAGATAGGCTAATGCCTTGATGGATGACACTGAAATTATTTATAAACACTCACCTATCCTATAGGACTCCAACAAGGCATACACCTCCTGCGTCTTATGCATCCCGTAGACGTTCCAGAAGGGCTCAATACTGAGTCCTCCGGCATTCATGATCTGATCCCCTCCCGGGTGAGAGGGCAAGAATGATGTAACGTCGTAAACGCCATTTTTGTAAATCACCCAGAAGCTTTTCCTGTGAAAGGGAATTAAAAGAGTCATTTATAGTTTGAAAAACTGGTACCCATGGACTCTTAATAACACTAAAGGGTGCCCACTACACCGTACTATACCATGACCATGTTGTGGACATATTAGGCACGGAAAGAAACAGGACACGGACTGCCTATATCCACTAAAACATTTATTTATTTAGCAACTTACATCTACACTAATATTATAAAGAGGAAAGATTTGTTTGTTTGTAACGAATAGGCTCCGAAACTACTGGACCGATTTGAAAAACTCTTTCACCGTTGGGAAGCTACACTATCCCCGGGTGACATAGGCTACTTTTTATCCTTGTATTCCCACGGGAACGGGAATTACGCGGGTGAAACCGCGTGACGTTCGCTAGTCTACAATAAATATCGACAATGTATCATACGTTTATAAGAACGGTCATCATACGTTTATAAGAACAGTCATCATAAGCGGTTTAACCTATTTATATTCTTTGTATTGAAAAGTAAGAGTATTTGTATGAGGCTGTGCCCACTAGACCGTTCTGTCACCGATCAACCCCGCCACCGTCGCGTCCTACCTATGCACTGCGAGCGTCAACAGTCGAGAATATTTTACCGCGGCCGCCTCTTACTTTCCAATACAGAAAATATTTTTATACTTTTTATATCATGGTCATGGTACGGTGCATTTCACGGACAATTATTTTTAAGCAGAAGCTTATCAAAGATAGAAGAATATAAAAAATTAGTTAAAACCCGACTGCATAACTAAAAAAAAAGCACATTTTAAATTAAACAAAACTTGGAAGCAGGCGGGGTCCATTCTATTTTCATTTCATAATTTAATATTCAAATGGACCCCGCCTGCTTCCGTTAGAAGTTATGAGGGAACAAAGAAACGGACATACATACATACATACACGCCAAAGACATTACCCTCCTTTTGGGCTTCGCCGCAGTCGGGTAATAATAGGCGAGACATATGCGGGGCATAAAGAAGGTGACAATTTAAAGCCGATTAACGAAAAGCTCTTTTAATATTGACCAATCAACGATTTTGAACTAACATAAATACGTAGATATCTAATACAAATGTGTTTTGTCTAACCAATAAAGATTGTGTCATAATTATGATACGATGCGATCGATCAACGCAGGGGGTTTCTGTCTGATCATGACATGATGTAATTTGATGCACTAAAACAGTAGTGCAGTATAAATAAATTTTCTTATTCTTCCATAATTCTCTAATACTTGTAGGTATCTCCTTTCTAGCTATATGATCCTTCCACAGTTTATCTATTGTTTCTTTGGTCTTCTCGACTCTTACATCCATCTATTCATCTACACACTAATATTATAGAGGAAAGATTTGTATTTTTGTGTGTGTGTGTGTGTGTTTGTAATGAATAAACAAAAAACTACTGAGCCGATTTCTAAAATTCTCTCGCCATATTTTGAAAGCTACATTCACCCTGAGTAACATAGGCTATTTATCCCTGTATTCCCACAGGAACGGGAACTACGCGGGTGAAACCGCGTGACGTCCGCTAGTACTCAATATTTTCCTCATAATGGAATGATACATCATTAGGTCAATAATTCAGTAGACATATCTGACCTTTTAACATAGGAATACGTCAGTAACATACGCAATTATTGAATGTTGAAACTGTTTTGTTGTTTTGTAACGGGTTGTTGATTCAAAACATCAAACTGGTACGTATTTTGCAACAAGGAGGACGCGGGGGTTTGTGAAATATGGAAGGAGTGGAGGGAGGCCTGTGAGTAGGCCATTTTTGAACTCTCTACCTATAGGTTATGTTTGGTGTTTTTATTTCATGTGTGAGCTGCGCCCAGTTTCATTACAAAATAAGTTACACAAAATACTAGGTATGTTCATATCCACACAAAAGATTCTACTTCTTAATTAAAAACAATAATGTTATCATTTCCAAAATACGTAATCCCAGTCATATCTCGACAACAACACAGTGCAAAAGAAACATGTATCTAGAAGCTGTTATCAGTGGCAACCGTGCCAAGATTGTTGCCAAACAGCAACTGATAATATTATGTACTAATGAACAATTCTAATCAGTTTCTTACCTGCATGGTTGACCTTGCAAATCAAATCGAATGTGCAGATTTTATCTGACGAGACAATTTCCCTTTTTATATTTGATTTGAGGAGGTAATGACTAGAATTATATCAGGTAGTCTAGTACCTAGTACAATACTACAGTTATTCGAGCTTAATTTTCAGTAGTTTATCTTGGGACACCAATTACATGATTGAATAATCATTAAATTACCGGGTAGTAGGATCTGGGGGCACGGCAGTGCCCCCGCCAAGTCGAGCAATAAAGCGGCACGGCCGTACCATCCTTTTCTCGAACCAGTTCAGGCCATTTTCGACCTCCTATAGCTTCGTTGTGGATAAAACTAGAAGCATGAATTTTTAATTAATATATATTTTAAATTTTAATCGTTTGATTTGTCTTGTCGAGTAGTTTGTCTTTAGATGATGTTCAGGGTTCTGAATAGTTCTGATGATGGAGCTGGAAGGTGGCCATAGGAATTCCGTTATAAAACTACATAACCCCATCGAGTTTGAGCTCATTTGATTTGTCTTGATGAGTACTCTGTCTTTAGTTGGTCTCCAAGATCTGTTGATGGAGTTTGAAGGTGGCCATAGGAATTCCGTTATAAAACGACTTGACATTGTCGAGTTTTTACTCGTTTGATTCAGCTTGTCGAGTAGGTACTTTAGCAGTACTTCAAATCGATGATTAAGACTGCTCCAAATTCGAATAGACCTATGTATTGTTAATTCATTAAACGAAATAGATAGAATGAGAGACGCTACAAAAAGAAATGAGATCCCACCAACAACAAAACTTGTAAAAAAAGACAAGCCGCGCAACTCAGTTCTTTTACCGTAAAAAGTAGTGAGATCTATGTAATACCAAGTCAGTTAATATATTTAATTCCTAATTAAAAACCTTTGATGTTTTAAATAAAAGATTGACTTGGCCACTGCATCACATTGGCCAATGCAATGGCGATTAGCTATAACAATGGCCTGTTTAAGGTGGAAGCTCACATCTGGCCCGCGAAATTCTAATTTTCTTACGTTTTTGGCAATTTGCAGGCCAGTGCTTGGTTGTATGTTTATGAAAATTTGAGTTGCGACTGTAAGACGTATGAAGTTACCGAATTATAACCATCAAAATTATCAATACAACCCTCCAAGTTCATTTTCATGTCAAGATTGATTTTTGCATGTAAAAGTCATTCTTTAGTAATTTAGTCGTCGTTCTTTAGTAGTTAGTAATTTTGATGGTTATAATTCGGTAACTTCATACGTCTTACAGTCGCAAATCAAATTTTCATAAACATACAACCAAGCACTGGCCTGCAAATTGCCAAAAACGTAAGAAAATTAGAATTTCGCGGGCCAGATGTGAGCTTCCACCTTAACATTGGCGAATGCGATGCGATGGCCAAGTCAATCTTTTATTTAAAACATTATTCAAATGAACCCCGCCTGCTTCCAAGTTTTGTTTAATTTAAAATGTGCTTGTTTTATACTTTTCAGTTTTTTCAGTCGGGTTTTTAAGTTTTTTAACTACTTTTTTTTCTGGTTGTTTTCATGGCGATTTCACAACTCGGCTATCATTTATCAATATGTTCGTGTAAAGGTGGTCGCGCACCTAGACGCGCCAGAGTTAACGTATTTTATAAATCTTCTGAAATGAAGGCTACTATACGGTGCAGTTTGTATCCGCGGCAAATTCAGAAGATTTTCAAAAACGTCATCAATAATTAATATGCGCTGATTTTAAGTTCGTCGCGTCGCGTTTTTAGGTTGGGAAACGACGACGGCACGGTTGGCGCAGTAGCTGAGCGATTGGACTGCTGCGCTGAAGAAATATTTGTATGGTCTACAGATAGTTGTTCCGGGTCTGGGTATTTGTGTATGTGAGTTTAAAATTCCTAGTGTGGGGCAACGTTATAAAAAAAATTAAATGTAAATTAGAAAGTGTGTGAAAGCGCGGTTATAGAGCGAGTGCGAACGAGTGGTTCACACTTACCGATATCCGGTTAAAAGAAAAAAATAATCCTACCTGTTTAGTTATTGACTCAGGTTGAGAATCAACAAAACAACAACAACAACTCAACAACAACTTTTTTGTCCACCTTAAAAGATTCGTTGTCTTATTTATATTACAATGGATTTCAACTCAATCTTTGTATATATTTTTTTTATCAAAAATAATATAATATGTTCCAGTATCATCTGCTTGTAAATGTTCTTAAATTACTTTTTACTTCCTTGTGTCCCACAGTAGCTTTTGTATTAGATATTTTAGTAAGGACGGACGGACAGACGGCGTTGTATTCGACGTCAACATTTATTAGCTAATTTAATTTTAAAACTAACTACTTGGGACATAAAGTGTATTTTGGAATCTTATCTTATCTTTATGGGGTTCAGGTTTACGCACTTCGTCCTTGAAGTGGACCATTGTGCGTGAGTCACGGTGGCCGATTACTCCAACCAGCCCACCTCCCTCCAGAAGCAGATCAGAATTCCCGGTCTCCTAAGGGCATCCGCAAGGGATCTTGGTGTTCCAAAGGTCTCCTCAAGAATCTTGGTAACGCCTGTACACTCAAGGAGCATATGCGCCACCGTTTCCTCCGCCTCCATGCATGCTCTGCACAGGGGACTGTCAGTGATACCTGGTGTATTTTGGAATAACACCAAGGAAATAAGGCACTTACTCATTGTCATGTTTGCTAACTTCCTCAGCCCTGAAGATAGGCAGGTCAGGTCGCTTCTCGCCTGCCTCCAGTGTCTTCTTGTCAGGGTTCTGCCTTTTGTTGGCATTTTTGTCTGACTTTTCTGAAATTTAAAATAAATTATGCAGTCTGCAATAAATATTTTACTTTAACATGTGTGTTATTGTCTGGTTTTGTAGTTCTTTGAGTAGTCAATTGTTTATTTTAACTTAATATATTTTATTAAAGAATTTTCAGCAGCTAGTTTCAATTCAGTCCTCAAATTAAATAAATAACACAATATGCATTAAGGAAACTCAAGCTATTTATTTAAGAATGGTGTTGTTTTCAGTGAATTCTTAGAACCAACTGATAAAACTTGAATTAATTATTTACCTGTGTATTTTGTTTTAGTACCTACACCATGTGTAATACATTTACATAATTATATTTTCGTCCATCACTGGGTTTGCCACCAGTTCCCACAGCAAAAAAAGGGCTCGGATTCCAGCAGTGGTTTTTTATAGGCACCCTCTTAAACTAACTAAAAACTCTTTATTTACTCTCAAAAAAAAAAAATTACCTGTATCGTAATAAATGTTACAATTCTACATGTAATTCAAATCAAAGTACCATTAGTATAACTACTGTTGTTGCTGATTAGATGATAATGTTACTTATATTATGTAAAGCGTTAAAGGGTTGTAAGAGGTTACTTTTAGTAGATTGCATGTTGAACTGGACTCGGCTACCAAACGGTTTCTAGTTGAATCTTATATTATTCATCTCTAAAATATTTACTTGTAGGCATATATGTAAATATGGTTTAAAATTTGGTGGTGTGCCTAAAATATTGTGTAACAACAACATGCCATTGATTCGCCATCCCTGGCCTAGGCAATAAGGCACCTATGGCTACAAGATCCAGGCTGGAAAAGAATGCAAAAAAGAATGTTGATAAATAAAAACCTGATAGGACAGATCCAACAATCACAGAACTGAATAGTGCTGTTGCTACTGTTCTTCTGTAGTTGCCAGAGTGTCTTTTTTGTTCTCTATGGCCATCCTGTTCTTGATTTGAAACGTTTATTGCTGTTGCAGACAGGTTTATGAATTTGTTCTTCTGATTGATTGTTCTGAAAATAAATTAAGTCATAAATTAATAAAAATGGAAAGGTATTGCTTGGTCTTGATTGTTTAATATGTCAAAATACACACATCAAAAGTGTCTAGGGATCAAGCATTTTTATGCGGATTTCTTGAGATTGAGATGTGGCTTTGTAATAAATTTATGATTTTATAAATTTATATGGATCCTTTTTGGTGCATTTCATAATTTGAATCAGGAACTGTGAATCAAATTCGAGTAAAAGATGAAAATCAGCTGTCAATATTTTCCCTATAAAAACATACAACGCATTGAAGACATTATTAGTGCTACTGTTTCCCTACTACTGATTAAAACCAACGTTATTATGGAGCGGCGACGTCATTTAAGCAGGGAAGAAATGCTCAGAGCCGTGGGAATGATAGAAGCTGGTTCCCGGCAACGTACTGTGGCTTTAGCTCTGAATACAAGTCAGAGTGTTATCAGTCGACTTTGGACACGTTACCGAAGCACTGGTACCGTGGCTGAGCGCCATGGAGGACGGTATCGCTGCACCACACGGAGACAAGACCGATACATTCAAATCTTAACTCGAAGAGCTCCAACAATAACCGCCATGATGTTAGCCGTGAGGCTTCATCACTCTTCAGGGAACTTAATTAGCGACCAAACAGTCAGAAACCGCTTGCATGAAGTGAACCTTCATTCCCGAAGACCGCTACGGGTACCACCTATAGCAATGCACAATCGTAGGATTCGATATCAATGGGCTCTTGAACACAGAAATTGGGCAGAAGAACAATGGCGTTTCGTGTGCTTTTCTGATGAGTCTCGTTTTGGTATGAGACCGGATACAAGACGTATACGACACTGGAGAACCCCTGGACACCAACAGCGATTAAAATCCTGCCAGGAAGTCCATCCTTATAGTGGTGGAACCATCATGGTATGGGCGGGTATTTGGATCGGCGGAAGAACTGAGTTGATTTGGATCAGAGGCAACCTCAACGCTCAAATTTATGCTGAGACGATTGTATCAGACGTCATCGTTCCTCTACAAGTGCAAATCGGTCCCTTATTTCAGTTAATGCATGATAATGCACGACCGCACACCGCAAGAGTTGTAAGACAGACTCTCGCCGCAGCTAACATCAATGTCCTGCCCTGGCCTGCTCAGTCGCCAGACTTGAACCCGATTGAGCATGCATGGGATATGCTACAGAGAAGAGCTCTGCCGAATATGGAGGGTATCCAGTCGCAAGAAGACCTTTTTTTGTTGTTGCAACGAACATGGGCGGCCATTCCACAGCGTGATTTGGATGAACTCATTTTGAGTATGCCAAACCGATGTTCTTGTGTTGTTAGTGTTCGCGGTAGAAACACGGATTATTAATTGTTTAAGTTACCCAATAAAATTTTAAAGAAAACTGTTATTTCAGTCTTTTTTTCGAACTTTAATGTTAGTGGTTCAAATGTCAAAAATCCCTTTATTAGGAAAATGGCAAATTTCTTTATTAATGCAAAGGTGACTTGGTTTATCGTTACTGTGACAAACGAAAACACTTTATTTGATGAATCCTTAAAGAAAATTTTAATTAATATCAATCAGGAGAAAAGTTATTGCAAAAATATATGTTGATCCCTAGACACTTTTGATGTGTGTAATTTCCATTACTATGGTGTATTTATATTATGAATTATAATAGTGTAAGGAATTCTGGACCAAATAAAAGGGTAAAAATCTTGCTCAGATGATCCTCTGATCCTTGACTATTGCAGTAGATGGGTTAAGATTATTTTGTTTATATAAATTATGTATTTAACTATGCATTTTATTCTTATTTTGCATGCTGATCCATATAGTTAATAGTGAATATTAACAAAAAAATTACACAGCAAAAGTGAACGGTTTCAAATTAAGTATGTCCTTTAATCCACTTAAAAAAAAAGACTTAAGTAAACATTAATATCTTTGAATATCCACAGACCAATTTATCTATTTTATTTTAATGCTAAGACAGTCAATTTAATAATTGGACGGAGTTTTCACTGACTTACCTTAGTATTATGTTTTTCAGCGACATTTTGATCGATATTCTTCAAAACAATGACTGTGATAATACAAAGTTTACATGTTATACAAGTAAGATGAAAAATATTGTCTGTTATCAACTATCACAATAGTGTTCCAACCTTGGATATTGGACTATTTGTGACGATCTTTAATCATTTATTCTATTTATCACTACACATTCAAACACAACTCGCGAGTAAAATGACGAACTCAACAACTCTACTGTTTCATTGACAATGGTTAACTGTCATAAATGACAATCAGCTGATTCAGTTTTTTTTTTAATAGATTAGTTCCTGACGGAACAGGCTAAGGTTTGAGACCATGCTGCCTAGTCATCAGTTTGTATTTTTCTTGAGTAGGGTAGATCCAGTTCAATTCATTAGTCTTGTTTGTAATTTAAAATCCAATAAAATTCATTAGTTTTCAGCTGATTCAGTCCGATAGTAACCCTGCTGTCGCGCCTTCCGTACTTCACTTAGGCTGTAGGCCTGGGTTCCGTACGGAATCGCGTGGGCAACAAAACATTTCCATTACAGGTAGAACAAGTAAACTCAATAATACCATAAAACTTATAACCATGGGTCGACTGTTATTTCTATGCTTGGTTGAGAGTTAAGTTAGTGACTCGAACTCATTATCTGCTTCGCAAAGTTGAGCTATGCTCCGCCAGGGTCTACTTGCGTAGTAACCCAAGGGTCTACTCACGTATAGAGTGACCCCATTCCAACAGTCTACTAGATGCCCCTTATGGTGTCCCACTATCTTTGCTTATGCAAACCATGGGTTAAACCCAGACCATGACACCATACGGGCGTGAGGGCTTTGCCCCCACGGTGACCTCCTCCATCCCCTTAGTCACGCCCCTACTCCGTCAAATCTAGTGACCGTTAACCTTCCCCAGCATACGTTACCAGAAGAACAACCCGATATGTTGACACTTCCTGCCTGACTCCCTAACAGGTAGCAAGGGAGAACGGTAGGCCATACGTATAATGATCTCCGCGCTCCCCGCTTGGCATTTAGCTAGGGAGTCCGCATGCTGAGGATTGCAGACATGACTAAACAATACCTTGGAAAACATTCTAGCCAGCTTTCCCCATAGTTACATATCTTATAGTTTTAACAGTCTATTAAAGTGATTTTATCACTCACCTGGCTCCAGGGTTGGAAGCCTCGGAGATATTCTCCATCCATCCACGTGCTCCTTACCGCAATGGTCCAGCACTCTTTTTTCCCGCGTCATCGCGTTCGCGCGCTTTCTTTTTCAGTCACCCTCTAAAAAGTGCACATCGACAAAAATGAATCTATGTCAAGCCAGTTCAGTGTTGCCACAGAACAATTATTAATACCAGTGTGCACTTACCATGTTACTGCGACTGAAAATACCTCGCGTTCCGCGACACTCCCACGAGAGAAGAAGTTCATCATTGCAGCAGAGTGAGCAGGTGACGCGTCCACTCTCGGATCCGCTCCGTCGCACGAATGGCTGCGCCTCGTCTGCACCTCAATGCACCATCCACCATCGGTGGAACCACTACGTCGTCTCCCGCAACAGGTGTATCCTGCCTAGTGTCGACATTGTCCTTTTCACCTATCTCTGTCTCGTCCTCTTGCGTGAGGTCAGCGTCAATCTCCTTGGAATTTGATGCATCAGAGATATCGTTAGTGTCTCTTTGAGACCCTTTAAGAATTTCTGCACTTTCTTGAACTTGAGGGACTTCTGTTCTTCCTTGCACAAACTTTTCATGTTCTTCCAAGTTTGTACGAACAGCCACCTCTGTTCGGTCATGCACTTGTTCAGACTCTTGATTGAGGTCACATTGTTGCCTCGCCTCGTCATCTGCTTCAAGTGGATAGAGATGTCCAATTGAGCGAATAAGGACAGAATCTTTAGTCTTCACCTTTGCCACCCTGCATACATTGTCGGTACCTTTTATCAGAGCGACTATTTTCCCGGTCTTCCAAAATTCTCGATTTTTGGAATCTGACCATATTTGAACCACGTCGCCTATCTGTGGACTACGGTGAGACTTAACTCTTGGTTGTTTGGGCAGATGCTTTGACCTTTCTCTCAAGCTCATCAAATACTGGCCAATAAACATTTGCTTGAACTCTTCAATGATTTTGAGCCCTTGTTTCCAGCTCTGTATGAGATCAATCTTTGCTAATGTACCCACAGGTGGTACTTCGACTGATGTGGGTTCTACCATCAGGCATTGTCTCAAGCTCAAGAAATCAGCTGGTCGCAATGTGTGTTCCAATTCTGTTCCAGTTTGGGTTATTGGTCTGGAATTCACAACTGCTTCAATCTCTTTCATAACTGTAACCAATTTGCTGTCGTTCAAAAGGTGTTTTTCGAGAGTACGCTTGAGACAGTGTTTCACTAGAGCAACCAATCGTTCATAAAATCCTCCGTGCCATGGTGCCAGTTGTGGAATAAACCTCCATTCAATTTTATGTTCAACACAAAATGGTTTTGTCATAACCTCTGATGTGAGCTTGAAACAGGTAGCGTTATCTGAATATATGCGTTTTGGCGCTCCTCGTGTTGCTGCAAATCTACGTAGGGCTAGCAGACACTCTTCAGCTGTAAGATCTTCCACAATTTCCAAATGAATCGCTCGGACAGCTAAGCATGTAAATAATGCTACCCACCTCTTTGCTTTCCCAGTAGAAGTATTTACCAGCAACGGCCCAAAGTAATCTACACCAGTGAATGTAAAAGGATCACTGTAATTAACTCTTTCCGGGGGTAAGGCTGATGTGGGCGGAAGCTTGTAGGGACCACCGCCATGTTTAGTACATTGCACACATCTTCTTATGACCTTTTGCACTTGAACCTTCCCTTGAGGTATCCAGTATCGTTCCCGGATAATACTCAGGGTGTGTGCAGCGCCAACATGATAGTTTCTGTCATGAGTCTCTTTTATGATTTTGTTTGTCAACTCACAATCCTTTGGTAATAAGACCGGGTACTTCATGTCGTAGCTCCAACTGGTATTAGTCATACGACCTCGGCACCTTAGCACTCCATCCACATCCAAGAAGAGATCCAGGTTTCTTGAAAGATGTGTCTTCTTACCAGCCAATTCTTCTGGAAAGTGTTGCCTTTGGATTTCTTTTAAGTCAACCACAGTTTCATTGTGCAATCTGTTCTCTGGTTTGTGTACATCCCAATGATTATCAGATTCAGGATTATCCGTTTCCATTGGTTCATCAGTACTGTTTTTGTCAACCACTGTACTTGTTGCATCTGGATCTTCCTCAGCAAGTACATTATTCTCCCCAGTACATTCCTCAGGGGCCTCCCCATGAGAAAGAAGAGTCTGATGGACCACATAGTGGCGATTCTCAGGCCAGTGTGTCTCAGGTTTCTTCAAGAAATCTGGACCATTGAACCATAGCTCCTTTTTCTCCTCCCAGAGTTCTGGCCTAGTGGCGACATCTGCAGGATTAAATTTTGTATTGACGTAGCACATCTCTGTTTCAGGATGATTCTTCTTTACTTCATTTATTCTGTTTGCCACAAATGGAGGAAGTAATTTGTTAGAATTCATCCAGCCAAGCACCACAAGGCTATCGGTCCACAGGTATTGCTTTTCTATTGAGTGACCAATGTTGTTCTTCAGGTAGGTCAACATTCTGCTGCCAATCAGGAATCCCAAGAGTTCCAGCCTTGGAATCTTCAGCTCATCTTTGTCCTCAATTCGTGAGATACGTGACTTCCCCATCATCAAGGATACTGTTATGTATTGTCCATTTTGACCCCGTATGTACACGGCACAGGCAAATGCGTTCTTAGAAGCATCTGTAAACGCGTGAAGCTGGTATCTTGTATTCGGAGACTCGGTTCCTACATATCTCGGAAGCTCTACATTCTGAACTTGTTGTAGATCCTTTAGGTTTGCTTTCAGCACCTGTTTCAAATCATCAGGCAACTCTGCATCCCATTTCAGTTTTCGTTTGCAGATATTTTGAAACAGCAGCTTCATAGGTAAGGCCAATGGACAAACAAATCCAAGAGGATCATAAATTCGAGCCATGTCACGCAGAACTGTCCTTTTAGTGCTGGTGAGAGGATCCTGTTTAAAATAATCTTCAGATACTTTTAGTTTTAAGGTATCTTTATTCAAATTCCAAGAAAGTCCAAGAACCTTGACATGTTCCTCATGACCTGCTTGGTGAGCTTTTGGAATGGTCTTCATGAGTTCTGTGTTGTTTGAAGTCCAGTCTCTAATATTCATTCCTAGCTGCGCAAATGTTTCTCTCGTCTGCTCATAGATTTGTTTGGCTTCTTGTACGGTGTCCGCATTAGTTACCAAATTATCCACATAACACTTGTCAGCTATATTTTTCAGCAGATCTCCCGAGGTTGACTGAGCCATATGATGTCTGATTGTAGCTGTGAGCAGCATTGGACTGCATATGATACCAAAGGGTACACGACAGAACCGTAAATACATGAGGTTATCACCACTTGGTTCTTTATTTAGTTCTTTGATCCACAAGAACCTTGTTACATCACGATCCTCATCCTGCAACCCAACTTGTAAAAATGCTTTCTCAACATCAGCCATCAATCCTATCTTCTTCATACGAAACTTGAGTAACAATGCAGTTAGATCTTCAAGAAACGAGGGCCCACTGTAGAGACATTCATTGAGACTCTTTTGACCAGTTGTTTTCGCTGAAGCGTCATATACAAGTCTTCCCTTTTTTCCTTTCTGTTTGACCATGTGATGAGGAAGGTAGTGAACCAACTGATCAAGCCTTTGGTCCAGTTTTGGGTCAACCTCCTCAATAATTCCAGATTGTAACTGTTCCTTCAATATGGAGTCATACTCTTGAAACGAGTCTTCATCTATCCTCTTCAGCATACTCTTTAGTCTACCAATTGCTAGACCGAAGTTAGAAGGAAGTTCAGGCGGGTACTGAATCCATGGCCATTTAACATAGTATCTGCCACCTTGGTACTGAACAGTTTCCATGAAGTGTTTTACAGCTTCCTCTTGTCTTGTAGCCTTAGGATTGTCTGTAATACCAATACTTTCCAGAGACCATAAGAAGTTTACATCTATATTCCTTAATGGTAAATCTGGCTCTGCAAAGTATGGGCAGCTTGGTATGTGGCATTGGCAGTATGTTGTCACAGTCAAAGCAGAAGTCTCTTCATTAACATTAGTGTACCCGGAGAGAATCCACCCAAAATCAGTGTTGATCAAATAAAGATTTGGTGACAATTCTACTTTCTCATTTCTCATAAATGAACTGTAGTAGTCATTCCCAATAAGTAGGTCAATGCCCTCACCCATAGAGTCATCATCAGCATGTATGTCTATGCATTTGTGCACATATTTTGCAATGGCAACTTTATCTGTAATCCGATCAACAATATTCACCTGTACTTTCCTAGTAACCCCTCGCTTTGTTTCAATTATAATATCAGTTACCGGACTACATGTTTCCTTTGGATGTGTGGCGCCAAAAGTATAAATCAACAACAAATCTTCTTTACTACTAACCAATCCAAGATTATTTGCAACTTTCTTTGTAATGTAACTACGTTGACTGCCACTGTCAAGCAGAAGCCGGTTTTTGGTTTGCTTTGGCATGTTACTGGGATTTCTTATCTTTCCCACTGCTGTCTGTAAATAGGTAAAGTAAGATAAGTTGCAGATAGTATTAGATATAGTATTATCACTGTCAGGTTTCTCACCTTTGTATGCAGTTTTAGGGCAGAATATCAACAGGTGATCATCTTTACAACGGAAGCAAGAAATTTTTTTATGACACTCTTCTGTCTTGTGACTCATAGTCAAACACTTCAAGCATCTGCCTGTATCCTTGAGCTTCTGTCTCCTAGCTTCACTGGTCTTGAAACGCTTGCAGTCTGAACTCTTATGGTTACTCAAATCACAAAATAGGCAAGCTCGTAAAGATTTCTTACTTGGAGGCTCCTGTCGGGTATCAGTATTATTGCTTTGTCTTTTCTTAGCCTGGTGACTCCGGTTACCTCTTGGTTGGTATTTCCATGGTTTGACTGCTTTCACATGAAGAGCCTCAGTAGTACTTGATGAAGGTAAATTTCCTGCATTTTCCACCACACTTGATTTGAGAACAGATGACCTCTCCATAGCTGTAACTATCCGGTTTAAGTTTCTTCTAATGGTCTTCATAGAGTCATCCTCATCAGCCATCAGGTGGAGCTCATGTATCACTTGCTCAGGAAATTTACTCAAAACCAGAGCTCTTAAGTGGTTACCATTACCAGGTTCACCTAACAATTCCAAAACTCTAAGGTGATGCTCGACAGTGTCCAGTGTTACTCTGCATTGCTCGCTGGAGTGCTGAGCCTTCGATAAATTGTTCAAAGCCATGTAATGTGAGTCGATCTGTATGGTATCTGACCCGAATCTTCGCTTCAATGTGTCAACTGCAATTTCATAGTTTGCTCCAGTAGTGGGCAAGCCTGCCACAGATTTCAAGGCAGCACCCTCCAAGCAGCTCAGCAAATATGAAAGTTTATCCACATCTGCTATATTTTTGGCTTCAACATTACTCTGGAATTTGTCCCAAAATTCGCACCACGTTATCTGGTTTCCATCATATTTGGGCAGTTCCAACTTAGGGAGCTTTGTTGACGATGTCCCAGACGCCGATGTAGGATTCCCAGGCGGTACATGCCTACGTAACGTAGTAACTAGTTCTTCAGCGACTATTTGTCGTTCCAAGCATTCGTTGACTATCGATTGATCCGGTACTTGAGAACTGGTAACATAATATTTATTTTCAGTGTCTAGTTTATCTATCAGGTCCTGAATTTCCAAAACGTAATGCTGAATATTAGACTCATGGAGGCCGGTTGCGCATTCGGCTTCAACCGACACAACTTTTGCATCAAGTCGGTCGCGGCGCAGTTTGAGTCTACGTACCAACGCTTCTTCCATCACGCTCTCAAATAAACCCACTATAACACTTAGTTTAAATGAATTTACCACTAAATACACTAGATATCTAAACGATATTCTATGATTTCCACTATTCACAAGTTTTCCGTAGGTAGAACAAAAACTTTTCCTGAGGCGGCAAACTGTGCACTAGTGCTGTCAAGGAGGCGATGAGTAGTTACCGGTTTTTTCTATCAATAAATAAATACGAATTTCTGTAACCAAATGCTACATAAAGCATTTAATGCGGCAGTTAAATATTACCTACTACTTGAATCACTGTGCCTGTAGCGTTATTTTCTTAACACTTGATACGTTCAACGCGAATATGACAACAACAAAAAATCGAACTTTCTTTCCGATAAGTTTACGACAGAAATTATCAAGCACTATTTCCGTAGAGAGTAGAGAAGTCGTGTCAGTGCTACCAACCACCCAACGCAAAATAAAGGTGCTTATTTATACACTATACGTATTTATCCAAATAATATAGTTTTAAAACACAAAAAGATTTAAAAACGCTTATTTCTATAGAACCGATTCACATTTCGAAGCACGGTCAAACCCATAGATAATACATTATATAAGGTCAAACCACAGGTGAAAACAAAGGCTGACAATGTAAAATGAAAGAAATAGAATTAAAAATAAAACGACAAGAAGTTTAGTAAAATATAATCTTTTTTATCATGTTAGAAACAGTAATTTATGCAATCAAATAATTACATTCGAACTAATCCATAAGCTAATTGTAAAGGAATCTAAGGAAAGCCAGAACGAATCTGGTGTCCTTTTCTTTCAGCAGCATCTCCACCATTTTTGTCGCGCCTTCCGTACTTCACTTAGGCTGTAGGCATGGGTTCCGTACGGAATCGCGTGGGCAACAAAACATTTCCATTACAGGTAGAACAAGTAAACTCAATAATACCATAAAACTTATAACCATGGGTCGACTGTTATTTCTATGCTTGGTTGAGAGTTAAGTTAGTGACTCGAACTCATTATCTGCTTCGCAAAGTTGAGCTATGCTCCGCCAGGGTCTACTTGCGTAGTAACCCAAGGGTCTACTCACGTATAGAGTGACCCCATTCCAACAGTCTACTAGATGCCCCTTATGGTGTCCCACTATCTTTGCTTATGCAAACCATGGGTTAAACCCAGACCATGACACCATACGGGCGTGAGGGCTTTGCCCCCACGGTGACCTCCTCCATCCCCTTAGTCACGCCCCTACTCCGTCAAATCTAGTGACCGTTAACCTTCCCCAGCATACGTTACCAGAAGAACAACCCGATATGTTGACACTTCCTGCCTGACTCCCTAACAGGTAGCAAGGGAGAACGGTAGGCCATACGTATAATGATCTCCGCGCTCCCCGCTTGGCATTTAGCTAGGGAGTCCGCATGCTGAGGATTGCAGACATGACTAAACAATACCTTGGAAAACATTCTAGCCAGCTTTCCCCATAGTTACATATCTTATAGTTTTAACAGTCTATTAAAGTGATTTTATCACTCACCTGGCTCCAGGGTTGGAAGCCTCGGAGATATTCTCCATCCATCCACGTGCTCCTTACCGCAATGGTCCAGCACTCTTTTTTCCCGCGTCATCGCGTTCGCGCGCTTTCTTTTTCAGTCACCCTCTAAAAAGTGCACATCGACAAAAATGAATCTATGTCAAGCCAGTTCAGTGTTGCCACAGAACAATTATTAATACCAGTGTGCACTTACCATGTTACTGCGACTGAAAATACCTCGCGTTCCGCGACACCTGCGTTTAGTTATTTGGATACGCACAAAATTAATGTTAGTGCTCTCTGTAAAGCCCTCTTTTATGAAAAGTTAAAACACAATCGATTTTCTATCCGACTTCCAAAAGGAAGAGGTTATCAATCTTTCTGTTTTGTGTGTCGTGAATTTAAAATAGAGTAAGCGAAACGACAACCATCAACCGGCCCGGCGAGTAAAATAATTCTGTAGTGAAACCACCTAGCTAACCATAGGTGAATGTTGGTTCATTGGTTGTCAACCATAAATCTTGGTTAGCGTGGTTAAAACACAAAGTTGCTTTAATAGCATCTAAAAACATAATATTTTAATTTGCTTGTCAGTAGGCAGGGAGCTCGTGGCTAAATGATAACAGCCGCTCGAGTAGATCTTCAGCTAATGCCGCGCTTGCCTAGGTTCGTCCGTTGATCACCACCCATTTCCGCACCTCGGAAAGCACGTTAAGACGTTGGTCCCGGCTGTCATTTACCTACCTAAAAATCTTTGACAGTCATACACAACAGGGTGTTCTGTGGCCCGAAAGTCTGACAATCAATTCTACAAAGGAAAATATTAACCAATACTAAAAAAAGGTTGCAGATATAGACATAGTTGCTCCCGTCGGGGCTGCGGGTTGTACGAATGAGTTCCCACGGCCTCGATAAAAGGGTTATGAAGGAACATGAGTGGGTTTTAGTCAGTAGAAGTCTGACACTCCCTATCGCTCTGCCCGGAGCGGGAGGAGTCATTTGATGATTTCCCGCCCACCAAAAAAATAAGATACTCGTAATCAGTTGCTCCATGTAAAAATATTCGTATTCATCCTAACCCGATACTTTTCAGTAGATCATTTTTTATAGGAAAAAGGGAACATTAGGTACGGTACTTAACAACTCACGTTTTATTCGTTACGACGACGTCCTATCCTCGACGTAGTAAAGATCAAAAGTGATTGATGCACCGAATAGCGGCAGGTGTTCGGTGTTCGCTAATGGATTGCCATTAATATTAACATGTTCATGGGTGATGGCACTAGGTGACAACATAATTATCTATTTGAGAGGATAATGAGAAATAATGGGCGATGGTCAGCTGTAAGAGCCGGTGAGGTATTCCTCACTAAATTCTCCGTCTCTGTTTTCTCTTTTACTCTGTTTCCTTATGCGATTAGAAACGGTTACATTTAGGCATTTGATTCGTAAGTTCCCGCGGAAGAGCACAGATAATAAATAAGTATATTATTGTAGAGAGGTTACTATGGAGTGAGGTTATCGTAGAAAGTGAAGGTACCCCTACCTTCACTTCGCGGGGGGTGTAGCAGTATGAGTTTATGTAAGTAGAGAGGTATATAGACTATTGTAGGGCAGGCCATGGGGACCGCTGAAACATGATGGACCGAAGGGTACAGTACCTGTAATAGGGGATCGGACCGACTTAAAAAAATATGATTCGAATTAGTCCGTCAGTTAGATTATCGAAAAATATTGGATAAAAAGGGTGTAAAAGTACCCTTAACGCAAACGAAGGGCACTTGTTCTCCCCACCACTGCGATCATTCATCATTACGGAGATATTGGGGGTCAAAGTTCCAAATTTTGCACAGCTGTTTTTGTAAATACTTACTAGTTTTTCAGGTTATAACTTTACTTAAATTACCTCCATGACCCGTTTATTATTCAAAGCATTCACTAGCACAACGTTTTAATAGTGCTACATTGAGTTTTACCGTAAAATGTGATTTTTACCCCAAAAAAAAAAGTTGTTTCCCAGCAAACATTTTTGCGTAAGGGTACTTAGTTTGATGTACTGAATACAGAATGCATGGTTGACGTATGTGTGAAGGGTTTTTTTTGTTTATCAAATTAATAAAAAAATACGGAGATAAAACGCCTCAAAGATCATGAGTGGGGGGGTTGTGACGTCATTTCTAGGTAAAAAATGTACTGACATGTGACGTTTTCAAAGCTATCGTTTTAATTTTTTGTTTATGTATGTGAAAAAGGAAAAAAATGAGTTTAATATTTTTTGGAAATCTCTGTGACGGACGAATTCGTTTTTTTGTCTGATCCCCTATCGTGTGCGGGGGAATTTTATTTGGGTCATAGTATCGAATTGTAGGGCTTCCGGACGAACCCTCCCCGTTCTATTTTGACGACAGGTCTGTATGGACTTTCTAAAGAAAGATATGTTTAACATATGTAATATCAGTGTCTGCCAAGGGAGAATGCTAGAAGAAAACGTGTCGCACCGAGCCTAAGTAAAATGGGACAACGGCAAGAAATGTTATAATAATGATTCTATATGCCTGGCCTGTTGGTCTAGTGGTTAGTGACCCTAACTGCTATGCCGGAGGTCGTGGGTTCGATTCCCACCCAGGACAAATGTTTGTGTGATGAGCACGATCATTTGTTCTGTGTCTGGGTGTAATTTATCTATAATATGTATGTGTTTAGAAATATATAAGTATGTTTATCAGTTGTCTAGTACCCATAACACAAGCTCTGCTTAGCTTGGGACTAGATGGCGTTGTGTGATAGTTGTGGAATATTATTATTATTATTATTATATGTACCTGCCTAAATCTATAATTTTATATCGAAGTGTGAAATTTCGGTACGATGTATTTGTTACTGAAATCAATGAAATATCAATAGTGGAATCTGTAAGATTTGTTTGTTTAAGAACGACACTATAACGAGGCACACTTTAAACATACCTGTATAGCATTATAAAGGGCGGTGCACTTTGCATGTTGCATATTAAATGCATGTTCACTGTTTGTAGTAGGTAGGAGCAAAAAAAGCTACGTTTGTATGTCGTTAACCTCTTTCTCATGTTCTAATGAGATTTTAAAGACTTTATACATTACATAGTTACACGTAAAATATTGCTATTTAAAATTTCTTTTAAAGTCTCGGGAATATAAAATGTGTAATTTTTCTGAATTTAATGTATTATTTGATGATAAGCTCGTGATCACCATGCACATGCATCCGTAGTAACTAGTTGGATAACTATTAGCTGAATTATACACTGTCTTTGGTTTTCAGGATTTCTATTTGTTACCTAAAAAAAAATCGTAGACTGAACCACCTAAAACAGTATTCACGGAAGCACTTTTACCGTAAGGATTTTCGTAGTAGGTACCCACCTAAAATTGGCAGATGCAAGGTAAAAACCGGAGCCATCTGGGGCTGCGGGATGTTCGAAAGAGATACCGCAGACCCGGACACAAAGGGCTAAAAAGGAACATGGGTGGTATTAGTCGCTAGAAGTCTGGCAATCCTGAGAAAGAAATCTGGAGGAGTTATTTAACGATTTCCCACTCCAATAAAAAAACCCATCGAAGCCCAAAATACCTACTATGTGTTAGCTTATGTGCTGACTACTAACACAGGATAATATTCTTTTCCCATATTCTCGGAAACAGATGGGGTAGCCTTCCGACGCGACAGGAGGGAGATACAGTGCACTGCACACCCGATGACTTAACGTACTGTCTTACCGAGCCGGCTTTTGACTATGGGATGTAATATTATATATTACATCTTGAGCTATATATTACATCCCGCGTTTGAGATGTAATATATATTATAGCACTGTGTGAACGGTCGCGTACAAAATGTTTGATGAGCGATAAAATATTATATCCCAAGATGTCATATTGTAAGCATCCTATAGTCAAAAGCCGGCTTAACTGATGGTATCATACTGCCAAATTCCAGATTTCAAGCTGTTACTTAGAAATTCTTAATGGACAAATTCAATAATACTTTTTTCCACCTGGGAATCAAAGGACCGACCCCTAACACACAGGAAGATTTGTGTTTTACCTAGGTTACAAGTCTACCTTTATATTAACCCAACTTTTTAACTCCATACGTGGAAAGGTAGTTTATCAATAAAAGCCTTTCATGATTACATTCCGGCGCGCATAGCAGTGTTTTATTGCCTTTCTTACGAGTACCCAATAGGCTCTCGAACTACAAGTGGAATAAAGTTTACCTTTACGTCTCCTGCTGGAGATCAATGAGACACCCGTCTAGAAATATTAACTTCTTCCCATTGCATGCCGTGGTGAAAAATACATATAACATAATGTATTCGCTCTTGCTTTGTCCACTTAGCTAAAAAGTACACAATCCGCGTGCTTTTTTCAAACCAAATATTTTTTTTTGGGAGTTGGGTAATCGTCAAATAACCCCTCCCGCTCTTGGGCAGAGCGGCGAAAGGGAGTGTCAGACTTCTACTGACTAAAAACCACCCATGTTCCTTCTTGGCGCTTTATGTCAAGGCCGCGGTCAAAAAATCAAAATCAAAAGTCATTTATTCAAATTAGGCTGATAATCAGCACTTTTCGAACGTCAAAATTTACTTTACTCTACTTATTTACAAGAGACAGTCCCCCAAAACGCCCACCCTTCGGCACTTCCTAGTGTTTAGCTGGAAAGAAGAAGTGACGGAATAAACTCCCCAGCAACACAATCTGTATGTTATGTTGGTTAGAAGAACCAGACTCGATACAATAGTAAGGTGTAAGTTCATTTTAGAGTTACTACAGACACAAATCAATAATAAAAAATTATATAATTATAAACAATGTAAAAATAAAAAAGTAGGTACATAACATATCAATTAACAAATTTTTGTAATGTAGGTAAGGCACAAATGTTGATATCAGTGCTGTAACTATTCGTACCAAAGGGCGTCTGGATGATTAAAAACCACTGTAAAAGAGAGAATTTAATGGAAGAGAAAAAATTAATAATAAAATTGAGAATAGTTAGAGACATCCACAACTTTGTACCGGCTAAGAGTTACCAGGGAAGCTGCATGCGCAGAAGCTAAATCCAAACTTTTTTATCTTCGACGTGGTCCTTGATTTTATAATATGCTTTTTGAATAAGGACACGTTTAATGTAGTTTTTAAACTTTCCATCGGTCAGTTCTATAACTGACTTAGGCAACTTGTTATAAAAGCGTATACTGTTTATAAGAAAAGACTTGCTAGTTTTCGTTAATCTGAATTTGGGTATTACTATTTCGTGTTTACTGCGAGTATTTAAATTATGAAAATCGCTTCTAGTTTTGAAAAGCGGTATCTCTTACAACATCCCGCAGCCACAACATCCCGCAGCCAACAAAAAAGAATTTTCTTTTTAATACCAGCTTAAAATAATGAATTCATTTCGTATTTTTGGAGCACCTCACCGAAATTGACGCAAGTAGTCCCAAGCTTTTCTCTTTTTTTCAACGTTGTCGCTAAAACCTAGATATGTCACTTGTGTATTAGGCGTCTTAACCTTAACTAATGATTAGACTACTAGATATTTATTGCTGTTGGCTAGGTACTAGTATCCCGTCACATCACAGGTCAGCCCCACGCTGACCCTTTTTTTTTTTTTTTTTTTTTTGGTGGGTGTAAAATCATCGAATAACCCCTCCCGCTCTTGGGCAGAGCGAAAGGGAGTGTCAGACTTCTACTGACTAAAAACCACCCATGTTCCTTCTTCGCCCTCTATGTCGAGGCCGCTATAACCGTTGGACTACCCGCGGCCCGCCCCACGCTGACCCTGAGTTGTGACCACTCAAGGTGCCCTAAGAGCGGTTAAGTAGCATCACTCTGCGAGGCTTTTTTAATGCGCCATAAATTGAAATTAAAGCAAGTGCGAGCCTGAAATAAGTCAAAAATATTTCGTACAACAAATTTTTATTTTTACGACCCCTGCTCGTATTTTATGAGCGAAATTGCGGTCCTAATGGTTTCACCTTCTGATTTTTTCGACGAAAAATAATCGCTCAGTTTTATGTCACTCTCAGAATGTGTTGAATAGAAACTATTATTGTGTTTTTAATAAAATACTTTTATGGGTTCCGTGTTTCGTATAGACCGTAGAGAAGTTGGATTGATTGGATGCATAAGTGTACAAGATTGATTTTCCATCGCATACCGGTTCCCATCATGATAAATACATTGCAATCGACCGCACCACACCAGCGAAACTCACACTGAAAGCATTTATTTCATGAAACCATTGACAAGTACTTAGAATGGTCTACGAGCCGGTGAGAAAGTTGAAGTTGGTCACCCGTTCCAAAACTGTAGATCTATAATAATTATAAGTTACTGGTTTTGTACCACTTATAGTTTCTGTTACTATAACTACTTTATTATTGAGAGCAGTGGTGGCCCAGTGGTTGCGGGCCCGACTTACGAACACTAAGTCATGGATTAGAACCCAGGCAGGCGTATTACTTTATGTAATTTGTTTCATCACCACTGTTCTCAAAATGGTGAAGGAAAACATCGAGAGGAAACCAGCATGTCTTAGAATCAAAACAATCAAAAACACATTGTGACATGTACGAACCCGCACTGGGCCCGCGCGTTGGATTATAGCCCATCCCTCTCCTAGAGAGAAGGCCTGAGCCCCTGAAGTGGGAACATTATAGGCTGATGATGATGATGAACTACTTTATCAGATTAACGTTTTAACATGCAAATCGTCTCAGAAAGCTCATCGTTATTTAGCTGTGTTGTAATTTTTACTAGTATTTAAGTATACGTTCTATAACAGTAATTCATCTGGGAAATTGCTAGCAAAACTTTGAAAGCGCCTTAAGTGGACGTAAGTTATTATCAAATGTTTGAAAGTAACTTTCTTTCGGGGTGGCACATGTGAAAAGCGCGCCTCAAGTAAACGTGCAGTTTACTTTCAATTCGAGTTACATTAAAAATCATATTGTTTGTTAAATAGTATCTGGTTAAATGGAAATGTTTAGTTATTTTAATTTTTACATATAAAAACTTATAAAAACTTAATGAGTAGGTCATTTTGTGAGTTGAAATATCTAATCACATAATGCAATCCAATTGCATAATGTATTTAGTTACTTTTCCTATGTTTTGAAAAGTACAGAAAAAATACTGAAACGTTATGTAGGTATATAAACTGTATATATAGGAATCAGCCAATGTTAATAAAAAAATCCAGATCACTGGTATTTCTTAAAGAATTTAGAAAGTAAAAAGTTGATGTATCTGTATAGGAGGTACGTTTCAAGACCGTGTAACGAGCTCCTATTTATTAAGCCTCGCTTTGGTGCGGCCACAGTAGGAGCGCGGATAAATAAAATAACGTATACTCTTTTTTTTTAATTTCCATAGCTTCCTGTCTTATACCTACTTTCATACTGAAAATATGTTTAGAACTGCCTCTTATCCTGATCTGTGAAAATAAAATGACTTTCCCTTAGTAGAAAACCCGGTAGTCCAAGAAGTAACTGCGTTTTATTTTCTGTATTTATATTGCAACTGCAATTAACTCAAGGAATAACTAAAATGCATGTTGTTTGTTTATTATATTAAAATTATGTTCCAGAAAGTGGTTACAGGATTAATGGAAATAACAATAAGAAATCATAAACTTAAATCAAGAAAAAGATGTGCTATGAAGTTACATAAGTACTTCTTACTGCCGCACTCAGAGAGCTTTAATTATTCTTCACTTACTGCCGTACTCAGAGATATTTAAAGATTACTTAATCCGTCCCTTAGTAACGTTTGACATATTTTTTCAAAAATCAAAATCAAAATCAAAATATTTTTATTTCACATAGGCCTACATGGGCACTTATAAAAGGGGCACGGTTCGGTGCATTGGTCGATTCCTAAGGAGAAGAACCGGCAAGAAACTCCAAAGGTTACTCTTTTAATCTTTTAAAATCGTTTGGGTTAACAATAAGGTATACACACATGAAGACCATGCAGATTAATGTCTGAGATGGTCTTTTGAAGAAAGCACCACAAGATTTGAGTGGACCCGTCCAGTCAGTGCAAGCATTTGTCAGTTTTCGTGGAGCTCGACTTATAACTCAAGGAGCTCAACGTCACGACGAACAATACCAAAGAAAGGACATTTGGGTGGGTCACTTAAAGTACTCAAACTGCCAGACAATCACAACAATTGAAATTTAAGAAAGACCCACATGGTCCTCACATTTACAATATCAATGTTTTGTATGACAAAACTGTCAAAACCATTGTTAAGTGATGGCCTAAGTAATCATTAAAGCTCTCTGAGTACCGCAGTTAGAATCATGTCCTTGATGTGCTAATGATATTGCCACTCTAGCATTTCATTGTTGTCATATACATAATATATGCGAGAGGAAAATAGCTACCAAGAATTATGAAACCAATCTTCTTCCTTGAACGTTTGAACGACTCAATAACTTCGGCAATTTTGTAAATACCTTTTTCGTTGGTTTACTAATAAACACGGTATTGGTCGACAATATTTTGCAGACTTTATTTATGTACTTAAGCGTTGATGGATTGCACGGAATATCATCAGTGGCTATCATTGAACTCAGAGAACTCAGCATTGGGACTGCATTGAGAAGAGATGATCCTCTGATCACACGGGTTTGACTTTTGTGTCGTGTTGTCAGGTATATTTAGTTAGTTCTTGTATATTTAGGCATAACTCGCGGCTAATCATGATATCGTGATGTAGGAGTTGTAGTTCCTCACTTGCGTAAATAGATGGCGCTGATGATATGTTTGTTTGTCCCACATACTGTTTCTGTTTTGTCCTGGCACTGTCATACCAATGTAGGTAATTATTGTCTCTACATTTTCAAAAATATTCGGCCCGTTTTCAGTGGAACCACGCTTCAATCGCGAGGTCCGATTTGCCCGGGATTCTGGTCCCGGGGGACGGTTATTGAAAAAGTTAGCGGCGCGGCCGAGGCCTGGCAGTGAATTAATGCCGCGCAAATACGGGAAGTCATACTTTACCTTATCGAGGATTGGGTGAAAGAAATTGTATCTAGAGGATTTCTTAACAAATCCGTTTTCCGTACCCACTGATTAAGTCCAAGATGATAAATTAATTAAAAAATACTTTGGAAAATATTTTTTGTTGAAACTGTAATTTCTTTGCGAAGTAATACAGATTTTAGAAGCTAGCATTGCGCCTTCTATTTCGTAATGCGGCCGCCACAATATGCTCCTTGCGCTGCTCATCGTTATACTCCTCGCGCTGCCGCTATTTGCCGCGATGTTGTCCGCTCTGCCCACACTGCTCTATTTTCACAATTAATCGCGACGCTCCTACAAAAACAAAAACCGACAACATAGGGAGCGGTGGGCAGGACGAGGAGCATGACGTGCGGCATGACGAGCAAAGTGGCCACACTATGCCTCTGCCTCCTTTCCCGGGGTGAGTCTATTGCCTTCAGTGGGTACCTACCAATTCCAACTCCATACTGAGAAATCTCTGATGGAAACCACCATAATACTTTGCCCGGTCTAGGAATCAAACAAAACTCCGTTGTAGCACTTGCGGCCATTAAACTACTGAGTTCAATAATTACACTTCACTGGGATTGTGGGTGTCCTCTGTCTACCCTTCGAAGACATACAAGCGAGATGTTTTGTTTTACCTCAAAATGATAAATACACTGTACCTTTTCCATTAGCAAGAAAATTAAGCCATCACGAATAATAAGCGGGATTGAGGGATGACTCGCCGAATTTCGATAATGTTGCCTCAAATGATGGATCAGGTGGAATGTGGGCTAATATTGGTTGTGTTGCTTTGCTTATAATGAAGTTGATTTTCACCTTGAAAAGAGGCGGTTGATGAGCTGCCACGTTTTATGATATTTTTTGATTGGGTCTTAAATCATCACTACATATTCAAAAACAAAGTCCTCCGCCACGTCTGTCTGTCTGGTCGGCGATAAACTCAAAAACTACTGCACTGATTTTCAAGCTGTTAACGAGCTGTTTTTCAAGGGCCGACGCCCGTCGGGGCTGCGGGTTGTTCACAAGTTACCGCGGCCTCGACATATAGGTCTAAGAAGGAACATGGGTGGTTTTTAGTCAGTAGAAGTCTGACACTCCCTTTTGCTCTGCTCAGGAGCGGGAGGGGTTATTTGATGATTTTCCACCCGCCAAAAAAAAACAGGTTCCGAACACGCACCCTATCGATAGATTCTATCACCTATTTTAAAATTCTTCACACGAATTCATGTTTGCGGGTTTTAATGCGGTTACTTCGACAACAACGCTTAAAAATGAAATATTCAAAAGCAAAGTTTCTGTTGTACTTTCTGTCAAAACTGCAGTGACTTGTTTAACTTCGTGAGCTTACCGTCCAAGCTTTTAATGGACCCGTTCTACTAATGCTGTTCTAGTTTTTATTAAAGTTATAAGCACGGAAGTAGTTCCGCCGCATTCTGCACGTACCGAGCAAGTTTCAATATTAAACATCAGTTTGTTTGTCCATGTGGCTGGCTTACTTTTAAATTAAAATTGCTGTATTATTTGCTAAAAAAATAGTTTTTAAACTGTTACTGTTGTATAAAACAGGCTGACTGCCTCGTCGGTCGAGTGGTTACAAGTACGACTGCTATGTATGTATGAGGTCGTGGGTTCAATTCCCTAGCCGGGTAAAGTGTTATTGGGTTTTTCCATAAGGAATTTCCCAGTAGCAGGCACGGAGTCTGGATTTGCGATCAGTTGATGGCAAGGCTCGACCCCTACTTATTTAAATAAATTCACCTCTACCATGCCCCTTTTTTTTCTAGTAGAAAATCAACTAATGACTCCTCCTGCTCTAGGCAGAGCGGTAGGGAGACGTTTCGACTTCTACCGACTAAAAACCATCCATGTTCCTTCTTAGCCCTTTGTGTCGAGGCCGCGGTATCTCTTACGAACAACCCGCAGCCCCGACGGGCGTCGTCGGCCCTTGCACCGCCCTTTCTATGTTGCTGACATCTCTTTGAACACAAACACGCCGTCGACACGGCCATTCGTCGTCATAAGACGGGCGGCGAGCTAGCCCACTATGAGACCGTTCGAAGGGCCGCGCGCCTACGGTCCGTGGCCGGAAGCCATCACGTGGCCCCCGACGGCCGAAGCATCTTCCGCAGCGGCTGTCTCTGTCCCTCCTTCGCTAGCATCACTGCTTCGCATAAGGAGGCGACGGTGTCCCATTCCCTCTCGTCCGGCCCATGGCTTGCACCAGGGCCGGACGACCCCTATTTACTTCAACTTAACCTCTACCAAGCTCTTCCGTGAACACAAGCGTGATCTATTGTTTGTAATGTTTATAAAAAGATAATTGGAATACAGCGTTTTTCGATTATTATGGAAAAAACACTTTCTACCTAATTAAATTACGTCAGGATTAAGCAGCACCTCTCTCTAAAGTTAGCACACATTAGGCATAATTATGCGTTGGATTGATGAGAAATGATGATGGATGAGAAACGCACAGAACAGAGAGGAGTGGCGGAGTAAAGGGGAGGCCTATACCCAACAGTGGGTGATTACGGGCTGAAATGATGATGATGATGCGTTGGATTGTCATCACGTCAGCTCATTCCGATAACAGGTTATATAATGCTGGGCTGCTACACACATTACGAAGAAACACGTTCGGACAAACTATACAGTTTTTCTCATACACACATGTAGATTTTATCGTTGCAATGAACTGTATCGTCCAATCGTAACGATTTCTAAATGAATGAGCTGAGGTCATGAATAAGGTGAGGTGAGTTCATAAAAATTCAGTCAATAATAATGATCGGCTTGAGTTGAGATACTGAATTACTGACCCGTTCCAATGTTAGTGTTCTGTTATTTTTATATAACATCGGGAAAGCGTTGAAGCGTTGAAGTCGCAGCAACATTTAGGATAAATAAAAACCATAAAATATAAACGTAACGGCCGATACATGCGTCTAATAAATATCTGAAATGTCAATCTAATAGTTTAGGTGACGTCATTATTTTCCTAACTCTGAAAGCCACAAGAGCGTGACGAGAAAATATAAATGATTGCAGTGTATTAAGCCGGCTTTTGACTGATTGCTGTTCAAACTGTAAGATAAATAATTATATTAGAGCACAGAGTGAACGGTCACGTACAAAATGTATGACGAGCGATAAAATATTAAATCTCAAGATGTAATATGCATCCCATAAGTAGTCAAAAGCCGGCCTTATTGTGCAATATTTCATTTGAAACGTTTGTCAGCGGTCGGCTGGGTGCGTTCATCTCGTAAACCTCAACTTTCGTACTTCTGTTACGGATGACAATAGCAATAGATGTGGGTAATAAATAACCAAGATACATTGACCAACCAAGATATATTGTACTTATTATCTATTAACAAAGTTCTTCATGGGCAAGTGTAACTACCATTCTCCAAATACGACAAAACAACCGGAGTTAAGTAATTGTGTATATCCTTACCATATATAAAATCTAAATGTCCAAAAGTTTGGTCAGAAAGTACGCAAAGTGAGGAATTTGGTAATTTAGATTCAAGCTTTTTTATATCTGTCACATTTGCAACATAGTCGTTGTTGCTTCCTAGGAGCACCCACTTCATCGTTGTACCAGACAAGTCATATTCCGGAGGGTTGAATCTTCCGTATGTTATAAGGTTTTTGAAAGTTCCAAAATCGTATTCAGTGAATCCGTTGTTCTGCATTTGCCCCCATCTGATGAAGTTTTTAAGAGAAGTGCCAGATGGAGTATGACCAACTACTACGGGCAAAACATCACTAGTAATCTGGAACTCATTGTAACCTAAAACTGCGAATACAAGTACAGAGCAAAGAGGATATGCTAAATCCGTGGTTCCGCACAGAAATTCTCCAGATTGTTGCAGTACTCCGTTTCGTTTTAATACTTCTGTATTAAGAAAATCGTCAGTCAGTTGAAATGTTGGGGCAATAAGGCTTTGGATCTTTATCACGATAAATTTAGCGTGTTCCAACCATGCAGTCGGTGATAAGCCGAAGCCAACCTTTATCTTAGCGTTGTATTCAGGCTTCTTTGCGCAAAGAATTAATAACATACTGACTCCTTGTGAGTGAGCGACGTACGATAACTGAGCTTCACCTGTCTTAAGTAAGACGTAATCTATGACTGCTGGTAGATCATACAACGCCATTTCGTCAACAGAAAAGTCCCAGAATGCTGAATCACTGTCAGGGTTATACTTGGTATGGTTTCTACTATAAAAGTTTCCTCTGGCATTAGGAACCCAGACGTCGTAGCAATTGTCAGAGTAGACGTAGCAGTGAGCGTTTCCAGGTCCTGGTATGAGGCAGTCGTCACCACTGAGGTAAAGGCCGTGCATGAACATTATGACACCTTTAGAGATCTTGCAGCTTTCTTTGACGGGTAGTCGGAAAAGCCCCAAGATGTATCCATCTTCTGTGGTCACAGAATGTTGTTCAGCTGAGTAACCATCGTATTCCGCAAGTTCCGTGAATGTTAGATCTTGTCTAGGTGATAGGCCGAATGGAGAGGCGGTAACATCATCACATAATACTGAGTGTATTGAGCAGAGCAGGATCAAGGCATAGTTAAAATTCATGTCTGACGTTGAGTTTCTGGAAAATGAAAATCTAAGATAAAATCGAATAAAACCTAACACTCACTCTGAATATTTGATATATAACATTTGTGATCCTTTCATTAAAACCATTTATTACTGTGAGGACGGTATCGTATTGGTATCGGTTATTTTAGTGATTAATTCTGAGTCGTATATACATTTTATAGAAAGGTATTTGATAACAGTCGTGCAAGTTGTAAAGTAATTATAAGCTTAAGGTAACACATGTGATAAAGATCAAGTAAATAAAACTACTTTGGTGTCGTTGCACCAACGTGACTGATAAGCTGATGACTGATTGTTAAGTCACACAGTTGAAAAGCAATGTTACTAAGGCAGTTTCACTGTTAGGTAAAGACCTGTCGAGAAGGTGGTGGATGCTTGTAAATTATTTGCGGACTTAAGGTTGATGATGCTCCAAGGTAGCCAGCGAAATTTGTTTTTTTTTTACGTTTTTTGCGGTCAGTGTCAGGTTCTAAGTTAAATAAAATAGGTTTCGCGACAGTAACAAATGAGTATTTTCTGAGTATACTCAGTAAATACTTAAAAAAAAGGGTTGTCCTGGTGATTTTAATCATTATTACTCAGTGAAGTCACATTTGTTACTGTCGCGAATTCTATTTTATTTAACATAAAACCTTACACTAACCGGCAAATTGCAAAAAACGTAAGAAAATTCGAATTTCGGGGGCTACCCTGAAGCATTCACCTTAAGGTAATTGGAAGAATTCCGTGGGGTTTTGGTCTTTATCTGTCCTCTTATTTATCTTAAACCTGTCTTGGGTTCAGAATTGTCCCACAAACAAACATAAATATTATGCAAATATTTACTACAAGAAATAAAATAAAACAAATTGACAACATGTCATTTTTTTAAGTGAGCACGCACTTAGTCGAATCTTTTTTAAAGGAAACTACAAATTAAATATCCACGTAATCACTACGGGTACATACATAGCATATTCAGCATATACGTGAGCACTGTTGGGACGTAGGCTGTCATTCTTTGTGACAGTCTAAACAGGATATAGCCGTCCTCCACACTACGGACCCAGTGCGGATTGGTGAATTTAATAAACCTTTGAGTTTCTAAGCCATGGCGGTTACCTCACGATGTTTTTTGTGTTGACTAGTATCACTTTTACTAAGTTAATTAAAACAACTACTAACCTTTTTTCCGTTACATGGGTATGAAGACCATGTGGACTCCTCAGTTGATGAACCTGCGCTATATCTGTTTTAACATTTTCGCCTTATATATAGATCGCCCAAATTATGACTTTAGTTTCGTTGTTTTCTAAGATAGCGAGTTTATAACAAAAGACATCTGCACACGAGTTACATTCCGTGTTGGTGATGTGCGACAGAATTATAATAATTATCAGTCTTCTTTTTCTCGAATCAATAACTTATTTTTGTTTTGACTGCCTCGTTGGATGCTGAGCATGAGGTGTTGGGTAGGATTCCGGGGTCGGGAAAATTGTTATTGGATGTTTGCAGCATCAAGCATGGAGTCTGGTGACGTAATGGCGGGGGAGAGCAGAGGTCCTTGCCCCCCGGCTCGACGAAGCTAAGCTCCTGCCAGGGGGTCTAAAATAGTAGCTGTGACCATTTAACAAATTTTAACGCAATTCATATTATCTTCATATTAATATCTATTTTCCTAAATGATTATCATTCAAAGAAACAATTCCTTGTATTTTTTAAATGTTAACAGATTATGAAGCTGACGAATACTGAGATTACGTGATCACTAAGTTTCATTAGCTTTCATGAAAGAAGTACTGCCATGGCGCCATGCTATGGTGTGATTCCAGCAGATTGTCGAATCAAGCAGATCACGATGCATATTTTTATCGTTTGTAGATTGCCTAAGTTACTAAATATGTATAATGTACAAGTGATTAATATACCTATGTATATTGTATACACAGTCTGTTTCAATATCGACTTAAACAAATAAATGACAGATAAAATTAAATACCTAGTTAATGAAAATTTTCTTAAATATCTTCTGTTTAACTGCTTGCTTTGTTATGTACTAGGTAATATGTTTTTTTTTATTTATTCAGTGCGTAAGAATTTTTTAGACAGTAGGTAATACAAAAGGCAGTTAATCTAACACTTTATCTGGGGGCACGGCAGTGCCCCCGCCAAGTCGAGCAATAAAGCGGCACGGCTGTACCATCCTTTTCTCGAACCAGTTCAGGCCATTTTTGACCTCCTATAACTTCGATGTGGATAAAACTAAAGCCTCAATTTTTAGTAACCAATTAGGCATTGTATAAACACGGTACATTTCAAATTTCATTCTATTTGAGCCAGTAGTTTAAGAATGATAACTTATCAATGTTCCTTAGTTTTGTCACTCACTGACTGACAGACTGACTGATTGATTGACCGATCATCAAAAGTCTAAGGCTCTTCTAGCAGACATAGAAGCTTCAAATTTAGAATACAATTACTTAAGTGTTTAATGTATAAATCATGGGAATACTGAAAAAATATGCAATTTCAGTCTAGTTTTCTAGATACACCAACTGACACCAAATAACGTTGTAATCCCATAAAAATGTATAGGATTACAAAGTTAAAGTTACATTTTCAGTGAATGTGAATTTTACGAGTTAAGTTTAACACACTTCCTAGTTTCTGATTGATCTGAAATTTTATATATCTATCCTATCAATGCAATATTATGATGATATGGAACTGATTTGATGATGGAGCTGGAAGTTGGCCATAGGAACTCCATTTTAGAATGTCCTAACCCCATCGAGTTTGGACTCGTTTGATTCGTCTTGTCAAGTAGTTTGTCTTAAGATGGTGTCCAGGGTCTGTTGATGGAGCTGGAAGGTGACCATAGGAATTCCTTTATAAAACGACGTAACTCTGTCGAGTTTGGACTCGTTTTGATTTGTCTTGTCGAGTAGTTTGTCTTTAGGTGATGTTCAGGGTTCTGAATAGTACTGATGATGGAGCTGGAAGGTGGATATAGAAACTCCATTATAGAATGTCCATAGAAATACCGTTATAAAACCACATAACCCCATCGAGTTTGAGCTCATTTGATTTGTCTCGATGAGTACTCTGTCTTTAGTTGGTAACCAGGATCTGATGATAGAGCTGGAAGGTGGCCATAGGAACTCCGTTATAGATCGACATAACCCATCGAGTTTAGACTCATTTGATTCGTCTTGACGAGTACTTTGTCTTAAGATGGTTTCCAAGGTCTGTTGATGGAGCCTGAAGGCCATGTATGAATTCCGTTATAAAACACACCTTGTAGCCTGAGACACAGGTTCTACCTAGTTCAGGCAAAAAAGAAACTGTGCTCTATTATAACTAGTTATTATTTTATTGTAAATGTGTCACTTCTTATAAATAAACGATTATTATTATTATTATTATTAAAAAAAAAAACGACTTGACCTTGTCGAGTTTTTACTCGTTTAATTCAGCTTGTCGAGTAGGTACTTTAGCAGTACTTCAAATCGATGAATAAGACTGCTGCGAATTCGAATAATCTATATATTGTTGATTCATTAAACGAAATACAGTGTGATTCTTTATAATGTGCACATATCGAAATGAGGGAATCTATGCTTAATTTTATCGATGGAAAAAATATTTAAAAAAATCAAAATATTTTTTAATATTTTTTATGGAATTTTCAAAAATGTTGTCCGCTGTTATGACCCCAATGTAAACAAAACGGTGTAACTTTTAAACTAAATTATCTATCGCGATGAAACAATTTTATGTAAAAAGTTATGAAAAAAAAAAGTTTTTTTGATCAAAAAACGTGTTTATTTTCAATTGAGGTTACTTTTTTTCCACAATTTTCATTTTACGAGGACGCCTAATTGCTTCCAATCATTATGGAGTTTGTTTCATCGCGATAGATAATTTAGTTTAAAAGTTACACCGTTTTGTTTACACTGGGGTCACAGTAGCAGACAAAATTTTTAAAAATTCCATATAAAATATTAAAAAATATTTAGATTTTTTTTAATAATTTTTCCGTCGATAAAATTAAGCATAGATTCCCCCATTTCGATATGTGCACATTATAAAGAATCACACTGTATATAGAATGAGAGACGCTACAAAAAGGAATGAGATCCTTTAAAACCTTTGATGTTTTAAATAAATGGATTGACTTGGCCATCGCATCGCATTCGCCAATGTTGAACAGGTCATTGTAATAGCTGGCCATCACATTGGACATCGCATTGGCCAATGTGATGCAGTGGCCAAGTCAATCCATTTATTAAAAACATCAAAGGTTTTTAAGTAGGGACTGCATATATTAACTGACTTGGTATTACATGGATCTCACTACTTTTTACGGTAAAAGAACTGAGTTACGCGGCTTGGCTTTTTTAACAAGTTTTGTTCTTAGTAGGATCACGTTTTATTGTGACATGTGACATTTACCAAACACGCGCGGGCGCACGTGTTGGCTTACACCTCACCACTTCTCTTGGAGATGAATTCTGTGTCCCAACTCCCAGCAGTGGGAAAATTACAGGTTGATTTTGAAAATGATACCTAGTCTTGACCAGACTGTTGATGTTTGATAGTAGTCTCGGAAATATCAGCCGAGTTGTTGATGAGTGCTTTAATATTCATCATCATCATAATCATCATTTCAGCCAAAAGACGGCCACTGCTGGACATAGGCCTACCCCAGATGTCACCACATTTTTGTACTATTCAAGATAAATAAATCGATATCGTTATTAATTAAGTTAAGAATCGTCTTATAATAATTTATTATGAAGAATGTAAAAGTACTTAACGAAGCCGAAAGGCACTTGTTCTCTCCGTCACTGTGGTTATTTTTTTGTTGTAGACCATACCTGGGAACCCCCTAGTTACGGAGTTATTGGTGTAAAAACATATATGGGCCGATCGCGGGTACAACGAAAGTCGGCAGTAGTGACTCCGTATTTAAAATTGAATTTAAAAGTAATCTTTGAGTTATATGAAGCGAAAACTACTAAATACATTACTAAAACCAGTAAATAGTGCGTGACAGTGTTATCTAGTAATTTACTATACGTTTTGAACAATCTACAACGAAATGAAAAAGTGACTATTGTGTGCTTCAAGCCAAGAAACAAACAGTCTGACAAGCAGTTATTTGTGAGTTACTCAAAGTTACTATTCGGAATTTAACGGCTTGCTAGTGCGTTAACAGTTATACTGGATCTTTCTTGTCTAATTAACAATTGGCAGTAATAAATTAATTTGTTTTAAAAATACTGTGACAACGAATAAACATAACAAAATAATGTGTGGTCTACCTACATCCTAAGATAATAAACACATAAACCGAAGCAAAATGTTTGACCTACTGCTAGAAGTACAACTGGTCTAGGTTTTTGGGTGTTATACCACATTTATTAACTGACCACGATACGTTTAAAATATAATACTGATAATATCAATATAAGGATGACAGAAAAGCTCGCCAAAATGACAGTTTGGATGTAAAAATCAAAGAAGACAAGATTGAATTAGTTGATAAAGTCAAATTTTTAGGGATTACCATAGATATGTATTTAAATTGGAAACAGGAGTTAGCTGCTATTGACTCTTCAATATCATCAGCATGTTATGCTCTCAGGAGTCTTAGAGATATGTTGGATCGCAAGCAACTCAAGGCTATTTATTACGCGCTGGTAGAATCTAGATTAAGATACAGTATAATGCTTTGGGGAAACAGCTACAGTTAGGTATAACTGTGAGAAAGCGTTTGTTTTGCAGAAACGTGCCATACGGACTATAGTCAGGATCTCACAAGGAGACTCATGTAGAGAGCACTTTGAAGAATTGGACTTTTTAACAGTACCTAGTTTGTATATATTAGTAATCTTGAATCACTTTGCTAAGTATATTCATGAGTATGAATCACAAGCGGAGCGTAAGATAAGAGAAAGCACACGAAGGAAGGATTTTAAACACAACATGGCACCGAAATTTAACATAGTTAGGCATTGTTCCAGATACCAAGCAGTGGAGTTATTTAATAGGTTACCAACTGATATAAAATTATTAATTTATAGCTCTCACTCATTTAAAACTAAATTAAAAGCCTTCTTGTTGGAAAAATGTTTTTACTCGGTATCGGAATTTATTAATAATAAAAGTGGTCACTTAAAATAATTGCAGCTAATTGGTTCAAAATTATAATCGACTTGTACCACGCTCATTACTAAAACCTTAGCGAAATTATATCTTAAATTTTTTTGACATTGAATTTGACATACCTGCTAATCACCAGTTTGGGCCGATAGGGCCACCATAGGAGCGGCACGACGTAAATTACATCAAGGCCTTGATTTTCTTGTGTAAAGCGTATAGGACGGTTAGTACTGAAGCCTTACCGGTACTGGCAGGGGTACTTCCAGTCGATCTCGAAGTGCAGCGCCGTGCTTCAATGTACTATTGCGCACGAGAGACCGCGGACGCAGACTTTTTAACACAACGTGACCGTACTAAAATAGCTAGATTACTTAAGGTGGAAGCTCACATCTGGCCCGCGAAATTCTAATTTTCTTACGTTTTTGGCAATTTGCAGGCCAGTGCTTGGTTGTATGTTTATGAAAATTTGATTTGCGACTGTAAGACGTATGAAGTTACCGAATTATAACCATCAAAATTACTAACTACTAAAGAACGACGACTAAATTACTAAAGAATGACTTTTACATGCAAAAATCAATCTTGACATGAAAATGAACTTGGAGGGTTGTATTGAAAATTTTGATGGTTATAATTCGGTAACTTCATACGTCTTACAGTCGCAAATCAAATTTTCATAAACATACAACCAAGCACTGGCCTGCAAATTGCCAAAAACGTAGTGGAGGTGGATCACTGTGTTGCCCAATTTCTCACTGGTCATGGTAACTTTAAGAGTAAATTATTTTCCTTCAAGCTTGTTGCGTCGCCTTTTTGTCAATGTTCTACATCTGACTGCGAATATGAACAATCTGCACATCACATTTTATGGGAGTGTAGTCTTTGGCAGAATGAACGCAATATTATGTTGGATAGTGTACAGGTTACATCCGGAGTTATTTACTATACGGACCTTGTAGAAACTAGAACAAATTTCCGTGCGTTCAAGCATTTTTGTCATACCTATTATTGGAATCAGATATAACAGCTCACAACTTAGGACCCAGTAATATTAATGACAACAATATCCGTGGTGCTAGGCAACTGGGCTTATCCCAGTTGTATGCGTCCCTGTGTGCCTATTGGCCTTGTTCTTTTCTGTCTCCTGCTGATATGGAGGGAAGTGGAAATTTCTGCTTTTCCTACTCCTCCGCTATTCTTTTCTGATTAATTTCGTTGCGGGATCCAAGACAGTCAAATCATTTCTCTGGGACTTCGTCGAGCTTCATTGTCTCGGCGCTTTTCTTGTGGTCGCCACTGTTGATTCTGGCTTACAGAAGTTACAGTGGTTTGGAAATAGTGAGGCGGGCTTGTCCCATTTTTTTTATACCTGCTAATAATTTGACATTGTATTTGACATTAGATTCGCTATAAACATGACATTGTATTTGACATTTTATTTTTTTGTTGTCAAATTATTTTGCTGACATTGTACATTAATTTGGTGAAATCATAGGGTGAAATGTATTATTAATGTATTTGTTTCTGCTTTTGTTTTTTCTCTTTTTTTTTAAATATGTAATGTTCAACACAATGTAAATTGTAAATGAATGAATAAATGAAATGAAAAAAAAAGAAATAAAGTTTTAAAATTTTCATAGTTGTTTTTTTAATACTGGTTTTTCAGGTTCTAACTTTACTTAAATTACCTCCATGTTTAAAGAGTCTACAATATTGCTGACATCTCTTTGAGGCGCGCGTGGTACACGAACGCGCCGTCGATCCGGCCTGCGACTCCCGAAGCCCGGGGCGTCTTCTACTGTTGCGGCGGTTGGGGCGAGAGGTTTCCCTCTACCTCATGCGTTCGCCTCCTCCATGGCTAGTATTACAGCTTCGCAGAAGAAGGTAACCGCTTCCCATGCCTCTTTGCTACGGACCATGGTTTGAACCAGGGCCGGACGCGAGAGGTAGCCGCCACCAATCGCCTCGATAAGGACACGGGCGGCACTCCGCCCAAGCAGGGTAGACCTCCTCCGTATGCTCCACCGTGTCCTCCGAGTGATCCTCGCAGTGTTGTCACCCGGGCGTGTCCTCTAAGCAACTGCGTCAGGCGGAAGGTGAGGACGCCGTGGCCCCACTCCAGCCAGCCGCTCCGCAAAGAGGGGACTCCACCTAAGAGGTCTTGTGCGTTTAGCGCCACATCCTGTGTGTGTGCTTAGTCAATTTAAACAAAAATGTTTCAATTATTTAACGTCGCTACTATCTGTAGCCATACCAAGCATTACTTCGTTTGAAATCATGTTTAGAATTCTAAAATACTGCAAACTACTTATACAAGTAAACGACCAATTCCGCACTGTGAGATATCGAGTTTATACTCGTTTAATTTGTCTTGTCGTGTAGTTTGTCTTTAGATGATGTTCAGGGTTCTCATGATGGAGCTGGAAGGTGGCCATAGGAACTCCGTTATAGAACGACATAACCCAGCGAGTTTAGACTCCTTTGATTCGTCTTGACGAGTACTTTGTCTTTAGATGGTCTCCAAGGTCTGTTGATGGAGCTTGAAGGTGGCCATAGAAATTCCGTTATAAAACAACTTGACTTTGTCGAGTTTTACTCGTTTGATTCAGCTTGTCGAGTAGGTACTTTCGCAGTACTTCAAATCGATGAATAAGACTGCTCCAAGTTCGAATAAACCTATGTATTGTTGATTCACTTTGATGTTTTAAATAAATGGATTGACTTGGCCATCCATTTATTAAAAACATCAAATGTTTTTAAGTAGGGACTAAATATACACACATCAAAAGTGTCTAGGGATCAAGCATTTTTATGCGGATTTCTTGAGATTGAGATGTGGCTTTGTAATAAATTTATGATTTTATAAATTTATATGGATCCTTTTTGGTGCATTTCATAATTTGAATCAGGAACTGTGAATCAAATTCGAGTAAAAGATGAAAATCAGCTGTCAATATTTTCCCTATAAAAACATACAACGCATTGAAGACATTATTAGTGCTACTGTTTCCCTACTACTGATTAAAACCAACGTTATTATGGAGCGGCGACGTCATTTAAGCAGGGAAGAAATGCTCAGAGCCGTGGGAATGATAGAAGCTGGTTCCCGGCAACGTACTGTGGCTTTAGCTCTGAATACAAGTCAGAGTGTTATCAGTCGACTTTGGACACGTTACCGAAGCACTGGTACCGTGGCTGAGCGCCATGGAGGACGGTATCGCTGCACCACACGGAGACAAGACCGATACATTCAAATCTTAACTCGAAGAGCTCCAACAATAACCGCCATGATGTTAGCCGTGAGGCTTCATCACTCTTCAGGGAACTTAATTAGCGACCAAACAGTCAGAAACCGCTTGCATGAAGTGAACCTTCATTCCCGAAGACCGCTACGGGTACCACCTATAGCAATGCACAATCGTAGGATTCGATATCAATGGGCTCTTGAACACAGAAATTGGGCAGAAGAACAATGGCGTTTCGTGTGCTTTTCTGATGAGTCTCGTTTTGGTATGAGACCGGATACAAGACGTATACGACACTGGAGAACCCCTGGACGCCAACAGCGATTAAAATCCTGCCAGGAAGTCCATCCTTATAGTGGTGGAACCATCATGGTATGGGCGGGTATTTGGATCGGCGGAAGAACTGAGTTGATTTGGATCAGAGGTAACCTCAACGCTCAAATTTATGCTGAGACGATTGTATCAGACGTCATCGTTCCTCTACAAGTGCAAATCGGTCCCTTATTTCAGTTAATGCATGATAATGCACGACCGCACACCGCAAGAGTTGTAAGACAGACTCTCGCCGCAGCTAACATCAATGTCCTGCCCTGGCCTGCTCAGTCGCCAGACTTGAACCCGATTGAGCATGCATGGGATATGCTACAGAGAAGAGCTCTGCCGAATATGGAGGGTATCCAGTCGCAAGAAGACCTTTTTTTGTTGTTGCAACGAACATGGGCGGCCATTCCACAGCGTGATTTGGATGAACTCATTTTGAGTATGCCAAACCGATGTTCTTGTGTTGTTAGTGTTCGCGGTAGAAACACGGATTATTAATTGTTTAAGTTACCCAATAAAATTTTAAAGAAAACTGTTATTTCAGTCTTTTTTTCGAACTTTAATGTTAGTGGTTCAAATGTCAAAAATCCCTTTATTAGGAAAATGGCAAATTTCTTTATTAATGCAAAGGTGACTTGGTTTATCGTTACTGTGACAAACGAAAACACTTTATTTGATGAATCCTTAAAGAAAATTTTAATTAATATCAATCAGGAGAAAAGTTATTGCAAAAATATATGTTGATCCCTAGACACTTTTGATGTGTGTATTAACTGACTTGGTATTACATGAATCTCACTACTTTTTACGGTAAAAGAACTGAGTGAGAAAGGCTTGGCATTTTTTACAAGTTTTGATTTTAGTGGGTGATTTTTTAGCAGTTTCTTCAAATCTTTAAGCAAAAGGAAAATGATAATCTCTTGCCGTAAAAGCGAATTATTTTCTATAAAAGTAGCAATTTTCCTCGATCTCCCAAAGTTATGTAGTAATATCTTACGGTTAAAGGGAGCAGGATTCTGCATTGGTTTGCAAATGGGATGCGGGGATGCAAGGCCGCTTACTGGCTCTTAATTTATAGGTAATGTGCTGCGGTGCAGTGCAACGCAATGGCGTGGAAGATACGCCGGCTGCCGCAACTGGGGTAATGGAAAACTAACACGAGTATACGTTTACTAGGTACAACATTGAGCCTTACTACGTTATAATAAGGGTGAATAGAAAATGACGTTTTGTTTCAGCTTAAATATGCTTTTGAATGAAATGATACATGGAATCAAAGACCTTTACCCCCACTGACTATCAAACTCTAAAGATTTTTAAGGAAAAATCGCGGTACATTGCTTAATTTATTGAACTAAATCCTTTTCTCGGCAACGTTAATAGCGCAATGAATATTGTTGAAGTGTAAAATTGGCATCTGTGTGTTATAAACTTATACGAGTAATATACCATCAGATGTCTGTTTGTTTTTCCCACCTCTGTAGATATTACAGTCCTAGTTGCTGCAAAGATATCATAACGCAGTGTTACGGTAATTATCGTTTAACTACATTGAAACCATATGGCAAAATTAATCAAATCACACTCCTAAACATCCCTTCAAATAAATATTCATGAGCGATTCCAAAACAAAGCCGAGGCACATAGTTGTAGTATGTATTAGTGGTAGAGACAGCGTTGTAGTGAGTACTGGGCAAACAGGAATGTTTGGAAGCAGTCGCCGCGATATTGGTGAGCAGCCAGTGCGGAAACTAGGCGAAAAGGCGATATGGTATAACAAAAATAAAACTCTTTTTTGTAGATCAGTAATAGGTATATTGGTAAAGATAAAAGAAGAATAAAATATAAATTTGCGCTACGAGTAAACATTAGTCTTAGTCGATGTAGTTTAAAGTGCCTTGTGCCTGTTAACACGGACGTATTACTTTCCAAATCAATGTTGTAACATTCCTTTAAGGTGAGCAATACTATAAATTACAAAAACAAAAAAATCCGTTTCATTGCTTCAAAACCTGATTAGCTTCAAAAGTTAATTTTTCGCTTTTTTTTTATTTTGAAGTCGGTTTTTTGTGCAAAAACGATGTGCATGTGAATGTCCATGCATTTAACATTCAACGAAGGAACCTAACCCTTAACCTTCAAGATTCCCTTATTATCGCTTAAAATTACCTACTCCTAACTGTTGAGGAGTAGTACCTTCAATAATCAGCTCACTGAGACAACCTGAAAGAGTACAACCATACCTATGTACGTCCCCATAATATTTTATTAAAGAATCATCCTCCAACTCCTAACCGTTAAGGAGTTGCACCTTCCATCATCAGCTCATCAACATGAAGTGATGATGAGCGAATACTTGAAAAGCTTTAGAAAAAGCACGACGCACGTAATACGTGCCTATACAATTTGAGCAAGTGACGTTCTGTGGTTTCTGCCTAGCCTCATGGGAAAAGGGAATTATGTTAAATTTGAGGGTTTCCCTCAAATTCTCTGGGATGCCATCATCATCAGGTTAGCATAATTGTCGCGAAAGATGAAATCGCGATGTTCCAAACCTACAAATATGTATAAATATATAATTGCACAACATTAATGAAACAGCAACACTAAATCAGTATTGACAACTTGACGCTACCAAAACGAAGCCGTTCTTTAGATGGCGCCAAAACATAACATATTCTGTCAGAATAATAGATGATATAATTTGAGTAAAGTAAATTCAGTGCAAAAGGATCATATGGAGATTCTTGTCACCCGTGATGCGCGCCGCCGGGAAAGCTAAGTATTATCTATCTGATTCTGTAAGGATTATAAATTTGATATGTTTGGTAATTGATGTTGAGTACATGTAGGTACTTTTGCCTGCTTAATAATTTGGGACACCTAATCTATTAAAGGTGTGATCGTGCCTTCAGCATTCGGCTGGAGGCGTAATAGCGACACACCGGGCGGTTCGTCCGGACACGCTTTAACGCTGGAGTTTGTAAGAAGTGTCGTAGGCCAACCTCTCTTATAAATCTCCTATTTGGTCCCCCATGGCCTAAGGCGTCGACGGGCGCAAACGTCGACGGACGTTGTAATAATATATTGTCATGTGTTATATGATGATTCAAGGGGGAGCATTCCAGAAGACAAGGCGATGGGCTTATGTAAATCTGGAATGCGTGCTTTTGCAGAGGTGGAGAAAATCCGTTAATCTGATTAGCACATAGGTGTCACAATCACAAACATTAATGATAAGAAATTGAAGTAATTTTCATCATAGATATAGCAATTGAGTTATTACTATAAACAGCTATAATAAATTATGAACAGATAGGTGATACTTAACCCAAATATTCATGGGTACTTAAACTTACAGATATCCTAGGTGCGCTTGAGGAGTCGGATGGACTGATGGTCGACATGATGATAAAACCTTCGGTGCCTTTGAGGACCGAAGCGTAAGAGTCTGGATTGGGAGATAATCCGTATCGGGGTGTGATCCGTATCGGTGAGTATCTCTGATATATCGTGAGGCGGGGATTTCTCTTCACATCAAAGCGAAGCAGTACAATCCTATATTATTACTTTAAAACAAAGCACATTGTAAACCTGGAGATAACCAGAAAATAATATGAAGAAGAGAAACCCACGCGCCGTCGCGACAATAATAGCCTGAAAGAATACAACTATCGGTCTTTAAGTACGTATAATTTTGAAAGAATTTTCTTTTAACTCCTAACCGTTGAGGAGTTGTACCTTCCATCATCAGCACATCCACATGAGATTATGATTATCAGACGGAAATATATGAAACAGCCTTAGGAAATACATGGAACAGCTGGTAGAAAATACATGGAAAATGTAACAAGTGCCAATAAAATTTGTCCTCGATATCCCTGAGATATCATCAATCATCAGATCCTGACTGGTGACAAGGGCACCACCTCGGGAATATATTGTTTCGAATACAAAAAGAATTATGAAAATCGGTTCATTAATGACGGAGATATCGTATATATAACAAACATAAAAAAAAAACCGCTTAAAAATTCAGTTGCAAGATTTGACCTAAACAAACAACAAACATTGTACGTTAAATAAAAGTAAAAAAAAAGAATCAATGAAAGTACAATGGAAGAAAAATTCGAATTTCGAATCCATCTCCATCCTTTCGTACATTTAAGTTTGAACTTGGAATCGATATTATGCGCAGAATGTTGGAAATGAAAGCGTTCAGTATTATTGGGTAAATTAACGGCTGCTTTAGCCGCGTCGTACAAGTTTGTATATTTGTTTGTTTATCTTTGTTATATTCCAGCTATGTGGAATGTTTGCAGATGTCTAGACGTTTATATATCGATAAATATTCGAATTATGTTTGGTAATAAAATAAGTCAACTTACACCTGCCATAAACTTGTAACTAAGCTGAATTGTCGCTAATATTTTTTCGGGATGGACATGTCACACTTCAACTAATTTTTGACCCAAGTTTTCGTTTATGGTTAGATTTTCTGAGGGTTCCGTAGCCGAATGGCATGCATGGGATGTCTACATATAGGTGACAGATGTCTAAAAATGACATTGAGGTTTCTAAAACCATTTTTTCTCAAAGTCAATCGTTTGAAAGATAGACATAATAATTGAACATGTTGTCGGATAAAAATACATTTTTACCCGACTACATGTTCAATTATTATGCTGTTGATCGCAACAAAAACTTTCAACCAAATTGGTTTATACTAGATTATAATGTAGTTAGTAGTTTTGAGATATGGCCATCTCTATGAAAAACAAACTTATCACAAAATAAGAACCAAGGTCAACCCCCTAAGGTAGACTGGTAGAAAATGCCCAAGGCATTAAGTCCGCCTTTGTACGGTTTTACTACTTGTGCATAAAGTTTTAATAAATAAAACGTTCGTGTTCCACGCGCGCCTCAAAGAGATGTCAGCAACATGGGAGGGGCCCGAAAGGGCCGACGCCTGTCGGGGCCGCGGGTAGTCCAACGGTTATCGCGGCCTCGACATAGAGGGCGAAGAAGGAACATGGGTGGTTTTTAGTCAGTAGAAGTCTGACACTCCCTTTCGCTCTGCCCAAGAGCGGGAGGGGTTATTCGATGATTTTACACCCACCAAAAAAAAAAAAAAAAAAGGTCAACCCCCTAAGGTAGACTGGTAGAAAATGCCCAAGGCATTAAGTCCGCCTTTGTACGGTTTTACTACTTGTGCATAAAGTTTTAATAAATAAATAAAATGTGTATTTCTGTTGCCCCTATAATAACAAACAATACAAATAAAAGGGGGCTTCCCTACAACGATGGTACGGACGGAACCCTTCCTGTGCGAGTCCGACTCGCACTTGACCAGTTTTTAGGTATTGTGTAGTCACTAGCTGTGACCTGCGTCTTCGTACGCGGATTACATACATATACTTCGCTCTATCATTATCGGCTTACTATTCCTCTGGATTTGCTGACATCCTGGATAGCGAAGGACTGTCCTCTATTTCCCCATACACGAAGAAAGGAAAGATACGCAGAGTTGCATCAAGTTTATACAACTCAAGCGTCTCTAGCACCCTCATGAGCCATGTCTGTTCGCGTTTAACATAAGATCTTTTCGTCAGGAGATTCTTTATTCCATTTTTAGGGTTCCGTACCTCAATAGGAAAAAAAGGTTCACTCCGAAACTACGGAGCCCAAAATTTTGAAAAAAATACAGATATCAGTACAGAACGCTTCATGTGCAAGTACGACTTGCACTTGGCCAGTTTTCCAACATCAAATGTATTTTCTGCGCAGTTTTTTTTTGGTTACTATGCTTCCTTCATGACTCAGAAACTTCAATCTCCCTCCGTCCTCCAGTTTCAAGTAAAAATGACACTCAATTTACGAAAATGATATTCCTTACAATATGAAGCTCGAAGCTCGTATAGGCAAACTATTAGCTCCGGCTCCGCGCCGTGATGGATGATAGTCGCAGCCGTGCTCACATATTGGAGAGGAAAATTGTGTTGCACCCCAGTCGAGCATGTAAATTGTATTATAGCTTGGCTTGTAATGAGCTCTTAATTTGTGAGACGTTCACGTTGCAGTGTTGGTGCGTGATTGTATTATACTAGCACTAGTAATTTATTTAATTTATTAATAGGTTTATTAACAGCTTCTGTGTGCAACATATCTTATGTATACAGATTGTAAATTAACCCTTCACACAAACGTAAACCAAGCATTCTGTACATCAAACCAAGTACCCCTACGCATTTTTTTTTGCTGGGAAACGACTTTTTGGGGTCAAAAGTTACATTTTACGGTAAAACTCAATGTAGCATTCTTAAAACATTGTGCTAGTGGATGCTTTGAATAGTAAACGGGTCATGGAGGTAATTTAAGTAAAGTTATAACCTGAAAAACTAGTATTTACAAAAACAGCTGTGAAAAATTTGGACTTTGACCCCCAATATCTTCATAACTAGGGGGTTCCCAGGTATGGACTAAAACAAGAAAATATTCGCAGTGGTGGGGAAAACAAGTGCCCTTCGTTTTCGTTAAGGGTACTTTTACACCCTTTATATAGGTTAACAGTCGCCAATTACCGCCAGTATTCCAGCATGGTGATAAGTAATACACATTATAATAGTGACATTTTAGTATAATTTTTACATGATGTACGTACTGTATTAAAAAAGCCCGTTCTCGGTGGTAGGTTAGGTAGGTAGGTAGGTAGTTAGTTAGAGGTATAGCTAGTCACACAAAGAGACCAACAGATTTTGGTCTTTACTTGTCACTTTTTTTTTCATTCTCTAGAAAAGAAACAATGTTTTCTCTGACCTATACGGTTCTACAATCAGTGAACATTCTAAAAATCGTTATCGTAGCTGAACTAGCTTGTGCCTCTGGCTATCCTCCAGTTTACTGTAAAAATGACTGCCTCGTTCGTCTAGCTAGTGGTTGTAAGCGCGACTGCTGAGCTTCAATTCCTGAGCCAGGCGAAGCGCCATTGGGTTTTTACATTAGGAATTTCTTATTAGCAGCCGCGTTCTATTAGGGACACGTCTGCCTAACAGTGTTCCATATTTACATATATACTGTAAAATAGTTTCAACGTAAATCGGAGTAAGTACTGGTCGTACACGAGCAAACCGTTGTGTCTGGCGCGCGGCCAAGTAAATAAATAAATATCAAATTGTCGCGACTTCTCTCTAAACTGAAGGTCAAGCTATCAATTGTACACGTGCGAAAATAAAGGCGAAATAACACTAAATTTTATGAGCAGCACGCTTTTGACAGTCAATAGACAGATACAGAAGGTAAGCTGTGTACAAAATGTGTTTAAAGTAAAAAAAACGCTGGCTAATTGTGAGTCGTACTCGCACATGATGGGTTCCGTACCAAAACGGCAAAAAAACGTTTGTTGTATGGCCCCCTGCTTTCATATTTGTTTTATTTTGATATAATTATTTCTTTTAAAATTGAACGATAAATGTAACTAAATATTCTGTGAATATTTCAAGCATCTAACTATTGCCGTTATCAATATCGAGCAAAAAATCAGGTTTGTTGTATGGGAGCTCCCATACAACAAACGTGATTTTTAAATATATAATTTATTCTGTTTTCTAGTGTTTGTTGTTATAGCGGAAATAGAAATAATCTGTGAAAATTTCAACTGTCCAACTATCACGGTTCATGAGATACAGTCTGGTGACAGACAGTCAGACGCACAGCGGAGTCTTACAAATACACACAAAAAACCTAGAAACAATTTTTAACCCGGTTTATGGGCAGCGGTTACTGGAAAGTCTTTTTGATATCGTTGACACTGCTATGATTGAAGCTAAGTATTAGGCCCAAAATTACTGTAATGTAGAAACAATTATTTTGGGTGCATGTGCATGTAGCATAGTTGTTAGAACTTGTCCAGTTGATCTTGTGGTCGCAAGCTCTAGCTCTACTACAGACTTTGAAGTCTTGGTTTCAAGGTTAAGTTTGGAAGGATCATTTGAAGATTCCCCAAAAAAAAGCGTTTCTCTCTCAGTAGCCAATTGGAATGGGGTTTTGCTCTCTATTGAAATGTGATTGTAGAACAGTTCAACAACTAACCTTTTTGAAACGCGGTAATTTTGTGTCATAATCGCTAAAGAAATACCCGTTGTGAGGAACGTTAGGTCTTTGCACTCTGTCCTCTTGAGATGTGTAGATCCCGTCGGGGCTGCGGGTTGTTCGAAAGATATACCGCGGCGTCGACACAAAGGGCTAAGAAGGGACATAGGTGGGTTTTAGTCAGGAAAAGTCTGACACTCCATGCCCAGAGCGAGAGGATTCATTTGATGATTTTCCACTCTCCAAGAATAAAAAAAGTTATGTACAATATGTACATAGCTTTTCAAAGTGTTCCTTCTACAATCTTTAATAATATTGTCATAACACGCTTGTTATGATTCTAGCGCCACGATTATGATTTCCCCCTTATACGCTACCCCAGAGTAAAATGTCCCATGTCGTAAACTGATATTTACGCTTTTTATGACGAACTAGACTTTTGTACTCGTGCAGGCAGTTATTTTTTTTATCTTTATACTTGAGTTGTGCCCCGGTTTTATATTTATTAGTATACTATACAGATACACAGGTAGCTAGAGGATATTAGACGCAAATGAAGGGAAACTGAAAGTGATAACTATTTTTCATTACTCATGTTCGGAAAGTAGATCATAACATGCCTACTTCTTGAGCGGGAGAGTTCTACTTTTCAGCCCTAGGGAGATTTGCTTTCAACTGACAGCTGTCAAATTATTAAATAAAATATGTCTATTTTCACATTTTTATTGAACCATGTTCCAGCTTTTTATGCTGCCACTAAATTTTAGCGTGATTTAAAATTAAAATAACATAAAGTTAACTTAGAATACAATTATACTATGACTCTAATATAATTTAGTTGTAGTATCTTTGCCATTTTTTTTAATGATAAACATGAAAAATACTGGCTGTATAGCTGGAAACCAGAGGACAAAAAAAAATAAGCGGGAAAGTGACAATCCGATCAACACTAATTTTTTCTTTTGATGATAATTTATGTTCTTATTTTTACTTTCCTCGTATGTCATGAAAAGCACAGTGTTTACCTCGGGTAAATTACTTATTAAGTCCCTCGAAAAATTAGCGCCCACACTACGACACGGGCGCCAAACCCCGTCTCGGGACTAAATAAGTAACTTTCGCCCTTTTGAATGGTACACACATAACGTCTTCCAGTTCGCGGTCGCCACTCCAGAACTTTTCGACCCCATCGGCCATCCGTTCTGCGAGCAATGTGCCCTGCCCACTGCCACTTAAGTTTGGCAATTCTTCGGGCTATGTCGGTAACCTTGGTTCTCATGCGGATGTCCTCATTTTTGATTCTATCACGCAAAGTAACTCCGAGCATAGCTCTCTCCATTGCCCTTTGGGTGACTTTGAGCTTTCTGATGAGGCCCATTGTGAGCGACCACGTTCCGGTCCCGTATGTAATCACTGGCAACACACACTGGTCATAGACTTTCGTCTTGAGACACTGTGGTAAGTTGGACGAGAAGATACTACTCAGCTTCCCAAACGCTGCCCAGCCGAGTCGGATTCGACGATTGACCTCTTTCTCAAAGTTGGACCTACCTAACTGGACCGTTTGTCCCAGGTAGACATAATCGTCTACAACTTCGAGTGTAGAGTCTCCGATCTTGATAGGAGTGGGTCTTACATGGGCATTCAGGCAGTCAGTGCTGATGTAAACAAAGTCCGCGTATTAAAATATCTAAAAAATAGAAATCTATTAGAATTGGGACCAGTAAAGTAATTAAGTTTTGGCCATACTTAAAAAATAATTAGTAGTTGGTAGTAATTTTACTGAATTTCGAAACCATCTCAAAAAGTGAAAAATGACTCCGAAAATTAAAACTAATAATAATAGCGGCCTTAAGGAGCTATTACTGGTTACTTGTCACAGATGTAAAAATCAAGTTGAACATAGAAGTACCTTGTTATGCACCATATGTAAAAACCACTATGAATTTGATTGTGCTGGTTATCCTGAAAAAGTGTACCGCCTAAAAAATTCCGAGGAGAGGAAAAAATTCAGATGGGAATGCAAAACATGCACTAGGAAGGTAAAACAGCAGAAAACACCCCGCTTTGTGATATCCAATGTCACAAAGAGGAAAAAGCGCTCGTCTCCTAAGTCATCCATAGCTGATATTTCTAACACCCCTGAGGAGACTACACCCTGGGCTACTCCAAAAAGCACTACCTCTACAATATGTGACTCTCATATCCTAACAATAGATCACACATAACACAACACAACGTTCACCGATAAAACATTATCAAGAAGTATGGACTACACAGAAATTGACTATATCAATGCTCAAGAATTTAAGGATACGATTGAACTACTCCAGACGCAACTCAGTAGTTCTCAAAATGAACTTGAAAATATCATACTCGAAAACAACGAACTTCGTACACGGAATGACAAATTACTCAAGGATAATGCAACTTTAAAAGGATTCCTAAGCCTACCCCCACAGAGAGAAAATAGCAGTGTGGATTCAGAAATTATAAGAAATATGCATACATACTCCTTATTGCACTCAGATATGCTAGCCTTCTCCACTCCACCTAGATATGCGGCTATCAGTAAAACTAACACAAAAACACAACTTTATTGCAATATCTCGAACCTGCAAAAGGATATCACAGATCTGGAGAACCAGTTAAAACAAGCCGCAAATGAAATAATAAATCTTAAGGATCAAATTCAAAATCTTGAGAGGATAGTAAAGGCAAAAGAAAGGTTAGAAAACCCCAAACATGAAGAAAATTATTGTAACGCAGAAAATAAAGTTGTTATGCTCAATAAAGAAACTCAAACTTCCCATCAGACTTGTGACAACACATTGACGCAGAATAAAAAACGGACATTAATGTCTCACTTGAGCGATGTTGCTATTGAAAAAACATCAGGCGTACTTCCAAAACAAAAAAACAAACTGGCTATAATAAGCAGCGGTTGCACAAAAGGAACTCTGCCGTTAATTGATGAGATCTTCTCAGATAATTTTGAGTATTGTCATTATTTGCTGCCAAACGTCATTACAGAAGACGTATTGAGCACTATTGAACACAAATTAAAAGCCTTCTCTATTAACGACTATTGCTTAATTTTTATTGGGGAAAACGATTTGAAGAATGACGACCATATAGGAATTCTCGATAACTTAAGAAAGTATCTGAAAAAGAATACCCATACCAATGTCGTTGTGGGTGCTCCAACGTTCATATGTGGTGCATTAATATATAATTACAAAGTCGAACTCTTTAACAATCTCCTCTATTGGGACATTAAAAATAACAGATATGCATATTCTTACGATACTAATCGCACCCTATCACTTGAAATGTTTTCCATCAATACTGGGAAGATAAACAAACACGGATGGAAAAACATCTTTGAACAAATAAGGTCCAACATAATTTATGACTATGAAGTATTCAGCTCTCAAGACAATTTGACAAACCAAAATGGTGGAAATGAAGACCAACTACCTACCACAAACGACACGGTGACTTTGACTGATCCGAATGAAGTGAGTGCAACGCAACAAACTTGTGACTTTTTTCGTAAGTAACAGTTTAAAGGGCTGTAGTTTAAATGACTTTAATAGTAGTCGTCGAAGTGATTTTATCTTACCTCATTTAACGAATATCAACACAAACAAAAACTCTGTTTTATATACTATCTATCATCAAAATTTATGTGGACTTAACAACAAGAAAGACGACCTAGAAATTTATTTGAATGACTTAAAATCAAAAGTAAATTGTATTTGCTTAAGTGAACACTTTTTAAATGAAATCCAAATATCACAATTACAGATGACTAGTTATAAACTTGGTTCCTACAACACAAGAGTAAACAAAAAAAGAGGTGGTACATTAGTGCTGATAGGCAATGATAGACAAATAGAGGACATTGAAATTTGTAAGAAGCTTTATAAACAAGATTATTTTGAGGTGTGTGGAATAAAAGATGTAGAATTTAATACAAATATTGTCTGTTGCTATAGAACTCCTGTGAATAACAATTTTGATAGTTTTCTTGAAAGGCTGGAACAACTATTGAAGCACTTCTTTAAAAAACAATGTTTGATTTGTGGTGACTTCAATATTAATCTTATGAAAGATAACAAATACCGAAAATCATTTTTATCATTGCTCACATGCTACAATTTCAGATGCTTGTTTGACACTACAACATTCATACGTAATGGCACAGAGTCATGTATTGACAATATAGTGACAAATATAATAGATACAAATATTAACGATATCCATGTTGACCACAACGGATTATCAGATGGACATGCTGGTCTTTTTTGCACAATAAATGTAAAAAAAGGAACAGAAGAAATTAATATAAGTAATTTTAAATATATTAAAAAACGAATATATAATAAAAAAAATAAGGCAGAATTTAGGAAAAAGTTGGCAGAAATAGATTGGAATCTCGGCATAAATACATTTATAAGAAAATTTAATGAAGTACATGATAATTCATTTAAAAAAAAGCAAATTAAAATTGATCTTAACAAGTCTGGAAAAAGTTATTGGTTTAGCAAAGGAGTTAAAGTATCCAGCAAAGTTAAGCGCATTTTGTGCCTTATTGATAAAAAAAGATGTGATGAATCAATTTTAAAATATCGCGAAAATTACTTAAGGATATTTAGAAGGGTAGTAAGATGTGCAAAAAAGCTCGACACTAGAAAAAAGATTGATCAAGCACCTCAATCTAGTAAAGCTATGTGGAAAATAGTGAATAGTAGACGTAATTCTAATAAAAAACAAAGCACTGATAATATTATAATAATTAAACAAGATAATAAGATATGACAGCCCTATAGACGTAGCCAACATTTTATCTGACCAATTTGACAACAAAATTACGTTAAAGTCTGTTGGCATCCCAACACAGATATTTATATTTTTATGTCAGGGCAACATTAATTGTAGAAAGTTGTCTATGACTGTTTCCTTTTTTGTGTGCTGTCTGACTCGTACGGTGGCGACAGCAGCCACACTTGTAGTACCAAATATAAGAATAAGTCCAATCAAGAAGTGTTTTCTATCCAAGAAAAAGGAATTCTTCATCCTCAATGGTGAACTAGCCTAAAAGACCTCATAGGCACAAGAACAAAGTCTTCTGATCATAGCTTAGCTAAAAAATACTTAACCGACAATATGGCTAGAGTAGATGATAACATGGTGTTTGATCAAGTAACCCCGGTAGAAATATTCAAAATGGTTAATAATATGTGCAATAAAAACTCTTACGGTCATGACGAAATACCCGTAAGTATTATCAAGGATAACATTGACATATTAGCTGAGCCAATAGCTGACTTTTTAAAAAAATGTATTGAGCAATGTGTTTTCCCTGATCAATATAAAATTGCTCGTGTTTTGCCCATATTCAAGAATGGCTCTAAATTAGATTCGAGAAACTATAGACCCATTTCACTATTACCAGTATTCTCTAAAATATTTGAAAAGGTAATGAAAGATAGGCTTGTCAAACATTTGATTAAACACAATATCATTAGCTATCAACAGTTCAGGTATCAAAGAAGCATGGGAACCATTGATGCAATAGACTCACTAGTGGATGATGTGGTTAGCAATCTGAATAATAAAGGAAAAGTGGCAGGACTATTCCTAGATCTTAGCTCTGCCTTCGATACTGTTGAACATAAAATCCTTCTAGACAAACTGGTACATTATGGGATAAGAGATAAGGTCTTTAAGCTTTTCAGTTCTTATTTACAGAACAGATCACAGTACGTTGAAATTAAGTCAGTTGAAAGCGGACATGAAAAAATTAACAAATCTAAGCTTGTTAGAGTACAAAAGGGGGTTCCACAGGGCTCAGTCTTGGGTCCAATATTTTTTATAATATTTCTTAATGACTTAGCAAACTATATGTATAAGATAGTACCAGACATCAAAATGGTTATTTTTGCTGATGACACAAGTGCCGTTATGAACGATATCTCTGTAAGGGACTTAGAAGATAAAGTGAATCATGCACTGTCTGCTTTTGAACATTGGTTTTCCACTAACAATTTAAAACTCAATGTGGAGAAAACTAAATGTATGCTATTCAAATCAACCGTAAGAAATAATGATAGTATTAAAATAGCTTCATTGGGAAATAAAGTGGAAATTGTACAAAACTTAAGATTTTTAGGGATTCAAATTGATGCGCTCTTAAGCTGGAAACAGGAACTGGAAGCCATCACAAATTCTCTCAGCAGTGCATGCTATGCCTTGAGAAGTCTAAGGGACGAACTAACGATTGCTCAATTACGAAATGTTTATTTTGCCTTAGTTGAGTCCAAGCTGAGGTACAGTATTAAACTATGGGGGAACAGTTATAAATACAATATGGATGCAGCCTTTGTTATGCAAAAGAGAGCCCTTAGAACTATACTTCGCATAGACCAGACTGAATCTTGTAGAGAGCATTTTGTGAAATTAAAAATTCTACCTGTACCTTGTCTTTATATTTTGGTTCTACTAAGTAGTTTTCTAAAAAACCTAGACAAATACGAGACAAAGGATGAAAGGGAAACTAGGGTGGAAACGCGCAGGAAAGATTTGCCTAATTATTTGCAGCCAAAATTAAATGTTGTCAAACATAGCTCTAAAGTGCAGTCTGTAAAAATTTTCAATAAATTGCCATCAGAACTAAAAATGATTAATAGTCCAAGAATATTTAAATTCAAATTAAACTCATTCCTATTAACGAAGTGCTACTATAGTATAGAAGAGTTTTTAGTGACAAAAATAATGCCACAGTGTGACTTGTTCATTTGTTTAAGTTTAAGTCTAACTCTTGACATGTTATTGCTTGATTAAGTTGAATGTTTGTTTTATTTTCTGACTAGGCTAATTGTGTTTTTGTTTTTTATTTTTTTTATTGTAATTATGTTGTTGATATATATTTTATTTTTATTTTTGACTTTTTATCTATATTATTGATTGGAACTTTTATTGATTATTATTATTGTGCTACTCTGTATTCGACACAAATGTTTTTTGTTAAGAATAAATGACTAATGACTAATGACTAATTCAACATGACCTTGGTTTTGTCCATGTTCATTTTAAGACCCACTCTTTCGGAAGCTCTACTGAGGTTATCGAGCATCTTACTGAGGTCCTCCATGGTCTCAGCCATGACCACTATATCATCGGCAAACCGAAAGTGAGTGATGTACTCGCCATTGATGTTGATGCCTAGTCCTCTCCAGTCCAGAACCTTGAAAACATCCTCCAGTACAGCGGTGAACAGTTTCGGAGATATGACGTCTCCCTGTCTCACACCTCGCTGCAGAAGGATAGGTTCCGAAGTCTGATCCTGAAGTCGGACTGACATGGTGGCGTTTATGTACAAACACTTCAACACCTCGATGTAGCTGTAGTCGATTTGGCACCTTTGGAGAGACTGTAGTACAGCCCAGGTCTCGATCGAATCGAAGGCTTTCTCGTAGTCCACAAACGCTAAACAGAGAGGCAGATTATACTCCTCGGTCTTCTGTATAACCTGCCGCAGCGTATGTATGTGGTCTACGGTGCTAAAGCCTTTTCGGAATCCGGGTTGTTTGGGAAGTTGAAAGTCGTCAAACCTGCGCGCGAGACGATTCGTAATGACTCTTGAAAACAACTTGTAGACATGACTCAGAAGTGAGATGGGCCTATAATTCTTCAGTCGGGCATTGTCGCCCTTCTTGAAGAAGAGTACCACCACACCTCTGCACCATGCCTGCGGCGTTTTTCCCTCGAGTATGACGGAACCAAACAGCTTCTGAAGGGCCTTAAGGACCGGTTTGCCACCTGCCTTCAGGAGTTCGGCCGTAATTCCGCCATCACCCGGTGCCTTGTTGTTCTTTAGCTGTTTCAGAGCAATCCTAATCTCGTACAGGCTGACATCCGGGATGATGGATTAAAATATTGGTGTTTTGTTGTTTTATCAAATTAATAAAAATTTATTTAAGATCATAAATAAAGACTTGTGACGTCACTTTCTGGTAAAAATGTACCAAACTGTGACGACACACGACTTTTCGAAGCACTGTATCGCCTTCGTTTTTTGTCTAGATTTTTTTGTCAACTACTCTATTGCAGATTAACCTCACAAACACGATCCTTGTTGATATTAGTATGACACAAGACTCATACAATTTTCTATATACCTCTTAACAAAACATAAAACAAGGAGATGAAAGAAGTTTCAGTTTATGTGTGTTTTGCGCTCGGCCATAGTTTTACGTTCCGATATGAAATTGTGATGACCGCCAATGTTCGTGGTTTGTTATCTAGAGCAAAGTGCCTAGGTTGACACTGGACTAGAAAATCACAATTTTGTGTTCGTATCACTTATTTATTATCTAAAAGAATGGGTTGCATAAAATTATTTGAAAAAATCTGACATAGTAAAAGTTTTCCTTTTATTTTATTTAATTAAAAGAATAGCATTATTCACGGTAGTATGAACTTGGTTATTAAAATTCATAACCAAACTCCGTAATTGAAAGTCCTATAAAATCAACATCTTTTATGATACTTTTACTTGTTATAACTAGCTTCAAGGCTCGTTTCTTATTGCCGCCTTGCTGCCTGGCCACAGCCTACACGGTCCAGAGATACGCGAGGCGCTACAGCAACCACCTCCCGCTTCGCCTTATCGTAACAGTTCGCTCAATGTCGGTGTTTGGTAGAAACGGCGCCAAGTTTTTGCCGATCCTGATGGTTTGGCCAATGGTACCTTTTTTCATGAAGGTGGACGAAGCCGAGGGTTCGGTCCGAAACTAGAAGTTTCATATGTATGGTTATTAGGTAGTTTTACACATTTTTTTTGGATGTTTGGCTCGCTCTGGGCGAAGCGGAAGGGACACTGTTGTTTTGCAGTCACTATAACTACATAACAATGATCTTAATTAATTATCATAAGGTTGCCTTTTTGGCCTGTAGAGCATGACAGGAATCGACTTGCTACTCTCGCGACTCAAGTCGCATCGTCTAAAGTCGTGAACGGGTCATTCAGCATTCTAAAGCCTATTAGCTCGTTCCTCGTTGGCGCCCTACGCAGTCGAGTGTGGTATCGAAAACATGGAGTATGTTATAAAGTCGTTTGCTGTGATGAGGGGCGGCTGGTTGATGCTTTTTGTGAGCCACCACTGTGACGGGCATTCAAATGGAATACTTGGAGGGACAGAATACTTGGTAGAATGTAACTATGCAAATGCATATCCATTTGTTTTGATTTGTTTTGATGTACAGCTTGTAACTTTACAAGTGCAGAGCAAAATCTAGAAGTATTGGTCACTGTTTTCAGGCAGCACAGTATTGAACTGGATCGTCTTGTGATGTTTATTTATTTATTTATTAAAACTTTATGCACAAGTAATGAAACCGTACAAAGGCGGACTTAATGCCTTGGGCATTTTCTACCAGTCTACCTTAGGGTGATGCAGAGACATTACACAGTAGGTGCTTAACAGAAACAAAAGTTAGAAAATATATATACCTAACTTATAAAAATAAATACATACATACATAAATACATAAAATATTTAAAATTTCGAAAGATAACAAGAAAAACTTTAACAACTTAGTTGTGATACGAAGCTGCCAACTTCTTGCGAATGTGCTCGCGAGCTTTCATTTTGAAAGTGAACTGACCGTTTACTGTCCTGATCTCATGAGGGAGTTCATTCCAGAGGAAGACCGCCTGGACAAAGAAGGACGATTTTATAAAGCCAGAGCGATGAGAAGGACAACGTAGAAGACGATTATTAGCGGAGCGAAGAGTCTTGCTGTGAGCAGTGCATAAATATTGGCAAAGGGAAGTGAGGTAAGAAGGGGAAGTGGGCTTGTGAAGAATAGCAAACAGGGTTGTCAAAGCCCTCAAAGCTCTGCGCTCTCGGATAGGTAACCACTTTAATAGCGATCGCTGTTCAGACACATGATCGTACTTGCGAAGATTGAAGAAGAATCGAATGCAGTTATTTAGAAGTCGGTCAAGTTTATTGAGGAGATCTGCATTCAGGTCATAGTAGCACATATCACCATAGTAATTATTGGGGAAGATTAGGGACTGTACAAGCATTGCCTTGATGTGAGCTGGGAGTACATTTTTCAACCGGTAGAGAGACCGCAACGTTCCGGTGACTTTCTTGCTCACAATCGCGACCTGTTTACGCCAGTCAAGACAGGTGTCAACATGCAAACCCAGATCCTTGACATCAGAGCTATACGGGATCACCGCGCCGTCAAAGGTAACCGGTGGCACCGTTAAGCCATTTAGCCTCCTTAAGCTATAGGGGCTCCCAACAATGATGGCCTGACATTTGGCAGGGTTAACCGCCACCCCGAAACGATCAGACCAGCCCTTGACGGCACGCAAATCCCGGTTCAGCTCCTCAATCGCACCAACCGCAACCGCGATGTTAAGTCATTATCAACAATAAAGAATTCAGAAAAATGCGTATTCATTAAAAATTACAATACTTGTTCATTAGTTTGGCCGTTTACACGATTCAAGTTGCGCTGGAATGGGCGCGCTGGATTAAAAAGTAGACCAATCTAGTGCCGCTTCAGATTATTCCAGATGCAATTCAGTTCTGTATAAGTATACCACTGGGCTGGTAGGCTACTGGAATCATGTGAAGCGGGTGTTACTGTGTGCAAGTCATCTTCGTTGTGTTAATCCTTTACTAAGCAGAGCTTCGCCGAAATAAGCTTCTTGCTAAAATATCTCATAAATACAGCAGACATTGAACGCCACCTGGTTTTTGCGTATGTATGTAGGCTAGTGTGTACACCCCCTACTTTTCTCAACCCCTCATGAATGTGTCATTTCACACCGAGCGCGTCTATGAAAGGCATTCTTTACTTTTTCTGAGCCATTATAAGGGCTATGCGTGTCTTGTGACTAGGGTTACTATTTCGAAATTTTAATGGTAATTTTGCTCGGAAATTTTTTAAACATAAAAATACAACTTTTCATATTTTTAAAGAAATCTCCTGATGGTGAAAAGCCCAGAAAAAAGGCCACAAATCCGAACATATCTGAGCAAATCAGAAAGTGTGGCAACCCTACCTGCGTGGTGTTAAGAGCCGTGAGATTCTGATGACGTCACGGTGGTTGGCTTTTATAATGCGTACAAAGAGGCTAACGTTCTATTATATGACGTACAAGGCAGAAAATGTGTATATAATATATACAAGGGAAAATCGTGGTAGAATTAAACAAAACTTTTGACGGTTGAACTATATTAATTGACAAGTCAGGTTATATTGTGTAGTTAAAACTTAAATAAATCTTGGTCATATCAATTTAAAAGAAAATCTGTCTAGACTTTCCTTTAAATTGATATTATCTACCACATTACTCTCCAATTTAGAAGGTTCTTCTTGACGTTTCTGAGTTGACTACAATCAATGATCACAATAAGGATGGCATGATGGGAATACTTTGTTTAAACATCAATTCACGAAATTAAATCATTGACATTCATCAGCACCAGATCGCAATGTTTCATCGGAAAATGCCAATATGATACTGCATCAACATAAATGTAGTTCTACCAAACGTTGTTGTTACAATTGTCGTTCAATGGGTTCATGGTTGCGCCTGTGTTGGAACTGGTTCGGTACTGGTTTTTGACACCTCCAAAGAGAATCTACTTTACTTTATCTAGTCAGTCAATCTGAAACGGATTTTTGCGAAAAAAGTTTCCATTTCGGATTGGCAAATTACGGACGCGGCTTCCGATACCGGATTCTGGTGGAGAATATGCTCAAGTTATAACTTACATGAGTTGTAAAATATTGCACTATCGTCCCAAACATTACTTAAACCTTGTTCTTCAAATCATAAAAGTAATTTTTCTTACAACTTGTTTTATCATTGCTAGCTTACTCAGTCAAGGTTAGAGTAGTAAATAAGTTACTTAATAAAATTAATCATGATAGACAAACAATTAAAATTCCATGGATAATACACTTCATCATAATTTTGGTTGGCAACATAATAATTCCGAAAACATGAATTGGTATAAAATGAAATATTACGTCGTGGCGAATCCCGGTGCCTAATGGACAGACCTTTTTGTGGCCATTAAAACTGTTATTTGAAAACCATTCATATAACGCGATTTAATAAGGAATATATATATATATATATATATATGTATATATATTTACTAATTCAATAATAATTAAGTAATAAGCAATATTCACTAATTTAGTAAAATGCTCTCAAATCGGTGAAGGAAAACATCGTGAGAAAACCGGCATGTCCTAGAACCAAATATTCGAAGATATGTGACATCTACCAACCCGCACCTGACCTTTGTGTCCCAGCAGTGGGAACATTATAGGCTGCTGATGATAATGAATAAGGAATAAAAAAATGCAAAAGTCTCTACACGATGATTGCCAGAAAACGGACGGCACCCAGAAACTAGACTGGACGCGAGGGCTGGTTCGAGGAGGCATGGGAAAAAGCCCACATGGAAGGAATTGGGGAGGTCTTTGTAAAGCAGTAGAATAGTATATTAAAAAAATCTGCTTCAGAAGTCGGTGACTTATTGTTTGTTTGATTACGTTTTACTGTCACCGACTTCTGAGAAAGATTTTTCTTCTAAAGTTTATTTTTCACTCATTGTCTTTTGTAGATCTATTAAGTATCTTTTTTTGTTGAAGTCCGTTTTATTTTTTGATAATAATCTTTTTTATTTTCCTATTTTTAGTTGTTATATCCTAAACATACAAGTATTTGCAATGCATTTATTTTACATTGATGTATGAGTGTGTGGTTGGTTTGCGGGTTACATACCGAGTTTCCACCGTGTCTCGGAAAGCAACTTATGCCGTTGGTGCCAGAGATGTCAGCAACATGGGAGGGGCAAGGGCTGACGCCCGTCAGGTTGTTCAGAAGTTACCGCGGCCTTGTCATATAGGGCTTAGAAGGAACATGGGTGGTTTTTAGTCAGTAGAAGTCTGACACTCTCTCTCGCTCTGCCCAAGAGCGGGAGGGGTTATTTGATGATTTTCCACTCGCCAATAAAAAAAAGCCGTTGGTGCCTGCTGTCATTTGCACATCTTTGACAGTTGTTACAGGTATAGTCTGGACTTGACCTGACTTGACTGACCCGATGGTCTGACTACCAGTCTTATCAAAGGGAATCTTATTACCCAGTCCTTACTAGGATGTGTAGGTTGCATCCGATTGGACCAGAACATTGTATTGAATGCAAAGCAGTTAATATGTAAAGTAAAGCGCTAGCCTGACCAACCTACAGCCCAACTTGTGAGTCGGGAAGCTGATATAACTGAACCACAGTTGCATCAAGCGATATCCTTTTATTATCGGTAAACCCTTACTTACTTACACACATAATATTATATACATATAAGTAGGTAGTTAATTATCCGCTAGTCCTGTAGCCTCGTCCAAAACGTTTTATTCGTGTCACGTACCGTCCCTCTCATATTTTTATTGTCCGCAACAGCTTAAGAAAATGCCCCTCACTGAAAAACAAGGGCTTTTAATGGTTTTCTGTGAAAACAATATGAATTATTGAATAACTCGTGTTTTTCCACTGTGGTAGAATTGTTGAGAAACCTTTTATGTGAAGTTATATGTGACTGTAATTATCTAATTGTGGGGACTACTTATATTTATTTATTTATTATTTATTTATTTATTTAAACTTTATGCACAATAGTGATACATAGGCGGACTTAATGCCACAAGGCATTCTCTACCAGTCAACCTTAGGGTCAAACAAGACAACATTGTGGTGGGCTACAAACTAACTAGAAAAAAAAAACAATATCAATTAAAATATATATATATACTTATATTAATACTAATATAAAAAATATAATAATAATATAATAATAATAGTGAAGTGTGTAGTGTAGTGTGTGTATTAGTATAATATTGTACTGAAATTAAAGGAATTACAACTGCCATGTTGAGGAGTATGACGCCGGATTTAATCCAGGTTCAATCCAGCTTCATAACTCCTTCGTTCGCCTGTTATCAGCAAAGGGATAGGCAGAGATTCTTAACAAGTACACCAATTTTTCGTAAGGTTAATGTAATTCCATGAGTTTATTGCTAACAATTGGGCATGAATTCACTCGTCTGTTTAATCCACGCGACGTGATATTCTACTTGTCCTTACAGGTACTCTGTAAGCTCAAAGAATACTTAGACTAAAACTCTGTGACATATTCAAAGAATCTTCTTTATTAGACATGTTGTGTATACTGCCTCGTGCACTGGGACCTCGTGGCAACGTGTTTTATTTATAAGTGCAATAACTGCCGTAGTGCTACAATTTGCTGCAAACGCTGGATTGCTATTAAACGTGTTTGTGGTTGGTCTTGCGTGAACACACGTGGACTTTGGATTGACCTGGGAATCTAAACACTAGTGTTAGTAGGCACATACATTTGGAAAATATGGTAAAAGTTAATAATGTCAAAATTATTAGCAATAATAATGTCAAAATCAGAAAATTTCAAAACAAATAATGTCAAAATTAGCACTTATCATGTAAAAACTAATAGTAATACAATAATAATCAAGGAAAATTCACAAATTAAAATAAACATTATTTCAAGGCACGGTTTGATGGTAGAACTTGTGTCCTGCGGGGCGAGCACGGGCGTACCCAAGACGTTGGTGACAAGACGTTATAAATTATGTCATGTCTTAGAATTTGTCTTAAATGCTAGCACGGGTACCACATGTGATATAATTTAAGACGCGACTTGTCTTTCTTGTTGCTGACTTCATAGTGTGACCTAGTATATTAAAAAAATAAAAATGTCTATGACCATCTGAATAGGCGACCAAATAAAATAATACGTATAAAAGAGCACAGTTCATACAGTTAAACAACTTTTTAATTTTCTTGGGTACTAATTCATTTTTGACATAACACGTACGCGGCACGTCTTCCATTTTCTTTTTTTATTTATTATTTGATAACTTGCTACTAACTAAAAGTTCTGTTTTTCTTTTAAAAGTTTGATGTGATTTGTTTTGAAATATATTTGTCAGGCGGAAAATCCGTTGGAACTCCCTGTCTGGCAACTCGAACGGATTAGAGGAGTCCCGAATGTTTCTTCGGAATATTTTCCTACTTTGGACCTCTTGCCTTCGGGCAAGAACATAATTATAATAATTTACTGCCATTTGATGCAGTAGTAAGCAGAAAAATATACTTATATTTTTAATTTACTTTTATCACCACCTCCGAACGAACGTATTCATCTATCAAAATGTGACATTTGTTACAAAATGGGTGCGCCCATATTAGCAAATAAGACATAGGAGTCCCAACTAAACGTCAAGAAGTTATATCACATATCAAGAAATTATCTTACGCCGCCGTGCTAGCATTTAAGACAAAACGGTTTTATCGCCCAAACTGTGATAAAATGTGTGACTCATGCCATGTCACTGTAGGCCGTGCTCGCCGGGCTGAAAGATCAAGAGTATTGTGGTTCTTAAAAACAAGTTCCTTCAAGATGGAGTGTAAGGCCTAAAAACAAACGACTTCCGGTTACCGTAGACGCGGGCTTGTGGACGGTGAGTGATGGGCTAGCTCGCCGTCCGTCCGTCTTATGAATACGACAGGCCGTGTCGACGGCGCGTTCGTGTTTCACGCGCGCCTCAAAGAGATGTCAGCAACATGGGAGGTGCCCGCAAGGGCCGACGCCCATCGGGGCCGCAGGATGTCGTGATCCTTGACATATAGGGCTAAGAAGGAACATGAGTGGTTTTTAGTCAGTAGAAGTCTGACACTCCCTTTCGCTCTGCCCAAGAGCGGGAGGGGATATTTATGATTTTCCAAACGTAAAAAAAGGCCCAAAAACAAACCGGTAGAAGATCGAGAATATACAAAACAAAAAATCACGCTTGTAATACACGAAGGGATAGGCAGAGCAGTACACTCACATTTCACTAGTTATAAGTTATGTTTAAGTCCCATGTAACAGGGGGCGACCCTATTACCATCAAGCGGGCACAAATTCAAACTCCAAGGCACCTAATGAGAAATTCTTGTCGGAAACCCCTTATACATCATTCGTACTTGCGACCAATTATAGACCAACGAGGTTATCAAGATTATACAGTGTTTAACCATTGTCTTCTCAGGCTTTTTTTTTTTTTTTTTTTGGTGGGTGTAAAATCATCGAATAACCCCTCCCGCTCTTGGGCAGAGCGAAAGGGAGTGTCAGACTTCTACTGACTAAAAACCACCCATGTTCCTTCTTCGCCCTCTATGTCGAGGCCGCGATAACCGTTGGACTACCCGCGGCCCCGACAGGCGTCGGCCCTTTCGGGCCCCTCCCATGTTGCTGACATCTCTTTAAGGCGCGCGTGGAACACGAACGCGCCGTCGACACGGCCTGTTTTCGTCGTGAGACGGACGGACGGCGAGTTAGCCCATCACTCACCGTCCACAGGCCCGCATCTACGGTGGCCGGAGGTCATCGCGGGACCCCCGACGCCCGGAGCGCCTCCCGCGGCGGCTGGGACGAGAGGTTCTCTCCCTCTCGCGTTCCGCCACCTCCTTCGCCAGCATCACTGCTTCGCAGAAGGAGGCGACGGCGTCCCATTCCTCCTCGCCCCGGACCATGGCTTGCACCAGGGCCGGGCGCGAGAGGTCGCCGCCGCCGATCGCCGCTACGAGAACACGGCGGGGCTCCGCCCAAGCGGGGCACACCTCCACTGTGTGCTCCATTGTCTTCTCAGGCTCAGGTATGTATCCAGACATTAAAAAAAATCTGTTTAGTCCGTCTGTTAGATTATCAAAAAATATTGGATACGTTTTTTTTTGTTTTATCAAATCAATAAAAATTGACGAAGATAAAAGGGGTTAAAGAGAGAGTGGCTTTTGACGTCACTGGCCGGTAAGAATGTACGGTAATGTGACGTGTATTTACGCGAGGGATACGTTCCGGAAAAAATCGCGTTAACTGAAATTCGCTTATTGCGACATAGTCAAAATTTTACACAAAAAAGCACACTTTACGCAGTACATACATACTATTTATTATTTTTTACGGATAACATCTAAGATATATCTCCAGTAAATGTTAAAACACGGGAATCTCCAATTCTTCAATCAGAATTCAGAATGTTCAGAGGAAGCGAGGATTCCACTATAGCGCGAATTTGAAATTCACGTTATAGTGAAACCTCGTATAACGGGGTCGCGTAAAGCGAGGTATTACAGTACCGTATCATCTTCATTTTTTACCCGACTACGGTGAAGCATAAAGGAAGGGTAATGATTTTTGTTTACGTGAAAAAAGAAAAAGAAAAGGGTCCAATATTTTTTTAGAAATCTATCTGACGGACTCATTAGTTTTTTTTTGTCAACTAACCTATTCTTCGATCATTTTCAACTCGACTTGCCCTTGTATTTTGAACTTTTTGTAACGGGTTCTTTCAAGAAACGGTAAAGTATTACTTTACAACTACCGGCAAGTCTGTTAATGATGCCGCTGAAGTTACTATGAAACATCTATTTTTAGTGTCACAAGTCGGAAAGGCATCGCAGCTTTCTTGGTAATTGCGATAACAACTACGTCGACCTAGTTTCAAAATTTAAATAATTATGTTAAACATAACATCAGTTTGTGAAAATTTCAACTGTCTAGCTATCGCGGTTCTTATGATACAGCCTGGTGACAGACAGACGGATGGACAGCGAAGTTTTAGTAATAAAAAAAACCATAGCTTACGTGTAAGATCCATAGACATGTAAGATCTCTTTTTATTTTTTAAAGCGAGGCATCCACTGATATAATTATGTATTTAGATAAAATAAAGCTGCAGCGTACGTGATAGGAAAGTAAAACTCCCAAATAAATTCTACCATTTCTAAGCCATAAATATCAGAGGCCATATATTTTAAATAAAAACCTGGACCGACGAACTTTCCCAGGACTATGCTCTAAAATATTATAGCGCGCTTAATCCTAGCCTGCATCTGCGATTTTCAACTAAGCCCATTAAAGAGAAAACAAACTTACATTTGCAGTTTAAACACCCTTACGCTTTACCAATAAGGTTGATTTTTGAGAATGCAGAAGACTTTTAAGCAACGTTACGTTTGCGGTTTAAAGTACCTTTACTCCCTTGTGTTAAGAGTGGATTTTGGAAGTCTGTGTGGTTAGTTAGTATTGCTTTACTTGTTGCACACGATTTTGGTTCCGTCAGTTTTATGTTTACTGGGTCACGCAAGCACGTTGTATGTGGCTTTGTCTAGGTATAGTTGAATTTACAACAGAAAAACTCCTGATACCTTAGCCAGGTTTCGGTTCCATAGTGAAACCGGGTTTCGTATGTCCTAATTGTAACTACATTCGGGTTATTGTTGAAAAAACCGCTTTCAAAAACCCTCCAAAACTTGTAAATGAAAATTGTAATATATTTTTCAAATGGATATTAAAAATCCTAAGATATTAATGCCTTTGTTAAAACCAGCCTGGTAGTTTTTAATTTTGGAAAGTAACGTAAAAATACTGTTTTATTATGATATTTCCTTTTACGACTGTTTCTTTTCTGAAGATGGTTCCTCCAGAAAAAGAATATTGGGTTGGTGGGATTGTACTATAAATTAAAACTATAACGAAAGAAAAAGTATCATAATGTGCCAATCCAGGTTATAAATTATCTGTGTAATGAATTTCAAGCAAATTCATTCAAATTTTTTTAACCGACTACCAAAAAGGAGGAGGTTCTCTATTCGTGTATACAGGGAGTAAATTAACCCTTCACACATACGTCAACCAAGCATTCTGTACATCAAACTTAGTACCCCTACGCAAACATTTTTGCTGGGAAACGACTTTTGTTTTGGGGTCAAAAATAACATTTTACGGTAAAACTCAATGTAGTTTTACAGGGTATACGTAAGCTACCCGAATATCCATGAGAAATAGCACTCTTTAAACATTGTGCTAGTGGATGCTTTGAATAGTAAACGGGTCATGGAGGTAATTTAAGTAAAGTTTTAACCCGATATACTAGTATTTACAAAAACAGCTGTGCAAAATTTGGAACTTTGACCCCCAATATCTCCGTAACTAGGGGGTTCGCAGGTCTGGTCTAGAACCAAAAATGGTCGCAGTGGTGGATAGAACAAGTGCCCTTCGTTTGCGTTAAGGGTACTTTTACACCCTTTATGTATGTGTTGTGTATGTTCACCGATATGATCTCCGTTATAAAATAATAATAATAATTGTGGACCGACTTTTAAAATTATTTTTGTATTCTGTAACGACAGTGGTAAAAAATAGACAGGAACTGATTCATTATTTTATTTGGACAGAGTCTCGACTTACAGGTTTCACAATCGAGCGCGACAAGACCTCGAAACTGAGCTTACAGGGCATTATATAGACTGATATCCCCACCGGAGGCATCCGGTGGTTATGGCGGTGTCTTCGCTTGACTGTGATTGGCTCGCGAGTCGTTGCCCGTCATTGGCTGGCTAGAGTGGCATGGCTATGGTATGCTAGAGTGGCATGGCTTTGGTTTGCTAGAGTGGCATGGTTATGGTTAGCTGTCATTGGCTGGCTAGGGTGGCACGCTGTGAGCAGGCTGTTGTAACATTCGGCCGTCCTGGAACAATTGCTCCCGCAATGGAAACAAGAAAACAGTGATTACAAGTCAGCTCAGAAAAACCAAGTTAAAATGGGGCAATAGACCTCTCAGGAGATTTATGAAATCTTCGGTTTTCAATTATTCGTTCACACTACTGGTGCTATCAGACAAAAGCACTGCTACGATATGTGACAGCGGATACTAAACCTGTAAACCCGTTGTATCATATAATATGACCTTTCATACTTCTTAGTTTACGTCAATAATTACCTAACTCCTCAATATCACATAATATGGCCAGAAAACAAATCCTCTAACAAACAAGAGTTAACCTGGCTCGCCCCCTATAGCATGGAACTTTAAGCTGAAGGAAAAGGAATAAATGCATAAGAAAATTTGTAATAGGTACCCACTTGTACTAATTATTATGGACAAAGATGTAGGAAATGCTTAGTACCAACAATTTTTAACGACATACCTTACGATTTAGAAAATAGCTGTACCACGAAAATGTCTTTTAAAATAAATTAGGAAATTTGTTTTTACACCTATGTAAAAACCTCATTACAAGAGATGTGTAGATTCCATTTATGATTATTTATTGTTGTATAAGTATATATTTATGCCATACTAGCTTATGTTTTCGGCTTCACCGCTATTAATTAAAGTGTTTTAACGCAACTTAAATGTTATAGCATTACGTTATAGTCAACTTTTGTGTTCAATAAATGTGTTTAGTTGTAGGTAAAAGTGACGTTGTTATTGATGGAAACGTACCAACAATTTGTTACATTTAAATTAAATATAACTGTTTTACAGTATGACAGAAGTAATATACCATGTAACTCGGATGTAACTATGAATAAACACTTTTTAATTCATTTCAATTTACTGGCGAAATGTGTGTGTAGTCATGAGTATAAGTACCTCTGCCTAACCCATTGGGTATTACATGCGTGATGTTAAAAGCATTAAACCTTGTTGCCGCCAGTAGTCATCGCCTGGCGCCAAAGTTACATAATCATAGTTTTTTTTTGTAAATCACACTATTAACATATTTCCTTTCCTTTTTTTTTTTTCTTTTGCCTTATCACTAAGTTTACTAACCCTAGTCGTTAAGTTATTTTGTTGTTACTAACACTATGGACACTTGTCTGAATTAAAGAGTTTGAATTTGAATTATCATTTTTCACCTTGTATCTTAGTTACGTCCCATTTCTGAGATAACCCTACCGCGCCTAGATTGCCCTGGTTGCCTGGAGCAACCCGATCTGGGATAAATCGTAAGGCTTATAGGTACCCGGTTGTAATATTAACAGTATTATAAATAAGAACTCCATATTATCTGCGACATTAAAAACATGAAACATTTTTCATGTAAGAAAATATAAATAAACTGTTTTGCCAAACTATCGTTTGAAGAAACGGAAGAAACAATTTAAGTTAATTACATCATACCATTAAGACGCACGCACACATACATTTACATACTCACACACATAATTCTTAGCGTGTCGATGGCAAAACTTCATTACTTATACACACTAACACACTACACAAGAATACGTTTTTCTATTTTCCAATATAATTTTATGTGTTTAAAGCTATTAAGTACTAATGTTAAGTTAATGCAACTCTGGCCCCCAAGATACCCACAGGCGTAGCCTCGTTTCAGGACATCAGTTTTATCACCATTTTAAAATTAAAATTTAGCTTGCTACTGTCATGTTTTATCAGAGCTAAGTTAGATTTAGAATTGGATGTCGTTAACCCTCTTTCCTACATTATCCCCTTTACAGTACGCACAATGTAAACATGACGTCACATAATAATATTTACTTATAAATCGGGTTATTTTTGGAAATCAGAAATTTTGTTGATATTTATAAAATTCAGAACTTCATTTTACTCCTTGTTATTGTCATGATGCATTTTGTAATATTTTCCATCGCGCGAAGTTTGACACACCTCACACAACTAATCTGGTACCGTAAAGGTTTGTTTACGTTATAGCCTACCATCAACGATTACACAATTACTCACTATAGGTATCTGTACACCCACTTCGCAGTAAAACAATACTACTTTTCGGCTTTTCATCTTGTCATTGCACAGTACTGAACAAATCGTTCACGTCTAAATGGTACACAATAAACGGCATCTATCGAACGATCTACTTACCTAAGATAGGCATAGACTTTGACTTTGGCTTTTCGTTTTAGCTTGCTTGGGCTTTGGCTCATCGGTCACCATAGTGAAAAGTAATATCGGGCAATACATGGCATAAGATCATGATTAGTCATTGTATCGCGTACTGCAGTACAGTCCGAATTACATTACATTTTACATAACACGTCATAATACGAAATCTTAGCAACAATTTTATCACCGCAAGGGATTCAAGCCCAAAATCATGATAAACACTCTATCTGACTTGTAACGCGACTAAACTAAAAGACAGGGCGCAAACTACCGTCAATCTACTTTATAAAAGATACGTGCAATACCTGCAATACGTGTGAATTTCTGTTGGAAAACTAGGATCGTACCTACATAATCACTAATACCGACCTATAACATTTTTTTTTCCATAACAAGATTTATGTGACTTGCCTCATACCCACATCGTACTTTTTTTTTTTGTAAGTTTGATAAACGGGCGAGCTATTATTGCTAAGTTATTAATGAACTTTCTTTAGTAACTAGATAGAACTAGATAGAATAAACTGACGCACTTCGTTTACATTACTCGGGATGAGAAATTAAGACGATCAACTTAAATTCACCTGGTTGAATGCCATCACGTCATGATGTTTTATACCCTAATTATGAAATATGTAAAAATTAGCAGTTCCTCATATTTAATTTTAAGTTCCTCGTTTTCAATTTATCAAGAACTTTATCCAATAAGTCTAAAACTGTTTGAATATCGGCTGGCGGTAGCAAGAGATCGCCAAGGAATGCTATCTATATCTCTGTTAATAGTGGAATAAAATTATTGTAGCTATTTATAAGTATCTGATCTCCATGATTTACTTTGGAATTGTTATTGTTGGATAATCTAATGCGCACTTGAACTAAATATGTACATCTAAAGTTCTCAACTCCTTAGTACACAACTAGTACCTACTCGTAAAAGATTTTTTTGTACCAAATAATATACTGATTAAGTGACTATGATTATATTTACTTAACGGGCTTACCAAATTATTTTGTCTACGATTCGCATAATTATCAACTCATGGGGCACTCCATGGTAAAACACATTTGGCTTATATATTTGGCTAATGGCATTTGGCTAATTTGGCAAATATTGGCATGTTTACTGACCTTGTTATTTATGCATGGTTCCTGGCAGCTCTCAGCGTGAAGTAGGACGGTTCCTTCCTTCCATGTCCTTGGTTGCTGTTGACAACCTTTAGGTAGTCTTAATTTACCGAAGAACCGTTGCTGGCAGAGTGATGGATACTTCTTGAAACTCAAAGTGTCTCACAGGTGGTTACTGGCCGCAGTCTTCGTTTTCAAGGTCAAATTATGGAATGACCAATGCGATACTGAGGGTAGGCGCTTCGTGTTCCATCCAGATTGTGGCCTGTTTTTTCAATTTGTGCCCTGTGATACTGGGATGGGAGACAATATTTTCCTTGCAGGCGGTGTGCATCAATGTTCTTCGTTTGAATTTTCAGACCTCGTCCTCCACAGTAGGTGACCGTTGACTTTTAAGTAGCAGAGCGTCGTTTTATAGTAGGTTTTTTTTTTTATTCGATACCACTTCTGACTGTAACGACAGTGGTAAAAAATAGACAGGAACTGATTCATTATTTTATTTGGACAGAGTCTCGACTTACAGGTTTCACAATCGAGCGCGACAAGACCTCGAAACTGAGCTTACAGGGCATTATATAGACTGATATCCCCACCGGAGGCATCCGGTGGTTATGGCGGTGTCTTCGCTTGACTGTGATTGGCTCGCGAGTCGTTGCCCGTCATTGGCTGGCTAGAGTGGCATGGCTACGGTATGCTAGAGTGGCATGGCTTTGGTTTGCTAGAGTGGCATGGTTATGGTTAGCTGTCATTGGCTGGCTAGGGTGGCACGCTGTGAGCAGGCTGTTGTAACAATTCGAAAGAGTATACCCGAGGTGGTACCATTGTTATCAAGTCAGGGTCTGATGTTGGGACCCCATAGAAATCGAGGGCAACCCTCAAATTTTATAGGCACTGATTTACGTTTTCCATATATTTTCTAAGGCTGTTCAAGTGTCCCGTCGGGGCTGCGGGTTGTTCGCAAGAGATACCGCGGTGTCGACATAATGGGCTAAGAAGGAACATGGGTGGTTTTAGTCAGTAAAAGTCTGACACTCCCTTTCGCTCTGCCTAAGAGCGGGAGGAGTTATTTGAAGATTTTCAACCCACCAAAAAAAAAAGGCTGTTCAAGTGTTTGCGTCTGATAATTCTATAAGTCGGTGGCAAAGAAAACGAAATCTAACAAAAATGTCACCGACTTTAGAAGCAGATTTTTTGTGTTTTTGTTTTTTTCACCTTTTTTGTTATCGCTAAAGTATTAGGTTCAAGGTTCATTGGAAACTTGACATTTTCGGGTAGATTAATGTGCCTACTGCTGACGTATACTTGTCGTATCAGGGACTCCAAGGTCATCGGTTAACCTTGTTGTCCACTCTTAAGGTCGGCAATTCTTCGGGTTATTTTGATTACATTGGCTTTTCAACGAATCTCTTAATTTCTGATTCGATTTCGCAGAAGCACTCTCTTAATACTCCAAGCATGCGATGCAAGGCCATTATTTTTTTATAAAGAGCATTATTTCAAATAGACGGCCATTTTATTTCGGAGAATCGAACTTGTCGTCATAACTTTCAATCTGATTAAGTGGTAGCGATATTATAGAAGTTTTAAGTTAGCGGACTCTCGATATCACGATGAATTCTATATAATCATTTTGAAATGAAATCGTAAGTATCATTAAATTGACAGAACTTAAGAATTATATAAAACCAAAGGCCTTCAGAACGGGCCTTTGGTTCCCCGTCGGGTTGTTCGCAAGAGATACCGCGGCCTCGACATAAAGGGCTAAGAAGGAGCATGGGTGGTTTCTAGTCAATAGAAGTATGACCCTCTTTTTCGCTCTGCCCAAGAGAGGGCAAAAAGCAAAAAAAGAAAAGGCATTTCTTCGTTTTCAAGAACGCTGGAAACATAGTTATTGTGATATGTCACAAGTAAATAAAATCAGATATAATATTTATTTTGTAAATAAAATCAGACATCAATTCCCAGGATAAAGTGAAATTGGCTCCTTCCATAAGGAATTCCTCTCTGGCGTTTGGGTGGTGATGATGATGATGATGCTTGGGTGCATCTTTGTCTTGATATTTCAGGGCGTACGTACTGTCATGTTGTTATATTACTTTGAAATAAAAAGTAACAAATTAACGCGCACCAGTTACACTAAAACCAGACCAGTATACCAACTTCAAGAATATAAATTCAAGAGGGATATCTTCGTGTCGTCGTAAAAACTGGAAACTAGTGAGTCGCAGTGGAAAAACTCGAACTATTTCCGTTAACTGCTAGAATCCTAGCCGCGGGGTGTAAATAATGAAGCATGGCCGCCGAGGGGCACAATTAATATTGACTGGTGGGCCCCGAGAGGGTTGCGCTGCGTGTCGTATTTCTGTGTGCTATGTTATGGCGGATAAAATGTGTGGATGATACTTCGTAATTGGATCTTGTTAAGCGAACCGCAGTGGTGGCCCAGTGGCTACGGCCCCTACTTAGGAACAGTAAGTCTTGGGTTCTAACCCAGGCAGGCGTATTACTTTCTGTAACTTATTTCATCACCACTGCTAACCAAAAAAAATCGAAGAAATGTGACATCTACCAACACGCACTGGGTCCGCGTGGTGGATTACAGCCCATCCCTCTCCTTGAGAGAAGGCCCAAAGTCCCTACAGTGGGAACATTATAGGCTGATGATGGAGCGAACTGAACTGATGCTAAATATCGATCTGGAAAGTCACAAACCGGTCTTAAAGGTGAGTTTCTTCAGAAAGGTTAGGAAACAAGAATATACAAAGCTCAATGAGCTTTCGCTTGTGGAGACTTTGTCTTCGTCCGGACTATACTTTGACTGACGTAGGTACGCTTAGGTATGTACTTGCAACCGGCAGACCTGTATGAACGTAGACAAAACAAAGCGAGCATGGAGGGAGCTTAGCAGGTGGAACTTTGCAGTTTCAAAGGAAAGCGTATACAGAAAACAACAAGCCTTTAATTCCAGAAGGGTTATGCAGAAGTGTATCTAATATAAGTAGTCACATTTCACCATTTATATATTTTTAAGTCCCATGTAATGGGGCTGCGGGTTGTTCGAATGAGATACCGCGGCCTCGGCACAAGGGGCTAAGAAGGAACATGGGTGGTTTTTAGTCAGTAGAAGTCTGACACTCCCTTTCGCTCTGCCCAAGAGCGGGAGGGGTTATTTGATGATTTCCCACACCCCTATAAAAATTACGACGCAATTGCCCTCAATCGGGTACAACTCAAGCCCATGCAATGCATAGATGAGTATATTATGCTATGCTATGTATGTATTTGTATGTAGTTATAACATAAACGGATAAACCCGCTAACAAACCCAGCGTCATGAGAAGCGCGGCGTGTGCAGTATAAATTGATATTATAATAACACTCACATTAAACATAGAAGCATAATAAAACTCACATTAATAATTTGAAGGGTAGCTGTATTTCGTTCTTGTATACAGAATAGCACGTCCGTATTCGATGCTGGCCCCGAGCAAATAGGCCGAGTCAGTCACCTCAACCTCAAACGTCAACTCCCAATGTCATTCGTTCACCAGTGTCAACGAATGATATTACGAGTGTTGCCGGTGTAAGAAATACAAATGATTTGAAGATTTACTTACTTATGAAACCTAACAATATCTTGACACTCAATGTACAGCGAGTGCAAGCGAAGCGTCGTCGGCAGATATGATAATCAATCAATGATAATCTGGTCAAAAACAAGTACCGCTATAGTAATTCGAGGTCAACACTCCGATTCCTATAGGATTTTTTTTTTCTGCAGTAAATTCTCAGGAATCATATAGACTTTTTAATAACAGACGGTTTGGCTCAAGTTACATAAGAATTATGACAAAAATAGATTTTGTCAACATGACAACGACATAATTCGAAAAATACAAGAATATACAACATAGCAGAGCTACCTGCTTGTCTCCTTAAAAAATTGAACTTAAATTCGACCTATTAAATAGAAAATATTAATTTCGAACGTGTATTTACTTACTTCGAAGACTTTATCTACTTAAGCGCCTTATTACAGACACAATTAAAAAGCCATTGTTTTATGTACAGATGGTATTCGTAAGGCGCGCGAGGAGTTAATTACTAATCCCTCAATCAATCAATTCAATTGGAAAGTATTTTTTTTGTTTCAAAAATCGTTCAAATGTAACGTTTCGGTATGACGAGCATCGGGTACTGTGAGGGTACTTATCCGGAGATGTGAGGTATAGCCAGAGTGCAGGTCCTCGACTCAAAGTCGCACTAGTTGCGTCGCGTCGTGTCGTCTAATTAGTCGCACTTGGCGTCTCATCAGCGTCTTCACGCCGTCATAGCAGACGTGTGAGTACTAACATACAGTATTCCAACTAGGAACAAAATGGTGTGAATTGGTGTGGTTACCACATTACACCAAGGGTCGCAAGAGGTCCTGGGTTCGCGTTTAAGATAGAACAGACTGTTATTGGTTTATTTCAGAGTGTTATTGTTTGGGCTAGAAACCCGCTTGATGGCAATAGGCTCGCATAAATGGGACTTCAACAAAACTGGCCTAACTCTTCAAGGATTACGTGCTCGATGTTACTATGATAAGAACAAATGATAGAATCGGTTATCGAAGAATAGGGATGTTTACGGGCTTAAAAAAATATGATTCTAATTAGTCCGTCTGTCCGAAAAATATTGGACACGAATTTTTTGTTTCATCAAATGAATAAAATTGACAAAAATAAAAAAAAAAACGTCATAGATTTGAGTGGGGGGTTGTGAAGTCACAAACTGCTAAAAAATGTCATACTAATGTCTTAGAAAATGACGTCACACGAGTTTTCAAAGCACTGTATCGTCTTCATTGTTTGTTTACATGAAAAAAGAAAATATACGAGTCCAATATTTTTTGGAAATCTATCTGACAGACTAATTAGATTTTTTTGTTAACTACCCTATACTACGCACGCCTTAGGTGACAGGTTATACCGGTTGTAAACGAACCCTTCACACAGCCGTCAACCAAGCATTCTGTACTTCAAACTAAGTGGGGTACTTAGTTAGGACGCAAAGTACGCAAAAAAATATTACTGAGAAACGACATTGTTTTGGGGGAAAATCACATTTTACGGTAAAACTCAACGTAGCACTCGTAAAACATTGTGCTAGTAAATACTTTGAATAGTAAACGGGTCATGGAGGTAATTTAAGTAAAGGAATAACTAAAACTAGTATTTACAAAAGCATCTGTGATAAATTTGAAACTTTAACCCACAATATCCCCGTAACTAGGGGGCTCCCAGGTAAGGTCTACAAAAAAAAAAAAAATCGTAGTTACGGGATAAACAAGTACCTTTCGGCTTCTTTAAGTACTTTAGAAAGTTGAGGCTGGGGATCGTGACAAATGGTCAGTTCATTCACCCGCAATAACGTCCGTTCATCCGTGATCATGGTGCACACAAATGTCGGGAACAGCATCGAAATATCGGGAATTCTTAACAAAAAGTAAACATGGCCAATATCCTGTTTTCAAAGTTAAGTTGACAAACGACACGGAAGGTTTACTTGGTTTACTGGTTGTCTTTATACTATGCCATCGAGTATTATTTTCGCGTGTCACGTACCACAGCGCGGATGCGCGTCGTCTTGCAAGAACAAATTGATACTTCAATTTTGTTTATTGTGTTTTATGAAGACAATGAGGTTGTTAGACAGATGTCGTGATTTTGATTTTGATTTAGATTTTTCCCAAAGGGTAAAAACGGGACCCTATTACTAAGACTTCGCTGTCTGTCCGTCCGTCTGTCTGTTAAATTTCAACTGTCCAGCTCTTGAGCTAGACAGTTGAAATTTTCTCAAATTATAATTTCTGTTGCCGCTTACAAAAAACGAAATAAATAAATATTTAAAGTGGGCTCCCATACCACAAACGCGATATTTATAGGAAATGGTACGGAATCCTTCGAGCGCGAGTCCGAATTCGACTTGGCCGGTTTTTTTTACGTTAGCCTGATATTTTGCACTCCTGGGCAAAGGCTTCCCCCGTTTCTTACACTTTTATCGGTGTTGTGCCTTTTCACGCGAATGAATGATGAATACGCTTCTCTTGTGCAAAAATTCTAGAAAATGTAGAATTTTCTTTCGTATAGCTGAGGCATTCCTGATGAATACTTCAAAAAGCTTGTTTTCAACGAATTCTGGAGGATTCTCTGAAGACGACTTCGTCTTTAAAGTATTTTTATCTCAATCACTAGAATACGAAGATCGTAAGAATACCTTTTGATTTTAATGTTTAGTAAATAATTATGAAATTTAGAGCTGATAACTTTATGTACTTATCGGTACAGGTTCTAGTTAGGTACTTAAAGATTCTTCGTTAGGAGAAACACTTCAATTAAACAGGAAACGATTACGCTCTTAAAAGATTACCAACCATGAAACAACAAACTCCGTGTAACATTTTACGCCCACTTGACCTCAAAGGGTAGACTGTACCTCTGTGTACACTTGCGAACACGAGTATGATATACACGTAGCAACTTTTAAAAGTGTTTATCACTTTATTATAGTAGATATTGATTAGCAAACATGTTTTCACGAACATGATACTTTGGTATTACATTAGTGGTCGTAGCTATACAGGGCGTCTAAAACGACCATTTTAGCCGATCATAATATGAATTGCGTCAAAAATCGTGAAATAAACCTTTCATAATAGTAATTTCGTCTGTGACCATTTAGGAAAATAGATCATTAGGAAAGTAATAAATTGCGTTAAAATTCGTAAGATGGCTACAGACGCAGTTACTATCATGAAATGTCTATTTTATGCTTTTTAACGCAATTCACAATATTATGATCTGCTAAAGTGGCCATTTTAGCTACCTTGTATTCTGTGTAATATTGTATATCGCACTTACGCGTGTTATGGCTTACCTAGGTTAATTGAAGCGAATGAACTGCTCTCAATTGGTTTGTTAAATTGAATTATTATTAGTTTGTTTCGGTTTAAAGTCGATAGATGGTCGATGGGGCCAAATTACCCTGGACTTGGCAGGTTTCGAATACCACGAGGTGGGCCGACTGGTGACCTCTTGAATCCGCTGCATGCAAGATGACTGATGGGCGCGTGGATGTCTCTTATGTGAGAGTTTTGGTAATTAGGATAGTGTGAATAAATAACTTCGTTAAAGTTTGATTGTCGACTTTGGTATTGTTGATTAAATTTGTCAGGAAGCAAACAATTAAATAAATGTAATAGAATTTCAATTCCTAAGGAAGTTAAATAGGGGATGAAAGTTTGTTTGAAAAATCGATTTTTGTTGTTTAAACCGTGAAAATTGGATATTGTTTTTTTTTTAATCCATGTGTTTTAATTTTTAATCCAGTGTGTATTTCATCCCGTGGGAAATTTTCCGACATCCACGCGGGCGAAGCCACGGGCAAAAGCTAGTCTTAACTATGAAACAAGAGTTGAGGTAATAAAAACAACAAGAATTTTAAGATAAGTTCATTCCGTGTAATATCAAACACTGCTGCAATGTACGCTGTGAACGGAGTAATATCTCAGCATCCTAATTATCCTGTAATCTTCTCATAGAATTAGATAATTGCGATTCGCTCATGAGTGGATACTTACTTAGGCAGTAGAATTGGGTACCTAGTAAACCTATATCTTATGTCTATAATAAGTATGATCCAGTCAATCTTATCGGAAATTAGCCACCGGCACTAGGAGATATTATAGTCCACAGGCACAATAGTAGTGCGCAGGCACAATTGCACTCAACGTTCCTTTAGGCGTTGTCCTAATAGAGCGCGACTACGCGATCATCGCAAGTTCGCGCGAATTTTAGTCGTACGAATCCGCGATGTCGAAGAGGTGTCCTGATTTAAATTCGCGCGATGCGGTCGCGCGACTAGAATGTTCTAACGACCATACGATGATCGCATCGCTTACTCACGCGAAAATCGCGTAGTCGCGCTCTGTTAGGACAACGCCTAACTCTCATAGTCTGATGGGACGGCAATCCGATTTGACCAGAGAGAGATCAGTCGCAGACCATGTGGGTATTCGCCAACTTCCAAACTGCGGGCCACACAGAATGTTGAATGGAAAAACTCAATAGCAGATAGCCTACATACTATGTAAATCAGCTAAATATTTGACGACACGGTTGGCGCAGTGGCTCAGGCAATGGACTGCTGCGCTGCGTGTCGCGGGTTCGATCCCCGCACGGAACAAATATTTGTAAGGCCTACAGATACACACATCAAAAGTGTCTAGGGATCAACATATATTTTTGCAATAACTTTTCTCCTGATTGATATTAATTAAAATTTTCTTTAAGGATTCATCAAATAAAGTGTTTTCGTTTGTCACAGTAACGATAAACCTAGTCACCTTTGCATTAATAAAGAAATTTGCCATTTTCCTAATAAAGGGATTTTTGACATTTGAACCACTAACATTAAAGTTCGAAAAAAAGACTGAAATAACAGTTTTCTTTAAAATTTTATTGGGTAACTTAAACAATTAATAATCCGTGTTTCTACCGCGAACACTAACAACACAAGAACATCGGTTTGGCATACTCAAAATGAGTTCATCCAAATCACGCTGTGAAATTGCCGCCCATGTTCGTTGCAACAACAAAAAAAGGTCTTCTTGCGACTGGATACCCTCCATATTCGGCAGAGCTCTTCTCTGTAGCATATCCTATGCATGCTCAATCGGGTTCAAGTCTGGCGACTGAGCAGGCCAGGGCAGGACATTGATGTTAGCTGCGGCGAGAGTCTGTCTTACAACTCTTGCGGTGTGCGGTCGTGCTTTATCATGCATTAACTGAAATAAGGGACCGATTTGCACTTCTAGAGGAACGATGACGTCTGATACAATCGTCTCGGCATAAATTTGAGCGTTGAGGTTGCCTCTGATCCAAATCAACCTCTCTAGCTCAACTCTTAGCACGGGCGCGGGGGGATATCCCCCCGCGCCCGTGCTAAGAGTTAGACGTGTTTCATTATCGCTAAGCTTAAAATAGTGTAACAATAGTTAAAAGTGGTGTAATCCGACTTAACTGTACTCCAATATAAGCAGAAAGTGTCACCAATCACGATGTGCTAACGTTTGTTTACCGAAACAATCGTTAAAATCACCAAAAACTTAAAAAAAAAACTGCACAACAAAGTGAAACTAATTATAATATCGTCAATCAATAATCGCAAAAAATAACAGTGAGTTAAAGAAAACAAAAAGTCAAGACACCCCCAACAAGACAATGATAAAATAAATATCCGTACAAATAGGGTCACGTATTTCGTCAACTATAATACGTAAGCTGTGGCTCGGTGGCTTTTGCTATAGACTCCTGCGCATAAAGGCGGACGTTCTAATCCCAGCGGCTGCAAAACTTTTAGTAAGTTTTTAAAATTGTTTTCGACGATATCTACTACGATCACTACGATATCGACGGTCTCCAAGCTCAGCTCCGCCGCTACCTCACCTCCGCAAGAACAGGATTCCGCTCCATACTTTCTATCCCGCTCACACAGTGACTGCGCGCGCCGTGATTCACAACTCTCATAGTACATCGCGTCAAGAGGTCTACGCACAAGCGCCTTCACCGAACACCGCCACAAGTGGTCATAAGGTATTACGAGTTTAAGTAAACAATTAACATTATGAGGCGTTCGCCGCCACCGAAGCCCCAATCGCCAGCCAAGTCCATAGCCAGCGACACTGAGACTCTTCAAGTGAGAAATCCAGTTATATCACTAACAGGATCAGCTCCCAACCTAACCAGCAGAGATGCAAATGTCACGGCGCGAAACAAACGTAGGCGTGAAGACGAAATGGTCACCTTTATGCAAGAGATAAGAGACTTACTACAGTCGGCTACTGCTACATCAGAAAACAAATTTAAATCATTGCAGGAGTCAATGCGCGAAATAATAGCACAAAACTCGGAACTGAAAACATCCCTAGCCTTCGTCACTAAACAATACGATGACATAATAATAAAAGTAGATGAAATTGATAGAGAACGAAAAATCGATCAGGCCTATATTAACAAACTAGAAAATAAAATCGAGAATTTAGAGCGTAATTTATGTCTTACAAAGATTGAGATGAGAAATATACAAAAGAAGGAAGGCGAAAATAAAGAGGATTTGCTTAAAGTATTATCCGAAACAGCCAAAGTACTAGATACGCCTGTCAAACGCCAGGATATAAAGGATATCTTTCGCATTAATAAAAAAGGTGGAGGAACATCTATAATAGTCGACTTTGTCTCGGTAACTACGAAGGAAAATATATTGCATAAAGTCCGAAACTTTAATCGCAACAACACCCAAGCTAAGTTAAACACATCCCATATAAATATACCAGGTGAATCAAAACCAATGTTTCTGTCAGAGTGTTTGACTATGAACGCACAACGTTTATTCTATCTGGCGAGGAAATTTGCGACCGAAAACGGATTTAAGTTCTGCTGGACCTCACTTGGAAAAGTATTTCTTCGACAAAAAGAAGGAGATCAATACATACATGTAAAAGACGAAGCTGATCTAAAATCCAAATTAACCATCACTTCTCAAACAAATAAACCATCACTTCTCAAACATTGGTAAGACATTGGCAGACAATATTATAAAAAACAAAAACACCTCACTGGCCCCGTATGTCTTTGAAACACCCCCTGCGCGAGATTCTATGGTCCTACTTTCCCCAGACGAGGCTGAAGTAGAGGCAGTCATTAGCAACTTAAAAAATGATTGTGCCATAGGTTGGGACTCTATTCCCGCTAAAATCCTCAAACTGGGTAAAGAAGTACTAGTTCCACCTATTACAAAACTTACTGCGGCCTGTTTTGAACAAGGTGTTTTCCCTCGTGTCTTTAAGAAATCCCTAATCACACCTGTTCACAAGGGGGATACCCAAGACGATGTAAAAAATTACAGACCCATCTCAGTCCTGTCAGTACTGTCAAAAATATTGGAAAAGTTGTTGAATCGTCGACTCATGAAATACCTAGAGCACAACAAAATAATATCGGACACACAATTTGGCTTTAGGCCCGGGAAAAGCACCGCAGATGCAGTTACTCAACTCGTTGATTATGTGACTGGGAAACTCGACGCAAAGCAAAAATGTCTAGGTGTTTTCCTGGACCTAGCAAAGGCGTTTGACACCGTTTGTATTTCAACCCTTGTGACAAAGTTAAAGCATGCTGGAATCCGGGGAAAGGCTCTGGGTATTTTTGCAGACTTTCTCAATAACCGGACACAAAAAGTAAAGATTGGTGAGGTCATTAGCAACGAAGCCAGCGTTGATTACGGTGTGCCTCAAGGTAGCTGTCTATCCCCCAGTCTTTTCCTACTCTATGTAAATGACCTATGCCAGCAGTCTCTTAGTAATGGTAAAATCTTTAGCTATGCAGATGACACAGTACTAGTATTCCACGGTGAACACTGGGATGAAGCACGGGAAGCTGCTGAGACAGGCTTACGTAATATAATCCACTGGCTGGAAGCTAACTTACTAACCCTTAACATCTCGAAAACCTCATTTTTGCAATTTTCATTTGCCAAAACCAAACCTACAGAAGTAAGGCTCAAAGCACACACCTGTGAGTGTGACGTCGCAAACAGTAGCACTCCATGCCCATGTCTTCCAATCACTAAAAATAAATCAGTGAAGTACCTGGGAGTGATTCTGGACGAGGGACTAAGCTGGCGTCCCCACATTGAATATACCTCCTCCCGCGTTAGAAAACTGATATGGGCGTTTAAAAAACTACGGCAAGTGGCCGAGTTTAAGCTTCTCCGGGCGGTCTATCTAGCTCTGGCTCAGTCGATCATAGGTTACTGCAAAACTGCTTGGGGAGGTGCTTGTAAAACCTACATGCTACGCCTTGAGAGAGCTCAAAGATCTTTGTTAAAAGTTATGACCTACAAGCCGTACCGGTTCCCTACAAGAACCCTGTATGAATGCTGCCAAGTATTGACAGTGAGACAACTATACCTGCTCAATCTTGTATTGAAGCAGCATGAAAAAACACCGGTAAATCTCGCCACCAAATACAAGAGAACCATCGGTAATGCATGTAGCACAGTCAAATGTAAGACCGCATCCGCTCGACGGCAGGGTTTATACTTATCCACTTATCTATACAATAAAATAAATATTATCCTAAACTTCAACCCACTAACAAGAATTAAAACTAAGATTAAATTAAACTCATGGCTTCAAACACTGGATTACCAACAGACGGAAAACCTAATAAAAGGACAATACCACGCGAGATGACAAATAGCTAGATAGGCAAACCAAAGTCTAAGTTGTAACCCAATTTTATCCGCCAACTACGTTCACTCGTTCACTCACACAGTCACACCACACACCAAACGCACACACACTCAGTCACACCACACAACAAACACACACACACAGTCACACTACACCCCAAAACACACACACACAGTCACACCACACCCCAAAACACACACTCACGCACTCACAGACACAACACACTCACACCTACGCTTAAACACACGCACACACGCCACACAAGAGCACGCATGCTTTATTATTCTCCATATTGGCTACTTTTGTTCTTCCTTTTACATTTTTTTTTTTTTTCTTATTAAACTTCTAATGTATAAATAGTGAACATTAGTATCAAAAAAGGGGTGTAGACACTGACTTCTGTAACACAGGTCTCACCTAGCACAGGAGTCAGGGTTTCAAATCGAAATGTACAACTTTTTTTATTCTTGTGTCAATAAAAATATTTTATTATTATAATTATTATTATTATTATAATTATTATTATTATTATTATTATTATTATCAACTCAGTTCTTCCGCCGATCCAAATACCCGCCCATACCATGATGGTTCCACCACTATAAGGATGGACTTCCTGGCAGGATTTTAATCGCTGTTGGCGTCCAGGGGTTCTCCAGTGTCGTATACGTCTTGTATCCGGTCTCATACCAAAACGAGACTCATCAGAAAAGCACACGAAACGCCATTGTTCTTCTGCCCAATTTCTGTGTTCAAGAGCCCATTGATATCGAATCCTACGATTGTGCATTGCTATAGGTGGTACCCGTAGCGGTCTTCGGGAATGAAGGTTCACTTCATGCAAGCGGTTTCTGACTGTTTGGTCGCTAATTAAGTTCCCTGAAGAGTGATGAAGCCTCACGGCTAACATCATGGCGGTTATTGTTGGAGCTCTTCGAGTTAAGATTTGAATGTATCGGTCTTGTCTCCGTGTGGTGCAGCGATACCGTCCTCCATGGCGCTCAGCCACGGTACCAGTGCTTCGGTAACGTGTCCAAAGTCGACTGATAACACTCTGACTTGTATTCAGAGCTAAAGCCACAGTACGTTGCCGGGAACCAGCTTCTATCATTCCCACGGCTCTGAGCATTTCTTCCCTGCTTAAATGACGTCGCCGCTCCATAATAACGTTGGTTTTAATCAGTAGTAGGGAAACAGTAGCACTAATAATGTCTTCAATGCGTTGTATGTTTTTATAGGGAAAATATTGACAGCTGATTTTCATCTTTTACTCGAATTTGATTCACAGTTCCTGATTCAAATTATGAAATGCACCAAAAAGGAGCCATATAAATTTATAAAATCATAAATTTATTACAAAGCCACATCTCAATCTCAAGAAATCCGCATAAAAATGCTTGATCCCTAGACACTTTTGATGTGTGTAGTTGTTCCGGGTCTGGGTATTTGTGTATGTGAGTTTAAATGTTTGTGAACGCATCCACGATACAGGAGAAATTCCTAGTGTGGGGCAACGTAAATAAAAAAAAAAACAGAATTAAAGCTATCATATAAATTCTGAATAGGAGAATATTCAATGTCTGTAAAATCACAAATCAAAACAAATTCATGCAAAATCGTTCTTACAAAAGCGGCAAAAAGCGTCTCTATAAAAGGTCACTGCGGGCACGCCCATAGTGCCCATAAAAACGCTCTCAAACGCCTGTCAAATAAGCCGCTGTATGGCCCCGGTCACAAACTCGAGCGATTCGACATCCTATGGGATAAATCACTTATTTTATTTATATGTGTGCTTAGGCAGTGAAATCGAGTCGTTAGTCATGGCGGAAGATAGCATGACACTGTCATGGCGTGATGCCCTTCACCCATTACAATAAATTTTGTTTAGGAAGGCTTGTTAATCGGCATAATTATTCCGTTCTCGAAAGTCCCACGCTACTCAAGATTTGATCAATAGATAATTATCGATAAGAGAAAATGCTCATTCATTCTTTGTTTTACTTCATATTATTATTTAATTGTAGGTTTTTTATTATTGTTGGTTTTTTATTAATTGTTAACTCTAATATTATCTAAATGTTTTACATCTGCCGGGTGTTCTGTGCCGTCCAATTTCTTTTTACCAGTCACTGTTGTCTGATCGAGTATCTCGTGGCCAAGCTCGAATGCCTCTATAAACGCTACCAAACGCCTATCAAATAAGCCGCTGTATCTTTGCAGTGGGTTTCGTAAGCAGAAACAATATTAACCGGGCTCCAGTTTAATTTCCATAAGAAAATAAAAATGCCCGTTATTTGTCTTTGGCGAGAGGGGATCTTGGTTTTTGTGGGGAGTACTAGCGGTCCTGGATGGGTTTTAAAGCGAGTATGTTGTGAGCTAAAAAAAAAGTAAACGTAAAGAACCGCTAGTACTCCCCACAAAAAAAAAATAACCAACCTCCGCCGATAGTATTGGGTACGACTTTTGGAAGGTAGCTAAGAGAAACTAAAAGCGAAAAAACAAAAAAACTTGCCATGTGCAAGTCGGACTTGCAAATGAAGGGTTTCGTACTATTGTAGTAGATATTGAGAGATTTCCATGTTATTTTAGCACCATAGATTTCTTATAGGTTTTGGAATCTATCCATTCCTAGGTCGACAAAAATACTATGGAACTTCTCAGCCAGTATTTGAGTTGAGAGAAATAAGTCACGTTCACTTGATAAGAAACAACAAAAAAATCGGTGTTTTTGCTTTTTTCACTTTTTTGTGTTTTTGAAGTCTGTTTTTTTGCAAAAAAGTTTTTTATACAAATATTTTACTTAGATGCATTTAACATTCAACCAAGAAACCTAACCCTTATCCTTCCATTATTATTGCAAGATTCCCTTATTATTGTTTTCAACTCCTAACTGTTGAGGAGCAGTACATTCCATAATCAGCTCACCTAGATAGCCTGAAAGAATACAACGTTATAGACGTCTCCCTAATATTTGATTAAAGAATTATCCTCCAACTCCTAACCGTCAAAGAGTTGTACCTTCCATCATCAGCTCATCAACATGAAGTGATGGCAGCTAAAAGCGAATACTTGAAAAACTTTACAAAAAGCACGAAACACGTAATTCGTGCCTATAAAATTTGAGGGTTGCCCTTGATTTCTCTGGAATGCAATCATCATCAGGCCTGAAGGTATCGGTCTATAAGTGCTTTTAAGTTTGAAAGAATTTTCTTTCAACTCCTAACCGTTGAGGAGTTGTACCTTCCATTATCAGCGCATCCACATGAGATTTTGATTTTCAGACACAAAAACATGAACAAAAAAAATATATTGAAAACGTAACAAGTAACCCTCGATTTCCCTGGAATCCCATCATCAGATCCTGACTTGGTGACAATGGGACCACCTCGGAAGTATACTCTTTCGAATACGAAAATAATTTTGAAAATCGTTGCATTAATGACGGAGACATCCGATAACATACAAACAGAAAAAAAAACATACTGTCGAATTGAGAACCTCCTCCTTTTTGGAAGTCGGTTAAAAAGAGACAAAAGTTAGCAAACAATCCAACACTTATACTTCTCGAACGCAACTCACCTCAGTAAGTTAGTACGTCGTAACAAAGTCCATAATCCTTAACTTATTATTTTACATTTGCATTGAGAGAGGCGTGATTTTCAGCTGAAATTTGAGCAAAAGGTGTTATTGTTTGTTAGCACTATTTAAGACTGTTTAAACTCTTCTTCTTAAATTATCTTCACTTGGTTCCGTTATCATGAAAAATTAGGGCATTTTTCATCAATTTATAGTATAGGTAGACTCACGAACGTTCGTAGGTAGACCGAAGACTACAGCCTGCGTTTTGAATTTTATTTGTAGTTTTTGTGAGACCATTCAGGGCCATTTCACAAAAAAAAAACAGAACACATTCGTTGTCAATACGATTAAAATACTACACTTTGTCGCTGTCATCTTTTAACGATTACCAAAACCATAGTAGGATTTAGATTCATTTAGTGATTTGTTGTAATAGGATTTTTTAGAAAGTGGATTTATTTAACACAGCTTTCAGTAGATGATTACTATCAAATATAATAATGATAACACAAGGAAATATACAACGATCCGTATCTAAGGAAAATGTTACAGAAAGTGCTAGAACAGTACTTATACTTACAAGGCCAAGAAGAGGTTTAAGGTTTGTTTCCGAGAAGAAGCCTCATTCTATATTTCCAGAAATTATCTCAGGCCTATAGAAATAACAAACTTCTGTTAAAATTGTTATAACTCATATTACAACTACGAGTACTTATGGAACAAAACGACTGTTTCATCATCTCTGAGTCAGTTCTGGTTACTTGTTGTGTATTGTTATATTTTTTATTAATATACTTTTTTTTTTATTCGTGTCTGTAGTAAATCGTAATATTAACTTACACCTCACTATTGTATTCAGTGTGGTTCTTCCAACGTAACAGACAGATGTGTTACTGGGGAGTTTGTACGTCACGTCTTCTTTCCAGTTAAAACACTAGGAAGTGGGCGTTTTGGGGGACTGTCTTTTGTAAATAAATTTTGACGTTCGAAAAGTGCTGATTATCAGCCTAGTTTGAATAAATGACATCTGATTTTGATTTTGGTACTTGGTAGATAGTGCCTGTTAGGAGTATTGAGAACACCTTCCAATAGCCACAAACGTCTAATACCCAATCTCATAGAGCATCCTCTTAAAATAATCTCCAAAAGGCGAATGTTGATGTCTGGATGTGAGTTGCCGGGAATCGAGCTAAGAGGCATGCATTAGGGTAGTTAACTAAAAAAATCTAATTAGTCCGTCAGATAGATTTCAAAAAATATTGGACATTTTTTCTTTTTTCACGTAAGCAAACAATGAAGACGACACAGTGCTTTAAAAACTCGTGTGACGTAATATTCTAAGACATTAGTATGACATTTTGGTTAGTGATGTCACAAACCCCCACTCAAATCTTTGACGCGTTTTATATATCTTCGTCAATTTTTATTGATTTCATATAACAAAAATTACGTATCCAATATTATTTGATAATCTAACAGACGGACTAATTAGAAACATATTTTTATAAGTCAGTAAACATCCCTTTTAAAGAGGCCTCTATCCAGCAGTGGATTGCTGTAGGGTGACAATAATGATTGAATGTTCTAACAGCAACAAACTTCTAGATTAAATAAATAAGAGACTTGTTTACCGAGTTTAATCAACTTTATTTTATATCCTTAGATGGGCCGATTGCTGTTAATTCACATACAAAGGAGATTTTTTTTTTCTATTTCTTTTTATAACTATACCCACTGCCACCCAGTGGATTATAATTGTTGGTCCTCGAGTTGACATCATACTGCTCCCTGCCGGCTTGGTACTGTTCGTACTGTTCCTTCGATACTGGATAGTATTGTTCTTTATGGGTATAGTCATTCTGGTCTGTTTTAGCTGGATAGCATTTAGGATCCACCCATTTATAGAGGTCTATACCTGGTATCTGCTTGCAAGGTATTATTTTGTTCCTGTAATATTAAGAAATTAAGTAATTTTATTGTCATATTACACTTGTTTTACTTACATCACGCATCACGCTTGTGTACTTTACATCACGCGTCCGGATTTACGAGATTAGGATAACCGGGAACCGCCAGTCAATAACCCACTATACATAACATCCGTTTTCTCCGAGGATTGTTTAATTGATAATATTATGTAAACTTTGTGCTGTTCCTCATACCACTTAATACATGTATGTATGTATTATACCTACCTATACACTCAAGATCAAAAACAGCAATCACAGAAACATAGAATAGGGATGTTTGCTGACAAAAAAAATATAATTCTGTTTAGTCCGTTTGTTAGATTATATCGAAAAATATACGTGTTTTTGTTTTATCAAATTAATAAAATTTGACGAAGATAATTTGACGTCACTTTTTGGTAAAAAATGCACCAAACTGTGATGTCACACGAATTTTCGGAGCACTGCACCGTCTTCATTTTTTATCTACGTGAAAAAAGAAAAAGAAGTGGCCAATATTTTTTCGAAATCTATCTGACGGACTAAATATATATTTTTTAATTAACTACCCTATTCTTCACCACTTACTTCTTGCTAACGTTGAGTAGAGCTTTAGGCTGGATCTCGTCTACAGCATCGCCGTTGTCACACAACAGTCGAGCCACACTCGTACTCCTTACTTCGTTCAATTGAGCTGTGGGAATAACGCAATAACGGTTAAGTTTATAAAGAGGATAATTGATTGACTGTATTGGTGTTTCAAGAAAGGTATTGGGGTACAGACATTCTTGTAATTCTTGTTTTTTGTCACAATATTCTGATTTAAAAGAGTGTCCATGGAGTTTCTTGCCCTTCTTCTCCATAGAGATCTACGCTAGAGAATGGGCAATTAAAGTACTTTCACAAGTTATTATGTCTTATGACTATGACGGTTCTGTGACATTCAAAAGTGCCTGTCATGGTTTAATTGTTTATTTCAATCTTTGAGTTTGAGTTTGTATTCCCAAAAAATACCAGGGTATGTCATAATGTCAGAACAGTTTGGAAACTGTTCATAGCCATTGTCATACCTAAACCTTCTTGTGTGCATACTAAAACACAGCTACGGAATCACAGTGTTAGAAGTGAGCGTCTAAACACGACAGAAAGAGCTCTGATAGCACAGCCGCCTGATACTGCTGTAGTGCGAGTAAATGTTAATAAGATTTCTTTGAGTGGAAAGCGTTGAAATTGCCTCCTCTAGCAGTGATCCTCTAGTCTATTTTTAGCAAACTAGAGGACGCTGCTTACATATTCTACTTAATCTTATTCTTCACTACTTACGCAGAGTCAATGCAGAGTGCGTGTATCCATTCTCAAAGAAGAACCGATCCGACCTCCTCCAGTTGACGATGTTCTCTACCATGATACAGAAGAGTGTGGGCCCCACCCAGGCGTCGTGCAGCAGTCTCTCGCTATAGATGGCCACCATCAGCTCCATGTCATCGACCTCGTTGTCGTAGATGCGACGGAGCTGTTCCACTTTCTGGAGGAAAATAAAGTTTTTTGGAGATCGCTAGATAATTCTAAGGCCCACCATAACCGGCGCTGCTTAAAAGTAATACCAATGATAGATCGAGTGGAATTCTCTTTAAAGAGGCTTATAAAATAAGCTAATTAGTCGACTAGCTATATCTACTGAGATAATCTTCATTACTAATCTTATTATAAAGTATCTGAGAAATCAACTCATGCAATGGTCAAATGACCATAACTGATCAGTGTGTTATCGCGTTAACCGATGAATTTAAGAATAGAATAGAATAGAATAGAATAGAATAGAATAGAATAGTATTTATTTCTGAGTATATGGTAGGTACAAGATCTTAATATAAAACAGTATCACATACACTACCGTTGCCGGTGTAGAAATATTAAAATCATTTACGAAAGTGGCCAACTTCTAAACAGTGACAATATTATATTGAAAGCATAAGTTTGTCATCTAATCACTAATAATAAAAAACCTCAATAAATTAGTTGATATAAAAATAGGGAATTTTTTATACAATGCCAAGTTTTTTTTTTATGCTCAATTGTTATTCATTCATGAATTAATGTCAAAATTTACTACATACAATAATGCCAGATGTCAAATTAAAAAAAATAATAATAATAAAAAGAACACAATACAAGTCAATAGGTATATAAGAAAATAGAATGTCAGAATTTATAATTTAAAAATTCATTAACTGTGTAGAAGCAGTTGTCCAAAAGCCAAGCAAATATTGTTTTTCTAAATTTGTTAGTAGGTAACACTCTGATGCGTGGTGGTAAATTATTAAATATTTTTATTGCCATACAATTGGAATTCCTGCTATATAAATGTAATCTCTGGCTAGGTGCAAGTAATTTATTTGGGCTTCTGCTTTTCACTCTTTTAGAAATGTGTTCATATAACGGAAACATGTGCGGATACCTTTTTACAAACATACAAATCTCAAAAATATATAGGCAAGGAAGTGGAAGAATTTTTAGAGTTTTAAATAATGGCTTACAATGGTCTAAATACTCTGCTCCACACACAGCCCTAACACATTTTTTTTGCGCAAGAAATGCTCTGTTCACATCGACTGAATTTCCCCATATTACGAGGCCGTAACGCAGCACTGATGAAACATAGCCATGATACGCATTAAGGGCTGTTTCTTTACCGGCTATTCGATGCAATTTACGAAGCGCAAACACAAATTTGTCGAGTCGAGTGCAGACTTTTTTTATATGTTCTTTCCAATTCAATTTTCATCAATAACTATCCCCAAGAACAAGGTTGAAGGTACGGGTTCCAGGATTGAATCATTGTAGCGAATTTGTGGTGGTTTTATCAAAGAGTTATATGATTGGAATTGTACTAATTTAGTTTTTTCAATATTTACACGTAAATTATTAAATTCTAGCCATTTCATTGCTGTCAGTATTTCATTGTTAGCGTCAGTTACTAAGTCATTTCTATTTGATGATTTTATTATTAGAGTAGTGTCATCAGCAAATAGTGTACAGTCATGTTTTAGACTCTTGCAAAAGTCATTTATATATATGATAAACAACGGAGGCCCTAATATGCTTCCCTGAGGCACGCCACAACTATTTATTTTTAGGTCAGAATAGTATGTTGTTTTTGTGTTTTTCTCAATTTTTGTTATTGCCGTTCTTTGCTGGCGACTCGATAAATAACTTTTAAGCCAGTCGTGCGCCTTGCCTCTTATGCCGTATTTTTCCATTTTATTAAGTAACCGATTATGTGGGACAAAATCAAAAGCTTTGCTCATATCTAAAAATACTGACAATACAGACATTTTGCTATTGAGGGCTTCAGATATCATTTTGACCAAAGTAAAACAAGCAAGTGAAGTTGAACTATTTTTCCTAAAACCAAATTGTTTCTGAGTAAGAATGCTGTGTTTATTCAAAAAGTTTATTAGTTTTCCGTGCATAGCCTTCTCAAAGATCTTTGATAGGATAGGGATCAATGTAATGGGTCTGTAATTGGACATATCTGTGAGGTTACCTTTTTTGTATATCGGTTTGACTATAGATTGTTTTAGCCTAGTAGGAAATGTTCCTGACTCAAAAGACAGATTAATTACTTGACTTAAAGGTGCTACTATGTGTTTACTGCTTAGTTTTATTATTTTTGTAGTTATTTCATCATATCCAGTAGCATTAGTATCATTTAAAGAATTGATTATTTTCGCAATGTCTTGTTCATCTACAGGAGTCAAAAAGATACTGTCAGTGTTAGTGGTAATGTCAATGTTAGTTAAGTTATTACTATTGCTAAGGTTAAATTTATTAGTCATTTCTATAAAATAGTTATTAAATTGATTACATATGTCATTAGGATCATTAATTATATTATCATTTATTATTAATTCTTTGATGTTGTTTTTATCATTATCATTATTATTTATATTATTTTTTATAATAGACCAGGTCGCCTTACATTTATTTTTAGAATTATATAAATGTTTTTTGTTATTTATTAATTGCGAATGTGATATACATGTTTTTAAAATTTTAGAATAATTCAGGTATCTTCTTTTATGATATTTTTTGCTTAGGGCATCGTGTTGATAATTAAAATATAACGTTCTCTTTTTAATGCACGATATTTTTATACCTTTACTAATCCATTTATTTTTTACCGGTTTATTATATTTTTTAATTATTATTTCTGGGAAACATAGTTTATAAAACAGAATATATAGGTCATGAAACGTGTTAAATGCCTTGTTGCAATCTGTTTCTTCATATATTTCATTATAACTTAGAGCTGATAAACAATCAATAAATTTTTTAACATTATCTATAGTGTAATCTCTTTTGATTTCATAAAAGAAGTTTGGGATCTTCGACTTATTAGCTATCGGAAGAAAGAACGTTAATGACTGCCCAGTATCATGATCTGAAAGAGCTAGGTTATGTATACTGCCTTTTGTATCTAGGGCCGAGATATTACTTGCTATTTGATCTATGCAGCTTTTTTTCCGTGTGGGCCTTTTAATATGTGTCATTAAGTTAAAATTATTTAAAATAGATATTAATTCTCTTGTTTGAGTAGTGTCTTTTAGAATATCGATATTCCAGTCCCCGCATATTATGATATGATTTCTACTTTTATGAGTTAATTTGTGTAACAAAACTTCCATTTTTTTTAAAAATATGCCTGCGTCGGAATCCGGAATTCTGTAAACACATACTAATATTAAATTATGACTTGGAACTTCTATACCGCAGCATTCGAAAGAATAGTCACTGGACAATTCATTTGTTATTTGTAAAGGGCTAAAAATTAAATCATCTCTCACCAATATGCATGTGCCGCCTCGTTTTTTGTTGGATCTTGAGTAGTTTGCAGCTAACTTATAGTTTGCCATTCTAAGATCACTTTCATGACCGGATTGTATAAAAGTTTCGCTAAGACATATAAAGTTTATAACACCCATCTCTTTCGTCAATTCTGACATTGTAATTTCAAAGAAATCTAATTTATTGAGTATTCCAGCTATGTTCTGATGTATCAATGTAAGTTGTTGCTTATTATTACTGGCATTCTGGTTAAGGGGTGGGACGAAAAAAAATATTTTGTTCATTAGCTTTACTCGTCAGTGATATTGGTGAATTTTCATGGTTATAATCCAGTGGGTAATTTTTGATGTCAACAAGTATGCGATTAAAAATACTTCCAAATATACACTTTATACCTAGTTTGTTAAGTCTGCCCGTTTGATATGAGAACATTTCCAAGGAGAGATCACGATTTGTATCAAAGAAATATGCATAATTACAGTTTTGTATGTCCATGTAAAGTAAATTAATAAACAATTCTAGTCTATAGTTATAAATAAGGGCTCCCCTTACGTATGCTGGAGGGCAAACAATCACATTTGTATGATTTGTTTGTTTTAAGGATTCTCTTATTAGTCTTACAAGTTCAATGGAGTCTTCATTACCTTTAAAGTCCGTCTCGCCAATCAATATTATACAATAATCATCCATGTCAAAATCTTGAACCTTGTTCGTAATATTTGTGAATATGTCTTTTATTTTACTATTAGGTGACACATAATGGCAATACTCAAACTGTCCACCGAAAGTATTTTCTATGATTTCTACCGGCCGATAGTTGTAGCAGTTACTAAGAATACATAGTTTTCGCTTTCGCTTTCCTTTCATTACGTGATTTTCTCGCTGGTCCCCCCTTTGTTTGATTTCTGCTTCATTTGTAATTGTAATTGATGACCCCTTAGATAATTTCTTCAAGTTGCAGTTGAGATCTAGAGGTGAATCATTCTCTCTCGTACTCCGTTCAGCGCCATCTGTTTTGATTTCATTACGCCTGATTGTTTCTATATCTATAAGACTCTTATCAAGGTTCTTTTTGGTAATATTAAAATTTTGTATCATACCTTTATGTTTCTTTAAAGTTGAGTGTTTTTTTGGAGTACTAGGTTGGCTGTTACATAGATTTTTTAGTGTAGCTATAATATTTTGTTGTTCATTTGCTTGTTTCCTCAAAGTGGCGTTTTCCATGACTAAGTTGTCGATTTCATCATGAGCAATATTCAATTGATTTCTCAACTGTTCAATATCTCCATTTAGTCTTTCACAGTCTTCGCAACTTAACCTGGGAGTTTGTGGTAAACTTCTTGAAATGTATTGAGAATGAGCGGAGTCAAATGAGGAAACCGGAGAATTGACGACTGTTTTATTTCTTCGCATAGTTATATTTTGAGAATCCATCCTTGTTTATACTATGATTTTCATGAGCAGAACAATTTTTCTAATTAGTTGATTTTTCCAAAATAGTCGATTATTCTTCCGTCTGAAAAGACTCGTGTCCAAATTTGTAAATTATATTTCCGAACGATAATTATTGTGTCACGACGTTCTGTCTGTCTTCCAATTGGTCACTTTTATTGAAGTGCAAAGGTTTGTTATGATTTTGATTGGCTCCTATGTAGATAGATAATTTGACTCTAAATTTAAATAAAAAACGGATTCACCAACCTCTTATTCTAGATTTTCCGAATAATATCATTTCAACATTGCTAAGTCTTGTTACCAAATATTATTTGAGCACTCGGCAAGCACTGTTTTGTTAGTTTAGTAAACAAACAGTTACTTTTAGTGCCAGTTTGTGTCCCTCTGTAGCACACACAACCCGGTAAGCAGTGTATGTGTTTCACTTGGTTTTCCGTCCGAATAACACTAGCACTTACTAATTGTGCACTTTAGTCCAGATCTTCACTAACAATATATCAATAAACTGTATTTTTCTATTTTTAATGAATATTAATCACAGAGCCAATGTTTACATTATGACAGTGTTGCCATGCCCGCATGCATTAAAATTAAGCAACGCAATACGTTTTGTAAAAATGGTTAAAAAAACATCAGATAAATTGTCTTATGTATTGTTCTTACATCAGGGTATATGGTGTCTTCGAAATCTTTAAACGTATGAGCCACAGGCAACCCGCAAATCTTCCTGTACTCGTTGTATGGAGGCAAACCCTGGTCTCGACCTCTCTGGATGTCAACAGCGCTTAGGTCTGAAGCTGATTGTAACTCTCCTAAGACTCGCTCCGCTATCTGGAACCAAAAAAAAGATCCATTTTGAACCACTCGTTAAAAAAAGTAGAAAGAAGACTGTTCTCTGGCTCATATTGGTAAGATTAGGGTAAACTTAACGCCCCGTTCACGTCCTCAAGCGATGCGACATGACACACGCGTGTCCCTTGTTTCCATCTAGTGATTCCTTGAGTACTTTCACTCAGCAAGTCTTGATGCGGAGAGTTTCAGCACGATCTAAACCACTTTTCACTTGTTTTCTCCGCAAACCCGTGTGTCGTTCGAGCGTGAGTGAAAAAGCAACCATGAAATATGATTAAACGTAATTGCAAATTTCAAGCAAAGTAGTGTAAATAATTATATAGCATAAAGTGTTACATTTTATGTCTACTTACATCTGGCTCAATGGTGTAATCAAACTTGGCGGCTCTCTGCCTGAAGGCTCCTTGTGTAAGATCAGCCTCAGTGTTGTTCACCTCGAGGATACCGCTCCTGAACTCATCGTCTACCGTGGTGCGAGTGCCCAGGTATTTACCCTTGCCGCTGTAGAGGCTGCAAGGATAGCACGAATACTTGATAGATCATTCATCATTATCATCATTTCAGCTAAAAGACGTCGATGCGTCTCGCATCCAGCGGGTCCCCTCGACCTCCATCAGGTCATTGGTCCACCAAGTGGAAGGGCTTCCAAAGCAACGTCGCGGTCGCTACTCTAGAACTTTCGGCCATCCGTTCTACGAGCAATGTGCCCTGCCCACTGTACTTTACTTGATAGATGTAAGGTACACATTCGCCTAAAACTGTAGTAGACATGCACTATACAGTGTGAGTCTTTATAATGTGCACATATCAAAATGAGGGAATCTATGCTTAATTTTATCGATGGAAAAAATATTTAAAAAAATCTAAATATTTTTTAATATTTTTTATGGAATTTTCAAAAATGTTGTCCGCTGTTGTGACCCCAATGTAAACAAAACGGTGTAACTTTTAAACTAAATTATTTATCGCGATGAAACAAACTCCATAATGATTGGAAGCAATTAGGCGTCCTCGTAAAATGAAAATTGTGGAAAAAAACTACCCTCAATTGAAAATAAACACGTTTTTTGATCAAAAAAACTTTTTTTTTTCATAACTTTTTACAATAATCGTAAAATTTCTCAATAAGACGCCCCCATTACCTACCTTTTTTATTACTTTAACGTATTTTTCATCATATTAGCTACCCACTACTAAAAATGGCATGTTTATAACTCAAACATAACATTTTCTATCAAATGTTAAAAGATGGCACTCTGAAAGCGCCATTTATTATTCTCTTAAGGATGGTTTATTTGGAATGTTAATTAATACAAAAGAGTTCAATTAAAACCATTTATTATTTTGCCTAATTGCTTCCAATCATTATGGAGTTTGTTTCATCGCGATAGATAATTTAGTTTAAAAGTTACACCGTTTTGTTTACACTGGGGTCACAGTAGCAGACAAAATTTTTAAAAATTCCATATAAAATATTAAAAATTATTTAGATTTTTTTTAATAATTTTTCCGTCGATAAAATTAAGCATAGATTCCCCCATTTCGATATGTGCACATTATAAAGAATCACACTGTATTCACCATCGGAAACAGAGATCCGGAACAAATATTTGAATGACCTACAGATAGTTGCCGGTCTGGGTATTTGTGTATGTGACTATAAATGTTTGTGAACGCACCCACGATACAGGAGTAATTACTAGTGTGGGGCAACGTTACAAAAAAAAAAAAAAACTTCAATTAAAAATAGTAAATTTAAACTACTGTAATCACACTAATATTTTAAAGGCGAAAGTATGTGAGTGTGTATGTTTGTTACTTCTTCACGTAAAAAGTAGGTACTTAACGGATTTGGATAAAATTTGGTAGACAGATAGTTTATAACCTGGATTAACACATAGGATAGTTTTTATCCCGATTTTATCTTCCAGTGGGATAATTTTCGAGTTGTAGCGGGTGAAGCCGCTGGCAACATCGCCAGGCCGTATAAAAGTGCTAGGACTTAATACAAAAAAGAAATAGTGGCCGTTCAAACAACAAAGGTATATAAAACACAAAAAAAAAACTTTAAAACTTTTGCCAGCTTATCAGCATCTGCCACTGTAAAGCCTCTAATACACTTTATGTCAATTCGCTCATTTAACCTGATCTGTGCCCTGATTGCCAACGTTTATAGAAGTGTAATCATTTAAAAAAAAAACCATCACTTACGTCTTTGTAAGAGGGAATTAATGGTCAAGTGCAGATTGGTGATGTCACATGTCTTTGAATTTTTCGTTCTGTGTTATTTCCTTAAGCTAATATTAATAAAAAAAATGAACTTACTCAGTCCTGCCATCCTGAAAGGTGTGGAACCACCTTGTGCCGATCAAATACTCGTGGTACACCCCCGGCTTGTATCGTTCATCAAAATCGTTGACGTAGCCATTCGTGTCGTATATCACACCGGTCTCCAGGGCGTTCTTAGGACCTAGACAGAAATGGAGAATGGAGAGAAACATTTTTGTACAAGTAATGTGCGCACACATAACATAACATCACGCCTAGCCCATACATGTTTCGCCAGTTATGTTTAAGTACCATTTAATAGGGAGAGTCTTTTGCCATCAACCGGGCACAACTCCAGACTAGAATTTCCTGATGGAAAAGCATCTTGCCCAGCAGTCGCGCTGGCGACCACAAGGCCAATAATAACAATAGAGGGTAATATGTACAATCTACACTAATATTATAAAGAGGAAATTTAAAATTATTATTATTATTATTTCCTTTATTTATTTATACACATAAAATTTACATTTTTAAATATTTCATATAAAACTCATAAAAAAACATTTAAAAATATAAAAAATAGTCGTCCACCGGTGACGGGAGCAGGGTCCAAGCTACCGGTGGTTAGGGCTCCAGAGACAGGAACCTCCTCACAATGCGAGCCGTATCGAGGAGTACTGCCTTCTGAATCAGGCTCTTGATCCAACCGCCGAGCGAAAGTTTGGACAGGTGGTCATCCAGACTCTTGGCTATAAGGCCATTGGCCGTTACGACTATCGGCACAATGATAGCCGAGTTCACATGCCACATATCGACAACCTCGTGTGCTAAATCAAGATATTTTATTTGTTTTTCTTTTTCAGCTTTCACGAGGTTCTCGTCATGTGGAATGGTAACATCGATTATCATTGCGCGGCGCGCTGATCGGTCCATCACCACTATATCAGGCTTATTGGCAACAATAGTCCTGTCAGTGATGATAGACTGATCCCAGTATAACGTTACATGGTCATTTTCGAGAACTGGGTCGGGCACATACTTGTAGTACGGTACCTCCGACTCCACAAGTTTATATTTCAAGGCAAGTTGCTGGTGAATAATCCTAGCTACTTGATTGTGTCTGTGCAAGTACTCGCCGTTAGCTAGACGAGAACAACCAGAAATAATATGTCTGATGGACTCACCCGGACGATGGCATGCCCGACACACGTCAACCGTCCCATCCTTCATAATATATTTCCGGTAGTTGTTCGTCAACATAACTTCGTCCATAATCGCACAGACAAAACCTTCAGTTTCCCCAAAGAGGTCGCCAAAACGTAGCCAGGACACGGACGCTAGAAAATCTACATCGGGCCCATGAAGAGCCCGGTAGAAGCGCCCGTGAAGCTCCTTGCTTTGCCATACTATCTTGCGGTCATCAGCAGTAAGTACCACAGGTTTGCGCCAGTTCTCGTTAGCCATGGACAGCGGGGTGAGTCCCTTGTCCACTGCGACCACATCTCGGTGCATACCCACATCGGTTTTTAAAAAATATTCTCTGAGACTGCACACCTCGCGGTTGTGGAAGGTCTTCGCGTTTAAAAAGCCTCGACCCCCGCACTTCCGCGGGATATACAGTCTCATCACCGATGATCGTGGGTGATGCATCCGATTTGCGGTCAGCAATGTACGAACTCTCCTATCTAATGCGTCAAGTTCGGTCTGAGTCCATTTGAGTATGCCGAAAGAGTACATTAAAACCGGCATGACCCAACCGTTGAAGGCGCGCACCTTATTCCCACCTGAAAGAAGGCTACTTAAAACCTTCTTCAGGCGTCCGAAGAAGTGCTCCTTCAACGATTGCTTCATGTCAGCTACGTTAATGCCTAACGCTTCCGACATACCCAAATATTTATAGCTTTCGGTTAAGGAAAGGGATCTGAGGTGTATGGAATCCGAAAGTTGAATTCCCTCGGATTCCATAATCTCCCCTCTCTTTACATGCATGACTGCACATTTGTCCACACCAAATTCCATCCTGATGGCGCTACTAAAAGAATCAGTTCGTTTTAGTAGCTCCATCAGTCGCAATTTGTTGGGGGCAAAGAGTTTCAGATCATCCATGTAAAGAAGGTGAGATATCACCTGACCATCTCTCCTCAACCGGTAGCCTAGACCTGAATCCTCCAGTAATGTGCTGAGAGGATTCAGGGCCAAGCAGAACCAAAGCGGGCTCAGACTGTCGCCCTGGAATATTCCCCGTTTGATCCATACAGGTTCATCGTTCCCCTGAATCTGTTGACATCCCGGATATCGAAGGACAGTCTTCCATTGCCCCATACATGACTCAAGGAAGGCGCGTAGAGTTGCGTCTATCTTGTACAACTCCAGCACCCTCATGAGCCATGTATGTGGCACCGAGTCGTAAGCCTTCTTATAGTCTATCCAGCATGTCGACAGATCCTTGCGGGCCCGACGAACCTGTTGGCTAATGGCCATGTCGATGAGGAGTAGCTCCTTAGTACCGCGGGACCCGTTCCTACATCCATTCTGAGAGGCAGACATAATAGAGTTTTTCTCAATGTGTTTACTGATTTTCGCTCTCAAAATGGATGTAAGAAGTTTATAGACCGTCGACAAACACGTGATCGGTCTATAATTCTTGGGTTCCGCGGGACAACCTGACTTATGGAGCAGGTGGGTAATGCCTGTGGTTAAAAACTGTGGTAGCGTCGCAGATTCTAAGGATGACTGGAATTGGGATGCCAGGCAAGTGTGTGAACTACTGAGCCATTTGAGCCAGAAATTGTGCAGTCCGTCCGGACCAGGTGATTTCCAGTTCGGTAACGGACGAACTGCACTGGCTACATCTTGTGGTGTTATTAAAATAGCGTCCATTTCTGGAATAGGTTCACACACTCGCTCGACATCACGCAACCAGTCAGCCTCAGTATGACAGACGGGTACCGACCAGATGCTACGCCAAAATGAACTCGTGGTAGCATCATCCGGGCGACACACATCCGTCATATTTGGCTCGCGTCGCTCCCAAGTTCGGTATACCCACCTTTCATCGCTCTGGAACATGCGATTCTGTGAGTACCGATCAACCCGCCGTCTATACCGTCGAATACGGTTGGCCCATGCATAAACCTTCTGCTTCAGGAAGTCGATGCGCTCTGTGACATGGGACATGTAATCTCGAGGGTTAATTTCAGTCCCCGAGAATGCCCGCTTCACAGAACGCATCACACGTGGTCGTGTATTGCCCTCCCTGAAGCAGTAAAGTTTGCCAATGAGTACCCTGGCCCCGTCAATACGACGCTCGATCCTGCGCTGCCAGGCCGGTACGGTTGGTTTTGGTCGACTAGCTAAGTCACAATTTGGGAATTTGACATTAGCAAGTCGACATGCCGCAACAGCCCCACAGTACAAAATCGAGTGTGTATCAACGAGGTCCTCGCTACTCTCGAATATATTCTTGAGTTGCGAGTCCAGGGCACACACCAACGCCCTATTTCGTTTATGCATGGGTAACCGTGGTAGTCGGGGCCTAAGTTCGGTAGAAACGGATCGATACTCACGAAGTGCATCCTCCAGTGCGCTCCTCAATCGGTCGTTGCACTGGCTACTTACCGTAGCAACCCTATCATCCTCCTCTTCAACAGCAGGACTATGACGCGATGGGATTGTATTAAAAGTTGATGTTTGCGTCACTGTTTGAGATGGAGTGAAGATGGTATGGTTACTCAGTACCTCTGAGCGCAGCCTATCAAGCGCGGCGTCGTCCAACATGCGATTGCGCTGGATGACGCGCACTTGATCCGACAGTCGTTGGGTCGAAACGCTGACAGTTGGTTCAAGTTCCTGAAATAGAGACAGCATCCTAACACGGTACGCAGTGAGGTTAGTTCCCCCCTCTGTAGACCCGTAGTATGCGCGCATGACGTTCTCGTTTATAGCTTGAGTCCATTTCATGCGCTGCACACAACCACCGGCAGCGGGGACCCGGCTCGGGGCCGGTTGGCCCCTAGGTCCCAAGCAGTCCGGCGGCCGGCGTCCTCTCCGTCGACGAGCAGGTGGTGGCGTCGGGGACAAAGAGAAATACTCGTCGCTCGAGCTCGACGCGACTGCCGCGGCCAGTGTCACAGCACTCACGATGGGGCTGGGTTCCGGCGGCGGCGAGGCGGAGCTGAGCGACGAGTCCGGAGGTGGAAGGCGTGCGCGTCTAGTCGCTGATCTTGTCAACATTTTATTGTCATTCTTCAACAGTGTTCTTGAAATAATTTATTTTGGGATGACATATGTCATCAATTTTTCTTCTATGGTGTTTTCTTGTGGTTAGTCTCATTTTATTGTATTCTGATTGAAATTATTGTAATATATGAAAATAAAGATGAAGAGGTTGGTGCCAAACGTTCAAAATAAAATGGAATTTTTATACAAATTAAATTAAATCGGAGGAAGAAATTGTATGACAACTGTTGACTTTGGTGTTGCCAGCTTTTATTATTATTATTATTATTAATAGGAAAGATTTGTTTGTTTGTTTGTAACGAATAGGCTCCGAAACTACTGGACCGATTTGAAAAATTCTTTCACCGTTGGCAAGCTACACTATCCCCGGGTGACATAGGCTACTTTCTATCCCTGTATTCCCACGGGAACGGGAACTACGCGGTTGAAACCCCGTGACGTCCGCTAGTAGAGTATAATCCTATCGTACCATGCACCACCTTCTTTATGCCATGGCAGCTCCCCACTACCTGGTGACGAGGAAGGCCAACTCATGTATAAAATACAAAATTAAGACTCGTAAAGGATGCCTATTAATCATTATCTTCGCCTTTGCACCTTTTGTCTGCAAAAAGTCTGTAAGTTCGAAAATCTATGACTGATCAATAGGGGATCGGAGGGAAAAAAACTAATAAGTCCGTCGGATAGATTTGGAAAAATTTATTCACATAAGCACAAAATGAAGACGATACAGTGCTTTGAAAACTCGTGAACTCCTTGAAAACGTCAAATGTCAGCACATTTTTAACTCACAAATGACGTCACAACCCCCCACTCATGATCTTTGGCGCGTTTTATCTTCGTAATTTTTTATTAATTTGATGAAACAAAAAACACGTATCCAATATTTTTCGATAAAATCTAACTGATGGACTAATTACAATCATATTTTTGTTGACTCAGTCCGATCCCCTATTATAATAAAGTAAAAGTTTATACTTACCCAAGATCTCTGCAAACAGTTCATAATACAGCATGTACTGCCACTGCGCGATGTTTATCTGACGAGCCGTTTCGAACAGCTTCTGATCGTCCCAGCACGGGTTGAGCTCAGCCAGCTTGCGAGCCAGCCGGTTGTGCTCGCGGTAGAACCACATCGCCGTCAGATAGATGCCCGCCAGTACATTACCATCGTAGAAGTCACCTGGAATAAGAGTTGTTGTATAAACGAGTAGAAATGTTGTAAGCGTGTGCAGAACTTTGTGTAAGGCGTATCGAAAGTACTTCAGTATGGTTTATAAAATCAGAAAGATAGCTTGACACAGTACAATACAGCAATGATATGACCACAGCAAATGTGAAAAGAAATACGATCTTAGCTTACTACTATTATAAATACGAAACTTTGTGAGGATGGAAGCATGTTTGATAGTTACCTACGTACTCTTTCACGCATAATATTTTTTAATTTTTATTTAGCCCGTATTGTCCTACTCCTGAGCAAAGGCCTCCCCCCATTCCTTCCACTTCTTACGATGGTGTGCTTCATCTTGCCAGTTGGTGAGAAAGCCATCCAAGGCGTCCCGCCATCTTCTCCTCGGTCTACCGCGACCCCGTCTAGCTGTGTTAGGGCTCCATTCTTGCGATATTCGGGCCCACAGCAGCGGCGGCATCCGGCAGACATGGCCCGCCCAGTCCCATTTCAGTCTCGCAGCTTTATAAGCTACGTCGGCAATTTGCGTTCTGGAGCGCAGTGTGGTGTTTTTACGCATAATATACTGAACAGATTTTTTATCCCCGTGGCACAAGCCCGTGGCACGATTATTCAAGACCACGTCGCGGCGCCGCAGGGATTAGCTAGTGGTAGCATTACACATGAAAAAAACCTCAGTCTAAATACTTTTGTTCCCCAATTGTACTTACCAAACTCATAACAAGCATTCTCAATAGGTCTCCTGTTATTGATGCAAATAGGAGCGGTGCCAGGTGGTCTCTCCACGCCATCCCTCTCAACAGACTTCAGCAGTCCTCCCTGGTACGTTCTGATCTGCCTCTCCCGCAAGTCGGAGAAACCGTACACTACTGACAGATCTTGGAGTGGAGTTGGAAGGTTGTACTGTGGAATAGATATTGTAGTAGCATGTCTACCAACTCACACATGTAGTGGATTACTCTACTGTTGAGATTGGCTAGAGTTAAAACCGGATGCAGTATGAAAACCAGTATTTAATATGGAGCAATCAAAAGTATTTCAGACCTCTACAATCCAGAAACTGGGTAACAGGACACTCGTTGGTTGTAAGAAACGTTTGTTTTACAATTTGAAAATCAAGTAAAAGAAGATAGCTAACGTTTTGACTTTGAGAAACACCTTTACCTTTATTAACGAAAACTAATAGAAAATTTTTACCCTCTCAGCCGGCAGTGTGTTGGGTATGCAGCCCATTTCCTGGAACGTTGAGAACCTGGTAAGGTTCATGCATCGGATGCCAGTGCGCCGAAGATAGGGGTCATCTTGAGGTACAGGTATGGGGATACACAGAGGGTTGACGCGGTTAGGAGTGTTGCCGAGACAGCAGTCGCTGGCGACGGCGTAGCGAACTAGAAAATAATGCAACGCTATCAGGTTAGCGAAGAGACTTGTATGTAATGAAAGTGAAAAACTCTTTTAAACACTTAAACTCCTTTAAGGACTTTTAACATAACTTTTGCCACTTGACTTGAGCAAATAATTTATAAACTGGAATCATCATCATCAATTCAGCCAATAGACGTCCACTGCTGGATATAGGCCTATGAACTGGAATACACAGTTTGAATTGTGATAGTCTTCTTATCGTTTAGGCAGTTAAGTTTAACGACACTAGTATCAGAGTTTCTAAACCGCCTCAAGGGCCTCTGACATCCGGCCCTGGTGCAAGCCATGGTCCGGGGCGAGGAGGAATGGGACGCCGTCGCCTCCTTCTGCGAAGCAGTGATGCTAGCGAAGGAGGTGGCGGAACGCGAGAGGGAGAGAACCTCTCGTCCCAGCCGCAGCGGGAGGCGCTCCGGGCGTCGGGGGTCCCGCGATGACCTCCGGCCACCGTAGACGCGGGCCTGTGGACGGTGAGTGATGGGCTAACTCGCCGTCCGTCCGTCTCACGACGAAAACAGGCCGTGTCGACGGCGCGTTCGTGTTCCACGCGCGCCTCAAAGAGATGTCAGCAACATGGGAGGGGCCCGAAAGGTCCGACGCCTGTCGGGGCTGCGGGTAGTCCTCTGGTTATCGCGGCCTCGACATAGAGGGCGAAGAAGGAACATGGGTGGTTTTTAGTCAGTAGAAGTCTGACACTCCCTTTCGCTCTGCCCAAGAGCGGGAGGGGTTATTCGATGATTTTACACCCACCAAAAAAAAAAAAAAAAAAAGGGCCTCTGACATGGGTTGACGACCGCCATTTGACAACCGGGTCCACCGGCTTATGCTTGCCTTCCGAAGCACGCCATGCAAGACAACGATCCCAGTCTTGTATCGAAACGAGCACTCGTAGTAGTCGAACCTACTATTCAGTGTGTGTTATTTGACCAATTATTCTCCAAACATTTCTGATCTTCCTTTCACAACTTACGAAACTCAAAACTTACGCAACACAGTCAAGTCAGCAACATCTACGGTAGAAAAGACGAAAACGTGTGTCGCCAGGGTATTGAACTGGTGGTCTTCTGGGTAGCCGTCACTCAGGACCTTGGTGCGCAGCAGACGCGCTGATGGTAGCTCGGAGCCGTTCATAGCAGGTCTCAAGTTGTTGCCTGAAATATACAGTATGTGTATGCTTGTTTCTGTCCGTTGAAGTGATGAACAGGCAGTTTTTCAGGCACCTGTCCCAGCTCTGACGAGTCGAGGCGACTAGCTGTTAACTATTTTATCGCACAAAAAATAAAAATGTAGACTGTGTTGGTAAGAGAGATAATAATTATACAGGCTGTCATTTTACATCCTCGTCAAATTCAAGGAGGTAACAGTACTAATGATTCTCGACCCAAATCAATAATAAATAAGTAAAATGGGTGGATAGTTTTTCGCTTTTTATTCGTTTTAACGCGGGTCATCTGATTCTCGCCGTATAGCCGCGCTTTCACACAAACCCAAGCAAAAGTTTAAATTATTAGATAATTTCTTAATTTCGAAATACTGTTACATTTTTAAGGGCTAAAAAAGTATATTAAGTAATTTAAATTGTGACACTTCCCTGGACTTGAAAATTATGAAAAACTATACCTTGTTTTGGTTGATCGCTGACTGTTCACAAGTTCTCTTCACTAGTTTGATGTTGTCTACAAGAGCTATGAAAGAAACAATCGTAACAAACTTTGCTCGTATGGTAGGCAGCATACTCGTTGAGAGCTTTGCGCTTGATACGTCAAACCTACGCATACCAGCAATAAGATAAAGAATGAGTACAACACTAAAGGTGCTTCTAAACGGAGAATATGTTGTGGCAATATGTGGCTACCAGACAATGGTCGTCAACATTGCCAGACATACCATGCAATATTGCAGTAGCGGCCCGGTCATGTAGCCCCAAATTTTTGGTATGGCCGAGCATTTTCACGAGTAGCCGGCAAATTTTTCGAGATGGCCGAGAAATACTTGCCAATAGTACAGCCACACATTGCCGGGTAAGTATAGCCCATTTAGAAGCACCTTAAAAACTAAAAAAAACAGTATTACACATATTAAACATCTCAGCTTACCAAGTCCGAACTTAGCAGGCCTCATCCTCAGAAGTGGGGTGGGCGACCCTCCGCGGGACGGGTACTTCGGGTTGACGCATGTGCCATCGATACGGCGACCTTCATGCTTCCTGCACGGCTCCACCTTCACCGTGCATTGTCTGGTGCATACAAAAAGATATAGGAAGATACTGTAGAGAAGCTTTAAAAAAAACAAGGAAATTGCTATAATTTTTGAGGTCAAGCGTGATATTTTTAAAACCAGATGTCATTTGTTCCGCTAATCGATATAGCGGGAATTTAAATTCCACAACAAAAACGTCGTTTCCCATTATCTTTGCGCAGAGAGATTGGCAACTTTGCGAAGGGTCTGTTTACAACCTGTATTTAAAAGTCCAATGGTGGAAGAATATTGTTACTGACTGATCTATGAAAAATCAGAAGTAAGACAGCAACCATTTCAATATTCGAACTCACAAAAAATAAAGCAAACAAATACAAAATGACTTTAGTTAGGGTAGGGCCTACCCTACGGCGTGTCTTCTTATATACTGTCTAGCCATAACATTTTTCAAATAGTCCAACTATTTATACTCAAACGCTTTCCTCACAATATTACATGGAAGTAAATGGTTGTCCAAGGTTAAGTTGAGAAAGGCTGCGGGGTTTTCAGAAGTTACCGCGGCCTCGACATATAGGGCTAAGAAGGAACATGGCTGGTTTTTAGTCAGCAGAAGTCTCAGACTCCGTTTCCCTCTGCCTAAGAGCGGGAGGGGTTATATGATGATTTTTCAATCACCAACAAAAAAATAAAACTACTTACACGGTTAAATTCAAGCTGTCCAATTGTTTTCCTCGGTCATCTCTTATTGGTTTGCCAAAATAAGCATCGTAGATTACTTGCGACACCACGAAGTGAGCCAAGAACAGATAGAACGCGAATTTGACGATCATCGCGGTCGAATGGCGCGATATCAGTAATTGTTTCCTTCGTTTACTTTTGCACTTATTTATGCTGTCGGTTTTAAGTACTGTTAATTTGTGCTAATTTTTATTACTTATCTGATTAACTGCGGTTAGGTTCGCTGAGTTTTCTGTTATTTGGCATTGGTTTATTTTATTTTCGATAGTTCATGTAAATCCCGTCAGCATTTGTCTTTCCTCATGACTCTATGGCGCCTAGCAGACGGCGTATTTAAAAAAAATAAAAAAATCCATTACCATCGAGTAGGGTATCAAAATGAAGGGTTTTAAAAGAAGATTACAAAAAATATGACACTTATATGTTTAAAATAAATTCAAAGTCACAAATCATTTATACAAACACAAAAGTTAAATCATCTGCGAAGATTTTTACGCGACCAACGAAAGAACAGACACAAAAGAACTAAAAAGTTGGAAATAAAAAAAGTTGTTAAAAAAGTAAAAAATCGGACTGAAAAAACTGAAAAGTAAAAAACAAGCAGGCGGGGTTCATTTGAATATTAAATTATGAAATGAAAATAGAATGGACCCCGCCTGCTTCCAAGTTTTGTTTAATTTAAAATGTGCTTGTTTATTACCTTTCAGTTTTTTCAGTCGGGTTTTTTATAGAATCAATCGCGCGTAAAACACGATACAAACGCGCATGAGAAGCGCGTTAGAAACTCGTTTGAAGCGCGTAGAAAGGGTTGGTTTGTGGCCCCTAGCACACGGCGTATTTTCTACGGCGCCGATGACGTGCTGACGACGCGCGTTTCACGATCGCCCTGTGTACTTAGGTAACAAAGTTCAGCGCGTCGTCGTCGGCGCCGTAGAAAATTTGCTGTGTGCTAGGGGCCAATCGGTAATAGAATCACTGTTGTTTAGGTTCTTTGGACTGCGTACGTTAGGAATGAGTTTTCTTTTGTCAAGTAAATTATTTTAATTCCTTTCATAATGGTGTTGAGATGTTTCATAGGTCATTGTGTTCAGTAATACATCTGAATAAATATAGGTCAGGTAATTTTCTCTTCAATTTATTTATAGATAAAAAATTCTATGTTCAAAATTAAGTAAGTTGCGTCTTATAGGAATTCTAAGAAGTTGAGAACGTTAGAACTGTATTTATTAACATCAGTGTTTTCAGTTTAAAAGAAAACAGATTTTAATGTCATTATGTAGGTAGGCACGCCTTATGTACCTACATATATATATATATTTTCTTTTCACATCACATTTTATGGGAGTTTAGTCGTTGGCTGAATGAACGTAATATTATGTTAAATAGTGTACAGGTTACTTCCGGAGTTATTTTCTATACGGACCTTGTACAAACTAGAACAAATTTCCGCGCGTTCAAGCATTTTTGTCATACCTATTATTGGAATCAAATATAACAAACAGCTCACAACTTAGGACCCAGTAATATTAATGACAACAATATCGTGGTGCTAGGCAACTGGGCTTATCCCAGTTGGATACGTCCTGTGTGCCTATTAGCCTTGTTCTGTTCTGTCTCCTGCTATTATGGGGGGAAGTGGAAATAATGTTTTTCCTACTCCTCTGCTATTCTTTTCTGATTAATTTCGTTGCAGGATCCAAGACAGTTAAATCGTTTCTCTGGGATTTCGTCGAGCTTCATTGTCTCGGCGCTTTTCTTGTTGTCGCCACTGTTGATTCTGGCTTACAGGAGTTACAGTGGTTTGGGAATAGTGTGGCGGGCTTGTCCTACTTTAAACTGTACTTCTTTTGTTAATGTGTGAGCTAACAATCAAATTTTATCATCATCGTCTTCCTGCCTTTTCCTATACTAGCTGTTGCCAGCGGCTTTGCCCGCTACAACTCGAAAATTATCCCACGGGAAGATACAATCGGGATAAAACCTATCCTATGTGTTAATCCAGGGTGTCAGCTAACTCCATACCAAATTTTATTAAAATCGCTTTAGCCGTTTAGACGTGTATAAGTAACAAACATACACACTCACACACTCACAAACTTTCGCCTTTATAATATTAGTGTGGTCGGCGCAACACGTTTCTTTCTTTAGTTTTCTGTCAGCTGTCACATTATCATTTACTCCTTTTTGTTTCATATTATTCCTCACACAAATTCATCGTTTTCTCGGTCCCCTCTCCCTCTCCATCCATAAACATTTATATTTATCACCTAGCAATTTTTAAGAACCCAAAAACAAAAGCTCTTTTTTTTTGGCGGGTGTAAAATCATCAAATAATCCCTCCCACTCTTGGGCAGAGCGAAAGGGAGTGTCAGACTACTACTGACTAAAAACCACCCATGTTCCTTCTTAGCCCTATATTTCGAGGCCGCGGTATTTCTTAAACATCAACATCCCGCAACCCGACGGGCGTCGGCCCTTGCGGGCCCCTTCCATGTTGCTGACAACTCACCGTCCACAGGCCCGCGTCTACGGTGGCCGGAAGCCGTCACGTGGCCCCCGACGCCTGGAGCGTCTCCTCCGGTCATCCTCACAGTGGAGACATCCTGGCGTTTCCTCATTCCTTTTTAAGGGATATGGTCCCTGTTCTCCCTCCGCCTACTCGCTGCCCTCACAGTCACGTCTGATGAGCAGACGCGAACCAGTACCAAGTAGGGTTACTTCGTCCGACAAGCACACCGCCCGAGAACCCGAACACATTCCTCGTCTCCGGGCGGTGTGCCCCTCGCGTGTCCCTCTTTGTCTGGTCTCTTACACTTGGACCTTTGCGGTATGAGTATATCTACCTAGAGCTCCAAGGATCATTGAGACGCACAACTCCCACTTCGACGGCAACGTGGAGACACTCCGGTGGGGAAAACAAAACCTCTTATGTAACCATTAGAGACATTCAAGCTAAAAGGATTAAGTACAATATCGCATGTACAACAAACAATAATAATCAGTAGTCAATAAATAATCATAAACTTCCGTTTTATACTAGAATTAAAATCTTATTACTGCAGCTAGTATGAATAATAATGCGACCGTGATAAATTGTGCATAATATCTTTTTTAACGCTGACTGAAACTTCCGTTTACAAGCAATTTTGCTGAGAATACTCCGAGGTTGTGGAATCGACATCACATCATCAATCATCATCACTAGATACCAAATCATCATAATCACTCCAATAACTTTGAATAGTTTACTAAAATACCATAAGCGTGCAAAAAAATAATTATTGACATACCTAAAGTTATTCTTCGTGTTTACAAAATGATTTATGAAATATCATGGAGAGATCATCCCGTTTGGATTCATCATACTGTCTTGGTATTCAATGCTAATACGTGTTTAGAGGTTCAACATTATGCTTAACAAGGCTTCGATACAGCGTATAAATGGTCATATATACGCATAACTTACTGTTGTATTATCTATGCCATCAATATTGTCGATAACACTAGAGTTTATGGTCTATGGTTTTTAAGTCTCTGTGGCGGCCGGGCATCTTGACAGACGGGCTCGGAACAAGAAGAATGTTTGTAACGTGGTACTTATAAATTATACAAATTCAGATAACTAAGAGTTTTATTACACTTACTTCAGATGATCTGTACCTCAGGATCATTACTTTAGACATCTCTCTCTATATAAGATTGCACGTATGTGAACCAGCACCTGTTTCTGACCCCATCAACACCAATATGAATCGTAGTTTTAGAAACTAAACAAATTAATTCAATACATACAAACATATCGTTTTATTACTGACTGGGTTTTGCCCGCGGCTTCGCCCGCGTGGATGTCGGAAAATATCCCACGGGAACGTACTACCGTGATTAAAAGTACCCCATCTGTTAATCTAAGTAAAAGTGACAAACTTTATAATTATTTGTGATAAGTTTCAAGTATATTAATTCAAGGAATAAGATTTTTCATACAAACTTTCATCCCCTATTTAACTCCCTTAGGAATTGAATTTCGAAAAATCCTTCCTTATTCCTTGTCTACATTATAAAAGGAACCTCTGTGCAAAATTTCAGCTCTCTAGGTCCAAGGGTTTGGGCTGGGCTTTGATGAGTCAGTCAGTCAGTCAGGACTTCTCTTTTTATTTATATAGATACCAACTATTTCATATTTTAAATAATTCCATAAACAGGACAACAAAAAAATAATGTTTATTGGTCTTGATAAGACCACATAATTATTAATGTCTAATACAAATATTAAATTGCGTTTTAGCCTCGCTTAAAAACAATTAAATTCGTTGTTACTAAATTACCCATAAGTTACAGTATGGCTTGTGGCTTTCAACTAATACTCAATAAACAGTGGTAATTTAATTTATCGAACTAAACTATATAATAATTGAAAGTAAAATAGAAATCAATCAATTTTATAATTTAATTTAATCAACATCAATAAGTACACAAGCGGTTCCCATTCTAACAAAATTAACCGGGCAGGAGTCGGCCACAATCGCGGAACCGGAAGTAATCCAACTGTCTTCTGGATAATCCGTCACCTCTGTATCTTCTGATGGGTGGCACAAGGTAATACTTAGAACACCAGCTAAGGTAAGCACAGCTAAACAAATCTTCATTATAATATAATATATCTTGACGTTCCTTGCGACGATCGGCGAACGAATAGATTGAGAGCGATGTTTTATGCTGCCTATATTTTATGAATACTTGGAAGAAATAACGAATTATAAATATATTTATACGAGCATATTTTCCATAAAAAAACAACAATTAAAGTTAAATACTACAAATGAGAGTGTTTATGCAGAACTGTGTTATTATTTCGTTGAAAAATAAATAGTAATTCCTTAATGTGATAGTTGAGGCAAACAATCACATGCCTGCTGACTACCGAGCCCTAGAACATGCAGTCAACCATTGACGATGCCATGGTAGTGGTAAGTGGTTTTCGGGGAAATAAAGAATACTGCAGTTTATGTGAAGAGAAGAAGATAATAAAATAGGTTGATGTAAATGGCTATTTGACTACTGTTAAAAAATCACGAAAATGTAATGTTATTTCAATGAACTAACAGAAGTAACACGATCTGTGAAAAAAGGAATAAAATCGATCACAAAATGGCTTAGTTTTAACTGATTTTAAATGACGTGTAAGACAAAGACAGCGCTCTAGAGGGTGTAAATTAACCCTTCACACATACGTCAACCAAGTATTCTGTACATCAATCTAGTAGGTATATATACCCCTACGCAAAAAATGTTGCTGGGAAACGCCTTTTTTTTTGGGGTAAAAAATCTCATTTTACGGTAAAACTCAATGTAGCACTCTTAAAACATTGTGCTAGTGGATACTTTGAATAGTAAAAGGGTCATGGAGGTAATTTAAGTAAAGTTATAACCTGAAAAACTAGTGTTTACAAAAACAGCTGTGCAAAATTAGGAACTTTGATCCCCAATATCTCCGTAACTAGGGGGTTCCCAGGTATGGTCTAGAACAAAAAAATGATTGCAGTAGTGGGGAGAACAAGTGCCCTTCGATAGCGTTAAGGGTACTTTTACACCCTTTAGATACGTGACGTCATTTTCATACCGTCATAGTTATGTCACGGTTACGTACTCGTAGTACAAATGGCCGTTTCTCGCGACAAGGATAGAAAGTGCCCCTACCAAAAACTTTTAAAGCATGTAGCTACTTAATTTATTGATCGATTTATTACTTTTTTCACACATAGTGTTATTTCTGTTAGCTCTTTGAAATAACATTACATTTTCGTGAATTTTGAACCGTTGTCAAGTAGTCAATTCTAACGGTCTTCTTATCTACCAAGCCTTTTCTCAAGTATGTTGAGGTCGGTTTACAATTTAACTAGAATGAAACTTAATACCAGTTTTGTATATGGAGCGACTGCCAATCTACTTCCATATCCCAGTTAGTGCAGCGTAATACGTGACCCCTTGTTGAGACTGGTAGTCAGACTTTCTCACTATCAGTTTAACTGACAACTTAACGACTGTCACAGATCTATAATTAACGGCGAAAAAGAAAGATTTCAAATAGATAGATTATATAGGATAGGCAGATAGATTTCCAAAAAATATTGAAAACATATTTTTTCTTCATTCATGTAAAGAAAAAATTAAGACGATACAGTCTTTCGAAAAATCGTGTGACGTCACATCGCAGTACCGTTTTTTACCGGAAAGTGACGTCACAAGCCTGCACTCCTGATCTTTGACGCGTTTTATCTTCGTATTTTTTAAATTATTTGATAAAACGAAAAACACGTATCCAATATTTTTCGATAATCTAACAGACGGACTAAACAGAATCATATTTTTTTAGTCAGGAAACATCTTTAAATTGGTAAAAAACAACAAAAAGAGTCACACGAAAAAGTTAAATCAAACACAAATATTATGCATTCTTACAGTATTTTCTGGGCAAAAGTTCACAACAAATAACATAAAAGAATTGTCAAAAATGTCTCTTGTGTTCGTTCTGTTTGACACCAGTTTGTTAATCTCTAACTCCACGATGTCTTCATATTCTTGGCAGTTCAAAAAACTGAGGAATAATACAGAAACTACTAACGTACCTATGTACTTCATAATAACTGATTTTATTTCAGTGTAACTCTTACGGTGAAATGGTTAGTAACTGTTGGTTGATACTTTTAAATGACTTGTGCTTGCTCTGGTATAGTGATGAAGAAAAGCTATGACAACAGACCAGTGCCTGTTTCACATAACTGTCATGCTCAAAATCTGAAAACACAGAATTCAATGTACGATCTTTCAACTGTGTAGTCCTAATGATTTCGGAATAAAGTGGCTGGGATATACGGACGGACAGACAGTCATGGCGAATCTATCATTATCATGAGATATCTGCCATAATCCATTCTTTGGTTGAGTTACGTCTGGTTTCAAAAACGAAAAAAAAAACGAACCAAAGTTTGCCTACAAACTTGTATTCTCAGATAAGCAGTTGCTCCATGTAAAATACTGGTATTCAGCTGCAGTCGGTTAAACTGGAAGCCGACCCCAACATAGTTAGGAAAAGGCTAGGCAGATGATGATGAGGTGGAATATAAAATAAGAAACAAAGTACGATTCAAAAGCATAGTTTAATCATTAGATCACTGAAGGGGTTCCAGACTTGGGCCGCGGGTAGTCCACCGGTTATCGCGGCCTTGACATAGAGGGCGAAGAAGGAACATGGGTGGTTTTTAGTCAGAAGAAGTCTGACACTCCCTTTCGCTCTACCCAAGAGCGGGAGGGGTTATTCGATGATTTTACAACCCCCAAAAAAGAAAACCAGACTAAACATTGAACTAGGAGTAACCTGATCTTCTAGGTGACGCGTCGCTCCTACATGAAGCTGGTCTGGACTGGTTGGGTAGCACATGACGACAGTGGCACATAGGAGACACCATACAAATATCGCCAAGAAAGACATAATTGCTGTCAGCTGCTCTTGACTGTTTCTCGAGCTACCGTTTAATGACGATGTCTTTCACATTTATAGTACTAATCTGTTATTTAAATATTTACTAGCTGTTGCCAGCGGTTTCACCCGCTACAACCCACAGGAATATAAATTCGGGAATATAAATATCAATTATTATTTGTTAATCCAGGTTATAAACTATCTGTGTGGCTAATTTCATGCAAATCCGTGCAGTAGTTTTTGCGTGAAGAAGTAACAAACATACACACTCACACACTCACAAACTTTCGCCTTTATAAGATTAGTGTGATGTGATGTACCTTAAATTACTGGGTAACAATTTAAATGTCATAAATACATCGTGTGCGTAAATAGTTGCTAAATTAAATGCCGATTGTAGTTATTTTCTAGGGTAAATATTTTAAGAATAAGTAATAATGTTTTAATAAAACTCAGTCTTTATTGACAAAAGCAATAAATTACGTGTTGTCTGTTTTTTTAAGCGGATTCAGTCAGAGGTCCTAGCACGAGCGCGCGGTGAAAACCTTACGTAGGTGAATACGTCGCAAAAACGGAAAAATTATAGTTTTTTTACACAACAAAATAATATTTTCATAATTAAAAAATAATCATTTAAGAGTGACAGTGATTGAGACTGCTTCCAATGTTTTTGTTTAATTTGCATTGTGCTTGTTTTTTGCTTTTCAGTTCTTCAGTCGGGTTTTTAGGATAGAACTATTTTTTTATTTCCAGCTTTTCAAATTTGTTACTAATCCTAGTGTATTAGTCATTTACTAACAAAAATGGATCTTATGATGTCCCTAATAAAACAATATTATTATTATTTTCAGTTAGTCACGTGAAATACTTCGCTACTATCGTATTATATCCGATTATTTGTCACTTTGAATTTCTTGTAAACATATAAAGTTGTATATTTATGTAATCTCCTTTTAAAACCCATACCCTAAACGATGGTAAAGGAAGAAAAAAAAAACATATTTTGGTTACTGGTTTTATGTGATAGTTATATTATAACGTATGAAATCTTTAATATATTAAAACAAAAAAAAAATATCGTGCTTGCCAAGATAATTATGATCTACCGAACTATATCCCGGCTACAATAAAAATGTTTGTTTCGACTACTACCCGCTTTGATCCGGGTTTTCGTAAAAAAAAATTAAACTCTTTGGTACCATCGTGGGTTTTTTCATCATTTTAAATTTTTGTTATTAGAGCAGCAGTTTTTCAGATTTAGGTCTTCATATTTTTTTCTTCAAAAACGGTGCTCTACAAACCACCGTTTTTTCATGCATCTCAGAAACAAAATGGTTTCTATGACAAAAACCGGACTGGACTATAAGGTGCAAAAAAAAGAAAAAACTCGTTTTAGTCAATACGACGAACACATTTATTTCCCATTCTAACAAAATGATGAGGACATTTGTTAGCTCGAAGCATTGAATTAGGAAACATACGTTCTGTCACTTCCATACTGCACTGTTCTGCTGGTTGGGTAGCACATCACTTCACAGCTATACTAATAATGCAAACTAAAAGTAGACCAAAGGTATGTAAAACCTCATTGTAGCAACCTCTGACTATTCTCCGTGTCACATACACGTGTACAACGATGGTTGTGCGGTTATATTTATAGCTCCAGTAATTATTACATTTTATATTAAACTCACTACCTAGTCGCGGCGGTGTAGTAATAGTCGTAAGTGATGCTTTTAAGCATGTCGTCCTGGGTTCGATTCCCAGATCAGACTAAGGGCTATTAATTTTGTTCTTCCATTAGGAATTTCTCAGCAGCACGGAGTCTGGAATTATGCCCAGTTCATGACAAGAGGCTCGGCCCATATTACATGGACCACAAAGAAAATGGCGCAATATGTAGGTGCGTTGTAGTTACTCCTACCTAACACTGCAGGACAGACATGAGAGAGTGAGTGACTACGTGATGTTTTTTAATGACACAAACACTAGAAATAAGCATAAACTACGCGCTCCTTTTCACCGGCTTCACAAAGTTCATAATTCATTCGTCGGGCTTGGTATAACATTTTATAACAAACGGCCATCTTCTTTTCTAGACTTGCCATTTAATGCGTTTAAAGCCAAAGTAAAATTTAATCTTTGTTTAAAAGCGTACTATTCCATTAACGACTACTTAAATGATAAGAACAGTTGGTCGCTGAGTTGAACACAAGACAATGTTTGTTATTTATTTATTTATGTTCTTTCTCCAAGATTAGTTTACTGATATGTTATGTCTTTTTATTATTATTATATACTTTTTTATACTTGCCTTACTATTGTATCGAGTCTGGTTCTTCTAACCAACATAACAGACAGATGTGTGCTGGGGAGTTTGTTCCGCCACTTCTTCTTTCCAGCAAAAACACTAGGAAGTGTCGAAGGGGGGGCGTTTTGGGGGACTGTCTCTTGTAAATAAGTAAAGTAAAGTAAATTTTGACGTTCGAAAAGTGCTGATTATCAGCCTAGTTTGAATAAATGAGTTTTGATTTTGATTTTGATTTTGAATGTTTATATCTCTGAAAAGGCAGGTTGCAAGTTGCAACAACCAGTAGGTATATTATTTCTCTCTGACCTCCACAACAGTCAATCAAATCTAATCATTTATTTGCATAACACAGGTCCAGAGAATGTAAAAAAAAAATAGTATGTTACACTGTGTTATAACCATACGAAGTGTGTAAGTATATTATTGGAATTTTTGCCAGAATTGTTCAATTTATGAAATTACAATGAAATTCAAAATAAAAATATTCTTAATTGAATTCAAAATACTAAAAATTAAAATTATAATAAAAGCGAATGTCATGCAAATTAATAATGTCATAGTCAATTTATTATTCGTCATAGTTTAGTCGACATACGAATAAATTCTGCAATTAAAATACAATGTACAGTCATGGACTGTAGAAGTTACTGAATAGTGAGGCTCGCCACATACTACACGGGACATAGCTGAAAATGTGTAGAATAAATACAAAATATCAGACTCAAACTCAAACTCAAAGCATTTATTTCAATTAAACCATTACTGGCACTTTTGAATGTCATAAGAACAATTCATAAAACAAAACTACGAAAAACTACGAGTGCAATACGTCATTCCGAAAGCCACCACGCCGAACCACACGCCGCCGAATGCCCGCAACGACGAACACTGCAAGCAAAAAAGCACGCAGCGACGCACACCGCAACAACGAATGCACGAGACCTCGAATCACGGAACAACGAATGCAACCGCCGCCCCGCGACCCGGAGCCCCGCGCACCCGCCACCACGGCACGCGCCGCCGCGCGCCGCCGCGCGCCCCCGCACCCACCAGCGAGACATTTGAGTGAGCATGACAATCTCTCAGCCACCAGGGCATCGTCATTAAAAATAATATATCTAAATGTAAAAAGTGGCTTTATAGTACATAGTACTCACACATGTGCCATGCAATTATACAGGGTGTTTGGAAGGGAGCTGTACATACGCCTAGGGTAGAAACTAGGGATAGTCTGCTACCTACCCCCGCCCATTATATTGACCTTGGCCTCAAGGTTTTTTTTTAATTTATTTTTATTTTTTATTTGACTTTTTTGTGATTTTTTGACTAAAACTACCTGTAGCTCAAAATCTATCCATGGGACCGGTCGGCTAATGGTCTTGTTTTAATCGTTAGAGTCTTAGGGTCCTGCAAAAAATTATTTTGCACCAGAAAATTGTGGAGAAGAAAAGTTATGGGGCCTGAAGTACCATAGTAAGGTAAAGAAATAATTTTAAAGGCAACTTTCTATGGGGTTTAAAAAAAACTAACAGGGTTGGAGTTCTTCTGATTTTTTTAAAACATCCTCAGTCCATGCCCTTTCTAACGATATGCTAAAAGTGTATTTATCACTTTTAGTTTTAAAGTTATTAATTAATTTCCGCAACTAGGGCACTTTTACCACCACGAGTCGACATTTGTAAGACAAATGTAATTTCCAGAATTTAAACCAGTTTGGCCTACAGTTGGCAAATTTGTTGTCTCACTCTTACACGAGAGCAACATGTAAGAGACAAAACATGTCATGTCATGTCTCTTTCGCTCTTGGGTCGACGGGGCCGGGCAGGTAACTCGTTGGGGTCTTTGTTAGTCAGTCGAGATTTACCCATCTTAGCTAACTTACGTACTTGCCGTTACGACGCTCCACTGTTTTCGTTAATTTTGTTGAGTTTGTTATTACTTCGTTTTTGTTAAGTTTTGTTATTTGTTACCTTGTTGTTGGCAAAATGGCTGGATTTACCAGTGAAGAGTACACCGACATGCTGGTGGTGTATGGAATGGCTGATTGCAATGGGCGCGAGGCACGGAGGATTTATCAAGAACGGTATCCTAACCGGCGAGTGCCTAACCACCAAACGTTTGGCTCAACTTATCGGCGTCTGCGAGAAACCGGAAATTTAAATTTCCGGGAACCAGCCGTGAACAGATTTCAACCAAATTTGGCTGCGGAAGAACGCATATTGGCTGAATTTGAGGAAGATCCGACCAGAAGCGTAAGAACCGTAGCCCGGACGCTTGGTTTAAGCGTGTGGAAAGTCTGGTCGGTTCTTCGCGAAAATGGACGTCATCCTTTCCACTACACCCCTGTTCAAGGTAATTTTTTACATAAAGTTTTTGTTTTTAGCTCTTATGTAATGAACTAGCATGTGAATTTCATAGGCAATTTTTAAATTAACATGAGCATGTGTGTGAGAGAGAGAGAAATGGAAAGACAGAGATAGCAATCAATGTTACATAGCTACTAATTCATAAGGAAACCGCTAACGTTGATATTTTTATTGTTTTAGGCTTAGAGGATAACGACTATGCAAGAAGGGTGGAGTTTTGCCGCCACTTGCTCCATACGGACGTGGAAGATATTAATTTTTTACGGAGTATTCTCTGGACTGACGAGTCCAAGTTTGACAAGGAAGGAATTGTAAATTACCACAATCTCCATCACTGGGCACCCAGAGATCAAAACCCGAGAGTCAAGAGGCACAGAGGTTTTCAACGAAGGTTCTCCGTGAACGTATGGGCAGGCGTCATCGGTAATCGGTTGATAGGGCCGCACTTTTTGCCAGACAACCTAAACGGGCAAAACTACTTAGATTTCCTTCGAAAACGATTTGCCTGATTTAGCGGAAGAAGTGTTTGACGAAAATCGGCCCATAGTCTTCCAGCACGACGGCTGTCCTGCTCATTGGAGCCTAGCAGTGAGGGAGCTTCTGGACAACTGCTTTCCTAATTCTTGGATTGGTCGGGGTGGGCCAATTCCCTGGCCCCCAAGGTCGCCTGACCTTACCCCACTCGACTTCTACGTCTGGGGAAGGGCGAAAGAGTTGGTGTACGCAGAAGAAGTACCAACAAGGGAGGTTCTAATTAACAGGATCCACGCCGCATTCGATACAATGCGCGAGGAACTGCTGCTTAGAACGGTGACCGTGGAGATGAGGAAGAGGTGCCGAGCATGTTTACAGGTCAATGGTCATCAATTTGAACAAAATTTGTAATTAATTAAAATTAGTAATTAATTAAAATTTGTAATTTAATGACATTAGTCATTACCAAATTTTTTGTTTCATTTGCCATCCTTTTACGATCGAACACATTTAATTTTCATTAGTTGAAATTTTTGCTTGAAGTGCCCTAGTTGCGGAAATTAATTAATAACTTTAAAACTAAAAGTGATAATTACACTTTTAGCATATCGTTAGAAAGGGCATGGACTGAGGATGTTTTAAAAAAATCAGAAGAACTCCAACCCTGTTAGTTTTTTTTTAAACCCCATAGAAAGTTGCCCTTAAAATTATTTCTTTACCTTACTACGGTACTTCAGGCCCCATAACTTTTCTTCTCCACAATTTTCTGGTGTAAAATAATTTTTTGCAGGACCCTAAGACTCTAACGATTAAAACAAGACCATTAGCCGACCGGTCCCATGGATAGATTTTGAGCTACAGGTAGTTTTAGTCAAAAAATCATAAAAAAGTCAAATAAAAAATAATAATAAATTAAAAAAAAACCTTGAGGCCAAGGTCAATATAATGGGCGGGGGTAGGTAGCAGACTATCCCTAGTTTCTACCCTAGGCGTATGTACAGCTCCCTTCCAAACACCCTGTATAATATTAAGATATTGAATCTATACAATGCAAAGAAATAATTACAATCTTCTGCAGCCTCTACAATAACTTCACATGAGATATTCTAATAAAATATAAAATAAGGTAGTTATATCGGATAGTGGATTTATCGAGAAAGGTCATAACTCATAAGCTATATTTATGTGACGCAGACGAAGTTGCGTGGGTCAGCCAGTAAAAAATAAAAAAGTACCATGGCAACTAAGAGATGTTACAAAATCTTGGTACATTACATCATTCATGTTGAGATGGTATATTATGTGAGAACTATGTAGCAAGACGTGCAAGTTAAGAGTGTCCGGAGTAAAAAGATATAATAAACAAATCAAAATATATATATATATATTTATATACCATGGCAACTAAGAGATGACCAGTCTCTACTGACAGCGCCCGTTTACGAACATGACGCATGGATCAGCACCATTCAGCTCAACCATTTTGAAGGGAGCTAAATGATCCGACACACACGCCACCAGGTATGAATAATCAATTTTAATCCACAGGAACACACATATTTCCCACTTTCACAAAACCATTCGGACATCCTTCTGCAACAAACATCGCCGCAGCTGGTGTGTATATTATATCTGATATGTCTGGATAATCTGTCACGTGTGTTCCTCTATCTTCGGCGTTGGATGGGAAGTACATTGTCACATTGACGCTTAAAATCACGGAAATTAAAAACCTTGTGTACCACTTCATATTAACAATGCTCTTCGTGTCGGTCTAATGAATGGCGTTTGATTATTTATTCACAAACACGGCAGTTACTCGTATTTATACCTGAACTAAACTGTAACGTCGCCATTTTAAAAGATTATTTACCTGAACTAAACGTCAAATTAAGTTAAATAGCAAAGTTAATCTCATGTTGTTGTCTTTTAAAACGTTGCCCCACTATAGGAATATTTTATGTATTGGCAGAGCGTGTCCAAACATGTAACATACACACCCGGAACAACTACTTGTAGGCACATAGGCCATACAAATATTTATTCCGTGTGGGGATCGAACCCGCTCAGCCAGTACCTTTTCGATCTATCTTTCAACGTACATGTACTGAGCCTTTTGTCTTCGGGGGAACCATAGAATGAAACCTCTCTCTTACATACTCCTTTTGCCATGTAATATACTGCTTATTTAGCTGCATCCGGTTATACTGGAAGCCGACCCCGGGAAAAAGCAGGCAGTTGATGAGTATGCACAGCACATCGTAGATCTTCCTAGCCCAATTAGTTCTCATGTGAGCACCAGCAAAATTGCATGGATACTTTAGTGGGTGCCTATTTTCCTGTGAACGTTTATAGTCGATCGCGTTTACGTTAGGTGGCGTCATTTCTCGCTTCACGCGATTTTATTTCTGAATAATTTATATATTTTTGCAGGTACCTACTTTCTGCGGCGTCCAATACTTGTACCTACCCTTTTTTTTTTGGGGTTGGGAAATCATCAAATAACCGGGGTCCCGCTCTTGGACAGAGCGAAAGAGAGTGTCAGACTTCTACTGACTAAAAACCACCCATGTTCCTTCCTAGCCCTATATGTCAAGGCCGCGGTATCTCTTACAGCATTCCGCAGCCCCGACGGGCGTCGGCCCTTTCCATGTTGCTGACATCTCTTTGAGGCGCGCGTGGAACACGAACCTTGTACCTACCCTTCGGTGGCCATCAGTTGATAATGTCGTACGTTCTCCAGAATTATAGTCAAAATACAAATGTTTAAAAACATCGCAGTGTCACCCAATAATTTAGTCACCTTCGCCAACAGTAGACTTCATATTGTTTGTGCCTAATTTGGGAATGTAGCTTCAGTTGGATTCAATTAGCAGTTATATGGCCACCGTTTTTATATAAATCATTGCTCTCAAAACAGGTTTGAACCATCAGATCCGCCGAGGTTACAACAATGCTTATAAAATTGAAAGTAGGTACCTAAATAAGGAAAACTGATTCACTTCGACTTCATAAACTATTGATAAGCGATTTTCTGTTATTTTTGTTTTGTTTTTACTATTGTCACCTGACCTAGTGGACGCTAGCATGACCCCGAGCATGGGGTATATACAGGTTGGAATTTTGTAATGCCACCTGGAGGGAAAGTACTCTTAATACTGCAGATAGAAAATTTTACTCAAAGGAAACATTCCTTTATTTTTGAATAGAAAGCAAACTGCATTCAAAGATTTTCGAAAATTCTCTTCTCCCACACCCGGAAATCGAACCGGCTAAAATCTGAAAAATTATACCCTGTACTTTTATTGCATCGATCGTTAGAGTCAAATAAATTAAAATACTGGATCCTTTAAGAAACGAGTTAAATGGTTTCCCCGAGGAAGAGTACTTTTCCTCCAGATGGCATTACAAAATTCCACCCTGTATAGGTTCGAATTCCCTGGCAGACTAAAATGTAATAAATTGGCGATATTCATTTTTAGGAGCGACGTGACGTTAACCAGTAAACAGTGCATAGTTTTTACAATAAAATTATCAAGTGTACGAGAACAATAACAAATATGCTAACAAACTAACTCAGCAAATTGAGTAAAACCTAAAAAAAAAGAACTTTAAGGCATATCAAAAGAAAACAACAATTATGTAGGTAATAATTGATTTAATCTTCATCTTGACAATTACCATTGAGATCTTTTGTACGACCTTCCAGACAATAGTTTGCAACTGCCGCAGCGACCGTAGTTGGCACTCCAGAATTTAGCCTTACATCTATATTTGGTCGATCTTCAATATTCCTATTTGTGTCAGGTAAAGGATGAACCACTTTCCCGTATACATCCACTTCTATCACTTTCACTTTCTGTACCCACACTTCCACTCCACTAGGGTACCTAAAGTACTGACAGTTCACTAGATCTAACACTAGAACACAAACTAGTATCGCGCACACATGCTTCATGGTAACTGTTTCCTGCCTAACTATGACTAATTGGCCAATGCACTGCCTTTATAGATTTTTATCAACAGAACACGTACACAGTTTTTTATAATAAGGAAACTAGATTCTGGCTCTATTATTCATTTTGGAATAAAGTCAGTAGGTAAATAATATTTAGAAATATTATTCTACGGGGCTGGCCTTCGAAACAAATAAAATGACACCATTTTTTTTAGGCAGTCGTGTAAAACATGGGTTTGTTAAACAGTAGCAGTTAAACGGGTGAAATATTTGTGTGGTTTTAGGTGTGCGTTGCAGTAAATATTCTTATTACATACTGTTCAGTTATAATATAATACAATAACTGTTACCATAGTACAGTTTAAGTGCGTTGAGCGTTTATAAAAATGGTTAAATAAATCAATACATAAAGGGTTCTGAATAAGCCACAAATTAAAATAATCATTAAAAGTCTTCTTTATGACAACCTTTGTTGTCACCAAATCGGATTACAAAAGGATACAATAATTATGAAACAATAATAATTGGTTTAATCTTCCATTTGACAAATACCATTGAGACCTCTTGCACGACCATCTGGACAAAAGTTTCCAGCTGCAGCAGAGTATTCAGTACTTGGCAGTGTAGTAGTCTGTTGCCTTGCCGTTGGTCGTTGTCTGTTGTCTGGTTGATCTTCGGTACTCTTATAAGTATCACGTAAAGGTTGGTAGTTGAGGGTTGGGGCCACTCTCACACTCTGAACCCTGTGTCTGTGCATTTGGACTCCACTGGAGTATCTATAGCAGTTCACTAGATCTAATATTAGAACACAAATTAGTATCGCACACAAGAGCTTCATGGTAACTGTTAATGTTCGTACTGTGACAAAGTGGCAAATGACACCACTTTTATAGAATTTTATCAATATAACACATACACTGTTTTTTATAAAAGGAAACTAGATTCTGGCTCTACAATTAATTATTTAAACATATTATTAAAAAAAGAGGTTTACCTTCGCATAGATAAAAAACAGTGGGTTAGTCAAACAGTAGCAGTAATATTTAACACACATTAGACAACACAGGATAATAACATGTAGGTAATATTGGAGTACATAGGTACAGCTTATTTCTTAAGAAAATTCTGGAGAACGAGAAGTGGAAAAGAAGTATGTGAGAAATATAATAATGTGTTTGTCTTAACTAACTGAATAAATACACACACGATACGTCACACACACGACATTAACTTATTTATTTTACACGATATAAATACATTGTTTTATGAATAAACCAGCCAAACAGTGAGTGGCTGTGCCGGTGTGCATATATTTGTGCAATAGTCTGTAATACCGTTACAGTGCGGTAAGTTGATGATGCTTATAGAAGCACTGCAATGCATCATCACCTTACCTCACAATTATGATCCCGAACCAAGCTGGACTTTGCGGTTAGTTTAAGTGTGCGTTGCAGTAGCCATTCTTATTCTGTATTGAACAAATTGTACAAATTAAAATTTTATACAACAAATGTTACCTACTAATATTACAGCTTAAGTGCGTTGAGCGTTTATAAAATTGTTAAATCAATCAGTAGGGTAATTAAACGTCTTCTTTTTGACATTCTTTGTTGTCACCAAATCTGACAGTGTCGCCCGGACAATGATTTCCCGAAGCGGCAGCGGATCCACCTTCTGGTGCGTTTTCTAGTTGCTTAAACTCTTCCTCACTATATTCAAACCCGTCTACCTGCTGTACCTGTACTCCGCCGTTTCTTAGTGGCTGGCCGAAATTGACATCAGTATCCTTTGGGAGCTGATATCCTATAGCTTCGCTTTCCTCAAGTTCAATCACCTGCACATTGTCTACCGTCACTCTTGCGCCCCCAGGGTACACCACATAGTGGGAAGCAGAATGCGTAAGGTCGATCACTAAAACAGAAACTAATACTACAGCTAAGTATTTCATGTTGACAGCTTCCTGTGTCACTGTTGGATGTGTGATGATGAATTCTGCATTTTAGCTTTTATATCGATGAAATAAAAACGTAAAAGGTTTTTTTTTAAATTAAAAAACTAGATTTTGAATATCACTTCTTCTTTGTATGTGTTTTTAACATTTTGAATTTGAATTACTTAACCCTTGTTTAGGAAGTAAATCTGGTAGACATTCAGTAACTCATAAATCATGCAGAACCGGTTACAGTTAAGTGTAGGATAATTTAAAGTCGTCATAACACGACTCACTAACAAACAAACAAATTAATAACACCAACAAATTAATTGATACAAATAAATACAATTTAAGTGTCTGTTTTAGTGTGTGTTTTGCTGTGGGGATTTGCTGGCAGATAACTACTTTTATTTTAGAACTAGCTGTGCCCGCGACTTCGTTCGCGTGATTGCCGAAAACTAAAATGCGTCGCTTAGACAAAAGTACATTAAATCATTGCCCTGCGTTAACTTACTGACGCTGTAGCAAATAAGATGAGGGTAATGCAAAGCACTGGCTATGTCTAATACTAAAGTTTAGATGGGTGGATGTTTGTTAATCAACCACGTCAGAACGGCCGAACGGATCTTGATGAAATTTGAAGCAGAGGTAGATTATAGTCCCGTCGGGGTTGCGGGTTGTTCGCAAGAGATACCGCGGCCGCAGGGCTAAGTAGGAACATGGGTGGTTTTTAGTCAGTAGAAATCTGACACTCCCTTTTGCTCTGCTCAGGTGCGGGAGGGGTTTTTTGATGATTACTAACTCCCAAAAAAAAAGGTAGATTATAGTCGACCCGATTATAGTAGGCCCTTGTCGTTGGCTCGTTCGTGTTCCACGCGCACCTCAAAGACATGTCAGCAACAACGAAGGAGCCCCAAAGAGATGACGTCTGCCGGGGCTGAGAGTTGTCCGCAAGAAATACCACGGCCCCGAAACACAAAGGGCTAAGAAAGAACATTGGTGGTTTTTCGTCAGTAGAAGTCTGACACCTCCTTCCGCTCCGCTCAGAGCGGGAGGGTCTGCTCTGCTTGGGTGGAGCCCCACCGTGTTCTCGTAGCGGCGATTGGTAGCGACGACCTGTCGCGTCCGGTCCTGGTGCAGGCCATGGTCCGGGGCGAGAGGGAATGGAGCGCCGTCGCTTCTTCAAAGCAGTGATGCTAGCGAAAGAGGTGGCGGAACGTGAGAGGGAGAGAACCTCTCGTCCCAGCCGCTGCGGCAGATGCTCCGGGCGTCGGAGGCCACGTGATGGCTTCCGGCCACCGTAGGCGAGGGCCTGTGGACGGTGAGTAACGGGCTAGCTGATCGTCCGTCTGTTCTAAGACGATGACAGGCCGCATCGACAGCGCGTTTGTGTTCCACGCGCGTCTCAAAGAGATGTCAGCACCATGGGAGGGGCCCGAAAGAGCCAACGCCCGTTGGGGCCGCGGGTTGTCCACAGGTTATCGCAGCCTCGACATAGAGGGCGAAGAAGGAACATGGGTGGTTTTTAGTCAGTAGAAGTCTGACACTCCCTTTCTCTCTGCCCAAGAGCGGAAGGGATTATTCAATGATTTTACACCCGCCAAAAAAAAAAGGGCACTTGTGCTCCCCACCACTGCGATAATTTTTTGGTTCTAGACCATACCTGGGAACCCCTTAGTTACGGAGATATTGGGGGTCAAAGTTCCAAATTTTGCACAGCTGTTTTTGTAAATACTAGTTTTTCAGGTTAAAACTTTACTTAAATTACGACCATGACCCGTTTATTATTCAAAGCACCCACTAGCACAATGTTTTTAATAGTGCTACATTGAGTTTTACCGTAAAATATAATTTATGACCCCAAAAAGAAAGTCGTTTCCCAGCAAATAAATTTGCGTAGGGGTACTTAGTTTGATGTACAGAATGCTTGGTTGACGTACGTGTGAAAGGTTAATTTACACCCTTTAAGTATAGATATAGATATATAAGAACTAGGGAATTTGCTTTTTGAATAGGTAATCCAAAAAGCAAAGTATTTTTTTAAAATAATTTTACGCTAACGAAGATCGTGGCTAACAGCTAGTAAGGAATATTATTTAAATGTTTCCTTTACTCGTTAACCCAATCGTCATCAGTTCGATTTTTGACACGGGGACCACAGTTAAAATAGTGTAATTTTTTTAAGCCTTACCCCACCCTAGGAATTTTACCTGTACCGTGGGTGCGTTCACAAATATTTAAACTCACATACACAAATACCCAGACCCGAAACAACTATCTGTAGGCCATACAAATATTTATACGGGGATCGAACCCGCGCAGCAGTCCAATCGCTCAGCCACCGCACCAACCGCATTTGAGTTTATTTATTTATTGGTTCACCTACAACTGTTTACACAGGTTTTATGCAAAATGTAATATGCATAAATTTAAATGCAACAGTGCAACAATCATTTACTAGTAAAGTCCGCAATTCCGCATGCATTAAGGAATTGTACAATTTATAATATTAATTTATATATCACATTAACTCTCTGTGTTACCACTTGTACACCACTGGGGTATGTTATACAGGGTTATTTGTAAAACACCGTTAACCTCTCAAGACTAAGTTGCTAACATCATAATCAACAACTTTTGTTCTATGACTTTTAAAAATTCATCATATTTTAGTTCATCAGATTTACTTACAAAAATAAAAATATTTATATTGTACGCTCTAAATGTTACCAATTTTGCGAAGCAAAAGAAAACGATAGTACAATAGCGAAGGGAGCGGGGTAAGGGCGGCGGGGTAATCGTAGCGTAGCGCGTTACGACAGTGCCCGACAGGCGTAGGTAGGTACAGCAAAATACAGAGTTGAAATGTGTTAGATAGGACAACAAAATCTTGAACTTTTGTTTTTGGTAAATGTATTATGTTTTGTTAAAAGTCAACAAAAGTTGTTGTTTATGATGATAGTAATACAGTCTTGCAAGGTTAACGGTGTTTTAGAAATAACCCTGTATAGTACGAATGCGTTAGATCGAACACTACAAAACAAACTAATATTAATGCCAAGTAAGATTTCATGTTGGCTGCTTCCTGTGTAACAATTAGATGTGTGATGAGAATAGTCTACATTATTTGCTTTTATATCTGTATGAATTGCACACGCACAAGGTTTTGTTTTAATCACGAGACTGGATGTTGATGAACATGTTAAATCAAAATTAGTAATGCCTTGTTTAGTAAACTGTGGTAAAGTTAGTAGTACAGACGGCCACTGCGTTTATGATTCATGCATCGTCACTTGCAGAACCGGTGTGTAACAGTTTAAGGTCACGACAAAAAAGTAGAATAGGAAAATTTACATTTTTTTTATAAAAAATGATTACGACACAGACTTAAAAGTTTAAGGTCACCGGTTCGAACCCAGAGAGGCAGGCCAGTTGTGTATTTTTTCGTCTCCACTGCTCGCAAAAGGTGGAGCAAAATATTAGGCATGTAGGTAACATCTAGCAACCCGCACTGCACCCACGTGGTTGATTATACAGGTTGTAAATTAACCCTCACACAAACGTAAACCAAGCATTCTGTACATCAAACTAAGTTCTACGCATTTTTTTTTTCTGGGAAACGACTTTTTTTTTGGTGTCAAAAATATCATTTTACAGTAAAACTCAATGTAGCACTCTTAAAACATTGTGCTAATGGGTGCTTTGAATAGTAAACAGGTCATGAAGGTAATTTAAGTAAAGTTTTAACCTGAAAAACTAGTATTTACAAAAACAGCTGTGAAAAATGTGGAACTTTTACCCCCAATATCTCCGTATCTATGGGGTTCCCAGGTATGGTCTAGAACAAAAAAATGTTCGCAGCGGTGGGGAGAACAAGTACCTTTTTTATATTTTTGGGGGGTGGGAAATCAAATAACCCCTTCCGCTCTTGAGCAGAGCGAAAGGAACGAACGAACGTTCACTCCCTCTCACGTTCCGCCATCTCCTCTCCGAGACGTTCCGAGCGTCGGGCGCCACGTGACAGCTTCCGGCTACCGTAGATGCGGGCCTGTAGACGGTGAGTGATGGGCTAGCTCGCCGTCCGTCCGTCTTATGACGACGACAGGCCGTGTCGACGGCGCGTTCGTGTTCCACGCGTGCCTCAAAGAGATGTCAGCAACATGGAAGGGGCCTCTCCCTTGGAACACGAACGCAAGGGCCGACGCCCGTCGGGGCTGCGGGATGTTGTAAGAGGTACCGCGGCCCTAACATATAGGGCTAAGAGGGAACGTGGGTGGTTTTTAGTCAGTAGAAGTCTGACACTCCCTTCTGCTCTTATTGGTTATTTGATGATTTCCCAGCCCCAAAAAAAGGGCACCGTGGCGCCTCTCCAGCCACTCCTCAAAGAGGGGATTTACCGCCGCTATAGTGGCGTGCCCTAGAACAAGTGCCCTTTTTTTTGGCGGGTGTAAAATCATCGAATAACCCCCCCGGTCTTGGGCAGAGCGAAAGGGAGCGTCAGACTTCTACTGACTAAAAACCACCCATGTTCCTTCTTCGCCCTCTATGTCGAGGCCGCGATAACCTGTGGACAACCCGCGGCCCAGAACAAGTGCCCTTCGTTTGCGTTAAGGGTACTTTTACACCCTTTATACCATTTTCTAGCATTTTTAAAAAAAAAAATGGGAATATTATGGATTGATTATTATACTGTAGACCTTTGTTACAGTCTTAAATTCGTCGGGCTAGTTAATTTAAAAGTGTCTGTAACACGCAATGCACTTACGAATAGGGTACAGGAGGACTATCTCCTGTACCACAGTAGTGTGGAGGAAGGTCAAAATAATATACAATTCACTTTTTTTTTTACATAAAAGTTTGTTTTTGCAGTTTCCTGTGGCCATGGAAACACAATACACAATTATTTCACTCTAAAAAGAAAATCGTATGGTAACACAAAAACGTGACTTTGACGAGATTAAGGTTGTTAATCTAGCAAACTAAAATCGTTAAATAAAACAACAACATAGCCAGTTAGTCATTCATTTAATCATTGCCTATACAGGAATTAGAAAATCTTGTAAAGTTAACCGTGCAACCAACCTCAAAGACTTCAGGGTTAGGTAGGAGAGGGATAAACTCGATTTTCGCGAATAAATCATGGTTACTCGTTGGCAATTGCGTTGATTTTCCAAAATCTCCACCGAAATCCATCGACATTTTAATTCTTGCCACGTCACTTTCTTGTTCTGTCACTTGCACTTTATCTTTCGACACTTCGATACCGTCAGGGTTCGTTATATGTTTCGAACGCGTTATATCTATCACAAGAACACAAGCTAGTACTACAGCCAAATATTTCATGTTAACAGCTTCTTGTATCTGTGAGATATTAACCCATGAATGCTGGATTAAATACTATCGCGTCGTATCCTACGAATTAGGGCGTAACTGCAAAACAGCTACTTTTCAGGAGACAAAATAGTAGAAGAAAGATGAAACGTAATTAAGGAATCGTCTCTTCAATAGATACGCAAAATATCCATTCCATAGAACACGGCCCCAGTCACCTTTACCCCAAAACACCATTAGGGATTTTTCTATGTACCCAATAAGGAAAATTTTGACTATCACAATTAAAATGACTTTATTTAGTAAAAATCTTTGATGTTTAAAATATTTTGGTATACTTACTATTTATAAGAGTAATAATAATAATAATAATAATATAATATATGAAGCGGGCATTCTCGGGGACTGAAATTAACCCTCGAGATTACATGTCCCATGTCACAGAGCGCATCGACTTCCTGAAGCAGAAGGTTTATGCATGGGCCAACCGTATTCGACGGTATAGACGGCGGGTTGATCGGTACTCACAGAATCGCATGTTCCAGAGCGATGAAAGGTGGGTATACCGAACTTGGGAGCGACGCGAGCCAAATATGACGGACGTGTGTCGCCCGGATGATGCTGCCACGAGTTCATTTTGGCGTAGCATCTGGTCCGTACCCGTCTTTCATACTGAGGCTGACTGGTTGCGTGATGTCGAGCGAGTGTGTGAACCTATTCCAGAAATGGACGCTATTTTAATAACACCACAAGATGTAGCCAGTGCAGTTCGTCCGTTACCGAACTGGAAATCACCTGGTCCGGACGGACTGCACAATTTCTGGCTCAAATGGCTCAGTAGTTCACACACTTGCCTGGCATCCCAATTCCAGTCATCCTTAGAATCTGCGACGCTACCGCAGTTTTTAACCACAGGCATTACCCACCTGCTCCATAAGTCAGGTTGTCCCGCGGAACCCAAAAATTATAGACCGATCACGTGTTTGTCGACGGTCTATAAACTTCTTACATCCATTTTGAGAGCGAAAATCAGTAAACACATTGAGAAAAACTCTATTATGTCTGCCTCTCAGAATGGATGTAGGAACGGGTCCCGCGGTACTAAGGAGCTACTCCTCATCGACATGGTCATTAGCCAACAGGTTCGTCGGGCCCGCAAGGATCTGTCGACATGCTGGATAGACTATAAGAAGGCTTACGACTCGGTGCCACATACATGGCTCATGAGGGTGCTGGAGTTGTACAAGATAGACGCAACTCTACGCGCCTTCCTTGAGTCGTGTATGGGGCAATGGAAGACTGTCCTTCGATATCCGGGATGTCAACAGATTCAGGGGAACGATGAACCTGTATGGATCAAGCGGGGAATATTCCAGGGCGACAGTCTGAGCCCGCTTTGGTTCTGGTTGGCCCTGAATCCTCCAGCACATTACTGGAGGATTCAGGTCTAGGCTACCGGTTGAGGAGAGATGGTCAGGTCATATCTCACCTTCTTTACATGGATGATCTGAAACTCTTTGCCCCCAACAAATTGCGACTGATGGAGTTACTGAAACTAACTGATTCTTTTAGTAGCGCCATCAGGATGGAATTTGGTGTGGACAAATGTGCAGTCATGTATGTAAAGAGAGGAGAGATTATGGAATCCGAGGGAATTCAGCTTTCGGATTCCATACACCTCAGATCCCTTTCCTCGACCGAAAGCTATAAATATTTGGGTATGTTGGAAGCGTTAGGCATTAACGTAGCTGACATGAAGCAATCGTTGAAGGAGCGCTTCTTCGGACGCCTGAAGAAGGTTTTAAGTAGCCTTCTTTCAGGTGGGAATAAGGTGCGCGCCTTCAACGGTTGGGTCATGCCGGTTTTAATGTACTCTTTCGGCATACTCAAATGGACTCACACCGAACTTGACGCATTGGATAGGAGAGTTCGTACATTGCTGACCGCAAATCGGATGCATCACCCACGATCATCAGTGATGAGACTGTATATCCCGCGGAAGTGCGGGGGTCGAGGCTTTTTAAACGCGAAGACCTTCCACAACCGCGAGGTGTGCAGTCTCAGAGAATATTTTTTAAAAACCGATGTGGGTATGCACCGAGATGTGGTCGCAGTGGACAAGGGACTCACCCCGCTGTCCATGGCTAACGAGAACTGGCGCAAACCTGTGGTACTTACTGCTGATGACCGCAAGGTAGTATGGCAAAGCAAGGAGCTTCACGGGCGCTTCTACCGGGCTCTTCATGGGCCCGATGTAGATTTTCTAGCGTCCGTGTCCTGGCTACGTTTCGGCGACCTCTTTGGGGAAACTGAAGGTTTTGTCTGTGCGATTATGGACGAAGTTATGTTGACGAACAACTACCGGAAATATATTATGAAGGATGGGACGGTTGACGTGTGTCGGGCATGCCATCGTCCGGGTGAGTCCATCAGACATATTATTTCTGGTTTTTCTCGTCTAGCTAACGGCGAGTACTTGCACAGACACAATCAAGTAGCTAGGATTATTCACCAGCAACTTGCCTTGAAATATAAACTTGTGGAGTCGGAGGTACCGTACTACAAGTATGTGCCCGACCCAGTTCTCGAAAATGACCATGTAACGTTATACTGGGATCAGTCTATCATCACTGACAGGACTATTGTTGCCAATAAGCCTGATATAGTGGTGATGGACCGATCAGCGCGCCGCGCAATGATAATCGATGTTACCATTCCACATGACGAGAACCTCGTGAAAGCTGAAAAAGAAAAACAAATAAAATATCTTGATTTAGCACACGAGGTTGTCGATATGTGGCATGTGAACTCGGCTATCATTGTGCCGATAGTCGTAACGGCCAATGGCCTTATAGCCAAGAGTCTGGACGACCACCTGTCCAAACTTTCGCTCGGCGGTTGGATCAAGAGCCTGATTCAGAAGGCAGTACTCCTCGATACGGCTCGCATTGTGAGGAGGTTCCTGTCTCTGGAGCCCTAACCACCGGTAGCTTGGACCCTGCTCCCGTCACCGGTGGACGACTATTTTTTATATTTTTAAATGTTTTTTTATGAGTTTTATATGAAATATTTAAAAATGTAAATTTTATGTGAATAAATAATAATGTTCCACAACTATCACACAAAGTAAGAGTAAAGTAACTATGTACATTAATTAAAAACTATAAAATAAACTAACAAGACTAAACTATAAAAGGGCATCGAAATACTGCTCCTCAACGCTGTCAGCCGGTAATGTGCCTAAAAGACTGGCGGCATTGCCACGTTGTATGGCAACGCTTAGCCTCTGGCCAAGATAACAGCCAGCCCTTGGGTCACGAGAAGCGTCAACTAAGCGTTTAGAAATTTCCTTAAACAGGCTATGAGCACTCGGACCCCACGGCCCTAGCGTTTCAACCCCAAAGGGCTCGAAAATATAGTTACCACAAAGGTTACTATATTTACGCCGCTTGAGATTCTCTGCAGCCACAGCGGCACCACCTGCGCAGCACGATGAACACATGTTGCGCCCCGTAAAGGCCTACCCATCTTCCAAGGAAACAAAGACATGCCGTCCGGTCTTTTGCCACCGTCGCGTGTCAAGCCATTGGGTTCTAAAACAGCTGGCACGCCGACGAGCACGTCGGATCGAGCAAAGTGCCTATGCTCGACGACGGCAGTGTGTGAAGCCAAAGACCCGATTCCCATTCACCTACAGCCAGCAGGCGCGCACGCTCAGCAGTAGTAGCAGACGTGTTCACTAAATTGTTCTGAACTACTCTGCAAAGCGGCTCATCCCACCGTCTCTGGGTAAATGGATGGTCGGGTGCTTCAGTGTTTGGGCAAGCGTGTTTCCAAGCCCGGATAGCCTCAGAGAAGCACGGCACATCAAAATTAATCAGTGTGGAAGCCAGGATATTCCTGATTAACTTCTCAGTGCCGTTGACTGAGGATATGAAAGCGGATATAATATACTTACTTGCTTAAAAAATCTCCGTTTCCGCCGACTAGTGGTCGAAGGGTTAGTGCCACTCGAGCCTGTGCAACTTCACTACTTACGATGATTCTTCGTTGAAAACGGAGTGCTTCAAATTGTGACTTTTCAGAAAACCTAATTATTTAATGACCTGTACCGTTTTTAATTGTTTTGTTGAACTTGTTACATGTAGTATGATGAGCAAATTGTAATTTTGCACTAAAAGATTAAAGCCCTTATGTTCGTTACGCTCTTATTCGTAGGATACGACGCGATGGAATGCGATCATACATGTTTAGTTTAGTTTTTTTTGTTGCTATAGATTTTTTATTCAACTTGTGGCTTTTCCTTATAATATTCCATAATATGTTTAATTTGAATATATCACGTGTCGTTTGGGAATGTAAAGGTCAATCTACAATTTAGCAATTTGTAGAAATTTTAGATTGACCTTGACAGTCCCAACTCGACTTCTGTAAAGTTATTAGTACAGACAGCGCAGTGGTAACAACCTTGGTCGTACCACGGCACTTACATGTTTAAGGTCACTAGTTTGAACTCAGACTGGCAGGCGTGTTGCATAGTATAGTTTTTTCATCTCCACTGCTCCTAAAACGATGAGGGTAAAAACATTGTAGGCATGTGACATCTAGGAATCTGCAGTGCGCCCACGTGATAGATTTTAGACCATTTTTTATACACAGTCCATAATCTGCCCACTACTTGGACTATTATAATGTTGACCTTTCTATCAGCCATCAATTCAGAGGGACAGTTAATTCAAAAGTGCTATGAGCTCGCAATGCACCCACAAATAGGGTAACGGAGGACTATCTCTTGTACTATAGTAGTGTGCATGCATTGCGAGTTACTGGCACGGTACAGACCTAGTGTGGGGAAAGATTAAAACATTTTTTTTGTTTCTTAACATACAAGTTTATTTTGCAGTTTCTGCTGTGGCCATGCTACAGTCTAAACAATTATTTGCCTCCGAAAGTAACAAGCTAACAGCAGTCGTAATACAACAAAAAAAAATGGGATTTTGACGAGATTGAGGTAGTCAATCAAGCAAAGTGTGATAAAATCTGTAAAATACCATATTTCAGGCAAATAAATGAATCTATCTATCTATCTATCTAAAGTCAATTCGTTCAATAAAACAATAACATAGGCATTTAGCTATTTATTTAAACACTGAATACACAAGTCTCACCGACTCGTGTAGCATTACCCGTACAACCAGCCTTAAAATACCCTGAGCCGCCCTGAGGTGGTACCTCCGCATTTACTTTTTCCAGGTCCAACGGTTTTGACCTTAGTGGTCCTTCATCTTGACTCGCGGGCAATACCGTTTCTTTTCCAAAATCTCCACCGAAATCCGCTGCGTCACCTTCTAGTTCAGTCACCTGCACGTTCTCTATCCACACATTGACACCACTCGGGTACGTTATCTGTTTAGAACGCGTTATATCTACCACTAAAATACAAACAAATACTGCAGTCAAGTGTTTCATGTTGGCAGCTTCGTGTATCTGTGCGATTTTTGCTAATGAATACTGGAATTTATACTATCTACAGAAATGCGCTTAAACAAGTTTAGTTTAGTTTTTTGTTTTTATAAAGACGATAATATGCAAATTGTTGCATGAAATATTGATTTTTATTTTTTGTTGACATTTCCTTGTATTCTATATGTTGAATTTTAATAAGTCACGCCTTGTTTGGGAAGTTCATTACTGTTAGCACTATCGTCTGCGATTTCAAGGCCAATCTACAATGATTGTTGAATCAATATTAATGAAAACATTGACTTGGCAATTTGTAAACATTAGAAAATCAATTTGTAAGCGTGCAGTTCGGTGTTTGACCTTACACATCAAGCTAATGCACTAAAACGCTTCGCAGAAATTAACTTGTGCGGTGTACAAGTAACAGGGCAAATACAAGAAGGAAATGTGTTGCGTCGACCCCAAATAGAATGGGATCAGGGCAGGAAGACGATGGTGTACAAGTAATTGGTGTTATATTTCAATCACTCCTAACACACTTTGCATCGACTCTAGACATTCCACAAACCCTGTACTTCTTTTCACTGTTGGGAAACTATTAGAAGAAGTTTTGTAATCTTTAGGCACTTTTTCATCTAACACCCACACTTGTTGTTTTCCCTTTTTTTCACTTGATATAACAGGTAGTTGATCCTTGAAGTAAGTTACAGTTTTCCTTGCATCACTGTTGCTATGACTCTCTGGTATTAACGCTTGTTGTCTTGCCTCTATAGCTGGGGAGTTTACAGAGTTCGTGTAAGATTTACCTTGAGGTTTCACCTTTTCGTGAGCCACTGTTATACCTGTACCAGCTTTGGCATGATCAACTGTGTTGTGTTTAACAGCTGATATAAATTCTGTATCTACGTTCACTGATTGCGTACCATTAAAAGAACTTTTGGAATCTTTAGGCTTTTTTTCATCTAGCACATGCACTTGTTGTTTTCCCTTTATTTCACTCGGCTTAACGATTGCATCTCCAAATCTGATGTCTACACCTGAGGATTTAGGAGCTAGAGTTTTGCTTGCATCATTGTTGCTATGACTTTCTGGTAGAAACGATTGTAGTCTTGCCTCTATAACTGGGAAGATTTCAGAGATCGTGTCAGGTTTATCTTGAGGTTTCACCTCGTCGTGAGCCATACCTGTACCAAAGTTGGCTAGATCCATTGGCAGTCGTCGTACATCTATAGGTGATGATAGGTCAACTTGATCCCCATTGTAAGAAATAAGGGGTTGGATCTCTTCTCCGTATTTATCCACTTCTATCACTTTCAATTTCTGTACCCACACTTGGACTCCACTGGGGTACCTAAAGTACTGACAGCTCACTAAATCTACAACTAGAACACAAATAATTAGTATCGTACCCATGTATTTCATGTTAACTGGTTTTCATTAATGCTTTCGACTAAATGATTTTGTTTAAAACTTGCTGGCATTTATATCTCTCTGATAATATAATAATATCGGGGCACATAACACACAAAACAAATTAAACTGGTTTCAAAAATTGCGTTTGTTGTATGTTTTTTGGATTTTAATGAATTTAATTATGTGTTATACAAGGAACCGGAAATCAGGTCGTCCTCGACAACAGATGGGCAGATGCGTATATCGCATAATATAGTTGAAGGTTATACGTGTGGTCTGATGCACGTGTTGTATTTTGTATACATGCATTTATTGTTCTGGTTTTGATATGATATGATGATGATAATGATGATACGGTATGAAAGTTTAACTGCGGTACTCAGAAATATTTAATGATTACTTATTACTCACTTAATAAGGATTTGACATACTTTTGTATGACAAAACTGCCAAAACCTTTACTAAGTGATGGCCTAAGTAATCATTAAAGTTCTCTGAGTGCGGCAGTTAGTTTTGAAGGAGTGTAAGATAACTGATGTCTAAAGAATAGAGAATAGTTCACAAATTGAGCCATATGAGAATCTCGAATAAATTGAGTCCGAATTATGTTATATTAGCTGTTGTCAGCGACTTCACCCGCTACGACTCGAAAATTATCCCACGGGATGATAAAATCTGGATAAAAACTATCCTATGTGTTAATCCAGTAAACTATCTGTGTACCAAATTTAATCTAAATCCGTTAAGTAGTTTTTGCGTGAAGAAGTAACAAGCATACACACTCACAAACTTTCGTCTTTATAATATTAGTGTGATTATTCATCTTTTATACGGATGCAAATTCTTCATGTATTATTTAAGACAATACATGTCATATTTCGTACAGAAATTAATAAATATGACATAATAATATTACTATATTCAATGCTATCCAGTTGACCGCCTTCAAATGACCTTGTCTGGCTAAAAAACGAACTACGGATCGGTTACGCGATAAAAACAAAGACAGTCTTTAATTTCAGTCTACTTCGTGGGTCTAGTAGTTGCAAGCGTCACTGCTGAGCATGAGTTTTTGGGTTCGATTCTAAGGACATTCTGTTTTTTCTATTAGGATGAGGAATTTCTCAAAAGAGAAGCCTGGAGTTTGCAATTGTACCCGGTTGGTGACCCTATTTCATGGGACTTAAAAATAACTTTATAGGTACACCTCTTTGGGAATTGCAAATGAAATGATTTGTTAATATCACCAAAAACGATGTTAATGATGCAGATCATTGACCTTAATTCTAACTCGACGCAGCTCCTCATCCGCCCAGCATTCTCCAAATAAATTGGGGTTAGCTTCCAGTCTAACCAGTGGCATCTAGACACCACCATTTTACATAGAGCGACGGCCTATCTGACCTCTATTTGTTGCTGGGCAGTTTGTTCCGCCACTTCTTCTTTCCAACTAAAACATTAGGAAGTGTCGAAGGGTGAGCGTTTTGGAAGACTGTCTCTTGCAAATAAGTAAAGCAAATTTTGACGTTCGAAAATTATTATCAGCCTAGTTTGAATAAATGAGTTTTGATTTTGATTTGATTTGACCTCCACGGTTATAAAGTAACCCGAGACTTCGATATTCTTCTAACCGAACGCATTCTTACCAATATTCCGTCTGACGAGTACGTCAATATGATCATCATTCACGGCCTGAATTCACCAAGTGTTGGGTTTAAGCATCTGTATTGCTTGTGTCATTCTACACGGCCCTGTGTCAGCCTCCTCCAGGTTTGTCCCCCTATTGAAACTATGTTGTCTGCCCATCTCGCTGTCAAGTATGTACATATATAACGAAGGTAGTTCAACTATATCGGGTACATCGTTGTCATAGTCCAAGTTCGACATGGTGGAGGTACGAAATAATAGTCTTAACACTGATTACAACCGCCTATTTATTTACTTCCGATAACAAATTAACAAAATCTTAAACGATCAAACCGGTGGAAATGGATTTAGCACGGAAACGCGGTAAGTACGATACTGGCGGCCAGAACGACTGTTCGCGCTCGTGTCTCAAAATGTCCAGTCACTCAAAGTCCAATGCGTCTAATGTCAACGATACCCATGATCACCTACGGGGCAGTAGTCTGGTGGCCCCGCACCAAATTAATAACA